>OW679200.1:141162687-141341623 GCA_940337035.1 Agriotes lineatus
TAGAAATTACGAGAGAAATAGCAATAGCGACATGGAACGTCTGAGGACTGCTACAAACGGGTAAACTCCACATAGTGGAAAGAGAACTAATCAGAGTAAACATAAATATATGCGGAATATCTGAGACGCATTGGAAGGACAAAGGACACTTTGAAACAAATGAGCACACAGTATAAATATCAGGAGCCAACGTAACAGGGAGGAACGGAGTTGCGTTTTCAATATAAAATAAAAATACCGAAGTACGTAGAAGCATACAACCCAATAAGCGACCGGTTAATTCAAATAACCCTACTAGCTAAACCTACGAAACTTAATATACTACAAGTATACATGCCTACCACAGACGCACCAGATGGTGAAATAGAGGAAATGTACAGAACCATTGAACAAATCATACGCGACACGCCGGACAAAGAAATCTTGGTAATAACAGGGGATTTTAATGCGAAAGTAGGTAGGTATCACACAGAATGACAATCGCCTGCACAGAACAATAGGGAAGTACGGTTTGGGAAGGAGGAACGAAAGAGGAGAGCGACCAATTCAATTCGCTATAGATAATAATCTCACCATAATGCACACAACTTTCTAACATCATCCACGAAGACTCTCCACGTGGACCTCACCCAACAAGCAGTATAAAAATCAAATAGATTACATGATGATAAAAACGAGATGGAGGACATCGATCAACAACGTGAAGGCGAAACCAAGTCTCCAATGTGGGTCAGATTATAAAATACTACAGGGTGACTTCAAGATCAAATTCCACACAACAAAAAAACCTATAAAAATAATAAGAAAACCATTAAAACCCGAAGCAGAAGACCAATTTCAACAAGAATTACAGACCAGCAAAAAACCAGACACTTCCAAAGCGTCAAATCAAATCTGGCAGGAAAAAAACATGGATCACGAAAGCAGCAGAGAGGTGCACACAAGACCACAGAAGTGTAAAACATTGGATGACGGAGGAAACTATACGGAAGATAGAAGAAATAAGAGAAGTCACCAAATCAAACTCACCGATGGAGCAAAAAAACTTGAAACTGAGAGAAATAAATCTGCAAATCAAACAATTATGCAGGCGAGACAAAAATAATCACATAAACAGAATATGCGAGGAAATAGAAAAACACGCAAACAGCAGTGAGCCACATGAACTATATAAGAAAGTGAAATATCTAGCACATGAGTTCAAACCACACACACAAAGTATACAAGATTCGAGTGGAAACTTAGTTAGAAATGCAGAGGGAATAACAGAAGTTTGGAAACAATACTGCTGCAATCTATTTAATGATCCTACGGTACATACAATACACAAAACGGACGTAATACAACATGAGCCGAATATACTAAGAATAGAAATTGAAATATCTATTAAAAAATTAGGAAGTAGGAAAGCGCCCGGCGCATATGGCATAACCGCGGAAATCATCAAGACTACAGGGAAAATCGGAATCTACACAATACACGCAATATGTCAAAAGATATGGTAGTCAGGAAAGTGGCCACAAGGGTAGCGTGAATCAATATTTATAACCATACACAAAAAAGGACCACACACGAACTGTAATAACTACAGGACGATTCCACTGATACCACACGTCAGCAAGGTACTACTTAACATAATTAACGAACGCCTAAAGTTATATCTTCTCCATCAGATACTAGACGAACAAACAGGTTTTATGCCTGGAAAAGGCACACGCCAACAGATCTTAAACACACGACAACTCATTGAAAAAGGACGCGAATTTAACATAAAGATGTACCTTTGCGTTGTTGATTATCACAAGGCATTTGATTCAGTAAAATGGGATAAGCTCTGGATAATACTAAGCGAAATGGGAACTCCCCCTCACTTAATTCAACTCATCCAAAATCTTTATGAGAACAATAGCGCTAAAGTAAGAGTCAATAACGTAGACTCAGAAGCCTTCCCAACTAAGGCAGGTGTGAGACAAGGGTGTATCCTATCTCCCTTACTTTTCAACATATACACAGAACACGCAATGTGCATAGTAGGTACTGGATGAATGGGAAGGCGGAATAACCATTGGTGGCAGACGCATAAGTAATCTCAGATACGCGGATGACACCCTCATTATAACACCAAGTGAAGAAGAACTGGAAACGATTATGAATAGACTAGTAGAGGCCAGCAGATCCTACGGCCTAAAAATCAACGAATCTAAGACAAAAGTGATGATTATAGACAGAGCAAATCCTAACCAACAACAGATCCAAAGAATCGCGGGTTACACATACAGGGCAATGCGAACCGGAAATTCGAAGGCGATTGGCAATAGCACGTCCTGTAACCACACGGCTGACAAAAATCTGTGAAGACAAGCATAACTAAGAACACCAAACAAAGATTAATACAAACGCTAATCTTTCTCATAGCAACGTACGCAACCGAGACTTGGACAACTAAAAAAGCAGACAAGAACAGAATCAACGCTTTTGAGATGTGGGCGTACCTACGCATGCTACGCATACCATGGACTGCACACCGCACAAACCAATCAATCATAGAAGAACTCGGCATAAAGAAAAGGCTGATCACGAGCATATCCCAGTCATACCTCAGATACTTTGGACATCTCGCGAGACGTGATAATGCCATGGAAACATTAGTAATTCAAGGGAAAATGGAAGGACGCCGTCCGAGGGGCGGGTCGGGAATGAGATGGATAGACCAAATGAAGACGATAACAGGACAAACGTTACAAGACGCTACCCACTCAGCTCAAGATAGAAGTCTCTGGAAGACGGCCATCAACTCAACTACGTAACTCATGATGCCACCATACCCCTACGGGGGGTGAACGGACTGAGGAGGAGGAGGTCACCGTATGTTTTAAGGTGCAATCAATTTGATTATCGCGAACGAGCCCCCTCTTATTTCAGTCTACGACCCACTCCATCTTACTGAGTACCCAAACCCGTTTGAAGATTTTATTGTAACACAGTTTAATTAAATGCCAAAGTAATCCATGGAAATCTCCGCCACTATGCCTAAATCGATGGTTATCATCAATTAATCAATAGTATGTAAATTAGTACTTGATGGAACAATCAATGAGTCAACAGGTCATGCGACTCAATATTTAGGAAATGAAATTACCATCTGTAGGGACTTAACTATGGAGGTAACAAAAGGCTTATCAAAGAAGACATATTGAGGTTTTCCTCGACTATTTAAGAAATTTCTTTCGTTAATTTTTTATTTTACATTATGTTAATTAGCTAGAGCTTGGAAAGCTATATAACTTTACGCTCTTGCAATTTATATGTTAGGTATTTAAACAATACGTAAAACTACTGCATATTTTAATACTGAAGATACTGATTCTTTTGTCGTAGTCAATTTTCTAGTTTTTGAGTATTCTAACTGATAAGATAGAAGGGAATGAATGGAAGCGGACGGAACAATTGTGGACAGAATGGAAAGCAAACAATTTTCATGTACCAACGATAGACGAGGAGACATAGCCAAGGAAGGTGCATGAGTGGGTTTCACGTGGAAAGGGAAGAATAGAAAGGCCAGAAAATTCGTGGAAAGAATAGATTTAGAAGATGGAGGCTGGGAAGATATGAATTACTGAGATTCCGACAGACGAACCCGATAGTTGTAGAACAACCCGCTATGTATATGTGCCGCCTTCTTCTTCTTCAGCAGCCCTTCACTGTCCATACCCGGGCATAAAACTCTCCTTGTCGTTTTCCCTCTTTTCTCTCTTCCGCCACCTGGTACTATTTTCTGTCCGCCATTTTTCTAACATCGTCTAACCATCATCTTTATGGTCGTCCAATACTTGGTTTCTAATGTACAGCAGAATTCGCCCATTTTGTAGTCTATCGTATCAAAACATTGCCAACCTCTGCTATGTGCATTGTTTACTTTTGTAGTTTTTCTTATATCTTCGTTACTGATTCGATCTCTGAGGCTTATTCCCAGCATAATTCGTTCAAGTGCTTTTTGAGTTCTTCTGAGCTTATTGGTGTACACGAGAGTGAATGTCATGGTTTCCATACCGTATGTTATCACGGGAAGGATACATGTATTAAGCATTTTTTTCTTGGCTGTTTGATATGTATTGCTGAGCTTTACTATATGGCCCAAATAAACGTATTCATTAACATTCTCAATTATATCCCCGTCTATGCGTACGGCTATTTAATCTAAAACCGTTATTTTAGTTTTCCCCATATTTATTGAAAGTCCTATTTTTTTCTGAAGCTTCCTTAAGTTTTAATAGAATTCCTCTGGGTTTATACTGATAAGTGCTAACGCATCTGCAAAGCAGATATGGTTTAGGTAATGACCATCGGTCTTGATGAATTTTTGTCCCATTGCAACTTATTGAAGACATCTTTCAATCCAGGGGTAAAACGTCTTGTCTTACTCCTCTTGCTAAAGGTATTTTTCGAGTTTATAATCTCATTCAGCTCTATAGAATCAAATGCTTTGTTGAATCCAAAAAAAGGGAGATTTAGTGGAACATTATATTAATTAAGTACGGTATTATAATTGTAAAATAACAAAATAAAAATAGGGATTCTATGTTCCGTTTTGATATATCGTTGATAAAAAATAATAAATTCTTACCTTCTTTTCGGCAGGATTGTCCGTCACTTTGAAGTGCAAAAGTTTCCCTGCATTCGCATTTGAAGCTTCCGGGGGTGTTATGGCAGATTTGATCGCATGGTTTCTGTTCTTTGCATTCGTTTATATCTGCTTCGCAATAGCGGCCGGTAAATCCTTTCGGACAGGTGCACAGATCAGGTTTCACACAGCTGCCACCGTTCAGGCATTTTGCGGAACACTGCGCTGAAATTAGTTAATTAGTACTGATTGTGACAATTATTTCATTGCTTTATATAAAAACAGTTGTTGGACCTTTATAGGTATCGGAGAGAATCATAAAGTGCCAACAAAGAGCATTAAATTCACAATACATGAAGTATAACGAATGTTACTTTTCGTTAAAAACCCCTAACCACACAAAAATATTTAACAATATTTTACTAGTAACGGCAAATAATTTTACATTCTAGCTCCAAAGCAAAATTTCTCAATGACTAACCAGTTTCAAATCGTACTAAACAAACGTTCAGACAGTGTGGAGATATCGGAGGGCTGACCATCTACAGTAAAGACGGCGTATGCCCCTTTTCTATAATTAACAAGGGTGTTAAAATTACTAGGGGGCGCCAAACAGTCTTTTACAACCGATAAGTTAATTACTTTATGAGAATTCACTAAAGTACCATGCGTAACCAATTCGCTACGACCTGAAACAGCTTCAAAAGGAATCGATACCTCAATACCTCGTTAGTTATACACAAAACCATAGTAAACATGAATAGGGTTATATCAATTAATGACAATCGACATGATATAAATTAACGCGACCCGAGCTACAAGTGAAAGCTACAAATACAGCCAACTCTACTGTTGCAACTAATTAAACGAGTTTAGCTAGCTCACAACAAAATTTAATATTTAAAAAGGTAACGGACCTCTGGACAGATTTAACTTAAGGAGCAATTACAAATTTACGACGATACCGCAGGTCGAACGTAGCAGGGGGCAATAATAATAGTATTTAAAATGTTCCATAAATGCGCTAGTAATTACTGGAAAACTCGGAGGTGTTCCAACACTAGCGGATGCTTCCAATTCTGTGGTGCGTTTAATGTACAGATTCGTTTTTACCTTCACAATACAAGATCTTTCTGTTTCCTTTGCTGTTACTAAGGATTTTTACTCTGCTTTTATTATTTTTTCATTTAGAGCTTTCCATATTCCCGTTTTATACTGTTGCTACATGGAGACAATGAGCTGCGATGAAAGATATACCAAAAAAGATACAGCATCGGTTAGTGCCAAACATTAATAATACGCTTATTCGTAACAACGTTAATGAAGTATAGAAAGACATTAATCACGTTGAAGGACATAAGTGACGCTGGGTTCGTGAACGCAAAGTGATTCCAGAAAATAAATTACTGATATGTTAGTTTACATACATAATAAATTTGATGCACAAATACCGTATGATCGAAAACTTTCAACGTCTAGAGGGCTGTGGATTTTTACTTCCTTTTACGATAAAGGAAGTATTGGATTCACCCCAAAAATTCGAATTTGAGTTTTCAACAGATCTTCACGCTTTAGAGTCCCCTGAACCCAAAAAAACGAAAAGAGGTATGGCATTAAAACTTCATATATAAGTTTTGTGTACTATGTAGATGCGACAGCAAGCTTTTGATGAAAATCGTATAACCGGAAGTAGGTATTTACTAGGTGATAGGATACGTGATTTTCCAGTCGAATACTTCTAAAATGGGTTTCTTTTGTTTTTTAATTTTTTTTAAACTCCTATTTTAAATAGAACACCCGGTATATTACTACATTTTTGAATTCAGCTTAAAATTTTAGAGAAAATTGGTCTCTTGAACTAAAGCTCTATTTTGAATCCTTTTTGTAGAATTTGTAATTTTTAAAAATTTTTGACAAATGCTGAAAAAATAAAAATCAAATTTTTGGCTAATTATAAGATCACTGTAAAAGGAAGTATTTTTAAAATTAAATTTATGTTGGCAGTGATGAGTAAAGCTACTTAATAATATAACCTATACAATTTCGACAGATAAAATACTTTTACAGGATGTTTAATGCCGAGCACTAGGTGGTTCTGTGTATGGAAAATGCAGCAAATCATTTTGAATAGCTGCAATTGTTTCTGTTACTAACATTTTTATGTATTCAACAAGAATGTTTGTATTTGTTGAAATGACAATCCTGACATAACCTAAACTGGCAGATATAAAACTCCATTGTGTCTTTTAGTAACACGACTGCCAAAAATTTTTTTTTACAAAATAATTCCACAGCCCTCTAGACGTTGAAACTTTTCGATTATACTGTAGTACGCGGTACCATGTGATCAAAAAGGTCCGAATAAAAGTCAGGAATCCGGCCACTCAAAAGAGGCTTCTCAAATGATGGGGTGTGCACTTGTAGATATAGCTTAAAAAATGTAGCCTATCTGGAATCTAAATGTAGAGGGTCCATTTTTTCTGCGACTGCTAAAAACAAAAAAAATATTTTTCGCTTTTTTTTAAATTTTTGATAATTGATGAATTTTATGCGTACATCGTATATACAAGCTTATTTTTGAATATTTCTAAAGTATTTTTAAACTAGTGGAAATCCTATTCTTTTCAGATTAAGATGACGTTAAATTAATCACACAATTATTTTCAACAAATGCTATAGAAATTGTTTAAACAAAGCACACCGGGAAAGCGTGGTATTTTGAAAACTATTGCACATAAATGCATACTTCCAGCGTATAAAATGTATAAAAAAGAATAAAGAAAATCTTAGTGAAAGAATTAATTATCTGCATTGATTTATTGTTATAAAATTCGATTTATTTTTCGCTGCGTGTTTTGATGAATACGCGTGTCGCACCTCACCGGTCACTGATTTGCACCATCACCATGTAGCCCAGGAAATACAGAGATGATATCGGAAATAGTTAGGGGAAAGCTGAATTTCGGACAGTTGTTAAACCACTACAAGAGATAAATTTTCCCAAAATTCCCAGCCCCTCCCCCCTGTGGTTCCCCCTTCGACCTGCACATTCGCAGACTTTAGAAATTTCTTTATATGTCGGTAACCAATGGTCGTAACGGTGTAATTTTGTTGGATTTATCCTAAAAGAATGTGCTAGAAAAATATTTTTGTTTAAGTTTGCGCTAATGTTCACAGATTTTTCTTAATGTTAATGGAATTGAAAAAGAGGTAATTTAATTTTAAAATTAAAAGTTGCGTTGTATTATTGTAGCTTGTTTAAAAATAACAAAATAAGTTGCAATACAATGGTTTTAATTATTTACAGTACTAGCTTAAACCCCGCGGCATATGCCGCATTTAAAATGTAGGACGAATTTAATAACTTTTGTTGCACTAAAGAAAGTTTTAAAAGCACGCTAGAGATTGGCAGTAAGGAAAAGTTCCAAAAAATATATTTTCAAATGGAAAGTCTCTGTAAAGGAAACGCTTGCCCCTGGAAGGCGTCCTAATTAATATGACGTTGTTGGAATGCAGTAAAAAAAAATCCGGAAAGAATTAATGCTCTTGTGACTTATGAGATTATATGTGAGAATTATTTGCTCCACCGAAATAATTTTCAGCTGCCTGCAATCTGTGTTTCTTTTCAGGTTTAAGCCGTTGAGCGCCATAAAAATTATAAATGCGGTAACTCAAGTCTCCAGTTACGCCGTTACTGATATTGTTAAATAACTCGATTAATTATTATTTCTTTGGCATTTTAAACTGGCATTATTATTATTATCTTTATAATAGCAACCATAAGTAACTGTTTATAATGTTTATATGCTAGCGAGTTAATTTTCTTCTTAAATCGCTAGTGAATTAATAGTAGATTGCTCTACAAGTTAAGAAAAGTGAGAGTTTTCCAGCAAATGTAAAAGTTTTACCTGAGCATGGAATTTTCCAATGTGTTAAACATGCAATTTTTCCGTGTAGTTGACAAAAATATCTTTTTAAATAATTTTGGTCAAAGTGTGGAAGCGCAATGTTTACTGTACTGTATAAATATAAATAACCAATATACATTATAGAATACTTGAAAATGGATGAATCTGTTATTAATTCATTTAGTTTCAATTTAAACTGCAGTGTTCTATAGCAGCTACTTGGCGCATTCGGTTACTTATTTAAAAATAGACCTGCGTTTTTCACATATCTCAGCGGTCGTGCTTTTAAAAACATGATGTTTGTATTTACTTATTTTACAGTACTGCAATTAAAGTGATAATAAATAAATCGATCAAATATTTATTTGCTTTTATTTTATATTCCAATACCAATATAATACAAAATACTATTACTTTCACTTATACTACATAAAGGGCAATGCCATTCAGTATTAGGTACAAATGTTAAGCCAATAAAAATCAGATAAAACCATTCCACGGAACAGTGCAAATTACAGCAAGCAATCATAGGCGTTCCATTATCAGGACCCTTACACAAACAATATATACTGTTATCTTTAGTTTGCGTGGCTACGAGAGCAGTGGTCCTTGTTTCCGTACTACTACTTTTATTACAAAACATTAAATTTGTACCATTATTAACATTTAACGACTCTTTGAATACATTCCAATCAGTATTAGCTGCAGCATCCTTAACTGCTTTATTTGTGAAATATTTACCGAGAAGTAGGGCATCCAATACCCAACTGAATTTTCAATCCCGGGATTTCGGTATTGAAGTAATTCTATCTGGATCCCAGTATTCAATACCAGGATTGCCGGTGTTCAAACCGGGATTCCCTGTTTTCAGTACCGGTATTTCCAGTATTCAATACCGGGATTTCCGGTGTTCAATACCGGGATTTCCTGTTTTCAGAACCGGTATTTCTAGTATTATCCATATACAGTGTGTCCCCGGATTGAGTTCACTATAGGTATAATCGACAAAAAATTTTACAATTTTATTTTAATGTTTTGGGATCCCGCCCTGCTTGGTCTGAAAACAATTTTAAGCAGACTTTTAATTTTTAGAAATTAAGTCGGCCATGAAAAATGTAAAAAAACTATTTTCTATTTAGGTAAACTACCCTTTCTGTTCATGATACGGCAAAATTTTGTTAAGAAAAGTTGTTTAGAATGATAAATTATGGCACTATGCAAAATTTCAGAAATATCTGTTGACTTAGAAAACACCGTTATTTTTTAGATAATTGTATTTTATTCTCAGGTAAACTACTTTTTTTGTTCAGGATACGCAAAAATTGTATTAAGAAAAGTTGTTCAGAATGAAAAATTATGGCCCTGTACCAAATTTTAAAAAGATCTGTCGACTTAGATTAAACCGTAATTTTTTAGATTAAACAAATTGCATTTATTAAAAATGACGGTTTCATCTAAGTAGGTAGATCTTTCTGAAATTTTGCATAAGGCCGTAATTTATCATTCTAAACAACTTTTCTTAATAAAATTTTGCCGTATCATGAACAAAAAGGGTAGTTTACCTGAAAATTAAATAGTTTTCACTTCCCTGCCAAGGCCTACTTGTTTTTCAAAAACTGAAAATATTCTTAAAATTCTTTTCAAACCAAGCAGGACCGAATCCCAGAACTTTAAAATAAAATTCAAAAATGTTTAGTCCATCTCACCTCTTGTAACATCAATCCTGGGACACACTATTGTATTTTCTTTTCAGGTAAACTACCCTTTTTGTTTATAATACAGCAAAATTTTACTAAGAAGAGTTGTTCAGAATGGAAAATTATGGCCCTATACAAAATTTCAGGAAGTTCTACCTACTTAAATCAAACCGTATTTTTAATAAATAGGTACAATTTTAACGGTTTAATTTAAGTAGGTAGATCTTCCTGAAATTTTGTATAGGGCCATAATTTCCCATTCTGAACAACTCTTCTTAGTAAAATTTTGCCGTATCATGAACAGAAAGGGTAGTTTACCTGAAAAGAAAATAGTTTTTGCCTCACTGTCAAGGCCAACTTGTGTTTTCAAAAACTGTAAATATTCTTAAAATTCTCTCCAGACCAAGCAGGGCGGAATCCCAAAACATTAAAATAAAATTGTAAAATTTTTAGTCAATTATACCTATAGTGAACTCAATCCGGGGACACACTGTATATCATAGGCTTGTAGGTGTATAATAGGTAAATATGCAAGCAACAGTGACAACACAACTGAACACAGTTTACGCCGTTTATGGACACATCTGCTAACTGCTACTACCCTGAACCATACTAATTATTATCTATCAACATGTTGCTCCATGTCTGGCGCCGGCCAGGCTGGGTAAGGCGACTCGCAGACTCTGCGAACTGCGACGCAGTGCACACAAAAGCAATCCCAAAAATATCGAAAATTCCGGTATTGGGGAAAAATACCGGGATTGAAATACCGGATAAAAAAATTAGGGATCCCGAGATACCGACATTTTGGGATCCCGGGATTGGATGCCCTACCGAGAAGTTCTGGCATCATCACATTGTTAAAAAACTTCATAGCAATAGCGCTTTCTTTTTCCCAAAATACCTCATTGAAATGTATTCTTTCACGGAAAAAATGTTTACTACTCCATAGGTACCACAAAATCACAGTAATTAACTCCAGTAATAGCGAGTTGCATTTGTATCTGGTGGTAGTAGCCATGGTTATGATCTAATTTAAATTCTTCATCCTTTTTTTTGTACACCTGAACATTTTAGAACATTTAGGTCATCTATGCCAATGTCCTTTGCGCAATAAAGACACTTAATTTCGACAACCCCCATTTCACCACCAAAAGGGCAAATTCAGATTACTATTTAAAATAGCATCTGCTTTTCCACTTAGATAACAAATATTAAATAATTAACGACACTAACTGTAGAGCAATAATATTGTAATGTTAAACATATACAGTGTGTCCCAGGATTGATGTTACAAGAGGTGAGATGGTCTAAAAAATTTTGAATTTTATTTTAAGGTTCTGGGATTCGGTTCTGCTTGGTTTGAAAAGAATTTTAAGAATATTTTCAGTTTTTGAAAAACAAGTAAGGCCTTGACAGGAAAGCGAAAACTATTTTATTTTCAGGTAAAGTACCCTTTGTGTTCATGATACAGCAAAATTTGATTAAGAAAAATTGTTTAGAATGATAAATTATGGCCCGATACAAAATTTCAGAAAGATCTGCGGACTTATAAAAAACCGTTATTTTTGAGATAATTGTATGTTAATTTCAGGTAAACTACCCTTTTTGTTCATGATACGGTAAAATTTTATTAATAAAAGTTGTTTAGAATGACAAATTATAACCCTATACAAAATTTCAGAAGGATCTGTCGACTTAGATTAAAACGTTATTTTTTGGATTAAACAATTGCATTTATTAAAAATTACGGTTACATCATGTCACACACCAAAAATATTTGTTTACCTATTATATGTATTAACAGAAATAGAAAACAACGCTTTTTTGTTTATTGTAAACAAAATTAAAGCTGGTACATTCAACACTGAAACACAATTATAATAACTTGCAGTGACACTGTAAAATTTTACATTTATTACAATATATTACAATTCTAAATAGCTATTTAAGTCACAAGGAATGTAAGGACCTATTAACATTTGGGGTAGGCAAGTACAAGCCAAGACGAAGTCGCGGCTTGTTGCCTGCCGAAAATGTTAATAGGCGATACATTCCGAGTTATCTTATTATATTTTTCCCGCTGCTTATCGAAATTTTCCTAGATTTCTGAAAAAATCGTTTGGTTTGTCACCTGTCACCAGGATTAATTTTTGTGAGTCGTGTTACCTATGAGTGTCACATGTCACATAAACACTTGCAATTTAGAAACAAAACGTCTAAATCTGCATCTTGCTTTGCTAATTTTATTATCCTAAGAACTTAATAATAGTATTAAGTTCCGTTGTCAAGAAAAAGCAGCAAACAAATATAATCACCGACTTACACGTTTTGTTACTAAGGCTGTATCACTGACTTACAAGATCAGCAGCGGGAAAAATATTAAATATTACTTAAAAATAGTTACACGCTTATCCCTAACAATAAAAATTAAAAATGCAGTTATTTGTTCGCAGATGCTAATAAAATAGGAAAAATATTTTTTTTCCAAAAGTTCTCAGCTTCTAACATTGTTTGTTTAATGTAATTTGCATCATAGCCCACAGAAATAAAATTAACTTTTTGGTTTTTTTCAAAGTTAGCATCTGCAACAGCAAAAATGCAATACGATTTATTTAAAAAATGCATTTGCATTTGTATTTGAGCTCTATACTTGGCCGTAACTTTATTTTGTGATGTTATATAGTTTGACACTGCTTTGTCTGTAGAGGGGCACTTCACTTCAACAACGAAATTGTCACTCACTGCATCTGGTGAAGCTCCGAAAATAGGGTGGTTCTTTGAAAGTACAATTCCCACAGAACTTAATTTGGTCTTCATATTTTTTTCGACAATTTGTAATACCTGCTTTTCTAATCGTCTACCCCTTTCCATTGCTTTGGTATCCCTCAGTTTTGTAACTCCAATTACCTGTTGCACAAATGAGCCACATTCAGTTTTGCAATGTGCAGCATTATATAATTTCGAGGCGGTTATCCTCCCATATCGTAAACGATGCCACAAACTGTCTTCGGCTTGCATTAGGGTACAATATGCAGCTTCCTTGCACAAATCTTCATTCATGTGCTGCTTGGTGAAGGTGATGAAATCATCATATAGGGCTCCACCACTGCTAACAAATTTTAATAATAAACCGTACAAATCCAGGCAGCTATACTTGGGTTCTTTAAACAGTTTAAATATTTCGCCAGCTGCTTTGTTTTGTACTCCTAAACGCATTGCCTCCTGATAAAAGTTACCCTGATCTTCTTCAACGGGTATACCCCCAAATTCTGCCACAGTCAAAAATTTTAGCGATGTGCCCACTTTTGACAGTTGCGACTTCTTCCAATAGCACTGGACTTCTGTGGGTGCGGGTTCTTCGCTCCTCCTATGCATCCACATAAGTACTGCTACAGCATGCTTGCATCCACCTGTAAAAATTTTTTTTTTAAATTTTAAAACAGATTAATAACAGATTATTATTAAATTACCAGCTGATGCAGCGCAGTCCAAACATTCCACCTTCTCTACTTTACTCTGCTTTTCATTTACTTGTAACACCACATTATAGTTTTTCGCTCTCACTCGGTGTTCAGGACAAATTCTGCATTTAACGGTGCACAATTCACCCTCTCGTCGGAGCTGCACATATCCTATGGCTGAGTCACCGTAACTTTCACGTCCAGCACTAACAACAAAACAACAATAATAATAGCACCAGAACTACAGAACTAATTCTATTCAACATAAATTAAAATAACTAACTTGAGTTTTAATTTCAATGCCAGATAAATATTTTAGCTTACAACTTATTTTTTACGGTAATCTTGTATTGTACGACGCCACCGATGAACTACTGTTCCTAGAGTCAGTAATCTTGGAGGGAGGGATCGCTAACATGTCAAATACCTTACACTATTGCCAGACCTTTGTTTACTTGTACAGCAATTTGGGGTCTAATTCGTTTTAGTTTGCATGTTTATCGTGGTCCTAACATCAATGTCGAATAGAGGTGTTCTAGCTCCAACTGTTTTGTGAATGAAGATAACATTTTGACACTAAACCATATCCGTGATTCTTGCAGGTGTTGCGGTTAGGGTCAAACTAAAATGTATTGAACGGTTGACGAAGCGGGGATTAATACATAATTTCCTTCGGTGTAAATGCTGTTAGGTAGATATGGCGTTTGTTTAACGATTGTTCACGATTAAAAGCAAACTAAAAATAATTTGGCGCCAAAAGCTGTTGAAGCCAAACAATAAAGGTCTGGCAACGTTTTAAGGTAATTTTAATCTAAACGATCAGCTGTTCGCGCCTCCCTCCAAGATTACTGACTCTAGGAACAGTAGTTCATCGGTGGCGTCGTACAATACAAGATTTTTAAAACTTACCTATTCTCTTTAACACCACGAATTTCACAGGCAGAAAAGCAGTCATTGTTTAATAGGATTGATAATAATGAAAATTGTGCAGTGCGAAACGCATTGATTGCCTCTGTTTTTGCCAGATAAAAATTCCATGCAAATCTTAGGTTATGTCACACAAAAGCACACAAAATTAAAATGGAAAATATAATAACGAATACTCACTTTTCTACAACAGAAATGAGGGTTTCCTTCTTCGTAAACTAAAGGCCAGCTGTCAACACGACGATTTTAGCCCTGTTGCCAGATTTACACTGTACGAAATAAATTTGTAGAAACGGTTTCAAAATGTACCAGATTCGTAGAATTGTACCAGGTCTGGCAACGCTGCTAATATCAAGACCACGCCCACAATCGAACTACACATAGACCACGCGCATGCATGTTTGACCTTGGGAAGTGTTCTGCTTTATTATAGAGTTATGATTATAGAGTTATGATGAAGCATACAAGTTGGCCAAGTTATGTACAACATATAGAAGATTGGTTAAATTGTGTGGAAAGTGATACTACAGGATCAACACCTTATGAATTAATGAAAGGTCATAAACCGACTAGAATCATAGAAAATTTAATCAGATTTCCTGAAAGAATTGACACAACTACAGATCTAAAAATACAGTTAGCACAAGAAGTTTTTTTATCAAAGGCTCAAAGAAGAAAACGAAGACATGATAAGAATGTGGAACGTCCTATAAAATTCATGAGAGGCGATTTAGTATTAGTTCGAAATCACTTACAATCGTCAGTAATAGAAAAAACGATTAAGAAGTTCTTTTTACTATATGAAGGTCCATATGAAGTGGTCAAGGAAGTAGGGGAAAATGCCGATGTTCTAAATTATCCTGGGGAAAATAGGTATAAGTATACCCAAAATGATTATAATTTAAAGAAGTATTATCATGAGAATAATATCAATAATGTAGTAAATCAGGTTATAGTATATCACAATAATGTAGATAAAAATGTTAATTGGAAAGAAGTTATGTCATGGGGTTACCTTAATAATGATGTAAATACAGAGTAACTTGGTTAACAAGGTTAATTTTAGAATTTTAATATTTTTGAAATGAGTTAAGGTTAATTGTAAATAATTTAAAATAGACAAATATCAATTTTTACATAAAAGCTCGTTAGAGATCTTTTAAATGAAAAAATTGGGGGGAATAAACTGTAATGTAGCATGCTGTGAGAATGCTTAATTATTTTTAATTAATATCAAGATATCAAAAGGGTATCATGTGATAACAAGTGTAAGAGAATAACGGGTGGCAGTAGATATTAGCAACCAAGAGGTTGTTGACAAGAGTTGAAAAGTTTCTGTAATTTAAAGATTATCAGTCAAAATATTCACATTAAAGGTCGAATAATACCTTTAATTATGAGGATATATTTCAATTTGATACGTGTTAGTAAGAATAGCCTTCTGCACGATCAAATACTGACCAAGGGGTCAATATTATTCTTCACATAGTGAGTTGGAGATTTATAGAAGCCATTTCAAGTGGTCATTGGTGTACAAGCCATCAGTTTAGTGAGTGTTTGTGTGTTGGGCATGCTGCAATACCGTTTTAAGAAAATATTAAACGGTCAAGTCTGTCTACAACGAGCTTTTATGGGTCCTCATCATCTTCAAGTAGGTGTTTGACGACTTCGATCAGTGTGAAACTGATATTAGAGCAACATCCCAAGTACGAGTTTGGCTGTTGAAGGTTAGTGTATTCTAGTAACAGTTTGGATACGGCAAATTTAGAATTTAAAACGTGTATTTAGATTTAGAGAATCTTAGAATATTAAGTTTTCTAAATTAATATGGTGATTTGAGTACTCGACGGTTTCGATCTTTATAATTAGAAATTTATCATTTTGGTCTAGTTATTTTTGAAAAAGTATTTAACCGCATTTATTGGAACTTTCATTTAATTAAATAATTTTGACAACATTAATCTGACTATTAATTTGTAATGTCAATTCAAACGTTTAATACACTATAACAGTTAATTAGATTCAAACTCAAGTACTAAGAGTGTGATTTAAATAATCAAATTGATATTTATTTGGTTATTCAAGGTACAATTCATTAATACAGTTATATTTGACATTAACTCATTCAGCTGGGAAGTAGAGAGAGTATCAATTGCTAAATAAGCTGGCTAGCCGAGGTATATTTCAACATGACATAATTTCAAAGTCAATTATGAAAGTATGATATATGTCAATATATGATTCAGTTGAAAGCAACAAGGTAAGTGAGAATTATATACATTATTATTGATATTACTTCTGTGAATTAAGCAAACAGGGTAGATATCACTAATTTTTATTATACATTAAAATCTCCTACAAAAGGGGTGGTGTAATAATCTGCAAAACACCAATGACAATTGAGCACGTACTACTCGTATGTAGGAAATACAACCAGGAAAGAGCAACGTATCAAATACCAGGAAGCTTACAAGAGGCACTAAAACGAACATCACACCATGAAAGCAACGTAATACGCTACTTAAGAGATATAAATGTATACCACTTAATATAAAATAATGTATTTTCTTTATATTACTAACTGTAAGAAGCTGTACAGTAGCGCTAATAACCTTTAGGTTGAAGCGCTGTAATAGTAATAATAATAATAATAGCTGTTAAAGTTAGTTATCGAAGGTAATTATAAATGTACAGATTTTACTTTATTCATTACATAATGCCTTAATTATTTAAAAAAACACTTTACCTCTAACGAAAGAAGTAATTAGAATAACTTTATAACCTCAATTCCAGTTAAAAATTCTAAATTCCACACCACTGCTTTCACTTTTAACGCGCTGATTTTTAAAACGTTATTTTTAGTGAATCATGCTAGTGTTAAAAAGCCTACTTTTAGTAGTGGTCGTAGAAAGACATATTTAATTAACTTTTATTAACGCGCAACATGACGTCACAAGCAGGTCAAATTCTTAAGGGTTGTTCTGGTTGCGGTCGTGTTAAATGTAGGTGTGTGATATGTTATTTTAATTATAGAGGTTTGCATTTGTAAATTCTTGAAGTAAGATGAGCGTTCTTGAAACTACGACACAAAATAGATTATATCCTGAAACTGACCAGACTTCCTGTCGCGGAAAGGCATTTTTCCGCTGAGGACCTTATACCATCCACAGCAGATGTCTGAGGCGACGGCCCCCGCTACAACTTTCTTTGACTATGGCCATCGAGGTCGTGTACGTCAACATAAATAATAATCCTTAGGTTGGCAACTAAACTGATTCTAGCGATTAACAATAGTTATTTACATTACGAATGCTGTAGGTTGCATTTTACAGCGCGGGGGTATACTTTTTGAAGCACGAAGCTAAGCGTAGTGCTCTAATAAAAACCGATCGTTGTAAAATGCTTGACCCATTCAGTATCACATTAACTTTTTTGGTCGGCATATGTTTTTAAATATTTTCTATAAATTCGAGATTTTACTTTCGAACATCGAGACCACCGTAGCCATCAAGCAAGCTGCTTTTAGCAAATTTTAAAGTTGACGTTTTGAAACATCAAAATTCAAAATCGTAAATACCAGTTTTCTTTATTTTTCCTAAACTCAACGGAACGAGGAATTATGTAACTAGCGTTGCTATAAATACCCTTTATTATGACTAGACAACGGCGCCCTTCAATTGTGTATGAATGTGTTGTTTACATGTTTATTTCGTTATTTTAAAAAATAAATAAACTGAGTTGAATCGACAGAACAATGAAAAAACATTACCAAATACGTGAAATACTTAACGTAAGTACTTCTGCTACTGGTAAAAAAGTAATGATGGAGATACTACTGCAATTTATAACTAACACTAGTTTAATGTATATGTTTCACATGCCGCTTGCTACTCGGAATACCAGAGTTGATTACCGTGACGTAATGTATCGCCAACTGTGCATTCATCATCGACCTTTGTAGATACGCGATTAGTGTATTTACACTAATCAGTGTCACAAACTAATAATAGTAACTCAAACTTAAATGCCATATATGCATATGTAGTCATCCCTAAATATAATAAAAATTAAACCTCTTATTATCAGTTGAAAATTACCCACAGTAGCCAACAATTGCCGCCAATGTCTGCACACATTCAGATATTTACTCCTTTACCTAAACCTACAACTGCCTAAAATACAGTGATGCCCATGGAATTACAAAGTGCCTAACTTAGAAGAAGACGGTGGCAAAACAACAGAAAATGCTCACGAGTAGTAAATTCTAAAGAATAAAAACGAGCAAATAGATCCAAGGAAGATATAGATTTATCTTCCCCACATATTGATGTCCAAAACAGATTTCGGTTGAAGAACCAAATTGAAGTGATCAAATAAACAGAGATCCCAATATGACAGAACCACAACCAATTTACATTTATGTTGTGACCACTTACGAAAGTATGGTCGAGAACCTTACCAAAGTAGTAAAAGAAGAACAATACTGCAGTAAAATCTTAGCACCTAATAATAATAATAATAATAATGGTATCACTCGACGTCGAGAGAAGTTATACGGTATAAGAGATGCTAATCTTATGGCTACTCGAAAAATTACTACATCCAGTGGTGTCAAATGTGGTGGCAGACATGACTCAAAGTTGTGTAGACACCCTAGAGAAATGTGCACTATGCGACGGCAGCCAACTATAATGGTTGCCGTATACAATAACACACCTAATAATGGTCGCCAATTTCTATATGAAAACTGAGCACAACCACATAATATAATGCACCAAATTCGGTAATACCAAATACTCAAATTCTAAGGAATCCGGAAGCAACATGCGGCCAAGGATAAATTTCTATTCTTGCAGTGGAAAAGTTGCTGCACTAGTTTGAGTGCAACAAGCAGCGGTGCGTGTTCAGCAAACGCCAATTTAATTGTGAACAGGATGAGTACACATTGCGACACCCCGTAGGTGTTCTTCAGACGTTTCGAGGATTTCTTAACGTCAGCGGCGTCAAAGCAAGAAGCGAGGGAATTCCAATTTGTTTTCATGTAAAATCCAAATAATCGTCTTCCCAGTGACGACGTCATCCAAGGTGAGCTTAATAGGCAGCATAGCAGTTCCCAGGGCCGAATTCCCAGGTAACTTAATACCTACAGGAAGTGATCGCGTTAACCTAAAGGTACATAGGCACGCTTACATATGTACAGTCGGCGCCTTAGAAATCGGGACACGTAATGTGTTGTATTGTAATATTTTATTTATCATTATTTTTTTGCTCTGGTTACTTCGTTAATGTGAGCTGGCATTTCATATTTTACAAACAATAAAAAACCTGACATATCAAAATCAACACAACTGTAAAAGCCCAGTTTATAGACCTAAAAATACACGCAAAATGTATCACAGTATTGTCCCGATTTCTAAGGCGCCGACTGTACCTGAAATGCGCTGGGTTCTTATGTATGTAATCGCCTACAAGACTGTATTTTAACGTTTTTACAGACAGTTATTTAATCGCATTATATTGCCCGTGTTTAAATTTAAATGCGAGTAGCCCCAAGCTATATTGCACGTAGTGTCCATTTTTGTTTTACATTTGTGATTAAGAATGGATATTAATTCTGAGATAATATCCTATTTTCTTCTGTTTTCTTTATTGCCCTTATGTGTATTATAAAGACAGTATATTTGTGTAAGCAATTTGGTTTATATGCTTGAAGTCAGTTTCAACCCGAGAACACTACAGGTGCAGATCGGCTTCCTATTTTTGAAAACAGTGATCGTTCGTAGCTACGACTGGAAACTGATTTCCCGCATACTGAGCTGGCAAGGTAAACAAACAAGGCAAATTATTATCAAAATACTAAAACGTATAAGACGTTTCATTTAGGTCCCGAAGGAGGGGCGAAACAATCGTCTTGTTTCAAACCTCGTCAACACCAATATATTGTTATGATACACTATATTCTTTGATAATTTAAAAATGAATACTAAAGAAACAGTATAGTCAAATAAATTTGGAAGTCAGATATAAGCAAATTAATGGATCTAAATACATGTTAAAGTATAATGAAATTAACTTTCTTATTATTGGTTAGTCAAATAATAGCATAATGATTGATTACTCAAACTTAATCTGTAATAAGAAAATTCTGAATAGGAATAAATACCAAGGTTACTACTAAAATGTATCTGTTATGATAATTAAAATAAAATATCTGTTTTGATTATATAAAAAAAATGTATATAGGAGGCAGCAAGAATCGTGTCTAGTAGTAATAATTTTTTTTTGTTTAATTAGTTACTAAAAAAACAACTCAAAAATGTATACATAATTTGATATGGGTGTGATTTTCGAATAAAGAAACATTAATAAATGTTGTATAATTTGTAAATGTTATGGTTGGTACAAATTATATGGGTTAAAAGCAAAATCTTCGAGGTGGAAACATAAAATAAAATATTAAAAACAAGAAATAAAGGGACAAGCTTTGGTTAGTGAGGATATTATTGATAATACATTGGAAATGGAATACAAGCTACAAACAAGAGGTTAGTACGTGCAGCGAATTGTTTTTGGGAAACCTGTGGGTATCATTGAAGACGCAGGACCATCTAAAAAAAAAAAGACAAATTCATATTTGGAACAAGATTTATGCTGACACTTACCAGAGAGGGATCGGAGCCGCAGTAATCCAGTACAGGAGCTAGGAGACTTGAAGTTGACAGCAGCAGGGGACAACGACAGGAATCCAGTATAGGATGTGGAAGTTTTGAAGTGAATGGCAATAAGGTGATGCTGGGAGTTTACATTCATCGCAGGTGATGCAGTTTGGATAAGGACCCAGCAGGTGTTTGAGTGCAGTCGGAGTGAGGATCCAGTTTGGAAGGATTTTGGCAGTATTAACAAGCAAAGTGTTAAATCAGGTTTGTGTTTTAAAAGGTTAAATGAAACATTTATAAAGCTATAACTAGTAAGAAGGTATAAAAATATAAATTGAATTTCATACTTACATAAGAGATTGGTAAAAGAATTGCATATTAGATCTTATTGTAAAAACCTTGATATTCGTTCTGAATTTTGATTAATTTGACGTTACGTGTCAATTTTTTGAAAGTCAATGAACTGGCAATTAAACAAAGAGAATTTGACAAGTCAATCATTGGGTTACTAGATATTGCGAACCACCTGAGAGAGTTTCATTAATAATATTGTAAAATACGGATTTGAATTGAAAGTTAAAAATAAAGGGTAAAATAGTAATACGATAATTTAAATAAATTTATCAGCTAGCATAACATAGCAATATTTTAGCCAATCATACTTAATCGGTTTTGCGGAATGACTAATGCTATTTTGGAACGTGTTCCACCAATAAATTGGTTATTACAGTATGGACTTTTGCTGCAAAATTATTAGAGAAACCGTTACGCGAACACTTTGGAATTAGTATCGCATTTGCTTATTGCATTTGCCTATGCAGTACTTTGTATAGCAAAATTAGGAGTTTATTATACTAGATCATTATATAAGAGTACAAACCTATTTCGAATCTTTAATGAACATCAGGATTACTCCAGTGTGAGCTAAATTCTCTTATTGTACATAAGACGGACGACATTATAAATGAATTCAACCATAGACCTATAAACCTCTTCTCCCAGATTGTAATGACAAGTGTGTCCTCTCATTGTAAGGATCACCAACAGAAAACTTATTTTGTGGAATGATGACCTTCAAAGGATTATAGGACAGGTAATAAAATGCTTCAATAGAGCAAAAGCATCAGGAGATTGGGCGGAATATAAAAGATCCCCAACGGAATATACCGAGGCACCGAGAAGGACCCATAGAGCATCGTGAAGGAGGCACTGTGAGGAGACTGAAACCACTGCAGAGCGTGCTATACTTCACAGGATTCTCTACAAGGCTGAATAAATACGTTAAAAACCACAAGGAGCGAGTTTCTTAAAACAGAGAAGAAAAACATGACCGAACAGTTTCGGGTACAATTTCCTGAATCAGCAATCAATCACTATCAGAGTGAAGGAACCAGAGACTCGATGCTCCTGCAGACAGAGCATAATAAGAGAAGTATCAGATTGCAAGAAAGGTAATGACCTTTGCCCAGATAAAATGGGCAATATACTCATTTGAACCGTACAGATTCCCGGAACCGGACGTAATTTTTCCAACCTTGTTCGAGAAGGGCTCGGACCTTCTACTTACTAGAACCAACACGATACTCAGAGTCAGTCTAGCTCTGAACTATTCTTAGGCAATGTCCTTTTGACACATTCGTCTTATGTCCTCTGTACTTAAGACAACAGAGAAACCGCTCGGCAGGAACATTAAGGATGGTGTTCTGGTAAATAGTCCTCTACAATGAAACCAGTTTGCCTACAGATCAGGTTAGTTTACAGAAACGGCGTCCCACCATCTCGTCAAAAGAGTGGAGGAAACGCTGGAAAACAAAGAGATCGTTCCAGGAGTTTTCCTAGACAAAGAAAGAGCATTTGACAACACATCCTTCAGGTCAATTACAATAGCCTTACGAGATCGTAAGCTAGAAACTTGCTGCAGGTGGATGGACTGCATGCTGAGGGGAAGGGTGGTTTACTGATCACTGCTGAATAAAACAGCAGCAGTTCGGAGTAAGCAAGGTACCCTCAGGGGTAGTTTTCTCTCCCCTGCCATGGAAGCTAATTATGGACGCTTCTACGAGAACTCGGCACTATAGAGTTTTCTCTCTTAGGATACGTTGACGATATTGTTATAGTAGTAGAAGAGAGATTTGCTAACATAGTCAGCAACAGGCCCTGAACGTTGTATCTAGGTGGACTGAAAGGGAAGGTATTATGGTCGGTTTCGAAAAAGCCACCATAATGCCATTTCCGCGAAGAAAACACTAGAGGGTTTGAGATGCTTACTTCTTTGCAGTAGAGAAACTGCTTTATCTTGAGAGGTAAAGTACTTGCGCGTCGTACTGGACTCCGGACTAACTTGGAACTCGGAAACTACGTTGTCTTCTTCTTCTGTGTATCTTCTTGACCGAGGAGTCATGATCGGCTTTATTCGTGAGGTTCAGTTACTCTTCTCACGATTTGTCTCCATCTTTCCCTATTTCTAGAGATATGCGAAGCCTGATGTACTGATATGTTAGATTTTTCCTTTATTTGGTCAATCCATCGCTTCGGTGACCTTGCTGGTACTTGCCATATTACCCTGGACTATAATTTTTTCATAATTATCTTCGTCTGGTCTTGCTATATGGCCAAAGTATTTTAGAATGCGGGAATATACTATTTAGGATCATCGCTGAGGCTCTTTGATTTCCCTTAAGATTGACTGGTTCGTTCTTCTGACGGTCCAGGGGATTCGCAATATTCGCCGCCAACAACACATTTCTAGTGCATCAATCTTTCTTCTGTCTTCAGTGTCCACGACTCTGCACCATATAGTAAAACTGGAAACACTAACGTTTTAATAACTTCTTTTTTGGGTGTTTAAAGTTATATCACTGTCCGCCCATGTTTTGCGTTAAGTCCTTGACTGCTTTTCTTGACATCTCACATCTGCGGTTAATTTCGGGTGTACTACCGCCATCAAACTACGTTAGCGATAGTTAAACGAACGTATGACAAATTTTGGGGTTCAAACCCGGAATAGTGTATTGACTATATATCAGAGTCATCAGTCCAGCTATTATGTATGCTGCCCTGATGTGGTCAAGCAAGAATCCACCAAATTAAAGCTAAACAAGATACAACGGCTTGCATATCTAGGTATAACAGGGCCAATAAGAACAACGCCCACTGCTGCAATGGCGACTCCTCTAGACCTCCCCTCTCTTCATATAGTAATACAGGGGGAGGCAAGAGTAAGAATCCATAGATTGAAAATTTGACTGTACAGATTTCGTTAACGTACAGAATACGCTAGCATAGAGGGCTCTCTAATTGAAATGAGGATGAACTATATGACTCCGAAATATTTCGTAAGTTCACTCTTCTAGGTGATAATTTAAGATCGTAAAAAGTACAAAACAGCCAAACAGGACATATCTCCTGGAAGCTTGATCTGGTACATGGGCGATTTTAAGACTAAGACTTGTGCCAGATCAGAAATTTATGGTGAAAGACCAAAAGAAAGCTCAGCTTATCAGTGGGTAAACACGCGTCCGTATTTCAAACGGAAATATACGCGATGCTACAGTGTGCGCGAGAAAACCAAACGGAGGGCTTACTAACATAAGCGGATCTACATAATGTCGGATAGCCAGGTGGCTCTGAAGGCTCTCTCGGGCAGTAAGACTTCTTCCAGACTGGTATGGGAGTGCCTAGAGAAACTCAATGACAGAACAGAATATCGTACGACTATTCTGGTTAGCAGATCATTGTGGCATAGACGGTAATGAGAAATCCAACAAACTAGCAAGGCAGGGATTCGACTGAGGCTTACCTTGGCCTAGAACCGGCCTTAGAAATTTGAAGAAGTGCTATTCGAGGCCATCTAGGTGATTGAATCGGCACTGAACATGAAAGATACTGGATTGACAGACCAGGGCAGAACCACAGCAAGGTTTATGAGCGGACCTTACAAACAGAGAACTGCAGCAACTCAGGATCGTTAAATGTCTACTAACTGGACATGCTGACGTAAAGGAACACCTGCCGAAAATCGTAAAATACGATAGAAACTTTACTTGCAGACTCTGTAATAAGGAATCAGAAACCGCAATACACATTTTGTATGTCTGTGATACGTGGGGAAGGAAAAGACAGCGCATATTCGTTCAGCCCACTATGGCACCCAATGACTTTGCTACACACCCGGTGAAGAGCATATATCTTTTGATATAGAGAACAAAGATCATGGAATGGATGTGACCGATTAATTAGGGTATGCACAATAAGCCGTCTAGGCTGCAGTGTCCCCAGAATCAATAGAGACCTGAAAAAGAAGAACAAGGTCTGCGCCGCTTGGCGGGGAAGGCTGCAACTGGAGTATTGGTTTGTAAGTAAACGATTAGTATGAAAAATGATTGTACGATTTTTAACAAATTTTGACCCTCAAGATGGAATTTCTCCCATTATGCAGGGCTGTGTTAGTAGTTCAAGCTCGGAGAGTACTATTTTTGACTGATAAGTTGGACCTAGGAACTATTTTTGGCAAAGAATGCCTCAAGACAAATCTTTTCTTTTTCCCAGCGCCGGCGCGTGGGGCCTTGGAACGAACCTCAAGTGTCTTTGGGTGCTACGGAAAACGGTTAAACCGCTTTAATAGAGTAATGGAAACAATCGATCACTGTAGTCAGGTTTCACAATCGAACTTACGGCTACATGTACATAGGCCCGATTAACCAAGGAAAAGGTAGTATCATAGCTCCAATTGCAAAGTGCCTTTCAGCGGCGCAACCGCTTGTATTTATACTCCTTGCCTTCTTCTGAAGCGGCCTGGGGGAGGGAACTGCATTTCCGTGACGAGGACTCGCGCGTACGTGACTTATCAGTTTATTTCCATTGGAATTTTGTCCTGGCCGAAAATATCAAGCGTCTAACGTGCAGAATCGAGTATTTTACCTTTTTTGGAATTATATTATAACCCGAGGGTCAAAAAGCGCCAAATGTGGCGGGAAAGCAGCTGCGTTTAAATTTTAAATGCATTAGTTGTGTTTTTCAATTAATTTGCGCCATGTTAAAGTCACAACATATAATAAAAATATGTTGAAGGCATAGTCACTGAAACCTCTTCGCCAAAGCAAGCGAAGCAATTAGCACTAATTCGTTGAACTACTTTCACGCAGAGGTTCTCAACTTCGCAAACGGTTCAGCCATAAACCTTCAACTTTTTAACTGCTTTCGGAAGAACACTTGGAAATGCCCGTAGCTTTTTCCACGAACGACTCGAGCATCAGGATATTGAGGCTTATGTGGATCCTAAATTAAATTGCTTTATGTATTACATTCGAGAATTTGAAGGTGTTATTATTAAACTCGCCATAGTTTCTTATATTGCCAGAGTTTTTGACCTACTAGGATGTCTAACACCTGTTTTTTTTCTGGGAAAAATACTTTCTTCGAGGAATATGGCTTGCCGTAGTTGAATTGGACTCAGATTTAACCTGAGAATTTAACTTCAGCGTGGAGGGACTTCGTGCCAAGCAAAATACAATTTCTTTGGATTTTGCGACGTTTCTGAAAAGGCATCTGCAACTACAAGGTATGTCGAAACCTTCGCAATTCATCCCACTCACAATTTTCTGCTCAAAGCTAAAAGTAGAGTAGTTTCAATTAAAATGCCAACTATTCCAAACTTGAAATTGTGTAGCGTTGTCTTATTAGCAAAGCTGATGCATTCAGTTCTTACTAATTTCGAGTACTATCAACTACATTTAGACTATACATATATTTTTTATATTGCGTGCCATAGCTGAAGCACTGAAACGCACAGTGGTAACTAATAAACCTAAGATTTTGACCTGCCGTCGCACTCTAAGAAAAAACTCAATAGGTGTTTGCCACATTACTACTCCACGGGGAATGATTATTACTAGCATGGTGAAGAGCTAGCAACAGTTCAACAGGCGTTACATACACTCTGGCGGGAATATACTAGAAGGTTGGATCCGCCTAAAGCGGTCAACTTTTACATATCCGATAAAATGCATGGCTTAACTAATATAACAACTACAGGGCGGCGGTAATTAACAACATGCATTACTTAACCACTACGATATATTCACTTTAGCTGGAAAATGCAGAAACTTAGATAGCGGAAGCTAGTGACTCGATTTGTTGGGTACTGCGGTCTTAAAGAAGGAATAATCGACAGATGCAATTCGAAGTGACGGTAACGGGCGTAGACGGAAAAGAGGTGTTTGGGGCCTGCGTTGAAACAAAGTGTCTCTATATAAGATGATTGCGAACGTTTGATGGCGGGAGGACAGACGTTCGTTTACGAAACTCATTATATATAATTTAGTAATATTAGATTCGCAACAACAGTTCGAGGGAAAGCTACATAAGAACTTATACTTCATTTAAAAATTTTGCAGTTTGACAATTTATAGAGGGCATTACAAGTGAAACTCGGTGAGAAAGCAGCAAAAGTGCGCCAGTAACCACCAGCTTTAAATGGAATTAACAGGTTAGTTTTTAAACATTCCCATGGGGAACTGACTTCTATAAATGTTAAAACTCTGAACGGACTTTCACAATTGTAGCAGTCTATGTGGTGTGCATTATAATAGTAAAATAGCCTTCAATTCTATTATTATTAGTTTCATTGCTCAAACATACGTAGATAGCTTAATTAAGCTGGAAGCTGGAGGCCACTGTGATGGTATACGTCCTCATAAACCACACTAGTATTGCACATGTAGCAGATTCGAGTTGAATGTATATCTATTAAAATGCTAAAAAGAGTGTTGTGCACTTTAGCAGTTGTAGGAGTGTTATCTCAAGATCGTGGTTTAGATATATTTCAAGTAGGCTAGCACTATTGCTCATTACTCATAATGATTGAATATTAGTTCCAGCAGAATGACTATGAAATTATTTCCGAATGGGCAGGAGTCGATAGCTACAACAAACGGTACGTGAAACATGCGTCAGTTCATAATTTTAAGTACAACAGGACAACACCACTACTGAACATATCATTTATGGCTAATGTGGATTTCGACAACGACATGGAAGTAAATTAAATAATATAAGATTTATGTTGTTTAAGTAATTGTTTTCCATTGCTGTAATTTAGGTTGTAATTCAAGTCTACAAATTTCTGAGCAACGAGTTTAGATTCTTTCCGATACATTTCCAAATGAACCTATGCGATATCCTGAACCTGAACGTTATTGGCACCGGAAGCTACAGAAATTGTGGAAATTTCACAGGTTGTCCCTTAAAAAAGGTGCTCACTCTTTTATATTATCGAAAAACAGGCTACTAATTTATATTCTGACTTTTAGAATAAATTTTTTGTTATTTGCAACTGGACCATTGACAAAACCAAATTTCCTCCGCATATTCCATCTGGTCGGTATAAGGTAGAACTTGAAGCAATTCTTCATGGCGTTAGTGTGGGCCGTGCTCATCTTATTGGAACAATCCATCGCCCTACTCCCATACCGAAGAAGTAACTAACATAGGTTTTTAGGATTCATACGTCTGGTTAATGAAGATGATTGAAATTGGCTCCTTGATGGCATTTAATTTTGTTGAAAGTTACACTGCACATTGTTATATTAAGTTTGTGGTTGTCAATTCTTGTTGCACATCTATATATATTGTGGCCTCTGTATTAGTGTAAGCGATAAGTTCTTTGAAATAAATGCAACAATCATTTCAAGTGATAAGGTATTTAATATTCCATTAGTAGTGCTATAGAGCGGAGAAATTACGAAGCAAGATTAAGAGGTCAATCGATCTCCAAAACGGTGGTGAGGACAAATGAATCGACTACACCCACTTTTTTAATGCAGCGGAGAAAGTTATGGAACCAGCTATTCAATTATGTGAAGCCGGGGTCGGTAGCTCAGTGGTAAGCATCCTGACTACTGATCTAAGGGTCGCGAGTTCGATTCCCGGTCCCGGTGGGGTTTTCAAAAATAAAAAAATGCAGATGAAAGCTTCTACAGAATGCCATCATTCGGAAGTGATGTAAAGCCGTGGGTCCCATGTTACTACGATGTGTAGCATGTAAAAGATCCCTTGCTAGGGTTGGAACTCCTTAGTCTCGGCAAAATTTTAAGTAGGACTTTGACCATATGACCAAAGCAGTCGGTGTCTAAGGTACATAGTACTCTGCATGCCTAGACCTTGTCCATTACCAAACAAACAAACAAACAATTATGTGAACTTAATAATATTTACAAAAAATAATTTAATGACAGTGTTAGCTTGTCATTTACTTTTCGTACTTAATAAATATCTTCCGGCGAATATAAGTGCCGAAATAGTTATAAAATATAACCTGGTTTTGTTTCCTTACTATAATTTCCACTACACAAATCTGTGACATTAAACTGTCACATAAAGTAATCTAACTTTCTGACACATATTTTTCCTTTGCCTTCTTGGATTGTATTCCTTAAAAATACAATTGTTGAATCTAAGTTTCATTGGAAATAGTATTTTGAGTTGCCTAACTTTGTCCGCGTCATTAAGTAATAGAGTATAACTAGAATCTTCCTATATCAGGCCACCAAGGAAGCTAATAGCAGAAACTTTCAATACTAATAAACGTTTTTCAATTGTTTGTGCATGGAACATTATTCAATCGTGTAAAGCTATATTTGTCAACACACCAGATCATGGATTTTATAGCAGTAGATCAGTTACTACAACCTAATTAAATATACTGAGTACCTCTATCCATAGATCTTTAGCTGAAAGTATTAAGGTGGATGCGTTGTAGGCTGATTTCGTAACATGTTAGATAAAGTGGATAATCAGATTTTCGATTGCTACTGGCTGAGGTTGCTGTGTATGGTGACTTATTTTGTTTATTTCTTCTATATAAATCCGACCAAAAGTTCTGAGTTGGAGAAGCTATTAAAATCTATTCGCCTCAATGCTGGTACCTCAGGCATAACAACTCAACTCCTACCTCAACAGAAGTTTTACTATCTCCGGTTTTTTTCTTCTACCACTTCAAGTCTTTCTTCTATGCTGATGATACACCTACGTTTCGGGTCCTTTTCCAGTGTTTCCTCTGCACCACCCATCGTAGATAAATTCTTCAGTCTGTTTTAATTGGCCATTTGAATTGCTTTCTAAGTAGTCTCTCTACAACTATACGGTTTGGTGACATTAAATCGTTTATTTAAACTATGAACACAAAAAAATTACACAGAATCCTGTAGCAGTAAAGTTTTGGCCATTGCCGGTAGATGGCACTGGTGAAAGTAAACCGGATCTAGGAAGTTCCATATTTGCCGCTGCAGCGTGAGGGACGAAGCTTTACTGGTTCTTTTTAGTTTTTTAATGCCATAGTGTGCTGACAATTTCAAAATTAGTGAATATTATTAGTTAATTGATTTTGTATGTAATTTAATATTAATACTGCATATTTACGGTGTAAGATGTTACGTATGTTTATTGTGTAGTGTTATAACATGGATAAATCATGCTTGCTCTTATAATGCGCTATACAGTTGTATGTCATGCAATGCAAGTTATAAAAATTAGTTTCTTAATAGTTGTAATTTTTGGGTAGTCAGTTTTAAAACTGCTTTCACGAAGTAAAGTTGGGTTTCGACATATTGTTGATTTATAATAATTTCATTATGTGAGTGTAGTAAAATAGAAGAAGATCTAACCAGATTCCAAAATTACTCTTCAAAAACTAATAAATTAAATGTTGGAGAATGCCATGCTACAAGTTGTACACGCAGTATGCATTCTATAAAATTTTAATAGAAAACTGCTTAGAGAGGCTCGAAAATTAAGACACTGAAACATCATGTTATTTCTATACCTGTGCGTGCAATTTGTAATAAGCAAATTTATTGAGTGATGAAATTTTATACCTTCCCTAAAATCAAAGTAATTTCTTTACAACCAGAAATAGCCAATTCATCCAAATAATTGTATAGTTCTTACGCAAAACTAGCATGCAAATTATATTATGAAAATTTTCAAGTTCTCAACTGCATTGGGCCGCAATTTAAAAATTAGTTTTAGCGATTCAGCGACTTTGGTCTTGGTGCAATTGCTATCCTTAACCAGGATTAAATTTGCATTACTTAAATAATTAAAGAGGTGAAGCCCAAGTAATAGATACAGCAAAACTTGGATGAATAAACTTAGCATAAACTTCCTTTACAATGTTTGATACTACAGATAAGTGTACAACTGTGCTGCATTGACATTGAAGTACATACTACGTCAATCCCCGTTGTGCACATTTGGAACTGAACATCGAGTACGGCCAGTTCTACAACCAAAAACACCTGCGTGGCCTGCGCAAGGAACAGCGTAACCACCAACCCCAAAACTGGTTAATATAATAAGGCACAGAAAGATTGCTCTGCCAAAGTTCCTCTACCTAAACTGTTCTGGACGTTGAGCAAAGGGTTAATTCAGCCGGGTTCCGTAGCTCAGTGGTTAAGCATATTGGCTACTGATCTAAGGGTCGCGATTTCGATCCCTGGTCCCGGTGAGGTTTTTAAAAAGAAAAAACAAAGTGAATCATTCGGAAGTGATGTAAAGCCGCGGGTCCCATGTTATTACGATGTGTATCGTGTAAAAGATCCCTTGTTGGGTTGGAACTCCTTAGTCTCGGCAAAATTCTAAGTAGAACTTTGACCATATGATCATATCAGTTGGTGTCTAAGGTACCTGGTACTCTGCATGCCTAGATCTTGTCCATTACAAACAACCAAAAAAAAACGTTCATTCCACCCAAAGGTCGCCAAAATGCCTCATCATAACAATCCAAACAATTCGCAATTCGCGGTTTCAAGGCTTTTCCATATAAAGGCTAAGGAAAAGCATAATTAGACGACAATTTCTCAACAGAAACGCTTACCTAAGCTTTGCCCTTTCGTAACCCCCAAAACTACATGGCCACGCTACATGTGGTTCCATGTGGTGTGAAGGACCCCTTCATCCAATACACAATAAACAGTAAAGCTTACCACGGGAGTCGACTTCACTTCAATTCAATCCAGACATCTCATCTTTCAAAAGTGTGGTGATTTCCTAAAAAGACCCCAAAATGTTTTCACATTCATGCTTTTACGACGCTGCCTGCTAAAACTGTCACGTAAAACGGAAAAAAGGCGTATTAAGAACAAAACGACATATCTTTGGTTGCAAACTACCAGGCAAAAAATTTACCAATAAGAACAATCAGAATATCAATGGCCTTTGTGAGGGTGAGAAGACCGCGAAACTCGTCTTGACCTAAGTTCACTGCGCACGCTAACACATTCTACTATTCCAAAATTCCTATCTTGTCTTGTTAAGCACAGGGGAATTTTATTTCGACTGCTTCATTGGGTATATTTGAAAGACTCGTTATCAGCCATTCCGCCAAAACTCTTTTCTAACGCAATGCGGGGAAGAACTTCCTATTAAATCACGTGAAGAAGGACATAATTTCGCCGGTTGTCATTCCTGAAGTTGCCTATTCCTTGTCCTGTTTCTGAGTTTAAGTTACCAGCAACTTTTTGGTCCTGCTATGATTTTTGGCTCAGTCCTGGTAATCCATCACCTTTATTCCCACCTTCTTCCTGTTGGTGTCGCTGCATTCAACTATCAGCTGAGTTAAATCTGATTGTATTGTAGTAGTTATATATTGCATACAGGATATCACTTGTAGGAAAAAAACCAGGTGGTGTCTACAAAAATGATATGAATTTATCCCCTCCCCCCATATTTCCAGATACTATTGTTTTGGTTATTGCGAGGAAGGCTCTGTTCTTTCAGCCTACAAACTCTATTTCCATCGAGGTAGCTTGAGTAACCTTGAGTCTTGATATCTGTCCTAAACAGGGTTTCCACTGTAACAATCTCTATTCCCGTGTATGTATATACATACATATAATAGCCGGCTCTCAGTCAAGAAAAGTAGATTTTCACATTTTTAATTTAAGGAGCAACTAACCTTTTGGTCGCAGACGTCTCAGGCCCTTGCCCTCCTCTGATTGGAAGATTTATATTCTTCAAGTGCGCACTGAACATTAGAACATCAAATAACTTAATGCCAAGAAGGTGAATGATCCGGCGAAAACCATAGGGTTGCCAGAAGGGCCGTTTAATACGTAAAAGAGACAATTTCACTACGCCCGTTAAACGCACTGTCACGTCACAATCTCATTGCTCGCTTGTTCGTTCGTCTCCCCTTGGTTGGTCGAGATGCCCCGTGGCCAATCAAAAAGCGTTCGCCCAGGTGACGGTCTAAAATCAAAAGCGACGTCCGAAAATTTCAAACGAGATGAAATGAAGATCAAGATTGTTTTAGATACAAATTAATGCATTTGTCATGTATAAAGTTAACACCCATAAATGATTTTATAACAACAAGCCACTATTTTGATCTTAGTTTTCCATATTTAATGAGTACAACATCGCGAATTTATGAGTAAAAAATTCCGATAAACCTAATATACAGGGCGTTTCAAAAAATGTATTGACCCTGAACAAGCAGAAAATTGATTTAGAAGCGCTACTCCCGCACTGCACTCTGGAAATCCCGGCAAGGAATAAGGTTTTCAAACTAATTTACGTAAAATAGCACGCCGGAAATTATGGCAACCAAAAAGCCAATGACCTGGCAAAGCAGAACTCGGAACAACCCTTTTGAGGTCCCGAACCTACAATTATGGCTTCATGGACTCTTTCCTATACCATAATTAACCAAAGAAGAAACCAAAATCGGCAATATTACAAATTCCACAGTGCAAGAATAGCTATTGCAGGCCCTTTCCGAATGATGGCAAGATTTAGTGCAAAATTGCCGCTAGGTAAACTGCAACTTCTCGTAGGAATATATTCTGGCCAGTACAAACTGTACACATGCACAGGATGGATCTAGTTGACGACCCAACCTGTCATAGGTGAAACTTTAAAGAGGAGACGGCAGAGCACCTTCTATGGGAATTTCCTGCACTCACTCAGTGGCGTAGCTAGATGTCATGGGGCCCCGGGGCAAAAAAAAATTACGCCCCCCCCCTAACGTCACTCGAAAAATAAAATGTGTAGGAAGAAAAAATATTATTTTTCATATCAAATATTTAAGAAAACAAAAAAAACAGTTTAAACCTACTAGCTACTTGAACAAATAATTGCTAGTTACAATAATTGCAACATAAAACTTAATATTCTGTAACACAATACTGCAGAAGAATCCTCTTAAACTACTAATTGGTACGATTTTTGGTTTGTTAAACATTAAACAAAAATATTTTGCAGAACTATAGTACATTGTAAAAAATAATATTTGGTACATATATCATGATATAGGAAAAATAATTCAAAAGTCTCGTTTTCTGGCTTTGCTGTTAGCATATTCAGTTATTATCTCATTTAGATCGAGTTTTACAGCATCTTCATTTTCTATAGACAATACAGTAAGACCACTTAATCGATCTTGGCCTGTAGTAGATCTGAGGTAATCTTTAATAATTTTTCAGCTTGCTCAAAGACCTGTCAACATTAGCAGTTGTGACAGGCAACGTGAAAAATAAAAGGAACAATAGATAAACTTCAGTTAAGTCGCTTTCAAGTACGCCATATAGTTGTTTAAGATTAGATCAAAATAATCTCTAACTGCTAAGTCATCTCTTCAGTCACCCTTAACAGTATTTATTAAATTAATGTATTGAGCTGTAATTTTCAAATCAATTTGTATCGATATACAATTACCACATTAACTCTAAATAAAATTTTACGATTACTAAATCTATAATCACTAGAGAATTCACCAAAATGCAGTTTAATTTAGTTGGTGTTTTTGTATGAAATCTGTATTGTATTCCACTTATTGGCCAGTTCCTTAGCCTCAACTTTTAGTTCTTCATAACATGCCCTAAGGTTGCTACTCCCTTTTGAACTTGCTCCAAAAATTTTACGGATTCATTTAAATCCATGTTTTTCTTTTGCACAATTTTTGAGTCCATATTAACTTGTGTTAAGATTTTATACAAAATTATTGTAATAAAGACAAATTCAAACGAAATCATTTGTTTCTTAACGGCAGAAGCTTCATCTCTTTCATCTTTTTTCTGGGATTGCAATTCTATCTCCGTTAAAAACATAATAATATCCACAAAACGAAGCTTAACTGCAGTGATAGATGCAATTCTCCCTGACCAATTAGTTGGGTTTAAATTTTTGAGAGTTAATTCCGACTCGGTGGTAAAAGATGCTAGAAGAGCCCATCTTTTGATACTTGAACCAAAAAAATAATCAATATTTTGTAAAAGTATCAAAGACGTTAAACCGTTTAAACTATAAAAGCGGATATCGTATGGCAAACGCCAACGTGCCGCGACGGGAAAAAATGCAATTCTATAATATAATAATAATCCACATCTTAACTGAATACATTTTATAGTTTGTTGTTCGTTTATTGAATATTTTAATTTTAGTTATGGCTTATGGCTCAGCTCTATACCCGGCCTTCGGCCGGGGCCCCGGGGCAGTGCCCCGGTTTGCCCTGCTATAGCTACGCCACTGCACTCACTTCGATACGAAGAACCATAATCTCTGAAACTTCTTTATGGCGCTTCAATAATCATGCCATTTTGATGGATATTTCGCCACACTACAAAATGAATAGATGATTATAAATTATTGGAGAGGTTGGTCCCATTCTGCTGGATCTTCAATAAAATCAAAGTTTTCCTTGTTAATTTTTAATTTAATTAGTTAATGTTAATAACGGAAATAAATTTGCCTTCTGAAACGCTCATGTTTTAATATTTTTCATTTTGTAGTGTGGCGAAATACCCAGAAAAATAGCATGATTAAAGAAGAACCATGTTGGAGGATCTCTGGCCTAACATGTTCGGGATACGCAGCTGCCCTTTGGATGCCAATTCACCAAAAGAGTCAGATGGCTTGATGAGGCAGCAAAAAATGCTGCTATGGAGGTAGCACAATGGGCTCACATCGGGGCCTAAATGCCCGTAAATGTAGTTTACCCTCATTTTATAATTCAAAATCCACTTTTTTTTAAATTGTTTATTTAAAACAGTGTAATAATATATTTTCTACTTGTCCTGCTTGTTATGAACATTGGTGTAAAGATAAATTGCAGTGATAAGCTAGTGAAGGTTGAATACAGGCGTCATTTATGACGTCCCCCAGAAAGTTACTTTTAATAACTGTATCATTATATAAAATGTTATGCCACAAGAAATTAACTTAAATCGTGCTGGAATGTAATCGCTGCGGATTAATTTCTAGCAAATTTGATTCTAAAAATATGAAAATTACCTAAAATCTGGACAACTTTGATTTGTATTTGTCTAGCTGTTGTAGATAGTTTGTCCCAACAGTGTGGATTTAATCTATTCAAGGTATGCACTGTTGTATTAATAATGACCTCTTTATGGGTTTAATGAATTAAAAGTATTACAAAAAACGGCCCTAATTAATATCCATCACTGTTATGTGGCCGGCTAATAATTGTTTATACTACTTATTTATAATTATTAAATGACTCTATCTACAGGATTAGGTCGCTACATTCAAATTTTAAACTACTAATAATTTGTTGTTAACAATTATTCAAAAGTCTGATTACACACTTATTTGTACGCACTCTGTATGTCGGCTATTTAACTGATGGGATATTACAAGTGTAGTATTTCTAACTGATGGGAATGACATTAATTTCAAGATGGTCCCCTAATCTTGACAGTACATAAACAGCTCTGAAATTGTATTTAAATCGTCGATGACCACGCAGTAAACGCTGTTGCTATGCAATAATAATGTTGGAAGCAGTTAAGAGAGGCCGACGTCTAGCAGTGAACATGAGAAACTGTTCGATGATGACGATGATGATGATGATAATAATGATGACTACAAGGAAGTACCTGTTGTACACTTGTGACATCCCCGCATTTGAAAATGATAGTGTGGCTTGTTTTGTTGATGACGCAGGTACCTTAGCAATAAAAACTTCAGTAAAACAAAAATTCTTGTAAATAAGATCAAGAACTTGATAAAGAGATTGTGGATAAAATCAATTTACGTGAATTCTATCAATCAAGAATCATACGTATTCAGGTAACCACTAACAATAAATCAAATGCCAAATTCAAATACAACAAAATTTATGTCTATTACATTAGGCGCTAAACTATACTGGGTAGCACACGTTAAAAATAAAAGGAATGGACTAGAAATTAGATACTTACTTCATAACAGGCATAGACTTAGTAAAATTTGCGTGAGGATATGCTATTCAGCTACGGGGATGTAGCAGACAAAGTAATATTAACATCATCCAAAGATTTCAGAAAAACGTGTTGAGAACTTCATTGGTGCATTCTAATATTTAAAAATTGCGATTTCCATCGTGACCCTAGAAATGGGTACTGTAGTTAAGAGACTCAAGTTAGAGTACATCAATATGGAAACGTCGAAACAATTCAGTTCTGAACAACGCAAGGGTAGTGTGAAGGCTCAAAAGGGTCAAACCCTTTGAGTTAGTATAAGTGACGAAATGGAAGCAACCTAATATTTAATAATATCTTTTTGTATTCTTTATTTTTAATAGAAAATAAGCAACGGCTCATGTTAAACGTGTCTACTGAGCTTAACAAATTAAGGAATCAGTTGCGCCACAAGAAAACACTCATGTCCCAGCTGCTTCGTACATGTGGCAGATCGATATCTCTCAACAGTTGTAACGTCGTGACCGCAACATATCCCCGCAGTTTTGAACGATTCAAAATTTGGGGTCGGAATGTTGGCTGTGGTTAAATATTCCGCATAGCGTCCAGATCCTGGAGGGTCGGCAGAATTCCCTTTGCTCCCGCATAAACACAGGCGTTGACCACGGCTAACACGATTACATGCCCATTACAAACCGCGCACTGTGCGTGCTATACACCCCAATTATTGAATTTTCCGCTGCTTCAGATTTGTTCCAATTATTGTAGCTAAAATAGCAATGTATGTTTAAGAGCTACATCCAGTTACATGGTCCGCAACCAGTACAAGGTGAACGAAATATGCTACGGTGCTTCTACAGATTTTTAAAAATAAAGAGTGTCCCAACAAGAGTGGAAAATTTAAATTAGGCGAAATTTTTCTGTTGTGCTTTGACAGCGAAACCATTATGACAGTTCGATGGTAAATAGTCCGCCATTAGTACTGCTGGTTTAGTTTTCAATTATATTTGTTCAATAGGTATCCGAATATTAACAGAAAATTACTTACGCATTTATTTAGGCTAAGATGTGTAGGATGTAATAAAAAGCAATCTGTAAAGGGCTTTACCCAGAACTTCCCTCGTCGACATTGTGACAATAAATAATTTTAAAAATCAAATTAAGTTAGGAGTAAAAATATCTTCAAGTTTCTTATAAAATAAATACATTTTCAAATAAAAAAAAATTTTCCCGCTGGGGTTTGAACCCGCCGCATCTGCAGAGCAATTGTAACCGCACTTCTACATATAGATCTATCTGCACCGATAAAGCCAACTACGCTACTGAGCCTCTTTCAAATAAGTCCGGCGCGCCTCTCTTTAACAGAACGCTGTTATTGTTGCAATGTTTTTACTCTGTTATGACATTATCCTCTATCGGTTGAGTCTTATTTTTGGAAAATGTAAAACCTGTGCTATGTGAAAGTTATTACTTCCTTCTATTTCAAAATTAAGCCGAAAATATTTTTTTACATTATTTTAAGGTGCTCATCCTGTATATATATATTGCGATGGTATTAGGCCCTACAAACTCAACTCTGATAGCATTGCCAAACTAATGCACATTTCACTAAAGCTCAGGGTGAGGCATTTTATATAACTGCAAGGCTAAACTTTGAATTTAATAGATTGAATGCATTGGTAAAGAGATGCCAATTAATAACAGTATAATTAAGTAAATAACGGTTTAAGCGAAGCTCAATTCGCACAAAGATCTAAGTTGAACGTAAAATAAAATCTAAAAGAAGAGGTTTGTGCAAAGTAATGGCCGAACTATTAATTACAAAAATGGTTTGCAAAGGCAATAAATTGAAGCGAATGATTCAAGGAAAGTTAAACAGTGAAATATTTGTTAGAGTTTTAAAAGAAAGGTAGGAAAAGCTAGATAAGCTAATAAACGTTGCAACGAGCAGCTAAGAAGGCTGAAATTAAGGCATTTGATGGAAAATTGTAAGAATCAACAAGCCAGGGTTATATAAAAATGAAGAAAAGTACACAGCAGATGAACTAAAAATTGTGTGGAAAATCAGACATGTCAAGTCAAGGGGCCTTGGTGAAGGAAGTACTCTCATAAAATTAATCAGTGCAGTGACTTATGTGAACAGTTTAAAGCAAATTAACAAACGTGCAGTAACGCAAAGACTTGATTAACTAATTATAAATATGGACCATAATATTAGAATAAGAATTTGTATACATAAATTAATTTTTAGTCAAAGTTAGATTTATAAGTAAGCATTTTGAACTTGATTCACATCCGTTTTTATTTAAGATTAAAACTAGTAATTGTATATAGCGGATATTAAGGAGAACAATTGAATTAATGTAAGAATTGACATGTTTTAAATGTACTCCCAAATAAAGTTAATTTTCATATCGTAAACAAATTATTTTAAATATAAAAATTATACCAGTCAATTCAGTGCAATTTTGTGGTCGTGTGGTGTTATTTGCATCAAAATGTAACACCATCAGTTGTATAGTTCTCCGAGCACGAGTGACCATAACCTAACTTCGGAAGCAGCCCGTTACGATCTCTGCGTGGATGCTGACGAATCCAGAGCAGCAAGCAGCTACGGGAGGACGTCATCAAGGAGTGGCAGCAGCATCAGCTCCATAGCAGTCCGAGTACGAGACCAGCGTCGCCTTCGAGCCCCGATATAAGTTCGGCAACCACAGGTACTGTCTACCCCTAAAATTAAGCTAAGTGAGCACCGGGAAGTTTATGCATGAGTACTAAGAGTTATACCTAAGGCAATACAAGCCATTTTCATTGCTGTAAAGTGAATCCAGATCGCAGAATAGCCCAACTCCATAATTTCGGGTTATGTGACAGCTAGATCCTAAAACGACGCCAAGTAAAACAATTGATACATGGATGTGGGCCTCCGTTAACAAATTCTAGAAAAACAAATGAGGTTAATACCACGAAACAGCTTAATTCAAATATTTACCGGTGGAACTGTGATAAACTGTCACTTTATTTTTAAATCCACTATCGCACCTTGCCAGTGGAAAAAAACGTTTTAGTTTAACGTATGAAATACTTTCGAGTATTTGCTTGTGCGTAGTAGTACGAAGACGAAGTACAGAACCGTATTAAGTTAAATTCAGAATTATACATTCAGCCCGATTGAACCTAATCGAGAGAAAGAGTAAATGCTTTACCGAAATTTGAGCTAGCCATAATAATTGTTAATACTTTCAGATAAATAAAATAGCAACAGGGCGTATAACCATTTATTTCAACGAGTTAGTAAATTACAACTCCTTTTAATCGTCTTAGAAATAAAATATTTGCGAGGTGGTTCTTAATCATTTATTCAATTAATTATATTAAATTAAAAGAACATAAACTTTTTCAAAAATAAATGGTCGCCAGCAACGTGGAGCAAAAGCAGGATTAGAGACAATTAATAGGTGGCAAAAAGTAAATTAGCAAAAATTAAGACATCATGACGTGTAGGCGAGTTTTAATTATAAAGAATAGGTATTAACAACTACAGTTAAATAAAACATGCTCAGTTACATGAACTTTTATGCACAGGATATTTAAAAATTGTCATATTTATGTCTTAAGTTAATATTTGTGTGGGGAGCATTGCCAGTAAGCACTTTGTTTTTGTCCAATTTATAACAAACACAGAAAAATGACGGATAAACGTTCGAGAAGAATGAAGAAATTGGAAGAAGGAAAGGAGGAAGAGCACCAGGCAGAAGAAATAGGTGAAGTACTAGGACAGCTTGCGGCAGAGAAAGAACAACAAGGAGATCGGGCTGAGGAACGGCAGCCCCAAGCGGAAAAGCAAGCAATTGATTTGAGTGGAATCATGGAAGCGATACTACAAATGCAGCAAGATGCAGAAGAACGGGATAAGAAATTAAAAATCGAGACCGAAGAACGCGATAGAAAGTTACTGGAAGCAAATAGAAACGACGCAGAAGTACAAGACAAGAAATTAAAAAACGAGGCCGAAGAACGCGATAGAAAATTACGGGAAGCAACTGATAAGAATACGCAGGAATTAAAACAAGATGTAGAGAAGGCAGTAAAGAATGTGCGAGAATTGAAGCAAGATGCAGAAGAACGGGAAAAGAGGTTGCAAGAATTAATCAGAATTGAAGCAGAAGAACGTGAACAAAGATTGCAAGAAGCAATTCGGCTAGAAGCAGAAGAGAGAGAGAGAGAGAGAGAGAGAGAGAGAGAAAAGCAGCAGAAAGAGAAACTAGGGGGTATAACCATACCAATTTGATGATTGAAGGACTAAAGGAAGAGTTAGTAAAGAAGCAACAAGATAACAAACAAGAGTTGCAAGCTAAAATTGACGGCCTACAGGGAAAATTAGAAACATTTAAAGACACAACTAAGAACGAGATAAAACAAGAACTGCAACAAGAAGTGGCACGATTGATGGACGAACAGATTGGAAAGGAAATAGAGGACCAAATCATGGGTGTAGAAAACGAAACAAAGGATCAACTGGCGCAACATAAAGATAGGGTTGAATTTGAGTTAATCAGTCTCGCGAAGAAAACGGACGAACAGTGGGACAAGGTACAAAAGGAACAGAGCCGAAACGCGCAGCATATCGCTCTGGTTGACGACAGAATTACTAGGGAATTGCAAGGGGTACATGAGAGGTTCGAACAAAGACCAGAACTCCCAGCAAGCGCAATGACTCCAAGCCTGAGCAGTGAGATGATACCAAAATTTGAAGGAAGGTACGGCGAGTTGCCCATGATCTTCATAGCCAAGCTAGACGATTTAATGCGAACCATACCCACAGAATGTCGAAGGCTACAGGTGATAAACATGGCTATGAGAAAGAACGCCGAGATCTGGCACAGTATCATCAAATCCAAGTACACAACTTACCGAGAATTTAAAGAGTTGTTCACACAGCAGTATTGGAGCAACACACATCAAGCGCAAGTAAGGACAGAGCTCACCTCTGGCAAATATGTTGATAAGGGAGGATCAAGAGAAATCTACGTGATGCACCGGTACAACAAGCCCCAATATCTGACGCCAAAACTAACTGAAGAAAAAATCATACAACATTTATCGAGACATTTGGAGGCTGAAATCACAAGGGCGGTAGCAGTCCAGAATGTGAAAACGTCAAGGGATTTTCTAGAGATTGTCCGGAACTACGATCTAACCGTCCACAACGAATGAGAAATTAATCCGAATAACCTGTATCAAAATTCAAGTAATAAACGAAAATTGGATGAAAATGTTAGCAATAACTTTCTACCTAATAGAAGCAACTTTAATAATAATTATAGTTACAATAATAATCGACAAGAGGGTCGCTATAACTATAATCATCAGTATCAAAGGAGAAACTATAATAACTCAAATTGGAATCAGAACAGAACACAATACAATAGGGGGAAATATCACCAACGCAGTTATAACGACCTGATCGAAGAACAAAACAAGAGGAGATGTCAGGAACCGGACACGAATAGGCCACAGAATCGACAATTTATTAACACCATGTTCACACACAGAAGAGAAGAAGGAGAGGATCTTAACCGAATCGAGATTGTAGAGGTTCATGAGGAGCCCTCAATCAACAAAAAAAAAACTCAATTTTAAAAATTAATGTAGATAGTAGAATTAAGCAAATCGCCAACTTCGCCATCGCATATGAGAAAACGGGGGAATTTTTATTGGAGGAAAATGAAGAGAAAATTTCAAGCTCATGTTTACCATTCATTAAACTAAAATTTTTGGACCAAGAATATTATGCGCTAATTGATAGCGGAGCAATGGTTTCTTTAGTACAAGAGGAAGTCCTAAATAATCATCAGTAAAGTATTGGCAATCAAGATCAGCATAAATGAGAAAGAATATGATGTACGATTTTACATAGTATCTGCCTTAAATGTACAATTTGTGATAGGAGTCGATATTATTCAGCAAGTTGGATTAAAAATTGATGGAATGCGAAAGTGCATCCAAATAAATGAAATAAGAAGGCCTTGGTCTGTTGAGGATCAAGAGCGTAAAAATTGTTGCCTAGCTGAAATAAAAGCAGGAGACGATATCAATTGTTGCCTAGCCAAAAATGCAGGAGACGATGAGATTTGTTGCCGAGCCAAGGGTGCCGGAGACGAAATAATTATCAATAATTGTGCGATCATAGAAGGAATGCTGGATGATGAACAGATAGGCATTGAATACTTACAATATAAAGGCAGAATTATGCAAATTATAGACAAGAATAAGGATATTATAAATCAAAAGACAGGACAAGCAACGAAATATTGCCATAAACTTGTTGTCAACGAAACGATGGGCTTTAAATCAAGATCGTAACCAATACCATTTGCACAGTGCGAAAAAGTAAAACATGAGTTATAGAAGATGTTAGACGAGGATGTAATAGAACACTCCAAAACGAACTTTGTTAATCCGATAGCGGTGCTGAAGAAGAGCGATGGTAGGTTATGTTTAGATGCACGTAGGATAAATCAGATAACGAAACCCCAGTATGAAAGTCCGCAAACGATAGATGCCTTGTTAAGCCATGGGATAAAAAAGTGTTAACAAAATTGGATTTGAAAAACTCATTTTAGCTGATTCCGTTACAAGAGGACTCTAGAAAGTACACAGGATTCTACATAGAGGGGGAAATTTTTCATTTTAAGGTAGTCCCGTTCGGTTTGACAACTTCATGTGCAGCATTGGTGCGAGCCATGCAACAAATATTGAACAAATATGACGAGTTTTGCGTGCACCACATTGACGATATTTTGATTTTCTCTCGAAATGTGGAACATTTGGTACATTTAGAGTTAGTTATGAGCTCATTAAATGAAAACGGCCTAAAATTGAATTTGAATAAGTGTCAGTTTATGCAAACAAAAGTAAGCTACTTAGGCTATGAGATTAGTAACAATGGGGTCACGATAAGTGAAACGAGAATAGAAGAAATCAAGAATTTGCCTCGCCCCAAGAATTTTAAGACATTGAGAGGTTTACTGGGCCTATTAAATTACTATAAGAAGTTCATAGCGAATTATTCAGAACTGACACTACCATTGGTCGAATTATTGAGGAAGGACACTAAGTGGGTTTGGAACGAAGAGAGAGAGAAAGCGTTCAACAATTTAAAACAAGAATTTCACGAAGGATTGCTACTCAAGTACCCGAACTTCAAAGAGAGCTTTATCTTAAGAACAGATGCGTCGGACATGGCAGTCGCTGCTGAGCTGATACTAGTCCAAGAAGGAGTGGAAGTCCCGATTTGTTTAATATCACAATCGCTGAGAAAGAGATGTTGGCTATTATATCCGCTATCAACAAATTAAAATTCTACTTGACAGGAAACAAGTTTTACATGGAGACAGATAATTTAGCAATATTATTCCTGAAAAACAAAACGTTCCATAACGACCGATTATACAGATGGGCATTGTATTTACAACAGTACGATTTTGAGATACGACATAGACCAGGGAACATGAATGTGGTAGCGGATTTCTTAAGCAGGAAGGACGCAGAAAAGAGTAAACGACAGAAACAATTATTGATAGGGATAGAAAAAAATTATCAACCGGGAAGATTTTCGAAGTTAGAATTATTAGCCAAACAAAAAAATTTGGAACTCGAACAAATACGAAATTTAGTGCAAGATAGTCCAAACCAAGAATATAAAGGTTTTAAAATAGTAGGTCTATTGGTAAAATTATTGGGTGGAAAGGAATTAATAGTATTATGCAGAAAAGATGTAGTCAATGTGGTAAAAGGAATTCATCAAACTTTCGGACACTGTGGAAGAAAAGAAACATGGTTGATATTTCGAGAATTTTTCTACACCAAGAACGATATTAAATTCATCAGCCCTCGTATAAAGGTGTTCAACAATAAAATTCAATATCTCTGTAGCTATTTACCCTTGCTGTTACACTAGAGGCTACGTTCAAGGGATTTGAATTGGGTGACTAAACTTCCATTGAGACTTTTACTCATCTTCGCTTTCACGACCAAATTACTTTTTTATAGCCGAGAGTGGAGTTAAACATGGAACTATGATATGGTTCAAAGATCTACATAATTAAAGTGGAACTAGGTTGGTCACATAACAAGACTAGAACAAGAAAGATGTACAAATTAACCACGAAATGGGACAATCGAAAGTTAGGAAGAAATACTGATAGAGTATCTGGGGAAGAACTGACAGGACAAAGCTCACTATCAGAATATCAAGTGTGAGCAACGAAGCGTCAGCGAAAAAAGGAATAGAAATTTTAACTTACACAGTAGATTTCCAGAGTCCAGTCATATATAATATTCTTCTTCTTTGACGGCCCTTTTTTGTCTTTACTCTAGGACAGATTCCTCTTACCTCGTCCAGTCTGTCTCATTTTGAGCCAATTGATACAAACTTTTGCCTTTATATCGTCTCTCCAGCGTGTTAGTGTGTTTAGACAATGTTAGAATCAGGCAGCTCATCCAATTTATTTATGACAATGTTAAGCTCGAAGAGGATTTGAAAACAAGTCAACTATGGTTAAAAAGAGAAGTTGAGTAGAGTGGCACAAACTCTCCTAAGCCGTTCACGCCTGCAATAAAAGATGTTCTCAAGAAACTGGACATCAAGAGCAGTAAGCTGAACCATCTTTGCTTTGATGATGACGCAACACTTATAAATAGTCACGTGGAAGTCACTTATATACTGTTATGTTACTTTGCGTTTCTAGTGCACTTGTTCTGAACCCATTTAGTCGGCGATCACATTGGACGAAGCCGGCTATAAGTTCGTTTCCGCGGAATTAAGGACGTGATGCCAGCTCACACCAGGGATTATTTGTTTCGGCTGCTAACTTTCGCACTTTCCTTGGGATACACCTTTAACGTAACTCGCAAGAAGGTAACAACGAAGCCGGCGAGCTGCAAATTTGGTTTTTTGATCTTCAGTCGGGGTTTACCATTCTAGCCTGCTTGTGGCTTCCGATTCTCGAGCTGCCGCTTAGATACCTTAAGCATTAAAAATTCAGCTCGGGGTGCTTGCTTGAGGGAGTCACTGTGTTCTGTGCGGGAAAGTATTCTCGTAAGATGGGAGTCTTTTACCTATGAATTAAGTAGGGTAATTCTACTTCGACTAAGGTCTTCCTGATAAATTACGATTCCACGAAATGTATTTGATAGCTTTGATTTTTTCGTAATATACCGTTCGTTTTACGTTCAGTGGATATCCCGGCTACGCTATCTTCCTACCGTTACACACGTCACCCGAAACAACATTGCTACTATTGCTGGTAGCTATTGTAGGAGCTTCTGAGTTGAACCCCGTCTCTGAAAGGCGGCTTAATTTTTCCCTGAGTTGTGCGACATCGCTATTTGAGGGCAAACATTCCAGAATCATGAACGCTATGGGCCAGATACTCAAGGTAACTGTAAAATTGTGTGTTGCATGCCATACTGTGTGTTTAAGGAAGTACCTCGCCTTTTTAATTGGTTAATTGTTAACCAATAAACCAGCATTAGCTGGGGTAGCTTGTAAAGGTAGCTTATATTATTGGGACACCTCCTAAAATAACTTTTAAAAATTGTTGATTCAAATGTAGCCTCATTTAATATTTCAAGTACTCAATAGATATTTTGTCGTATTTTGCATTTATTGTTTGTGTCCTATTAAGAATTGTAAAGCAGTTATTAGATAGAGTACAAATATCGTCAAGGGTAAGTACCAGTCACGAGCGACTTCTCCATGTCTCGCGTATATCGTTGCGGTACTACATATTGTGCAGATAATGTACATCCCAGTTCCAGAAGATGTTTTTTATCAATTAAATTAATACATAATTAATTTTTTAGCATTATCGCCGATATTTGGGTATGTCAATATGCACGACCAACGGTATCAAATGCTATGGTCCAATCCCTCAAACAAAAACCTTCTTGATCGAATCGATATATAACTGCAAGGATATTCACTTATATAACTCTAAAAATCCACTAAAGCTCAAACCTGGATCACATTTAAGCAGCCGTTGTTCGAGAAGTGACGCATTCGCAGCTTCATGATGTGCAGTTCACTTACACGGAAGTTTCACGGCACACTCGATCAAGCACTTTGTTAGACGTCAATTTCGCGTGATTCCCGTAAAGCCAGAAATTTAAAATTTAAATTTGCTTTATAGTTCCTCCATGTAGTTTGCGAAAGTCGAGATAAAACCGAAATTCAGATCCTAATTCAGAGACAAGTCGGTAGTGTGACGTCTTAGTATAAATCTCATTTGTGCAAACTTTTCATTGTGTTTCCAAAGTTGACGGGCATGCACTCAGAACTAAAAGGTAAGTATCTGAAGAGCAGACACAGCAGCTGTAATTAATGGAAGGTTGCAGGATAATTGTGATGAATGTAATGGGAGCAAATGCAGCTCGGTGCAAAAAGAGACTTTTCGTTAATGATTAATTTCGCGTTATTCAGCTTTGCATAAATCAAAAGGAACAATGAGGGGGAACACTGAATTATTTTGCAAAAAGCGTTAATAAACATTGACGATTCTAAACAAGGTTGGTTTTAATTTTAAAACGTAAAGTTATTGCTTTATGTAACACGAACATAATGGCACTATGTGGATAAATCATCGCTCTATAGCAATGCTCCCTTCCGTTGCCAACTGTATTTTGTAAGCACCAATTATAGATTTACCATTATTTAATGAAACTGATCCATGTAATAGCTTTTGAGATAAAATGTAACTTTTGTTCCACAAAATTACTTTAGTGGTTATAATCAATAAATTTCCTGACTATTAAAGAAAATAAACAGTTAGAATTGTTGGATAATTTGAGATTTTGCGATAAGATTTGAATTGGGTTTAAATTTTTAGTTCCGTGTCACAATCACGCTTTTTAACGCGCACTGGTTACAGCTTTTCAGTCTTGCACTCGCCTTCAGGCGAAGATGTTGCTGGAAAAGTAAATGTTTTTGCGCTTGTCTCATACCGCTGCCATGGGATGAGCTAGTTGGTTTTAAAGTTGATCAAGGGTTATTAAGCAATGGCCTGTGGTCTGTGAATTGTTTTCGAAGACAGCTTTACCATGACGCGCAAGCAAATTACGATAAATGTTCATAATTAACTTGCTTCACAACTGCAGGATATCACTTTTGGGAATTTCCGATTACCGTTTGGTCTCGAATTTTCGTCGATATTTTGTGTCGACCTTCAGTAAAATATAAGAAGCTATTGATGTCGTGCATTATTCTCGCATCCGCATGCAGCCTTGGAATTCGTTATCGACGGCCGTCTGCTCGCCCGATGTTCATTCTGAGAAGCTCGCAAGTCTCTCACCCGCCTCGTCCGGCGGCTAGCATTGAAGCCTTTAACACTTTGCGGCAAGTGTATCAATATAATTTTTCACTACGGAATTTGTTGCGCAGTAAATGCTTAGTTTCGTGTGATATCACGGCAATCAGGTATAAACCCTTTTTCAAAAATAGAAACTCATTGTGTGTTGCGGTTTTGACGCCGAACATTGTAGTGTTATGAATGTAATTTAAACATGGGTTTTAAATTTGTGTTTGATATTTATTTGTGAAGCACAGTACAGTGCGAGTATTTTGAAGTTAAAAATTAACTCGCCTCGAAGGAAAGATTCGGCTTCGTTCACAGATCGCTGATGAAAATTAAAAATAACACGGTACCTAATATTGAACCGTGCGGGACTCGCTGAAGGATATTTTCCACAGTGGATTTGAGGTCATGTGAATTGCTTTCGGTTATCTAGGTATGAATATTCCAGCTTTCCTCCTGGAAACCGTAATATCACAATTTATTGTTTAATTAACAGCTAAGTGATGTTTGGTTAAATAAATAACAGGGAATTTATTAGCATAGCTGTTAATGAAAATATATAAATCATCAATTTTATTACGAATTGACTATACATTGTATGCAAAAATCGATATGGTACAGCTTACAGATTCTAGATGAAGCACGGTGAAAACTGATTGTTAGAATCTAGTAATTTCCAAGTTTTGTATTGGTAACACTTTTGAAATATATTATATTGACATTAAATTGTTGACCTTATTTAAGCTAAACGACACAATAAATCGGAGGCGTACTCAACATTGTGGTATGGCGCATTTCAAAGCAGAATTAACAACACACACAAAAATAGCGACAATAACAATTGCAATAACAAAATAACAGAATTAACAAAATCAACAGCAACAGCAATTTTCACACTTTAAAACATAAATAATCTGTCATATGACGTTAGTCACTGGGCAAAGGAAATCTATCGTCGTTCAAATTTATCACATCGGTCATAAGTTTCCGCTTATTCACTTCCATAACAGCATGATTTACCTGCTCGTTGGTGATAACCGTCTTGTTGTTTGATTTTGCTGGGCGAATTATTGGTCTAATTAATAATTATAAATATAAAATAATTTATAGGTTATGTAATATCAATCTTGGAACTCACATCTCGACTTACCGAAACAATTTCAAAGTAGATAAGCTAGTTCTCAAAATAACTGCTATCTTCTTGGTGCAAATGAAATAAAAAGTCGGAAGTTCGTATTGCAGGGCCGCCGAAATGGGTGGGATTTGCTGCTTCTACCCGTTATAATTGCGTTTTTGTTTATTCCAAGCACAAGGAACTTCCTCTGTCCACTTGCATTCATCAATGGCATGAAGTTTTTTGATTTGCTGCTGTCGTCGTTCAAGTTTATCACATCGGTCATAAGTTGCCGCTTATTTACTTCCATAATGGCATGATACTTCAAAGTGACGCTACAGAAAATAAGAAGCAATAAGATTGTCGGTTCTAAATAATTTACATGAAAATTCAGCGCAAAATTTATTTTCTGTATGCAACAATGCTTAATATTGTTTTAAAAATTTACAAGTAAATTTTGCATAAAATTTAGCGTCGTTACACACAAATGTGTACAAACCTCGGTTATAGTGCATTCGTTTTCAATGTCCTAATGCCATCAGCGTTAGTTTTAATTTGCGATACTTGAAAGTAACGCTGCAGAAAATAAGAAGCAATACGATTGTAGGTACAATTTTATTCAAAACTACTTACTTCACATAACCGCGAAGCACTAGTGGGAGTCCAATTCTTGCTTTTTCAAAATTTAGACCAATAATCCCGTTGTTTAAAATTTTTGGGAAATCTGAACAACGCTATTGCTTTGTACTACAATTATCTGATGTACAGTAGGCCATTATCACAGAATTAATACTTGTAGCCACTGCTAGAAGACTAATCACCACAAAGGAAGCACGAGAGCCCCGCATAAAAATTTTGCGGAAATATAGGTTATGTAACATCGGCCTTGATTTCGTTGTTTCGGCCGTTGGTAGCGTTCAGTAAGCAAATATAAATTGTCTTTATTATTAACCAAAATGGACTTGCCTTTGAAGCTGTGTCAATAGTTTTAAAAAACACAGGTAATAGGCATAATAAGTAATTGTTTTCTGTGATAATATCGCTATCAAAAGTAATTGTACGTTTGTCTACAAAACTCAGAAAATAGAAACGTACGAATGCAACCATGGTACTTTTTATCGTGTAAACACGGCCTGTAGTGTTGTGCATTATTATATAGGTATGATTATGAGTTACTAGAGTCAATTAGAACAGATTTTCTCCAGTCACGGCCTACTATGACAAAAAAAATAATATAAAGAATGTTTTGTTTAGAAAATAGAAAATTTGTCAAGACTACCATATGTAATTTGAGCCGCACATTTAAAAAAATATAATATATACAGGGCGGTCCATTTAAAAAACCAAAATTAATGGCAACCGGAGGTCTGCCATTTTAATTATGTTTCCTCATCAATCAGAAATTATGTTTTGTGTTCCTGTATAAGGTTTCAAATACATCCATTCATAAATAAAGTCAATATAAGCATGGCCCTAGTCTTACTGTCACCCGGTATACCTGTATATTACACCACTTGTAAAAGGATTGGCTTTTATTTGAATAGAGGCTTTGAGTATTTAATTTTAAGTTTGAAGTTATAGTCGGTCAATTACCAGGACTTCTTGCATTGATGTATCCCTATCTACGAACTGAGTAAAAAGTAAAAGGTTTCTTGTTACGATACTTAAGAGGACTAAAGAAGTGGCGATACAAGGTGACTCAAATATTGCAACCTCAGCCATCTGCGATTCCCAAATTCGGTTTTGGCAACCATAAAGTCTTAATACTTAAAACCTTCTTAAAGAAGAGAAAAAGTGGTGCTATTGGCGTAGGGATGTAACAGCAAGGCTGACGGATATGACGATGATGGTTTTAATATTTAACTAAGTTTCTAAGTCAAATTAATTTTAATTTATGAATTTTGCAACAAAACAAATCGGTCGTAAATAATACGTTTTGTCTGGTCGAAATTTCTACCCAACAACATTATCATAGATTTATTGTGCATAGCCTGCAACTTGACAGGTATTTAAAGCTGTGCATTAATAAAGATCATTTATATTTTGCAGCTGTGATTAATTCATCAATATGATGTATAACTACCGTTCGTCAAATTATCGCTTTATCGCTTTTATAAAAGCGAACTAAAAGTTCGTAATAAATGGAAGCCTCATATATCGTGGATTTGTTAAAAATCGATTCATACATTGAGTGTTAAATAAAGCTTCCAATAACTTCTGTTATGACTTTTTTTGTTATAATATTAGAAAGCTTTTCATTTTCTGTCATTCTTTTAAACGGGACCAACGTGCTAAAAAATAATATGTGAAATGATTTATAATACAAGACGAACATGATATTTTAAAAGAGGAAAAATTAAAATAGTAGAAGAAACAATGTAAATGAGTATACAGCTTAATGATATAACATTTGTTTCTTTAGTGCCCAAGCTTATAGCAGCAAGCTCTGAAAGGGAAATAATTGTTTAAATTTAAAATTTGCTTCATGTCAATCAACAAAACATTTGCATGACCACGCTGCACTCATTATTCTAGTTGATTTTCCTGCAATCGAATGTGTTCACGATAGTTAAGTATTCACAGCAACTGCATTTATCAAATTGTATATTCCTAAATTCAACGATCGTTTTAGGGTGAATACAATAGTGAACCCTCCATGGTGATGGCAGACACAGCTATAAACCACTAATAAAAACAAAATTATCACAGCTCTCTCTGGCAGTAAATACAACTGTTCATAAGACGAGACGCTTCATTCCGAGTTCTGTTAATAAAGTAGATTATAGCTTAAACGTGAGAGTTAATCTGCTTGGGTTAGTGGCGTAACTAGACAATGTATTTGGGCGAAGAGAGGCGCAAGGGTCAAATTTATTAGGGAAGCACTTGCAGTTACTTACTGTTATCACGATTTTCGCGAGTAAAACACCTGGTCCATTTTCGTAAATCTTGGTGCAAATTATGAGGGTTGCAAATTGCTTGTGGCTGGCATTCGATGCGTTTCAGCAATTTCAATAAATTTCGAGGATGGGATCGAAATTTGAATATGGAGACAAAGGCAGCTGAATAATAAATTAGCAGTCACTGAGTGTAGTTGATTAACATTTTGACAGTGGATCTTAGCCATTCTTGAAGCTAGAACTGGCCATCTAATTTTTCAATAGTTAGATGGATTGGGTAAAGGGTTTTGAGGTAAGGCGCACATCTGATTCACGTCCCCAAGAACAAGAGCGTTCCTTCAACGAAAGGCAAGATCCTATACAGTGGTAGTTTTGGAATATGTCTTGTTTACTCAAATAGAGTGTCAAGGAGTTTTTGAGGCCTTCCTATGTCTAATTTTAAACTTGGTTTGGGGTTTTCATGTACTTACTGTTTAGTGTATCTATTTTTCTACAAACAGTATCTCGTAGAAGAACTTGAAACCTTCGTATGACTTTTAGTTATCTAGTCTCATGGCAACTTGAACCTTAAACAAATTTAATTGATCTAAAAATATCTCTTAAATCATTGACTGGCGAAACCATAAAAGACCTCGCAGAAAACACGTTAAGGGTCAAAGTTTACACCTGATCATTTAGGTATTTGCGAATTTATGTAACTGTATATTTGGTTGCATACCCACTTCATTTTTCATTTTTAGGATGTTTTTGAAATCCTTAAGTTTTAGAGGATTCTACTTAATTTTTAAGATAGATTGATAGTACCATTTCCGGCGGCCATTTTATGCCTCTGATTTTTCGTGTGATTGTTTCTGGATGATGTGCTTGATTTTCCTGGAATTTGCTCCATGAAGATTTACGATTCCAAAATTATTATGAATATCGTTGCTCACCCGCAAGAAATTCTGTGTGACTACTGGAATAAATCTAGTTTAACTGGGATAAGAATTTATTTCTGCAAGAACATCCACTTGTGGCTACCATCCAACTTTGGTATGTTTCTGTCGTTTTAGGCCTTTTCCTCGTATCCCATTATGGCTTAGTGCCATATTCTGCAAGTGCTTCCCCTTCGGCTTGGATATCGCTTGCTAACGCACCTGGGAGGACGAACTCCTACACAGTTCTGAGCACCTCAATTCATGTGGTTGCTTCCGAAGCTTGGACCGCACGGCCTTTTCCCAGTGCGACTGGTGGAGAAAAGCCTGCCACACCTAATTTTGCACGTGCTTGGACAGCATCCCCAAGTCCACCACCCTGCATAACTACTCTGACGAAACTGCCCTGCTATGCATGACCAGGTATCTTCTGCGTGTACAGCTAGCGTATTTAGTCATCTGATTTCTCAAAATTGAAAATACCATTATTGCTGTTCCTATGAAATTCCAAGCGTTCTACTTACGGTTTGTCCTGGCGAAATTTCTAGCCGATGATGCAGAGAATTTAAGAGATGTGCAACTGCGATGTATTCACCTTGAGCGTTTCGTTGTGCGAAATAGTTTAGTTTGCTTAATATGTATTGTTTACTACATTGGCTGCTCTGTTAGCGTTTTTCAGTTGCATTCAACTCGGGAATTTGACGCGTTTCTCAAAGTTTTAAAATAAAAACAATCCCTTATTCACGCTGAAACGCACCAGTTAAGTGTGCAATAGACCCTGGGCGCATGGTACCATTCGCGAGGCTTCGTGTTTTTAATAATTAATACTTTGAAACGATTTGATGAGACTCGCGATTTTTAATATCGCAGTGCTTTTAGTTTTAAATCACTCTACACTCGTAATTGAGATCCGTGTGCTCGAGCGAATAGCGAGTAAAAATCGTAAAGTTTTCTTTTTCACTGCAATTTATTAAAATTATAACTTTGTTACATTTTATATTTAAAACTAAATTAAATCAACAATTCCAATTCCAAATAAGTATGACATCACATAATGGTTTTGCACTATTGTATACATGCAGAGTTTGTACTTGTACGTGTACATACTCTAAATAAACAATTAGGTTATTTCAAGCTCTGGTATTTCTTTCTTTTATTGTTTTTATGAAACAGCTAAGTAGTTTAGGAACTTACACGAACACTAATACATTTTCTGGTTTAGACAATCTCGAACCAGTGGCGCTTACGGACCCCCCCCCCCCCCTCCCCAAGCTTGCTCAGGAACTAGCTAGCAAAAATTTGCTACACCACGAGACAATTCCTGAACCGCCGAGTTGTAAATCAATACTGAATTATTTAATTTTTTTTGTGTACAGAAGTTCCCCGTGTAGCACACGTTGTACTTTGACTTCATATAAGACGTTTGTGGATTGCTGGCAGCACTCTGCACTTGTGATTAAGAGTTTCGTGGTCCGGTCCGATTGCCTTCTGCGGAACGTCCCGTTCTGCAGCCGTTCTGGTGCATCGAACCACTGTGAGTGCTTTATGACATTTTACCCGAGATTATCTAGACTGTTAGCCTTCGAGTCAAAGTAAATTGCTGCTAGTTGTAAACAACAAGTAAACTAACTTACGAAAAACAGCGGGCTTATCTTCAATACAGTATTAATAGATGCAAAAATATATTGTTTTCAAAATATCTCCAAAGGTATGAGATGCGACCTATATCAGGCGCAAAGAAAGATGTAAAAATTGCTAAAAAAAAATACAAGAGACCACCAAGGAGCATCGATTAACAAATGTAATCAGAAAGGAATTATTGCAGAAACGCTTCAATACAAGGTAACACAAAACGTGTAATTCTACACGTCTCTTCAGCAATGAAAATCGTAAAGTAAGTTTAAGAATTTTCTAAAGATAACATTCATGAAAATACATTTAAGCAGGCAACATCAAAGGCCAGAGCCGCAACCTTCTTCTTCCTCTTATTATAGGCCAGTGGCCTGTTTTAACCACAGAGTGGTTCTATGAGCCTTCTTTGCTCGTAGGCTGGGTAGGTGGCTAGCCTTGCCCGCCGAAAGTGAGGAAAAGTTCTCTTGTTTAGAGGTTAACGACTACCACAGGTGTTAGCATGGTAGCCGGGGAGCGTACGATTTTTAAAATTCAACCGCCGGGATTCGAACCCGGGCCGGCCGCCTGAGAGGCGAGTATTTGCTCGCGGGGCCATCCGCTCACCTGTAGGCCAGAACCGCAACCAATAATGGCAATAGACAGTTCCTGAGAATTATACTTGTGACGTCACGTATAAGGTTAAACAATCCTAGGAAATGTTCACCTGTGGAGAAAGATCACAGAAAATAACTATGAAGATAATCTGGTGCAAATAGCTTAGAATTTATTGCAAAACCGCAAACCTGTGTCCCACAATCGGCCTATTACCGCTACTCTCGGTCTTGAAAATGTAAGCCGGAGTTGGCGACCTGGCTTTCATGAAAGGAAAATGGGTAGCTTTAAAATTGTCGACGGTTGTCGTTCTACACGAGATATAAAGAAAAACCTTTTAGGCTGCGTTAGCCTGTTGAATGAAAAATGGCAGACGGCAGTTCAAATATTGACTGCGAGCATCGGCGTTGATATACAGTGTATCCCTGAGAAGATACGAGGGTTTCTTCGATATGAAATTTCGCGACACTTAAACAAGACGAGGTCTCAATATCACATTTGTAAGCTGCGCACTTGCCAACGTTTACACTTTTCCAAACAGTTATATTCACGGAGCGATAACGTTGACGTACATACAGGCTTTTCGCTCGATGATCGCTGGACTATTACTGATCTGCTCCATGCTATTGCAATTTGACGTCACGAATTATGCGGTCTCCTTTCCCTTTTAACGCGTGTATTTTGGCTTTATGGCTTAATTTCTTATTCGAAAAAGTCTGTAGCATTTTGGTTGAGATGTCTAAAAATATTTCCACTATTAGTTAATTGTACATCTAATTTGGCTTTCCTAACTGGTGTGGGTTGTCGCTGCTGATTTATTTGACTTGCAGGTGAAAAGTATTAAAAGGATCAGTTATATTTGTTAAAAATACGTGTGCTCTTCCGCGGGAAATACTTGAGGCCTAATTACCATTTCTGAGTAAGCATGTGCTGAAATACCTTGCTATTCCTTCAAATTTTTAGGTTTTTTTCCGTCATAGTGTATAGTATAGTAGTTTAATATCTACCCTCCAAATGTGACAAAGAAAGGAATCGGCTGAAGCTGCGATAATGATCAAGATCGTATCTAGCCCAAGCAGAGGTAAATTTGTACTTTAAGCTAAACGCCACCTAAGTCGGTCTCACGGAAGTGTTAATAAACAGTAACATTACTGTTGCTTTATTTTTTACGTATTTTACGTGAAAAGTGTTTGAACCATTACAAAAAAAAAGATACTTATCCGGTCCGCATGTAAGCTCCTCATATATCTTACAGAGTTCGACAACATTAGAGCAGTGACAGTAACAAACTGAAGGCAAAGATCTTAGGAGGCAAGAGGCAACATTAGCTTAGGATAAATCATTTGAGCAGGAGACCTAGTGGAACTGTCTGGGGTTTAATCTAGTTTCACAGCAATCTAGAAAATAGCGGAGTCCAGGTTGCTAATCCGATATATTATAGCCAACGATTTTTCTTCTAAAGCGGTGTGACGGATACCTTCCGGACGGGCCGCCGGCGCCGCAAAGCCATAATTACAAACTGCCCGCCTGATGGCCGTTTTGCACCCTATTATGGCGACGCATTATGTAGCAACTTGGGTGTTTGAAGCAGGTTTGATGTATTGGAGCTGATATTACTGTACAGAGTGAATATCAAGCAGGCCATGAGTGGGGCCATTAGTCGAATGTATAAGCGGCCCGGGTGTGTCGCCAGCTCACAAATCATAGTGGATTGTTGAATGGCCTGCCGCAAGTAAATGGCAGGACAGGGGTGGCATACTGATCAGTGATCCCTCGATCCCGGGTCAACATTGTGCCTCGCCATGGGTAGAATTCTGAATTTTATTTAAATGCCGAAAATAAGCTACTATCGGCGTAGCTGCAATTACGCAAGCACCGAGCAATCTAAACACAACGGATGGCAAACACGCTGCAGTGAGTATTCTGTATGGGTTAAATTTAGCGACCGTGACAAACGAGCCCTACGCTGAGAGCTGCTCTCTCAGGACATACGTGTCCAGAATTACGGGTTGTGGTTAAAATAAGAACCATTTGAGGTAATTCTCGATAATCGAACTATAAGGAACTTTGAAGCTAAGAAGCCGCGGGTGCACCAACTTGTTGCTTCATGTACGCAATACTTTCACTATGAACACTTTCCGATATGCTGTGGACAGTAACGAAAAAAAACATGTTACGATTTATACCTACCTGCCTATTACATACTTGTGAGGATTAAGCCGCTGCAGTTTACGTACGTCCATAAAATCACATAACCTCAGCGAAAAATATTTTGCGTTTTGTTACTAATTCATCAAATAATTCTTGAAAACGTGGATGGTTTTATGTGCTAAGTGAGATCTAGCTTCTGCTATTTTACAGTTCCTTATCACATAGTTCGTTAAGAGAACATTTAAGGATTACTTTATGTTATCTTTAGCAATTACTATAAGGACCATTTAATTGTTGTCTGCTCATACTTACATTTTTTTTGTATAAAAATGTGTTTCATGGAAGAACTGTAGATTTTATTTAATTTTGAATTACAGCTGTTCTTGTGAATGTAAGAATGATAAGACAGATATATGACTGTTCGCAATACGGAACACCAGTGGGGGTTCTGCCTTTCTCACAGACACTATCTATCCTACAACATCTAGAGATTAAAATCAGCTAATAAGATTTGTTTTTCTTTCAAACGTAAAATAAAATTTTGTCGTTTAATATGTAGATTTTATGTTCACCGCCAAGTCATATTCTGACGCAGTGTTGGGTAAGTTACTCTAGAAAAGTAACTAAGTAAGTTAATCAGTTACTCGACAAAAAAGTAACTGAGTAAGTTACTAAGTTACAGAATTATAAAGGTAACTTGAATAAGTTACTAAGTTACCATAAAGTAACTCGTTATTTTTTAAGTTACTTTTTTTATGAGAGGCAATTACTATCAACTTAATATCAACAGAAACACATATTTATAAACAATTGTTTATTAGTAAATTAGATTCCTATTTGGTACATTTCTGTCTTATGTATAAAATTTATTAGTTTTTAATAATAACTGCATTTCAAAATTTTTATCGCTTAATTTTGTTCGTTTGAAATGGAGAACGTCTTTTGCAGTGCTGAACAATCGTTCTACTGGAGCACTGGAAGGGAGGGCAGTATTATATCTAATAAATATTTCCCTAATTGTTGGAAATTTGTCTAAAGCTGTTAAATTGGATGAATCGCACTTCATATATATTTCAGTTTCGTCCATATTTTTGGACCGCTTTACTGTTTTGAAAGAAAAAAAATTGTGTTCTCCTTTGTCTCCATCATTATTTTGTGGACTGGGAAGTGGATAAACTGATGAAGTAGAAGCACGATTTTTTACTTCATTTTCCAATAATGTAACAGCGTTTTGTGTTTTTTCTGCATCACATATCCACTCAAATTTGAACCAAGGATGAGTAACCGCCGCCAGAGTGTAGTCAGAATTGTTGCGAATTTCTGTGAATCTAAAATAAAAATTGGCAACAACAGTCAATATTTTTGTTAATGCATTCCTATTAAATAAATACCTTCTATTTAAGCCATCGGTGATAGCTTTAATCAATGATCCGCAAAAAGTAAAATTCTTTGTTTTCAGTAATTGCATTTTCCGGTATATTTCTTCTATGGTTGGTTGTAAGTAGGCCATGTACATATTGTTTTCGCCTTGCAGTATGTCTAGGGCATTAGCTACTGGTTCCATAATCTAAAATTAATTATTTATAAAAAACAATTGTAAATAAACAAGAAATATTTGACAAACCTCACAATATTCCGCTATAAACTTAATATCTTGCGCTGACAACCGTGAAATTTTGACAAGATCACAAGCATCGTTAAAACTATTAACGTTTTTTGAAATCAACTTTGCTATTAATTTAACAGCATCAAAAGTGGAATTCCATCTTGTGGCATTAGGCGTGGTTAAATGGATACCCAAGCACTTCTTTATTTCATCTGCAGCAGGTCCAGAGTATGACTGTTTATTCCACAATGCTTGACATTTTGCAAATGCTGCTCGAGAAGCTCTTTTATAAATAATGTCCTTTTCTGCTACTAGGGCATCTTTTGTCGCTAATAAATTCAATGTGTGGGCAGCACATCTATGATGAGGTGGCAATAAATAATGGTTATCAATTTCCATTTCTCCATTCTGAAGTAGTTCTGTTATTTCTACAGCTTCTGTCACGTCTTCATTATCTTCATCCTCTTCTTCTTCTTTGTCACCAAATAATCTTAAAAAATTAGAAATTGTAAGCAAACCCCAAAACGGAATATATTTTAATTGTCATAATCTGAACTACGACTACTGAATACTGAACTACATACCTGAAAGCTTTCACAAAATTCGACCCGTTGTCAGTGATAACCTTACAGATTTTATGTTGGATGTTATATTCTTGAAATATTTCCTCCATATTCTGTGCTAAAATGTTGTATCTAACGCAACCTCTTAAGCGACGACAGGCAATCACAGCAGATTTTCTGTGTAGGGTCGTATTTTCTATCCAATGCACAGTCATTCCCAGAAAACTTCTAAAAACAATCAGAACGTTGAAGTAACACGAAAGGTATTTTTGTTTAATACTTGCCTGTTATACATTTTCCACAGGTCTGCTGTTACAGCAACAAGATTTGGTTTTTCTAATGCAGCTATTAATTTTTCCTTTAGATTGTGGAAGGATTGCTGCACTTTAGCCATGAGAGTTTTCCTCGTCATAATGTGGTTTGTTGGAAATGCTGTGTTTGTAAAATTTCTCCAAGGCTGTCCTTCAATAAATGAAAATGGCAAAATAGCTTCAACAATTAAACGCTCCGTGATCTGATTTAATTTTAGCTGTGATATGCTGCCCTGGCGGTTAATACAACTTTCAAGCGTTTGCTGTTTGTTATCACCGACTTCAATTCGTTTATTCTTGCAAGCAGAGATCGCTGCATCAATTTTCTTTAAATAAGAAGAATGATTGATCTACAACAAATGCAATTGTAAAACACTGGGAATGATATTTATTTATTTATTTTCGTTTCTTTGTGACAAAAACCGGCTAAGCCCAGTGAATTGCCCACTACAATTTTATACAATGATAACAAACTTAAAATTAATTCAATTTAACATGAATTACGGTAAAAAGCGAGGATTTATTAGTAGGAAAGAATGTAGATAACATTCCCAAAACTTTTTCGAAAAATGCAAATAAAGTCATACTAGGATAATAAAAGCCTTGCAAAAAGCCAAGGATAAAAAAACAGAAACGAATCCATTGAAAAAAGCCATGAAAAAACTCAGTGGAAAAGCCACCAAATAAAAATCCAAACAAAAAAATGTATGTAGTGGTTGTGTTTTCTTGTGTGTTTTTACCATAGCTTTTTTATACTGATTACCCAACTAAATTGTAATAATCTAGAAGAATCCGTGGAAAAAAAACACTGCATATTAAACAAAATGCATTGCCGCTTACCTTAACATGTTTACGTATATTTGACGATGATGTAACGGCACAGGACAAAAGTTTTGTTTGCGGTAGACACAATTTACACATTACCGTAATATTTTTTTTCAGAGGATCTTTATAAGCTTTAAATTCGAAAAATTCTTCATACCCAGGCCAAGGTATTTTATTGCTCGCTAACCGCACGTCTTCAAAATCATCAACCTCCATTAAAGTGCTATTCATTTTGTTAAACAAACACTTATTGAAACTTGTAACAAATTTACTACATGAAGTGCAAATAGCAACTACAACACAGAATTATTATAGTAATGTTTAAACACCAGAAGGTGGGGGAAGGAACAGGCTTAGAGCTTAGACGCGCTAGTTCAACGATGTTTTTGGGATCCAGTAATCCACATTCCTGCTCAGAGAGCTTCTAGTTGTTAAAGGATTAAAGATTACTGGAAATAGCTGTCACCACTCAAATAGGATCCGTCAAATATTATTTATTATCGACTAAGTACAAGACCTGTGGTCGGTATTAGCATTTTCATACTGAACCATTCGCAATTTCTACAAATTCTTCAGCTTCAGGTATAATTTCTTAAATACTACGCATTAAAAATCGAACATTTTAAAATATTTTACATTTGTAGCATGAAAATGTAACTTGTCATATTCAGTTACTTAAGTTACTAAATAATTGTAACGCGTTATAGTTACAATTACTGAAAACACAAAAGTAATTAAGTTACTATTAAGTTACTGAAAAGTAACTAGTTACCAGTAACGAGTTACTTTTACTTAGTTACTACCCAACACTATTCTGACGCAACCTAAAATTTAAAACCGCGATTCGTCTTAAAAGAAAGTGATATCTAAAATGACGTCCATATTAATAGAGCAATGTGAAAAATCTACATAATCTTCATAATCAGGCATCAGCAGTTTCTGCACGGCTCTGCGATGTTATGCAAGCATTAGTAGATACTTTTTTAGATTATTACTGGAAGATAAGTTAATTTGTTAAAAAAGTTGCGGATTAGAGATGAATGTACGATAATTGTAAATTATTAATATTCTGATTGGTTCTTTTTGTGAATCGGTAACCAATGGATGCGCAATATTAACAATAACTCGGTAGCGAAATGGGTAGGGTCCCAGGTTTGCAATAAGCAATTCCTAGGTTCGAATCCGTAGATTAACCCCCCCCCCCCCCAACCGGGGCCGTACAGCGGTCACAGGAAAAATTTGATAAATAAGAAGATGCAGGAGCTTTCAACGGGACCACGGTAGAAGAAGTTTATATGACTAGGTCCTAGACCTACGTACCTGTTGGATAGGTACACTGCTGGTGTTTTTTTTAGAGGGATACAACTTTAAATTGAAATAAAACACAGAAAGATGTTTTTAATATCCATGAAATTGGCTTTATTTGAAAGATAATTATATGGCATTTATTTTTGAATATGATTTCGGGCATGTGACCGCCGCGGCTGGCGTGTACATGACGTAATCTGGACGTCCAATTTTCACACACTCTTCGCAGTAAATCAGGCTGTATTTCGGCAATAACGCGTCGAATGTTGGCTTCCAAGTGCTCAATTGTTTCCGGTTTATCGACGTAGACATGCGACTTTACATATCCTCAAAGAAAATAATCTAACGGCGTCAAATCACACGAAAGAGGTGGCCAGTTAACAGATCTATTTCGTGGATCCATTTTGTGGATCTGTTAACTGGCCACCTCTTTCGTGCGATTTGACGCCGTTAGATTATTTTCTTTAGGGGATATGTAAAGTCGCATGTCTATGCCGATAAACCGGAAACAATTGAGCACTTGAAAGCCAAAATTCGACTCGTTATTGCTGAAATGAAATACAGCCTGATTTACTGCGAAAAGAGTGTGTGAAAATTGGACCTTCAGATTACGTCATGTATACGCCAATCGCGGCGGTCACATGCCCGAAATCATATTCAAACATAAATGCCATAAAATTATCTTTCAGATAAAGCCAATTTCATGGATATTAAAAACATCTTTCTGTGTTCTATTTCAATTTAAGTTTGTATCCCTCTAAAAAAAACACCCTTTAGTATACTCTCAAGGCGGCTATGGGAAGAAAAGCGTTGAGAATCACGTCACTATATGGACACTGAGCCTCTTGACCATACCATGTTGGAATACAATCAACGTCGCTTTGCATACGTGTTACTTGCCGGCCTAAACGTGCCTAAACTTGGTATACTCCCCACCTGAAATTATAAAATATGTATATATAATAAGAGATCCCATCTAACAATGGTACAACAACAGCGATTAGTAAAGTTGATATAAAACCAACCGATCTTGTTTGTTTGTTTGTGTGTTTGTAATGGGCAAGGTCTTGGCATACGGAGTACCAAGTACCTTAGATACCGACTGCTTTGGGCATATGATCAAAGTTTTACTTAGAATTTTGTCGAGACTAAGAAGTTCCAATCCTAGCAAGGGACCTTTTACATGCTACACATCGTAGTAACATGGGATCCACAACTTCACATCACTTTCGAATGATGGCATTCTGTGGAGGTTTTCATCCGCATTTTTTATTTTTAAAAACCTCACCGGGATCAGGAATAGATCTCTCGACCCCTAGATCAGTAGCTAGAATGCTTAACCACTGAGATACGGATCCCGGCACCAACCGATCTTACATGAGCAAGTAATAAAAAAGGCAGCTGTAACAAATAAAAAGACACTAAACTTATGGAACGGGAAATGTACAGTGAAGTAACTAAGGCATTTACATCCTTTAGTTTAATGACAAATATAAAAGTATGTGAACGCGGCATAAAATAAACAAACTATTATGGTGGAAACGTACTTCGTAAACATAGCTTTAGAAAATTCTGACAAGATATATTCAAGTCATGATTGTAAATACTGAAGAATTTGTTTCGAGAAAAGAGAAATGCCTGCTAAAAAAATTAGGGGCGTAACAAATGCAGTCAAAGTATGTTGCAAGGCAAACGTGTACAATGCAGCAAGTGGCATTTACTTAATACTTAACAGTTATTGCCCAACGATAATATTTATAAAAAAACACCTAATAAAAGCGAATAATGTAAAATGTAAAACCTTGAAAAGGGAAATTATGGAAAAGGAACTAATTGGGTTTGACCTGGCTCGTCTGGGTGTATTTAGAATAGCATTGCAATGTATAGCCTACGTGTGCACCTGTGTTCATCGTTGTTTGCTGTTATATGATTATAATTAGCTTTAAGCGGGCCATTATAGGTTCTAAAGGCACGCCAATGTTTTTTTGTGGATACCGCGACAATATGCGGGCCGGAAGCGGCCTGGTTTTCCGGAGAAAATGTCAGTCTAAAGTAGGAGCTCAAGAAAAGCTGGCTTGCAGTGGCCGAGTGAATGTGCTTTGTTCGCCGGCCGAAGTGAAAGTCGGGCGAGAAGGTTTTGAACAATATGTCACAATGCCAGTTGCGGGCGAGGTTCCTGCCAACTGTTGGCTATGTTATTTATTCAGTGTTAAAATAAATGTGAAGTAGAAACAGCTTTATGGGCATAGATAGCCATTATGCTTCGTTATGGAAATGCGTAGTAAAAACAGTTTTTCTTTTGACGAGTTCTTTGGTATTGTTGTGAGTATAAATGCCGAGTAGAAATGGCAACCCGTTTCATGGTCTAGTAGTTCACACATTTGTTATTCGGCATTGTTTCTTTAACAAGAAATCTCTTGTTGTTGATTAATGTGAACACAAATTGACTACCATTTGAGGAGGTTTTAGGAGCTAACCTCCTCAGCTTAGCACGACGCAAGATAAACTGCTGAGTTTATTACATGGGTCTTCGTAAATGCGCTTGGGGTAAATAAAACAATATAAATCTCATGCTATTGAGCTAACTGGCAATAATAGGGGTTAAAAGTAATGAATAAAAACGTAGCGGCATGGGGGACGCATTGTTACACAAGGACAAGCAATTACAATTTTAGCAAAAAACAATATGTCGGAAGGTCACGGCCGGTTACGACATAATAAAAGAAAAGAGAATCTATGTTTAAGCCAAGTTTTCCTATCAAAAATAAAGTTCTTCTGTAGTTCGTCGAAGTGTTTTACTCAGGAAAGATAAAAAGCTACAGAGTCATAAATCTAGAAAAATAGAAAAAAGCGAGAATTAAGAATCGACTAAATAATGATGATTGTCATATGCTTAGGAATTGCGAAAGCTTCGGCACATTTGGTAAAGCATAACACTTATGTTGGTGCTGCTACTTAATGGAAGGTGGCGTTAATAAGAAATGTAAATATTGCAGCACCCTTGAATGGGGTGGAAACATCCTGGGGGTAGATTCATTCGGCGGTGTCGTGGTGGTATCCCGTTGCTTTCCATGACTATTTTAAGGCACAAATAACGCGTAGTACACGGCTCCAGCGAGATTCGAACCTGGCCACCTAGAGGAACGTGGATCAGTATCCCTACGAGCTAAGCAACTGAGTCTCGCTAATTCCGTAAATAAGCAAATACTACTTAATAAATAGAAGAACAACTAGCAACAAATTTATTAATGTGACAAACGATGTTCGGGATCCACTAATACGCAAAAACAGGACAAACAGCAAGGACCCAAAAGCAGCACCGATATTTGCAGCAGGTGTAATAAATATTAATCGATGAACTAAATTAGTAGATGAAATCGTCAATGATGCCCTCGGAAATGACAAAAGTTCAAATACAATCTGAAACTGGGGAAGTTGGTTCCAAAATCGCTAAGGTTCTCATACAGATATATTTTATACGAGATGAAGGAAGAGCACACATTTAAGGTGGTATTGAAAATTCTACACTTCTCCACTGACCTGAAATATTTTAAACAAAACTATTACGACACGAAATTGTAAACGTATGAAATGTCAAACAGTATCAAACTAAAATGGCATCGTCGTTCTTCATTGTAAAAATGAAGGCATATCTACAAAACACAACCATTCATGAATACAAGTAAGAATTTTCAACCAACGCATAGAAAACGTGAACTATGTGCCAGCGATTTGGACACATAAAACATGTCGATGATTAAAATTCGAGTTTTGTTAAATGTACAGCTGTCAGCACATAAAAGAACGCTCTCGCGAAGCAAAGCACATAGCAGTGATATTTGTAAAGTGCGAAGACACTCATCCTGGATATTATAGGGGCTGCGTAGTGCACAAGCAGCAGCAATAAAAGCTCTACCCTAAATTAAGCGCAAAAACCGTAGAACAACATCCTGACCTGATACAGACAAGAGCAATCGGACAACAGTAATAGTAACAAACACGTTTCACCAACAGCTTGAATGAGCTAAATTCAACGACAAATTCACCCCAATTAAACGATATGTCTGAACTGAAGACAATGATGAAGGAGCTTGTCGCACAAGTGGAGACCAGGATGAACCTCATTACAACTCTCGTTAGCAAGACGACATAATGGTTCAGGCACTGAAAATTACAGTGTGAGACACCAATAGTTTAAGATTTAAGCCAACATACGCGAAAAAGTGCATCGTTTATATGGATCAGTCATTGTAGACAAAAAAACATGTTCAAGAAACATTAAATGCCTGAGTTTTCATTTTTGGATATGTTTTTCTATTTGAGCTACGTCATATAAGAAAAATGGCGGAAAAAACCGGGTTTTCCGGAATATCTACGTTCCCGTTAGTCACACGATCAATATACCTATTACAATTCATATCAACAACGACATTTCCAAGAGCTTTTGTTTGACAAAGAGATTCTGAGCTACAACAGCGCAAAATGAAGTGAAGACGAATATTGTTTGCTTTCTGCAGATTTTTCGATAATTATTAATTGAAAACAATTCTGTTTCAGTAATTTTCACACTGTCACAAGATTTGGGGGCTCAGTTAGTCGAGTCGAATCTCATTTTTAACGGCCGAATTCTTACAAATCCCAATACGCATGCGTAAGACGGAGTGATATGTATACCTCTAGACGGTAGTGATTCTGTTTGAATCAAGGTCCAGGCGCACAAAGACCAGATCTTCAGTTATATGGAAAGGAGGGGATTTGTAAAAATTCGGCCATTAGAAATGGGCTCCGAAACTACCACCTGAAACCCCAAATCCTGTGATAGTGTGGAAGTTACTGAAAAATAATAATTAGTCATAATAAAAACATAATTTTCAATCAATAATTAATCATTGAAATATTTATTGAAAACAAATAAAATTCGCCCCTCGCTTCACTTTGCACTGCTATATTTCAGAATCTATTTGACTTAGAGAAAAATGTTTCAAACAAAAATAGTGATAAATGACGTACTTAATAAAAATGGTAAAACATATTTTGGTCGTGCAACTAACGGGAACGCAAATATTTCCGAAAAACAGGTTTTACTTATTACTTTTCTAAGATGGCGTCGCAAGCGACGCTCCCCCAAATAGGAAAACTTGGCAGACCGACTAACATTAATCATACAAAGCAACATAAAACATCGTGAAAGATAGTTACAAGGAGAAGCATATTGCTTTGGAAAGTCATTCCTCCGAAACATAATGATGAAAAACAAATATAAGCACTTCTGTAAAACAGTGGGTTATAGGTTTATTGCAGACCGAGATTGCTATCTATGCAAACAATTAACAGCGGGGCTCAAGGCTAACAACATCAAAAGGTAGAGAGCAGCAGCAATGAATGCCGAAAGTCTAAGCTTGTGAGGACAGTTTTTAAATCTAGCGTTTTTCTGCATTTGTATCTCAGATTTTAGTATTTTCCCGGTTCATTTAAACCTAAGTTAAAAGTTTAGTTGTGTTTCCAAACCTTAATTCCGTCCAAAGACGCAAATCCCACATGGAAAGCGCCAACCTGGAAGACCACCAAAGCGTTGGGCAGAAAGCTGGGTCTCATCATCCCTAGAAACACCACCGAGAAGAAACGATTAGTGTCAAAGATAAATAGAAGAAGCCTACAGAAAGAGGAAGAAGAAGAAGAAGAATTCCGTTTATTTCGAATAGTAGCGTGTCTCAGCTTATTTACGTTCGTCGAAATTTAAAATTAAGCTTTGTTCCCCAATCTGCCTTATCACATTTTTAATTGCTTCTTGACGCCAGCGAGTTGGCTTTTGGCTTGCCTGCGATTTCCCTTAATGAGAAAAAATATATTTCATCATTTTTTATTTTTTTTTATTTTAGTTTGGTACTCAGCCAACAGCCGTTAGGCCAATCATAGACGTCGCTGTACATAGCGATATATTTCGTATATCCCCATCAGTTGGACACAGTGCAAATCTTAAGTAGCGCCGGCGCATTTTCATTTGGTTTTGGGATCTTAGCCCGGAGCATGAATCATCGGCGGGTACTCAAATCGTCAGCAGGTGTTGGTTGTGAAGTTGTATGTTTGCTATCGGCAAGCCCCTGTGTTAAGTGACGTGCTGGTGAATGTTTAGCTAAGAGTTCTTTCTGTATCGTGGAGCAAGGCATCTCCAAAAAAGCTTGAAGCGGATTTTAGGTGAAAACCTCGTCTGTGTGCTAAACCATAATTGGAATGGAGTCACAAATTTCATTACCGTACCCTGTAGTATGTGCTCCGTTCATTTACCCGTCCTGGGGATATAATGCCGCTCACCTCTGCTTGAATATCGCCCCTATGCAGTTACCAGTAGCTTTTCCCGTATTTCTTGGCAATAGCTGAAACGCGACCTGAAGCTTGAGTTGGACAACGTAACCAGAGCAGCTGAATCTCTTCTCAACCGGTAGTTTGTTAGTTTATAGTATTTGTAACGCGTATAAATGTACAGTAAAGTGATTTCAAGGTATCTCCGTGGCACGCAGTGCCGTCGTTAATTAAAACTTTAAGATCTTGGACAGAAATCACCGCCTTGAAGTGAATTTTGAGTTTTTGTTGTCAATTTTGATTGTTGTAACGTAGTTCTTTTGTGTCAATTTAACGTTGACACCGTTTTTGAAATAGTTATATCGTTTGTTTTCAATTTTACTGCCTGTGTTTAAATTAAGCACAGGTGGTAAAATTGGTGACAAACGATATAACTACTTCAAAAACGGTGACAACATTAAATTTACAAAAAAAGCTACTTTACAACAATCAAAATTGACAACAAATCCTCAAAATTAGCTTCACGGCGGTAATTTCTGTTTAACATCTTCATATTTAAATAAACGACAACGATACGACGCTTCGAACATTACTTCACTGTATATTTACCCTCGTCACAATTCTTATAAACTGACACAATACCTGAAGGAATTCAGCTGCTCTGGTGACATTGTCCAACCAACTGCGGGTCAAGTCCAAGTTATTACCTCCAAAAGAACGACAGGAAACTGCATAGGGGCGACAGTCAAGCAGGTCTGAAAGGCATTATATCCCTTAAAAGGGTAAAAATGAAGCACGTACGAAAGGCAGGATTACGATATCATACACGTGACTTCTATGAACGACAGTTTAGCTCACACATGAGGTTTCCATTTAAAATCCGCTTCAAGCGTAATTTGAGGTGCCTACTCCACGATACAAAAAATCCCTCGGCTAAACATTTATCAGCACGTCACTTAACACAGGAAGTGATCAACGACACCTATCTGGTTTCGACAATTTCGACTACGCGGCGAGGTAAATGCCCTGCCGGGAAACAACAACTAACCCCTCTGGACAGTCCGAGTGCCGGCAGCTGAGTGCTGCTCCGGGCTGAAAGCTGAGACCCTAAAGCCAAATGACCCCGCGCAGGCGTTATTTAATTTCGTACTCTGTTCAACTTATGTGATCCGCACGGAAAGTCCTATTATGGCATAATCCTAAATCAGTAGTTTGCCTATAACCTCGGGGGAAGTCCTGGCCTGTATGGACAATGAAATTGCAGACATTGAGTCGGCAGGCAACGGCGACATTCTAGAATGCGATAAGGCACATTGCATCATATGCGTGGAAAGACAAAGCTAACTTAGATTCTGATTCTAACTACGCTGTGAGATGTTAATATTTAAAATAAACGAAATTGGCTTTTAAAACCTTACTGAACTTTTAATTTGGGCGCAAATGAACCGAGAAAAGAACTAAAAATGGGAGAAAAAGCGGAAAGCGTTAAATGCGAAAATTGTCCATACAACCTGTTTTTCAAATATTGCTCAAACCATCTCTAATCGATAAAAATTGCATTGTCAAATAGTACGCAGAGTACTGAGAGTTGCACGTTAAAAAAGCTGGAGTACCCCAAGGCCTTCAGATCCCGTTTTATATTTATCGTATTTTACAAAATTATCCCCCACGAGATTAACAACGGTCTACATTTGTAGATGACACTGCTGTCTTAGCTTCGCGCACCAACCCAATAGACGTTTTAAGAAATCTGCAATTAGAGAAAACTTCTTTTAATTCAGGAACAAATATGTTGTGCACCCTCATTTGTAGCTTTCAACCGCATTTCATTAGACAAGGTAGTCAGTCTCATAGTTATGTATTTACTTTGTGTTTGCAAAAGTTTAATTAAAATTGAAACAATGTAGAGCAGTTCTAAGTTTACATTCGTACACGCTTAAGTACTTCATAAAACATTACGTGTACCGATAAAATGACGGAAATAATTAAATTTGGTATTATTTTAGTGCTGACAATTCATATCAATGCAATACTTAAGGTTTAAATTCGCTAGAATAATCATTTTCAAACAATTAATTATAGTTGTATAGAAATTAGAAATTATTTCGATTTTGTTAAAATTGTGCTTTCACCTCTTCTACCTTTTAAATTAAATATACCAGCCTGTTTTTTGAAACGTCTAAGTTACGCACTGAATATTTAGCCGTGCTTCTGTTCAGATCCCTTACATATTTCTATAAACCGTTCGTCCTTTGTGTTAGCAAACTGAAAACAAAAAAGCCCTCCTGCAATTGTGAAGAGTTATTGAAGTTTTTGCTTACTTTGATCTCATTTCCTACACCCTTTGACATGCTATGAGTTTATGAGTATATTTATTCTCGAAATCGTACTATGAGTTTCTCTCATTACAATGTGCCTGAACATACGTCATAATATTTGACAATCTCGTCCACATATTGCTTCTGTTATATATGTAAACGGTGAATTTTTGAAAGTGCTCCTATTTTGTCAGAGTGCTATGACGACACAATCACTAAAACAGTATTTAGGCTAGTTTAAGTTGTCCAGTTTTTCTTTGTAATGGAGAGGTGGTCCAAACGTGATCGTATAATAACCGTTTTGTACTAGTAACTCAATTACACAATCTCAACGTGATTTCAAACGAATGAGAGGTACATTGATATACCTAGGAAGGTTCAGTAGAAAGTCACAGAATAATTCGAACACTCCACATGAGATATCTGAACAAACAAAATTGCGAAATTAGGTATATAGTCATAAGGATCGCTTGTATCAACGGGCAAAGGTTTGAGTTAACCGACGGAGAGAAACATTTAAAAGATATCGTGTTCAAAGTCTAGTTATAATTAAAATGTAAGGTTGTGTTCTTCCTATATTATTAAAATAAAATAAGTTTTCTCATTTGCATTAGTTTTTATTCGTGTTTAGGTCAGTGAACTTTAAAAAACTTGCCCTTTATATACAGTGTTTCTCACTTTAGACGGCACCACCTCAGCATTTTTTTTCATATTATTGATTTAACATATTGATTTTCTCTGATTATACCCCTTTCTGCTTTAACAGTATGTTAAAACAGCAAAATTGAAGAAGTTGAATTAGGGATTTTTCTATCAAAAAATCATGTTAGTAAAAGTTGTTTAGAATCATTCAAGTAAGCTAAATCCGAAATTTTATTGAAAACAAAAAAATTTGAAAGTCCACAAAATTGGAATAATAATCTCACAAGTTAAACATGATTTTTTATTTTATTCTTTTAATTCGATACATTAAAAAACGATGCTGAATTACTTAAATACCAGTATTTTCAACTAAATCCCCAATCCCCATTAGCACGTATACATTTTTCTATTCGTTTTCTGTTGTTTCCGACTACCTTTTTTCAGTTTTTTTCAACTTATGTCTTGGCAGGCTTGAGTTATTCTGTCACAAAGTTGTTGCATATTTATTGGTCTAGTTTTATACACTTTATTTTTAATATATGTATAAATCAGCACTGCGGGCCTAGTGGGCCCATGGCTTGGTTGCATTTTTTCCTCCATTCCTTTTTGTTGCTCGTTAGCCGTCTCCAATCTGTTAATCCCAGCTCCTGCAGATCATTTTCTACTGCTTCAATCCATTTCGTCCGCGGTCTACCGCTTTTCCTCTTTCCTGTGATGCCCCCTGTTAGTACTTGCTTTGTAAGTCTATTCTCTGTCATTCTTGCAACATGTCCCAACCAACGCAATCTCTGTGCCCTCACTATATTTGTTATGCTTGGGTGCCCGTATAGTTCCCTTAATTCTGCGTTCGTCCTTCTCATCCATTGCTCTTCCACTTTCTTCCTTCCATATATCTTCCTCATTACTCTTCTTTCCCTTATTTCTAGTGCTTTATTCTCTCTTTGATTTAACTTCCATATTTCGCCTCCATATATGACTACCGGCCGAACAACTGCATGGTTAAGTTCATATCTTTGTGTTTTTTGAGACATTTCTTGATTTGAACATATTTCTTAACGATCCTAAACATATGTTGCCTTTAGCTATTCTCTCCTCTATTTCTGTCCTCTATTCACTTGTACTTGTTAGGTCACTCCGAGATAATTGAATGTTTCCACTCGGTCAAAATTGTATTGTACCCTGTCTTCCGTTATAAATTCTAGCTTCCTTTCTTGACTTCTATTTTGCACTTCTTCCACTGTCAGATATTTAATTTTCTTTTCATTTATCTTTAATCCTTTACTTTTAGCCTCTTTTTCTATCATTTTTATCGCTTCTACCAAATTATTCTTTGTCCTTGCTAAAATTACTATGTCGTCCGCATATTCCATAATTTGCACAATCTCCTGAATATTGTTCGTTTGGTTTTTATCCCCCTCGCTATTACCGCAGTGTCCACTACGATAATAAATAACGTGGTAGATAATGGGTCCCATTGTCTTGAACCTTTCCTTACCGCATTAACCCGTACCTTGAACTCTGTTTCGTTTAGTGTCATCTTAACTAGCCGTATAAGCTTGTTCTCCATTCCTAGTTCTCTCATTGAACGATATAATACTTCCCGTTTTATAGTATCATAGGCTTTTATTTTTAATAGTTCCCCATAAATAAAAATCTCACTGTCTGATATCTAGGATCTAGGTCGCTATGCGATTATGGGACTGTTACGACCTATCCATCCTCTCCGAAAATTCTCATTTAACCATTCTTTCACCACAACTACAGTATATATAGTACATTTGGTGCCATACTGCAACTGGAAGATCATGTAATGCATCCCATAAATTGCTATTTAAATTTTTTAAGAAATTTTCAAAATTTTTGTTTTTAATGAAATTTCGGATTTAGCTTACTTGAACCATTCTGAACAACTTTTATTCACAAGATTTTTTTATAAAAAATCCCTAATATCACTTCTTCAATGTTGCTGTTTATTTTAAATCGTAGTAGGCTAGCATTTTACCGTGAAGGGAAAGTAACATACCCTAGGAGTAGAATTTAGTGAGGGGTATAAGAACAAAGAAATTTTTTAAATCTATAATATATAAAAAAATATTGGGGTGGTGCAGTCTAAAGTAAGACACACTGTATAAACACTAGCTGGCGAATTATTCGTCAGTCACATTTAATTTCTTCAAATTTTGTCGTCTCTGAAATATGAGTATTAGCAGGTGACACCAAAAAAGTTTGGGGTTATGACTAGATGAAAAAGCTGCAGACAGCGATGCAAGAATAGAAATAAAAGAAACTTTTCTATTACCCTCGACCTCTTTCTAGGTCTGCTTAGATTGAGGGACCTTCCTGATCCATTTTTCTCAACTGGCTGAGTTTTTTAAAGTCAAGGCAATATCTCGAGAACGGTTTTAAATATTTTCATGAAATTTTGGTGAAGCAATAGGGATATGAGGGGACATATTTAACTTTAGGGAGATATGTTATAATGTACTCAGCAATTACACACATGGATAACTATAACACTCCTAATATCCTTTATTAAACGTAACAGATTACAGACATAAATTAAATGTGCGGGTTAGCTACTATATTATTATAAGTGCGGAGCGAATAGGTCGGGTTAATCAGAATACATATAAGCGTTTGTGAATCTGACACTTGGCTCCTGAAACACTCAAAGTGAATGCTTCAGTAAGTATTGACATTTGAAAACACGTTGAGAATCTGACTCTTCGTGTGGCCGAACAACCAAAGGTGGTCGTCCAACCGAGACCTAGTATGCAATGCCTCTAAGCTCCATCGCTTCCGCATATATACCCTGGTTGTACAATTTACAAAAGGATTGCCTATTCTAGTCGTAACAATGGTATTGTATTTAACAAGACGAAGAGTCCTTTCACTTGACAAGGGTTCGAGGTTTATGATATACGCATTACGCATCCACTCGAAATTCCCTCTAGATTTTTACAGCTGCAGTTTTATAGCCGTATTGTGCATCCACTTTCGCTTCTTATTTAGGGAAGTGCTTGTCACGACTTGAGAAACCCTTTTCACTTTTGAATTCCGCGGAACAAGTCACTTTTTGACATTAGGCGTTTTTAACTGTGTGTACCCTTTAGCTAGAAAGTTTTCAAATGGCACTTAAGCTAACTGCTTGCACTTCGAGAATATTTATAACACGCGCTGTTTATTTTATGGGCGAGTTTACTCTTTTTGGAATTTTTATGGCAACGATTTTTCTGATTTATTGCTCCGCTACATAACCATATTTTTTTACATTTTACTCTTTTCTATGTTTTGAGGGGAGGGGGTAACTTTGGAATTTTAAATAAGGTGATTTTTGTTTTTAAAATTTGAATCTACGTGAAAAACTACATATGTGTGCATACAATTTTTAAAATGTATAAAATAATAACTAACTCAACTGACTTAAGTAAAAATAACTCATTTCCATGGAAACGAATAATAATTATGAAATAAGTGAACTTGATTTATTTGTAAAATTTATTTATTAATCAAAATTTAGTTAATCATAATTCGTAACCGAAACAGCAAATCCAAAAATGTTTTGTACGCATATGTAGTTTCTTACGTAGATTCGAATTTTCGAAACAAAAACACATCATCTCATTTAAAATTCTAAAGTTCCCCGCCCACCCCTCAAAACAAAGACAGAGGTAAACTGCAAAAAATATGTTTAAATATGTCCCCCCATATCACTATTACGTCACCAAAATTTCATGAAAATATTTAAAACCGTTCTGGAGATATTGCCTTTTAACACTTTAAAAAACTTACCCAGTATATTCAAGTAACATGGTTTGTACTGAATGTTTGCAAACGGCAAACAATTTTAGATTCAAGTTCCAGACTAAACCGACTCAATTACTCTAAGCAGCTTCAAGTCGTACATGACAAACGTTTAGGCTACATCGATATATCGAAGGGGCCACCAGCTACAGTGAAAGCGGCGTGCGGTTCTTTTCTATAATTAGTAAAGGATGTTAAATATGGGGGAGCTTACGAGAACTCTTAACCTCATTAAAGTACTATGCGCAGCTAATTCTCTACGACCTGAAACAGTCTTCAAAAAGGTTCGACATTTAAGTTCCTTGAATATGCCATCACGTACGCAGAAATTTAGAATGTTTAGAACTCGAAGGTGATGCAGCATTAGCCGGCGATTCCAATCTTTCGGTGCGATTAATGTACAGATTTGTTTTACCTTCACAACACAAGATCGTGTTTTAATACTCTTAGCAATGGGAGGCGTCGTTGACAAAACAAACAGCAGAGAACGGCATAATTAGCCACCTGTGCAAGTGAGGGCGCATCAACCTCCAGCAACTTTTAATAATCAGACGCGAAGCGGAGGCCGCAACATGGGCTCAGCAACAAGCGGAAACCCCAAGAATGGTTACAAATTCGGCTGCAAAATTAGTAGCATAACCTAACTGCTCATTCTGTAGCGACTTCAAATTGGCTTTAAATTCACGATACCCCTGCGACTAATTATAATAGAAAACCAGAAAGGAAAATCGTAACGCCATAATTAGAATCAGAATCAAATGCAATGGGTAATTACGACCGAAATAAATAGAAATAGAGAAAATGATAGAAACATTAAAAACACCTTTCAACAGATGATGTGCCCTCCTACTGGACAAATGCCCTCATCTTATTATATAAAAAGAGAATGACAGAAGACTTGAAAAACTATAGACTCATTAGCTGATTGTTTTAGATTTATAGGGCCCTGTGCCTGTGAGTGATTCTCATAAACCGCTTAACACTCAAACTGAATTTCTACCAAACGCAAGATCAGGCAGGGCTCAGAAAACGTTTCATCACAACAGAACAGGTACAAACATTAATATGAATAATAGAAAAAGAAACAAAGTACCATATACCTTTGTGGATAGCTTTCGTGCACTGTAGAAAGCCCTTGGGCACATATGCAAGTACTGTGATTAAGGTTGGACGTACCAAGCAGAAACGGGGGTGAAGGTCTTTAATTGGCCAGGAGAAGTCCAGAAAAGAGTTTGTGTACAATATGAGCATTATATTTTCGTAAATGTAGCTGTTTGGGAAAGCCTTACTGCGCAAATTTTAGGAAAATTACGACTTTTGTCGGATTCACAGTTTCACTATTCGCATCCCGACGCAACATGTCGTTGGTAGTGTGTAAACTGCCATCCATCCTCGTAGCTATAGTTCGAACTGCCGTTGTCCATTCGTATCGTCTCGTCGATGCAGTCCTGAAAGACACCAAATTCCGCAACAATATTGAAACTTTACAATTTGGTTTAATCGAAACCTGCAACTGTCAATCTACCGCCGGTCTTGGTTTTTGGATCTAGTCGTCATCAAGTATGAACTCGATCTAGCTAAGTTAAATCTATTTTATTATTTAGTATTGTGTTTACAATTCACAACAAATATCAAATATATCTATAAGTTAAGATCCTGCATGCGTAAATTACTACCGGCTTTATACATGTCATAAGTACATTAGGTTTTCATGTTGTGAAATAAGTTTCTGGGCGTAACTTCAGTAGGAGTACAGTAGCGACTTCAACGCTTTGCACCTGTTGATCAATATTGTTTTCCCCTGCAGACTTTCTTCCGAATACATGTTAAGGTTTTGCTTAACGCGCTACGTGAAGCCACGAAAAGCAGGTACCATTCTTATGAATTCTTTTGATTAACCATCTCTTTTCCGGCCGCAACTGCAGAGTGACTTGCTTAAATATATTTTTATAAATAGTTTTCAAATTCACTGTCTGATTTTCATTGGTAAAGAGAGATACAGTTCTAGGTCAAAATCTATGAGCTGGGCACGTACAAATTTCCCGTCGCCGATCAACATTTTCCTAATGGAATTTCTTTATCACATCACCAGCATATATACTAGCAAGGGAATCCCCCTAGTTGAGTCAAAAACCGGCCTCACGCTAAGCTATTGGCACCCACTTAAGCTTGCACAATATATGACGCAGAAACTTAGGTTATCAGAAAATGGATACTTGCCAAATAAATCAATGGACAATAGTACGAAAAATTGTTGGAACAACAGTAAGCGCAAAGAATGCGGGCTTAAAATGGTACCGAATTGCATAAAATAAAACTTAATATATGCAAAGGGCAAGAAATAGCTAACAAAATATAAGAATTACTTGTATCCGCTTCTTATAATTTCTGAATGTATTTTGTACACCGTATTAAATTGGCTGTTTCCTTTATAATTGATGAAGTGTTTTTGTTCTCCTTTTTGATAACCTGCTCTATAATGTTCCATTTTTAAGAGCGTAGTATCTGTCGTTTGTACCTACATATATTTAGTATGTGAGGATGTCGTTATTACACCAATCTTCCATATTTTATGAGTTCTACTATGATCCTATTGAGGGTTAGTGCTGATCGGCTCATGATTCCCTCTAGAGCTTTATTAAATCATTCTTCTATTGTCAGATCATATATTCCTACGGCTTAACTATTTGGTGTAGGTACGTGACGCTTAATTAATCCTGCAATTCTGAACAATCTCGAGGCAAGAACAACTCATAATAAAGTCGAAGCTACCGCTTTTTGTTTTTAATAAAGTTTCTTTCAGCTTATACAGCATAATCGACGTTTTAATCTATATAAAGCACGTAGCTGGGTTTATTATCATAGAAATTCGTTAGTTTTCAATTTAGGTTGCGTTCTGATAATAATCTTGTTCCACAACATCAACGGACGATTTCCGCGGTTTGCGTAATACCAATCTAACCAGACCGCGTAATTTCCGTCCTCGGCAGCAAGAATAGGTTGTATGTATCCATGTTGGGGCTCTGATGGATTATTGGGGATATCTACGTTGGCATCAGTCAAGCCACTCGTTTATCTGCTAACTACTTTAGAAAAGCTGGCGTTTCCTTTGCCGGTTCGGTTTTATTTGTCTCGTAATCCTTTCAGTCTGCAATATAACAAATGGACTGTAAATTTGTCGTTTGAAATAGTTCCCCATATAAACGTCGCTACAATAAATAAAAGTCCCGGCCCGTTTAATTTCGCTCGCGCGCTTTCTTGGACTAATGAAATTAACCCCTTTAGGTGCATTTTTAGAACGTGCCTGGAAAGACCAGTTTGCATTGCGAAATCTCCACTGATAGTGCTGCAGCGAGTTTAATTCATTTCCGCTACATGCCGGCATAAGTGAATTTTAATGCAGATTTTAGTCAGACAGCGTTAATTCCAGTTGGCGTCCTCGTTCTCCTAAAAATTCGCCCACACGTAGCGTTAATAATAAATTATCGTGCGAGCCTATTCAGCTTCCTATGGCGCAAAATGCGTCTCAACGCCAGGCTACCGTCGTAGGTGTTGCGCGATATTGTGGCGGAGACATCAAGATTTATATCGGTTCTTGAAAATGAAGTGCCACTGCATCCTGAATATGTAAAGCAGGCACTCTTTGTTGTTGAGGCCTGGTCCTATGAAGTCGCGGGAATGAGTAGGGAGCATAATTGTGCTGAATTTTGAGTACAACGTTAATGATCCCCGTAATTACAGACATAATCTTGCTATACTTTAATTTGGTTTGAGCTGTAATTTTGCAGTTCTAGCAGCTACCAGAACTAAAAATTTACGCTGTTAACCAGCATTCGTTTATGCGGGATACACGGTGAACCTTATAATGACATTGCCAAAAAATTATTAACGGCAGTTGTTTAGAATAATAGCATATTCTATCTCGAATGCATTATTCATATTCCAAAGCTTCTTAGAAATTGCAACACCCTTTAACGAAATTTTTCGGATGACCTACGGTCCCGGCTGTGGGACAAATGTGAGCAGGAAGGCAGGATTTAACTCACCATGGTTATGGAATGGGATGTCTCAACTACATAGTAATTTGATAACCACAGCTAATAACGTATTTAGAAAGGCTTTGTAGCTTAAAGGTAAGCTTGCAGCCTGTCGGAATAAAAGCTCTTCTTAGATAACAATCATGGGAACGCAAGTCGATCGGTAAAGACCTTGCATTCTTTCGAGATACAAATTTACTTTATCATTAATATGCTTCTGGCTCGTCGCTGACATTATCCAATCATGATTCAAGTAACGTATGTCCCAAAAGTTTTCGGAAAAAAAGTAATGGTTAAAAATTTTATATAATTTTTATTTATTTTTCGTGTAAACAACATAACCTTATAATTGTGTTTATTACAAAACTAACATGTTATATTAAACGTCAATCGATTTGATACAATTTGTTTCTAACGACAACTGTATGGGACGTTATTTACTTTTGGGACATACGTTATATTAAGCACAGTTCCGACGTAATAATACGTAATGTGATGGTAAGTATTAAATAAATGCTTTTTAAAAACACAAATCGTCGCTAATACTTTGGTGATGCAACTGGAACGGATGGCTGCTTTCGTCGGGCAGTGTAAGTCATTTTGAGTAAAAAGTGGAGAATTTCGAATTCCGTGATGACTAATTTCTAATTAAAATTGCAGAAGCTCTAAAATTATATAAAATAATTAAAATTAGGCTTTTAACAGTGGCGCTTTGGGTTGCTGCAGGGTTTTCCTACTTATGTAACCTTAAGGTTTTAAGTTTGTGTCAGAAAATAATGCACAATAATTTATTAAACTCTGATGTATCTGTTTGGCTATTGACGTTTTTATAATTAGCTAAATTATTATGCAGTGGAAGTCAACCAGCCATTTAGGCTCTATATTTATATAGCCTACACCTTCGGGTATATAAGGCTCGGATTATAGATATATATATATATATATATATATTTATATAGCATTTATTTCCATAGCTACAAATATGTAACCAAACATATAAACTAAAGTTATGCGAACGAACATCTACAATTTTAGCTGGTAAAGTATAATATGCAACATAATGTAGCATACAATTCAAATACTGGATTTTGCCAACTATTGGAAAAGCAAATCCATCTCCAATGTCTGAATAAAAGGTTTGATTAATCGTTGTTCCACTTTTTAAATTTGCAAAATTTTTAAAAATTTGTGTTGTTTGAGCCTGTACAAATTCAAATTAGACATAGTTACTATTTGAACGCCCCCATCTTAATCCCGCAGAGAGTTGTTAATAAGGACAAAGGGCCAGCGATGAGCCAGTTCACGAATAGGTAATCACAGCGCATTCCCACCTAGATTCTTCGCAGGAAATGGCCCAGATAGTAAAGCTTAGAATATTATAATCACACGATGTCCGACCAGTTTCAGTCATTTGTAAGTCCTGCTCCACCGGGAGGAGTGACTAGCCCAGAAATCTACAACCAGAACAGACTTTTCAGTGGAGCTCGTCCTGCCCGAAGTCGCTGCCAGGTTTGCTTAACCATGCAAAACAAGCCGCTTTCAGAGACGACGTTTCCTCCAGCGAAACGGGCTACCGTAACCAACTCGAACCGCACCTTATCCTGCAAGGCTGGTCGCCACCCATTCGAGACACCTGAGCTTACAGACTACCCACAAGAAGAATTCTCGAGCTCTAAATACCTTTCTGAATCCCTAACGTCGAATCTGACCAGCCGTTTTTTGGTAATGGAGTATACATGTAAAACCAGCCTCTAACCTGCCTTCCAGGACGGCGTCTTCGGTATCGGAGTACATCACACCCTCGTCTACAACTACTCGGTTGCGAACTTCGTAATTACGCCGTTAAATTGGAATGTTGAGACCTCAGTGGGGCCTTCAACGATTAATCTGATCTCGGCATGATAATAACGCTTCCAGCACCACCCCTACCATAATTATACAAAGGTTCCTGGAAATCACGCAATCCACGACATCACTTTACGGTACGCGATAGAAGATTTGTATGAGCTCGCCCTTGTACATAGAGAATTAATTGAAAACCCAAACGTACTTTAGCAGAGGAAAATATTCGTTTAATCTTGCGAGCCCGCCTTCGTTGTTCGACTTTGGCGGCCAGCGATTTATTCTCTGACTTCTATTGATTTCTACATTTTATTGGCGATTAAACTACATTGGTATAATTTAACGCTAATTGATAATGTACTAAAATAACATTTTGCATGTGTATTAGCAAGCAAATTGAATACTGTAAGAGTTTATCGATATTGCTTTCCGCTGTGGGATCGGCAACGCTTGTTCTGCTTATCTTGCGAGGTGACGTCTAGAGAAGAAGGTAGAACTCTTTAGGCAATGTTTTAAAATGCTTTGTTCACAACTGATCCGCTTAAATGTAGTGCTATCGCAATAGAATATTAAAATTTACTGTGGGATTTTTTAACATTTTCAAGATAAGTCATAGCTGGAGCCCACATTTTTCATCGTGTAGGAGGTTTTCCGTGGTGTAACCACCAACTCCATTATTGGCATCCAACTCACCATGATGGTGTACTAAAGTAACACGAAATTACCCCCAGTATTTTCCAAGCTAAATCATTTTGAATATCACAAGCGAGCCCATTATTGTTTCAACCTACGACCCGCCCCGCCCCCGCGTCCCTAAGCTGCTGAACACATTTTAAAGTTGTTACATGTCATAAACGGATGTTACCTTTTAAAAAATGTCACAGTTACAGATTTTTTATGAGAAATAATGTCTTCTCGAATTTATACATTAATTTGTCACAGTTGTCCATGTCTGTGCATCTTTACAATAACTTAGTAACAAAATATACATTGCAATATATTTTTATGTTGGTTGTTATCAACTCCTCAGTATTAGAGTGGTGACATGAAAATGTCACAATGTGAGATAATAAATAGAAGAAACTGTGCATTAAATACGAGAAACAGTACTAATACAGACGTATACTACTCATGAGAAAAAATGATCATCGAAAGCAAAGTGGAAGGTACTCGATCGAGGGGAAGTTTCCTAGAAAATGAACCAACCAAGTTATGCAGCTAACAGAAAAATTATACCTACAATGTACTCATTTAGCTGTTAATAGAGAACAATAGTGGGAAATAGTAAAAGCTATAAACGATGAAGCTATGTGATCGCAACTTCCTCACACAAGGAAAATGACACCGAAGAAGACTCATCAGCAGTGGAAATGGATAACTTCTATGCACTAAACGTATTAATATTAACGATATTAAGTCACCAATTGAAAGTAGTGCAGTTGCGTATATCTTATTTAAGAAAGTGTCTGTGAGTGGGGCAGATCTTTGAAGTTAATTAATGAAAAAGACCGAAATGGACGTCAACAATCCAAAATACTATTTTGTGGACAGATGAATGCACATTTAAAAACAACAGTGCAGTTAATCGTTGCAGTCTCCGCCATCATGACAGGGGAAACTCTAGGTCTAGATGGACAACAAAATGTATTTAGTTATTCGGCTGAAATACGTAATAGGCGAGTGTGTGATAGTATCCAGACCTTTACTTTAAATAATTATTGTTTTTAAATTTGTTTTAACAATTAATCTTACCTGAAATAATATTTCCTTAGCCACACCGAGGTAAGAGCGGGTTTTGTGCATATACGACTGGGTTAGCTAGCATACAAAGGGTAATTAGATTCATAGCAAGGTAGAGTAAAGGGACACGATAAAAGGCCGCATTACACCTAGAACTGCTGAAGACATAGCAAAATGTGTTTAAGCTATTATTGCTGAAATTCCTAACAAATATTAATATTTAAATCAGAATGGACATTGACAAATTTAGATATTTTTATCATTTCTACTTCCCTCGTCTAAATGACGAAGAAAAAAGTATGATTTTCATGATTTGCAGTTTGATCAAGCAAATGAATGAAAAAAGGACGTACAAAACGTGTTGCACACGTAGTCTTTTTGCATAGTGATCTCTTGGTCGAAACTTTGTCGAAAAAAACTTCGGAATTGACAACTGTCAAATTGACATTTCAATAAAATAGTTAAAAAAACTGTACTTTTTTCACGATTTTTGCGTTAAAAAAAGTGGAACCTTCAATACGATTTTTCGTAAAAAAAAACAACTTTCACGATCAGTATGTAAAAAAATACATTTTATAAACACATAGGGTTTGCGAAAAACACATAACTCGTACACTTACTTACCAGTAACTGCGGAAACATTGTTTTTCACTCTTCGTTTGCGAAGGTAAACATAGAAGTCGTCTAAAATGGGTACTCACCTGAAACAGAAATGAAATAATAATAATAATAATAATAAAGTTTATTAGCCGTTAAGGTACACCTTATTATACATCAGATAAAGAAAACATACATACATACTGATATGATAATTTAAAATATATATAATTGCAGCAGTGAAGGTAACGGCTAAAAGGCAGACAATCAAAAAATGCTTAGTAAAGCTTTTTGTTCTTCCTTGCCTGCCTACATGTGAGTTTCAAATGAAAAGTAAAATGTTGATTAACGGACACTAGTGCTAATATAGATAGTAAATAAATAAAAAAAAGAAAAGAAAACGAAATCTATTTAACATGGTGGTGATATCATTCAATCCTATGATTGTTTCAGTTGTAACATTCGTTTGAGTTTAATTTTCAAAGAGTTGAGGGATGTCGCCCCAATATTACAGAGTCCACTGTTCCATTCCCTCGCCACATTGTATGAAAAAGACCTCTCGAATAAAGCAGATTTATGAACAGGAGGAGTAAGTAAACCCTTGTATCTAAGATTTAGATTATGGACATCTGTACGGAATTGTAAACGCTCATAAAGGTAGTGTGGTATTTTTTTAGTGATTATTTTGTAATAAAGACATGCAGAATGCAAGCGACGCCTGTTGTACATGTTTAACCATTTCGTCTCCAGAAGCTTGCAAGATACAGACTGTTTTCTTTTGATTCCGTGAATAAAACGAAGACATGCATTTTGAACTCTTTGTATTCTGTTGATATCCGTTTTATCCAGGCAGTTACCATAAACAGAATCACAGAAATTGAAGTGTGAAAGCACCAGTAAATCACATAATGTAATTTTTAAATTCTTACTTAAAAAATCTCTATTAGCATAAAGAACTTTAAGACTGCCATAGGCCTTTTGAACAAGTTTAGTAACATGCACTTTAAAACGCAAGTTTGTATCTATGTAAATCCCCAAATTTCTAGCCGACTCGACACATCCCAACTGAGCTCCGTCAATCTGAATATTAAGTTCTGAAGCAACTTCTTGTCTTAATTTGCGGTTGCCAAATACCAACACGTTGAATTTACTGGCGTTAATTTTTAAACAATGATCTTGTGATAAGGATATTAAATTTGAGAGATCTTCATTGATAAAATTTGAAGCTGTATGTACATCATTATGTTCAAACGAATAATAAAGTTGGGTATCGTCAGCATAGAAATGGAACTTACAATTCCTGATTGAATGACAAAAATTAGATGTATAAATAGCAAAAAGTGTAGGACCTAAGATCGAGCCTTGCGGAACCCCACTAATTACATTACGGCTGTTAGAAGTATCACGATTAATTCTTACTCTTTGCGTTCGTTGACTAAGATAATTCTGAAAAAACAATTGAGCATTATTATCTAAACCAATATTATAAAGAATAGCTATTAAAAGTTCATGATTAATCATATCGAATGCTTTCGAGTAATCAAGTAGAATTAACGCAATCATATTATAGTCATCTAGAGATCTAAATATGTCATCTGTGACATTAAGTAAAGCCGTAGCGCAACTGTGGTTAGCTCTAAAACCGGACTGAAGTGAAGGAAGCACGTTGTTTAATTTTAGATGATCTAAAAGCTGCATATTAACTACTCGTTCAAGAACTTTAGATAAAATAGGGAGAATGCTTATTGGACGCAAGTCTGATAAATGTTTAGGAGCTGTTTTTTTAGGTATGGGAGTTACTAGCGCTTCCTTCCAAGCTTGTGGAACGACACCATTGATCAAACAAAAATTAATAATATGAGTAATATGGGGTAAAATCACTGGACAACAAATATTAAGTAAAGTTATACAGATTCCATCAGATCCAATAGATTTGGTCTTAATTTGATTAATAATCTTAGATACACTAGATTCAGTTACTGTCTTAAATGTTAATAAACCAGTAACATTCCGACGAATATTCGAATTATAGTAATTTTTAAGATCTTCAAAATTATTATTTTTAACTGACTGTACAGAGCTCACAAAATAATCATTAATTTCGTTTAGATTTTGTAGATTGGGAGGCAGTACAGATGATTTACTTTTACCAATATTGAATTTATTGAGTTCACGCCAGGTTGATTTAAGGTCAGAATCACGTAATTTAAATTGTAAGTACGCTTTTTTTTCTCTTTTAATTGCAGAATTGGTGAAATTACGTAGTGACTTGTAGTAGTTCCAATGAGAAGCTAGTTTAGTGGTTTTTGCCCTTTTATAAGCTTTGTCACGTAAAGATATCATTATTTTAATGTTGTTCGTTAACCATGGAGCAGGAACTTTAGTTAATCTTTTCGTCAGCAAGGGTGCATGTAGATCAACAAGATTAATCAAGTTGTTAGTCATGAAACTGACCTTATCATCAATCTGCGGAATATCATATATGATCTCCCAAGGAATACTAGAAAGGTCAGTTAAAAATTGCTCTACGTCCATATTTTTATAATTTCTAAATGTTACTGATTTACTCACTGCTCTGACTTTAGATTCGACATTAACAGTACAATGAATAAGGCAGTGATCGGATATATGATGCATAGGGATGATATTAACATTTTCAACAATATTTTCAGTAGTAGCAGAATCAAGCACGATTATATGATCTATCAGCGTTTCTGTAAAAGGTGTAATACGCGTAGGTGATGAGATTATCTGCTTAAGACCATGCGAATCAAGTACGTTTAAATATTGTTTAACATTATTATTATTTATATCTAAGATATTGATATTAAAGTCACCCAAACAAATAAATTCATCAAATTTCGGTAAAACTAAAGAAAGTGTTTCTTCAAATGCAGAGAAAAAATTTTGAAACGAATATTTTGGTGATCTGTAGATCACCCCCACAACAAACTTGATTCTGCCAATGCCGATACTTATCCATAATTGTTCGATATTCGGGTCCTCTTCCACACTAATGACAGAATGACGATGTTGATTAGAGACATATAAGGCGACACCCCCACCTCTACCAACTCGATCTTTTCGAATTAATGTATAACCATGAATATCAATATGTTCATCAGCCACCTCAGCAGTTAACCATGTTTCGGTTACAGCTAAAACATCATAAGGATTAAGATTAAGAAAGGTTTTTAACTCAGTTAAAGATGCTAAAATAGATCTCGCATTAATATGGGCCACTTGTATCATAAAAATAGGTAACAATAATTTTTGTACAATACCTTAACAACTAGAAACAACAACACAAAAAATGTATATAATATTAAATAAGTATCCTTCAATTAGAATTAAAAATAACTAAATAAGAGAATAAACTTCAAAAATGTAAACAAAGATGTTTTATTCCAATACAAAAATAACCTGCTTGATTATTTGCAGCGCTGCGCACTCAGAAATTTATCGCGAGAGCATATTCGCTGCGCTCATATTACAGATAGCAAAAACCGCTTATTTGAAAACTTTTGAAAATTGTTCAAAAGTTGTGAATTTTTTTATGCCAGTGTCTGTTTTAGCAAAAATTTTTCCATCGTAGGTCCAAACTTTTTGCCTTCCCAACTTTTCTATAATATTTTTTAGTAACAGCATTCGGCGTTTTGTAAGATCTTCCCGGATAAATGTATTTATTTTTAAACGTCATACAAGTGACAACTCATGTGACTTGACAGACAAGGTTGTGTTAGTTTTACGCCGGCGAAATACTTCAAAACTCGATTAGCTTTAGAATGTTTCTGATATTGGCCTTCTTGATTGTGGGGAACTGACGTGGACGTCAATTCTTAATAATCGTAGTTTTTCAAATATATATTTATTTATATTAGTTCGGACATTTGAGAATAACATAGCATAATATGCTTTTCGGAGTAAAAGTGACTTTGTGTGCCTCGACCCGACTTATCTTACTCGCTTACGCTCGTCAGCCAAACGCGTCCGGTCTCGCCACATAAAAAGTATCACTTTTACTCCTAATAAACTGCTCAACTACAGGTCTAAAGAGTAGCTTCAGAATGTGTAGTTCAAAACGTGACCACCGAACTTCTGTAGATGGCGCCAAGTGGAATTATAGTGCACCCAGAATGTGTAGTTCAAAACGTGACCACCGAACTTCTGTAGATGGCGCCAAGTGGACAAGCCGCCACTGTGCTACAATGCTTGGAAATTTTGCAAAGTGGAAAATCGCCACCTTTCGCCAAAACCAAATAGCGCATGAAGGTGCTCGGGACCTTAGCAACAACTTTGCCCCCTTTCAAAATTTCGTTATCTGTAGCCGTTCGAAAGTTACAGGCGATCCAGACAGACAGACGGACGGACGGACGGACGGACGGACAAAACGTTCGCATAAGTACGCTGAAGCTACTAATAACATAATATACTATTTTAATCTAAACGTAGACTAAATGTTGTAAGCATTGCTGATATCGGTAATGTGTTACATCTTTTGCCTGTATTGTGACATAATGCAATAAGCTATAAACTGAAGCAATTTTTAACTACACGTCCGTCATCTGGGCTGTAACACATTATGATTTATAAAACCGTCTACCCTTTTGACTGTTTATTTTACGAAAGGTTACGAGCGGTATATGATTAAATTTAAAAATGAAGTAATAATAAAAGGCATTGTTCACTAATGATTTATTGCATTTATTTAAGGTTAGCCTTTAGTAAACGTGGCTAAAGCTTTCTCTGTTTTCATCAAAAAGTGATAAAATCGTATTTGACGACAGCGAATAATATTTTGATGGCGGTTATCCGTGAAAAGTTTTAGTCTTGTAGTGATGTAGTGTAGTCAATAAGGACCATTGCGAGAAATTCAGATGTGCATTTTAAAGCTTTGGAAACGTATTGTTATGTTTAGTGATAGCTCCGCATTTGAACTAGTCATATAATTTATGTAGTGACTATTTTACTTTGAGCTTGCCCTTAATTAATGCAATGCACCATATTAGTAAACCTAGAATTACTTTCAAATCAATTATTTCAATTAAGTACTCTTATTCAGGGTGGTTCGCCAAATCTAGATCTCTATTAGTTGAAGTTTAAATTTTTATTTTTATTCTTGACTATTTAATGACATCAAATGTCAACTTGACTTCTACATTTACTCAAACCAGGTAATGACAAATCTATTTTTACATTGACATAACTATCAATTAACTCACCAAAATAAGTACTGTTTTGTATTTTACTCTTTCTTTTATTGTTCGTTATTCAAAATGCTTTGATATTAATTACTAACACAAACCTTATCACTTTTTCAGCTCACACTGCCAATATTTAAATACCACTGCTCCTATCCTCAAGAGATCCCGATGTTCACCTTATCCAACACCTACAGCTTATTCCTGTCAACCAACTCCAAACGTCCGCAGAATCCGGTATCGCTCTCCTCATCAAACGTCACCTTCACGCCAATAGACTCCTGGTAAGTTTCAGTTTTATAAATGAATCTGATCTTATCTTGTTTATTCCTTAGATAGTCCTCTGCACTCAGCAACCCCCACAGAAGCTGTCCAACTCCAGCTGGCACTCCTACTAACCTCCTTCTATATGAATAGCCGCACTTCCATACAACCACCAATGTAACCAATAAATCCAATTTCCTCCAATTCAGTAGTTCTCTGGTTCTTTCTATTTAATTCGCTGTATTAGACAATCTCTGCACTGATTGTTTAGTTTTAATAAATTATTATTTCATTTTCATTTCTGCACCTCGTAGATTTGTTAATAGCCTTTAAATTTGTATACTACCAAATAACTATACAAATAAGGCATAATTTCTAACTTTTATTGATCAAAATTAAACATTTCAAGATTATTTGTACATTTTTATACGAGTTGGTTTTTACAACTGACTAAACAAAATTTTCAGTTCTATTAGATACAATTCTTCTTGCCCTCTTATAAATTTTAAATATCCTATTGTTACATACTTTCAATTCGTATTATTATAACAAATACATTTGTCAATTGTAACCTTGGCTTAAAACTTATTAAAATTAACTGCAACCATCAAAATTCGAATACTCAATTGCTATTTATACCTCAAATTACCTTACTCATTGTCTTAATTAATTTTATCATTCTTATTGAACTTTACACCCAATCTTTATTAAACCCTTTAGAATTTGATTATAATTAACCTTCCAAATCATTTCTATCATCCATATTTTAAAACTAAGTTTTGCATATCATAACAATATATTATAAACTGATCTACAAGGACCAAATATATAAGGTCCTAACTGCTAATTCAGACTACATACCATTTAAATCTAAACCAGATGCAAAATACATGAGAATTAGATAAATGTAGAGTGGCAATATGCGTGATAAAAATGGAAGAATACAAACCATTAAACACAATTGCTACTAGATAAACGCTTTAAAGAAAGCAAAAAGAACTTGATATGTGAAACAACCCAGAAGTAATGTTGCAAACGTGTAACATGCACCTAATGACTGTACTCTAAATGATCTCCGTCTCCACCTCTAGTGCCAGTGCCAGTGTAGTAGTCAACGGTTCGCTACTTGCTTCGATTGATTAGATTTAGAACACTTTCGACAAATTAACTACATTGTCTTTCACGCTACATTTCATTGTTGCAAATAAACCCAAGTCTAAAGGTCAAATAAAATAAAGTAAAGTTTGAGCACTTCATTCCACGTAGGAACATGGCCTGAGACAATGCGAGTCAGGGTCGCTGAAATATCTCTTTCCGAAACCCAGTCGAGGCGGCCCACCCAGTCGTTTTAAAAATTGGATACCGAAACCACAGTTGTGGAAGTAGGAAAAGTAAGGCAGTCGTCGAAGGAGTGATGCTAATTAGATCACCAGTACGCCGTTAACGTGTGCCAGATTGACTGGGTTTCGGGGGTTTCTCAAGTTAATGGACACCTCGACGGTTACGTGGGTAGTTAACTCCTAGAGATATTTTCCGTGTCTGGGTGCATTGCAGGATCTACTAGGCGTCTTATATCAATTTGTGCTGGTCGACAAGTTGCGTGCTAAATACCATTTCCCCTGAGAAAGGCCAGCCCCTGGTATGGATTTTACAATTTTTTTGGAGGGCCGTTTGCGCCTTCGCCACCGAGGCGTGCCACAAGAAGGGTGCCAAAAGTAGCTCGCAGGGCAAATTTTTATATGTAGTTTCCTCTGCTACCGAAGATCGGCGGCTCAGAAAGGAAATTCGAAATCTGGTTTTAGAAGGATTTTTCGCTACCGATATTGGCGAGCCGGAGAGTATGCTAGAAACATGTTACCCTTTGGTGCCAAAGATCGGCGAGTCAGAGGGATGTTTTAGGTTTAGCAATGTGGTTAGAGCTCTGGAAGACCTCTCCTGGTTGATGTGTGGACCGTGATCTTGGATTGGCGGCGGCCCACTTTTCAGGGTAAGGTAAGGTCCGGATAGGTTAGACGAACCAGTTTCGCTGGAGGGAAACGGAGCTTCAGGTATGGGTTCTGGCGGAAACTCGCATTAGAAGATCAGACGGATGTGGCTGAAGGTTCGAGCTCGACGGTAAAGCGTTCTCTCACTGCAGGCTGCTGGATCTAAGCTTCCCCTACCTTGGGGCTAGGGTCTGGTGATTCCTTCAGTTGAAGCTAAATTTATAAGTCGCTGGACTCAGGCCCTTTCAACTCGACGAGCATCTTCTTCTTATACCTTTCTGGGCCTCTATTATCTGGATCTCTTCCTGGTGCAATTCAGGTAGGGATGCGCCTTGGTTGGCCGCTCACTCACCACGCCTCACTGGGCTGTTTGTCTTAATAACAAATCTTCCCGCGCTGGAGGTCAAACGTGTATTGTGACTTGCGTTGGGGATATTAAATTTTAGCACACTATTTGTGTTAATTTCATTTGTACAGCCACAAACGCTACACAAGAAAGTCATACAGTGAATATACAATCGTCCATCTATTATTCTACGTATGAAGTGTATTAAAAGCTATAGATAAAATTCAAGTAGTTTCTAAATACTTTGATTTGGTGTAAAGTATACGTATATAAAAAAGCAACAACTCCAATTGAAATTTAGTATGAAACAAAAGCCAAATAAATTGAATTGAAAAGAGAACTTTCCCTGGACGGCAGTATACCTCCTAAATTGATTAACCTGGCAATGGAAGACATTTAAAAACAATAACTAGGAGTACTTGGGAATAAATATCGACGGTGAGGGGTTATACCATTTACGTCTTGCTGATGGTATGTGCTCATTAGCAGCAGGGTTGAAACGGATATAGCGAAAACAAGAATAGTGGCCTGCAAATTCACAGATATCACCATAAATAAGGGCACAGTAGAACCAATGACAGAATATGCATACCTAATGCTCACAATTAAAATTGGAAAGCTTAAACAAACATTCTAAATAATCCGAACAGCTAGGATATGGTAAACTAGGATACATATTTAAGAGCGACATATCAATAAAATTGAAAAGAGAGGTATACGACACATGCGTCTAGTTATCTCTTTTGGGTGAGAGACGATGGCTCTTACAGTAAAACTATTAACAGACCAAAGATAGCTCAACGTACAACGGAGAATATGCTAAGGATAAAAATTCGTAGGTAAAATTACGAATGATAAAATTCACTGAAGAATCTTCTTCTTCTCCTTCTTCAGCACACTTTGCCAGACTTTTATCGCATATGAGTTTGATGCTCTAATATATTGTAGACCTACCTTTTTCGATTGCTAGACGTACAGCTTTCTACTATCGATTATAGTGGCTTGATAGGTTCAGTATTTCACCAAACTTTCTCTCTATTATGTTGTTAGTAGCATCAAGCTAACGTTTTTCCGTCTTTTTACGTGTGGCCCAAAAATAAAATATTCTTGTATAAACAATGCTTGACAACCTTTTAAAGGGACGTATTTCCTAAACGAAGCATTTATTCGATCTATTGTTGATTGCACTATAAGCATTCGTCTCTATACCGAGAGAGGATATTTACCAGCCTGATCTTTAGTCAGATTAACTCTTGCAGATGTGGATATAGTCAAAATAATAGCAGAACAAAAGGGAACTGGTTCAAACACCTAGAGCATAACCAAAAGAAGTATAACCGGGTGCCAAAAAATATGCATATATGAGGTAAAATAGATGGCGTCATAGGTTTGGACCAAAATAGCCCAAAACAGAGAGGATTGGACCAATTAAGAGAGACCTGTGTTCAAAAATAAGCAGATACGGCTTGAAGAGGTAGAAGAGGAAAGTATGACAAAACTGTAACAGCTGTGTATACTATTTTGGCCAAACCCAATGAAAAATAAAATTTCGAAAGTACAAGAAAACTAGTTTGTTAAAATTTGAATGCTGCGCCCGAAATTTTGAAAAAAGCTGCGATTTCATGTTTCTAGAGTATTATTATTAAAGAATATAAAAGAGTAAAGACAATATATAACAATTTTTATTATACAACCTTTTAAATGATACAAAAATTATTCGATTCTCGATATACAGGCACCACTTTTTACTATTCCTGCTGTGAAAATGTTAGAAAATGCTTTCCTGGTTATTTGAAATCATTTCTGTACTAAATGTGAAAGGAGCATCTGGTATCCCTGGCCTGTATTGTTTATTTCTATGTCAATATATTGCTATAACTGACTATGTTGCAATGGTATTTATGTATGTAAATAGTTTTATGTTATAACAATATTTATTATGCTTTAACAATTACGTTTGACTTTTCTTTTCATTATTAAATAAATTTATCCCATTCATATTCCCTATTTGTTAAATTATTAATTATCAATGTTACAAAATATTACTAGCTCCAGTAGAAAACAAGTACTCTTAATAAAACATATTATAATGACTATTGTTATTTCTGAAAATTGATTTTTGTTTTAATGAAACTTTACTTCAAAATCAAATTACAACTTTATACCTGTCAACGTCATTTAAAATTACGAATGTGGAAATTAATCATAAATAGTATGTATGTATGTATGTATTATCTGTAACCTCATTTACCTTGCGGTGTCGAGGCTGGTGCTTTATGCGCTGGCATCTGGCGGTACAATGATCAACTTGCCCCGGATTCGGGATACAGAGTTGGATCGCGCCTTTGGTGCTTGCGCAGCAACCATTGTATGAAGTGTGTGTATTGGTGATGTGTTGACCTTGTTACTCTATCTCTTAGGTCTGTGGTTCTGAGTAGAGCACAGTTAATTTGGTGCCCAACTGTGAATGGTCTCACCGAGCCCGATTCCAATCACCAAGGCGGAAAAATTCCGACCCCCGCGGGATTCGAACCGAGGACTTGCTTAATGCAAGTCTGGCGCTTACCCAACAGCGCCACCCGGCTTCTTTTAATCATAAATAGACATTTATTAATTCCTTTTTAATTATTTAACTTCACTTTTTTAATGCTTTTCTTTTAGTTCTTTATATAAATGCCTGTAGCTGTCACTTGTACAACAGCATTCCAATCGCTCAAAACAGTTTCCTAACCTGTACACCAAACCCAGTAGAAATGCAATCAGTTACTAGCAATCTGCATAAATCCTCCAGCCAAAACACGACAAAATTCCTGTTACTTCCACCTGGATACTTGACAAGACCCACCAGTAGCAACTGCAATGTATCTCTTCAAAAACCCCACAAGCAGTCGTCAATCCAGCAACACTAGCTTTGACAAGGTCTAAGCAACAAGACGTCACTCCAAGAAGATGCTCAATGAAGAACAATACTAGTAAATGAGAAACCTCCTATCCAATTCGCAAGATGTTTATCAGTAAACTCGATGTGGAGCACTTCCAGAAAATAACCCGCCAATTATTCATATCTCATTATGTAACCAGTTAACAATAAACGAAGTACAGTATCCAATTCCAATAATTACGTTTGTAGCTAATCTCTGTAAGACTTACAGTATTCATACCATATCCATTCTTCTTCGTAAATTCAGTATATCTTGTTTTTAAAATAATTTTTTTTCGCTTTCTTGGTAATGCTATTTTATGTAGACCTTTCCATAGACCAAACAGATATAAAAATCTTATTACAAAAGGGTTTATTTTCAAATTTTTTCCATTTATAAATTAGTTTAACGTGTTTTTCAAATAAAATTCTATGTGTCTAAAAATATCAAAATTTTTCATAGTAATATGCTTTAAGCTTATTTTTAAAATTTTGGCACTCTATATAAGTATTTTATTCCACTTACTTTAATACCCGGTATTTAAATGACTTCTCCCAAATAAGTATTTAATATTAATTTTCTTCCACTTTCATTCAAATAATCTTTACATCATATTATAGACCCTTTTTGTTTCTTTTATTACATTGTTCAACTGGATTTGTATTTTAGTCCATTATTTTCCAATTACATATGTTAATAATTGTGATTTTCTTTTTAAATACATAAATTTATTTTTGCTATTTTATAATGAAATAGTTTTAATCGTTTTAATAATATAATATCAAACCTTCATACTAAAACCATTACAATATGCATATAGCCAATTTGTAGTTGCATGCTTTTTTATTATTAAGTAGGCTTTAACATTGTAACTTCGCATAGCTGAATGTGCCCTGATACGGCTTTGTGCTGCTTGCATCAATCAATTTCGCGTGTGTAGCGTTCGGTATAGATCCTTCAACGGCGAACATGAGGAACGTAAGTATCAGTAGCCAGCGGGCCTTGTCCCGAACTAATGTGGGTGAACGTTAGCCCGCTGCAAGTTAAATTAGAAGCGGCTGAGAAAGCCTTCAGTATTGGAAATTGACTGTATAAGTTTTGAGTGTTACAAACAGAGTTTACGTGTCCATCAGATTACATCTTTATTGCGTACAGGGTAAGTACACGTTGCGACACCCCAAAGGTGCGTTTGAAGCGTTCCGAGAGTCACGTAACGTCCGCCGTCATCAGTGCATCAAAATTCGCAGTCAGGGTATTGTGTAAATCTAAATACGATTAGCCACAAGCTATTTCGCCCCTAGACTGTTTATTACTAGGTACTTAAAATGTGTGTTTAGGAATGGCCAATCATTCTAGGTCCTAGTCTTACTTCCTTTTGTTTTCTTTATTGTTTTTATGTGTTTTAAAGGTAAATATATTTGTATACATAAATTGGCTTTTCTTGTACATATGTGTCAGTTTCAGTACCCGAAAATACCAAAAGTGCAGACCAGCTTTCTGTTGTAACACATATTGACACTTCAAAGCTACCGACTGAGTTAAAGTAAGAGCTTTATGCATACTGAGCTAGCAAGGTAAACAAATAGGGCGAATTGATTACTAAAATTCTAAGCCGTCTTATAGTACAACGGAAATATTTATGAATTTGAGATAGAATTGTTTGGAACTAAGCAGTTATTCACTCAGTTTCACGCAATTTCAAGTAATTTTAATAAATATTTAGGAAAGTCAAAACCTTGTCATAACGTTTTTGTACAAACAACATTATACAGATGTATTTTAACAAGGTAAACAGCGGTTTCCTGAAATTCAGAGAAGACCCTGTCATGGAGAAGACTAAGTATTCAAGTTAATTAAATATCTTTTATTTGTTCCTCACTTGTAAACATCAATTTATCAAGTCACTGTATTCACCTTGAAAATGTTTCTTAACTGGCTAGCCAGTAAAAAATTTACTGGCTAGCCAGTTATATTTTACAAGCGTGCTCATAGATAAATGATAGCGTGCAAAGCCAGAGTTGTCTTCCTTAGTATGTGTCATATTGATGAATGTTGTAATGTTAAATACTATTATATACATAAACCAAAACTTCGATAATATCTCATATTATACAGATGAAAGTACAATATAGTAACTGCATATAACAAGCTGCTTGTTCTTAAACGGTGACAAAACGTAAGTGTAGAAGCTGCTATCCGAAAAAGCCGCAACATACTGCTACAATGAAGTATTACATGTGACATTGCTGCTAAAATGTAAAATAAATCGAACTTCTGGCGTTTCTAAACTGTTATTCTCGACGTTCGCGCCTTGTAAAAACATTTCCAGTATCAGCATCAACAAACAGTACAAACAGAGTGGTGCTCTTTTGCAGCTCCATTTGGAAGCGCTGCTCGCCGATTGAACGCGCGGTCTCGAGCTGAACTAATTTGTTTCAACAATTTCAAATTACACTGTTTCCGTTAACTGCATTTACGCCTGTCAGCACTTTGATGTCTGCTCTGCTCCCAACTGGGACAAATAATTGATTGCTCTGATTGCCTCGTTCTGCTTGCCGACGTCTTCGGGTAACGTTGTGTTAAAGCAGAATTACAGCTCGGAGATAATGCCGTAATGCAACTACTTTAATGAGCTGGAACTGGAAACGCAGACGGGATTCGAGCAGGATTTTCCGACACGGCTTCGACATATTTCGTATTTAAAGGACGGAAGTTTATTTTCATCTTACCTACGAATAGCTTTACCGATGCTTGCATACTGGTACGAGTAAAACTCTGTAAAAACTTGTAAAAAGCTCATTAGCATAGATAAAAAGTTTTTGCAAAAAATACTTGTTGGTGTTAAAATGATCTGCATAGAAACTTTTACTCCTAACACGACTAAACAGATTTTCAAATAATTTTTAGTGTAGAGAAGTATTTTATATGAATAATTATACATTCTAAGTGAATACCTAGAGAAAAGTAACAAGTGTATTTTTTTAAATTTTAGTGAAGCTGTTGACTCGATTAGCCACGAAATATTAGTGAAAAAGTTAGAAAGGTATGTAATTCTAGATATTGCCCCGAAGTGGTTTACAAGTTTGCTTAAAGTAAGACCTTAATAACTATGTAGGAACTCACAACTGTAAACAAGGTATATTGATAGTTAGTAAAGGTATGTTGCAAGAAACTGTCCTGGAACCGCTCTTGTCTATTGCTTATGTCAATGACATACCAGAGAGGACTTTAATTGCCAACACCGAAATGTCAACAATTTAACTAGACTATTCTTGAATTTAAAAGTGTGGTTACATTCGTAGTTGCAAATTTGTGGGGATCACGTGACGAGTTCCTTGTTTGTAGTGGAGGTTGTGAATTCTGACTTGTAATTGTTAAGATATTCTAAATTTGTAGTAGCAAATTTCGATTTCCGGGCATTCTCTGTCTTACTTCGCTTCACGAAGCATGATAGTTTAATTTTGTTTTTTAAATATGCCTTAAATATGTTTTAATTATTTTCAACTAGTTTGTTAAGATTTTCCCGTAAGTTTTACCTTTGATTAAGCTATTTTTACTAATTAGATTGTTTTTTAGCATGTAATTTGCGCCTTCACGACCGACTAGGTCCGTAATTTTCCATGTGACTTGACACATATGGTTTAACACATGCACCTCCTCAAGGTTCAACTCTGATTTGCTTAATTATGGCTGTATCTTTTAAACTACTGTTTTAAAATGTAAGTTCTCGCCTTTAACGCTTCTATTTTACTAATTTGTAATATTAATTGTAGTTAGCCTGATGATGACTTTTTAGTCGAAACATGTCGCTGCTGTATTAACCTAGCATTTATTAAATGTGATACAAGGGGGAGGTTTGGTGTTTTTAATATCTCTCCTGTGATATACAACCCCATTTCGAGTTACCAATGGATCCTTTTGTTGTTGTATAATACTCTTAATTTTGACATTACACGAAAATCAACAAACATTCTTAAAAAATGTAAAAATTACGTTGCTACTTTTATGTTTCAATAAGCAATATCTAAGAATTTATCTTACTATCTATGTTACTCGTACAGGGATTTTGTAGTTTACCTGGTGTAAGCTTCTGTCTACATGTGTTTTAACGAGGTCGGGTCAAGCAGCCAAGACAGTATTATATTGTTAGCGGGCAGCGTTCACACAGTTCAAGCAATTTTGTACACTCTTACACTACAAATAATTCAATCATAATCAATTTAATAAGTTCGCAATGACGAATGATTTCACAAATAATTTTATAACTTTCAATAAATGGAGAGACGAAGCTATGCAATAGAACTTCCACGGGGAAATACCGGAAAACACTAAAATGTAAGAGAGGTATGGGGTAGTATCTGTAGGAACAAAATACTACCAAGTACTAAAATAACTCTAAAGAAAAGTTGTAAGAATAAACGGAAATGACACCAAAAAGCCCTAGCAGATTCGTATGCAGTGTACAAAAGAAATAAAATTTGATATTCAAATCTGATAAAAAAAGATGAAACCACATAAATTATATGAACGTTTCAGGGTCTGCCAACAGATGCGTTTTGAAGGAGTCAGCTGGTTGAAAAGGTGTAATACTCTATATTATGAAAAGTCACGGCGCTATTGCATTTTGCCTCGCACAACGAAGAAGAGCTCTCGCGCCAAGCTTTGTCGCTGACAACACAACTTGTTATCCAGGGACAGTCGAGCAGAGGGTTACGTGAAATTATCAGCTCGGAAAGCCCCCTTACCGTGTAAATTTCAAAAAATTACAATTTTCGAGTATTTCGATCTTCAAAAGTGCAGTTTCATTTACGCCCAAATTGATAGTTTAGTTATGCGTTAAAATTCAATTTCGTCCCTTTCAAATTGTGGCGTTTTCCGGATTATTTATGATCGTCGATTTAAATTTAGATATGCTTACTTGGCGCATAAATGACGTTTCGTTCTTAATTAATTTTTGGCTTTAGAGCGGTGGCCGTTTTATACAGGCATGGTCTTGTTTGCCGAAGTTCCCCGTTCATATGGTGCAATAATTACGCTTTCGTACAAGTCAGAAAGAGAGCCAGATAAGTAGCGCCAGAGTTCAAGAAGGCAACAAATGATCGTTGGTTCCGCTCGGCGGGGGGCCTTGCGCCTTCCCCGGGCGAAGTCGAAATGAAGTGAAACTGTGTGGGTATCATCGGTATAGTTTTTGGTAATTTAAGTGACGTTTTGTGCAGTTATTAGCTGAGGAATTCTCGTATTGTGGAATTGACATCTCCAATTAACGCTTTTGAGGCGGATTATGAATGGAAACCTCTTTTGTGATAATCGTTTGTGATGAAGTTACGTGTACCGTACCGCACACTTTCCTGTTGATTACATTCTTCATTTCTAGCCTCCTTGGGGGTTTAACATCGTTCAGACCTACTCGCCAGGTAGCACCCCAGATCGTTTCTCGCAGTTTCTTGGAGCAATTTGGAACTCCGTTGGACATCGTCGCCTTAGACAGCTGAACCCCTACAGGTACTGTGTCCTTTTCTCGTAATTTTGAAGCGCACATTTTGCAATAAAAAGTTATTGTTGAAGTGTCGCCAATTTGCATAGCGTTGCTGTTAATTTGAAAAATTTAACTGTTGTCACTGTGCTAAGTTTTAATGTTTGTATTTGATTTCACGTGAGATTAAAATAATTACCGTCATTAAGTCAGTTTTGATTGTTTGCTGTCAAATTTGCCGCCTATATTTAGATTAAACGTTGCGCATTTACCAAGACTAACCTTTACCGAGTTTGCTTTTACTGCTGACTGTTCACCTACATATTTCTACGTTAATATTGTTTATTTTTTATTGGTCATGTAGATTTACGACTTTTGCATGTGTGTTTTGTGATATTTTTCCTCTGTAAAGGCATTTAGGCAGCTGTAAAAAATGCAAGCAAGGTAAGTTCGACGCAGCTGTACGTGAACCGTACTCAAGCACTGCCGAGGTTGAATCAGAAAGGTTGGGCAATCGCTTCCACTTCTCGATGAGCCCACCTGTGTTTTTCTCGATTTAATAAAGTGGTGGCGTCTGGCATTTACCATCTTTATTTCGCTTACCCAGTAGTAGCCCTAATTAAGGTTGTAACGAACTCCCTTCTCCTTCTGAGTTTTAGTTAGCACCCTTTGTTACAGCCCATCCTAATGTAATTCGGGCAACGGATCCGAAAATTTTCCGATTTATGTCGTTTGTGTCGATCAGGTAACTGACGGTTGAGTAGTTTGAATGTCAAATTTATGTCGTAACGACGTTTTCGTGGTGTAACAAACCACTGTCAGTACATAGCTGAAAGGTTTCCTTTAAGGATTCCCATTCGATCTGTTCTGAGCCTCCTTTATCTACATTAAGCCTACTGTCTTTTTAACATTCGTCCTTCTGTTCCTGGGGGTTCTTCTACCTCTACTTCTAGGCCATGGTCGCACTGTAGAATGTTTTTGTCGACACTTGTCACGTGACCTAACCGACTCCACTTAATCGATGCGATTCTTTCTCGTACACTTATGACTCTAGTCTTCTGGCGGATCCGCATATTCCTCTTCTTATCTGCTATGGATGTTCCGGGCGTTGCTCTTTCTGTCACTCGTGTGAGCACTAGTTTTTGTAGGTGTGTTATTATAGCAGTATGCATTACTTAAGCACTTTTGTTTTCAGATGTTGTAGCATACTATGGGATTTTAAAATATCTTTGCCTTACTCCCCTTTTCAACTAATTGCACTAGCCCTGTGGGTTGCTTGCCTATTCTGCAATTCTTTAATTCACGCAGTATTGGCCACGTCTTCATGGAGTTGAAGCCTTTTCAAGATTTGCTTTTCCATTAATAATTTCATTGTATAGGGGTCTCATGTACCATATTCTCGGAAAAATCCTGCTGACGTTTCGGATTGGTATCCGTCGAACTGGTTAGCGAGCCGGTTTGGTATGACTTTTATCAGCAGTTTGTAGCAGTCTTATTCGGTAGTTCTACAATTTGTGATGTTTATTCCAGTCTTGTTTAATAACTTACTCGTTTCTTCAGTTTTTGGCAACCCTCTTAATAAATTCAGTTAGAATTCTATTCTTACCTGGGGACTATCTCTCTCCTACTTGACCGTATAGGCTCATGCCGATTGCTGGTAAGCTACTAACTTTGAATTACCGGTGTCAATTCTTCCCGAAGAAGTTCTGGGAAAAGCCCTCTTTGCATCGCGTCCAGACTGACGCTCACTACTTGTAGTCAATTTGATGCTACCCATTTTTCATGGTTTCATCGAAAGCCGGCCGCCAGACACAGTTTCACCGTTCCCTAGCCATCGCCCGCAACCAGGAATCCGCCTAACTTCAAATGGTTGATCACCCACCATTTGAATTCCCGTCATTATATTAGCTTCATCCAGCTAAGTTAAACCTCTTTTTATTGAATGTATGGTTGACCGATTTACCATGAATGTGAAATATGACATACGTATTGAGAGAAGATTTTGTTAGCATACACTACCACCAATTTTGTAAATGTTGTGAAATAAGTTCTGCATATACCATATACCTGTTAGAAGTATAGAAGGTAAAATTCTTAGAAATTATTTTGTTGCTTTTCTTGTGGTGGTCGCAGTTGCAGGACTGATGTGATTAAATGTATTTTAATAAATGTTATCTTAATAAACTTCTTGAATTTACTGCATTTCTTTCATTTGCAAAGAGCAGTGCGGTTCCGCCTACTTTGAAGTCGGATAAAATGTTTCCAAGATCGAGTAATAGAGTAGGTTCTCCGTTTTTTTCAGCTTTAGTGCAGGTCGCAAACGGGGTTCTCTCTGTAACAGTATCTAACTAAATATAAAGGTTTTTAAATCGTTACTCGAGCTTCTAAGTTAGAGAATTATTCACAATATTTTGACTTTATTCTTTGTGGCCAATATGCAATTTTAAAAATCAATTACAAAATAAGACCGTAATTCGACTATAGCAAAACGGTATCATTATCAAAGGAATTTTTAATTTAATATTTACAGATTACATTTTATCTTAGCTGTTAACAGAGATGGCAACACAGAAAGAAGGATGTGAAAGTCCATGTAAATACGAACTGAATATCATTAAGAGAACATTCTGTTGTTTTTATAGCTTCATGAGTAATTTAAAGCAAATATTCAGTTAATATGCGAACTAATCTAGAGCTTTAAATTTATAAAAAAATTTAATTGATACATGGTCTGACTAAAAGTAGCTTCTTGGAAATCTTGTATCATCCTCTTCAATTACTATCGAATTTGGGGATTTCATAATTTTACAGTTGATTTCAAAAGCAAGCTTTATTGCACAAACTTGCATGTGCACGAAATAGCATCTGAAATAGTAATTATTCATATTGAATAAAACTGGAAGAAAGGTATCTGTTAGCTATTTTACTGGTACCCAAATTCTGTTCTATATGGGCAGATGTGCGTCAAAGAAAACTGTGTGATCAATTACTACGTAATGACGAATAGGCAATGTCTATTTTGATGTTACTGATACAAAAATCAGTGACATACAATATACATATAAGATGTTAGTTGAACTAATTTTACAAATGATGTTATAACTTTCGGCAGGTGTAACCTATATTTGTTCATTCGTAATAACTTTGAATATAAAAAGAACTAAATTATGCTGTAATACCAATTGAATATAAGTAGAAATCATTTGAAGCTAAGGTATTCAGTTGCTTATTGGTTTCCATTTACATCTGAGTTCTCTCAATTAGTTTAAAACTGCCTGTGGATAAGGTTAATCTCAAAGTGTTTGTTTTCTGTTAATAAACTTATTTTTAGCTGAAAATGTCCTTGGCTGTGTAGCAAACATACGGTCTTGGCAAGTCAGTTTGCGATTGAAGCTGTCAGTTGTTGTATGCACAACAAACAGGAGGTTTTCATGGGAGAAGTAAATTTTTAGTGGGACAATGATAGTTGCATGATGTGAGCGTTATAATTCAGTGATTGTATCTGCTTGGGAAGGTCTTACTGTATCAACGACTAACGACAATTATCATATATACACGGCTTCCAAAAAAGCAACTTACCAATTTAAAATTTTATTTTTGTTTGGTTTGAGTGCCGTGGAATTTCATATCGACCTCCGATCGTATATATTTAGAGGAACCCTGGTGTCGTCCTACCGATACACTATATCTCAACGACCTGTATACCAGCGCCAGCGCCCTGTATATCGACGCTCTGCATTCTGACAAAGTTCCTGAAAAGCTTTCTCCGTTACACCGCGTGTAGAGCAACGCTGACGCTCGTAGATAATCTTTAACCTTTCGGTGTCCACTTTTTATTCGACAGACTAACGCAGCAGTACAAGGTTATATCGCTTGTAGATTTACGTTAATTCGCCCGTCGTCGACCTCGATCTGTCTATTTTAATTTCATCGAAGTGTAGCCGGCAGCCATGGCTTCTATTTGAGAGTCTCGCCGTTATGGGGCCATTATTCCTGGCCAAGAATCTTTGCTCAGCTTTCATTCCCGCATCACTGTCGTTTATTAACTGCACCAAGCCAAATGTAATTAATATGTTTTATTAATTTAATTTGTTACAAGCAGGTGAAGTTCTGGTTCCAGCGTAATCTATTCCTACTATTGATATTTCAATAGAATTATTAAATGTATTGTATAATTTATTTGTGAAGAGAGATACACGTTTGCGTACTCCTATAGTAAAATAAGCTTTCAGAGATTTCAAATATGGTAGGTTTCAATTTTGGAGATGAGCACGCATGGGAGATATCTATTGTCGAGGAGACATTTCCTTGGTTGAAGCTTCTTAGTACAATATCGACAGACAAATACCAGGTGGCGCTATTAAAACAAGAATATATCCCAGTACCTTGCTAGATACCATTGCTTTGACTGTTTTGAGTGAGCCGCCTAACATCCACACCTCACGTTGAGATACTGGACTCCTTTACAAAAATAATTCGCAAAGGGGACGGGAATTAATTATTCTGTGGCCTAGATAAAGGAGATCAATTTAGAAACGATTCAGCGGTTCGTTAGAAATTAGCATTCGTATATTTCGATAATTCAAAATAAAATCTTGCAGGAATCGAGAATTGAATTCGCGACCTAAAGCTCGGCACTGCGTTGGATCTGCTGCTTTGCTATTCTGATGGTATAGTTACTCGATTGATAAACGTCTATTACTAGTAGCATGTAAAGAAATCTCCAAACACATACAAACAAAAGCTGCGGACCTCTGGCAAAAGTTTTTCAGCTCGCTGCATTAATATTGCGCACAAATTCTATTCTATTCTATTCGGATGGTATAGTTACTCGATTGCTAAACCTCTATTACTAGTAGCCTGTAGATAAATCTGCAAATACATACAAAGAAAAGCTTCGGACCTCTGGCAAAAGCTTTTCAGCTCCCTGCATTAATATTGCACACAACTTGGAAAAGAAATGATTATGAAAGGTTATAACGTTCTTAAGTTCTCGCTCCACCCGATTTTCTTCTTGACTTTCCTCTAAGGCCAAAGCGGCTGCTATCTACATGAGATCTTTCATATAACTCTGAGTTGGCTATGCAACTGTAATACTGTAACGCCCCTTTTCAATTTCATTTCTATAGCGTGCTAATGCATTTGACACCGTATTTCTGATCACCTTATATTTTTAATTATTGAAGCAAAAAAGAATCAAGTTTATCGCAGCAGCCGTGTGTGTGAAGTGATAAACACCTACGAATTTTGCGTTGGAAGTAGTAGGCCGACCAAATAGCCGAATAGCTGACAGAGTATTGATTTTTCGAGAAGCACTCTCGTGTGGATTTGAATTGTAGGGCTAACCTGAAGCCGCTTTTGTTACTTAAGAAGCAAAGCCGCAAGGCGTTGTTTCCGTAAGGCGCATTCTGCGTAGGTAAGAAAGCTCATCTTATTGTATTCTTTGCGTACTGATCTTTATATTTAGGCTGGGTTCCCCTATACTTCCAATGATTAAAATGGCTGGGATGCGTCTTCTGCAATAATTAGGCCGTGACACCGTTCGGTAAGAATGTTTCTGCAAGCTTATTTTTGATTTCTAATTTCTAATATTTAGGCCAGCAGCTACGGGCTAAAATTCAACAGCTACGGGCTACAATATCGTTTAGTGTAGCTTATGGTCGTGTATGGGCTAAATTCAGCTAATTCAGTTCCCCGATGCTGCTTCCGCATGGGTTAGGAATTCCCGACATATGCCGCTACCTTTGTGGTTAGCTGACTTCTAACAGTGGCGAGCTTGGGAGTATCAGAATTTATCAGCCAAATCTAAGGCGGGTAGTCTTCATGGATAAATGCAACACAACAGGATATTTCCCCTTGCCCATCGCTGGACTTCAACATCAAGTTAAACTGTAGGTACATGCCATTATCAGCTCTGTTTTTTTGACAAAGGCATTCGCCTTAATTATGTCAGTTCCTACTAAGATCTTGGCAAATTAAAATGAACGAGTTTAATCAACTTTTTGGCACATTCGTTTATGACGCTAATGAGCGAGAATTGAAATAAGCATGTGCATTGTAACTCATGAGCCGCGCTGTAGGCGTTGTGCGATTATCCCAATTGCGATAGCACAGGTGTTGTCGTGGAGTTGCGCTATAATAAGCATTTTGTAGATTGAATATTTATGATTTATTATTGGGCAATAGTTCTACCACTTTTTTTGTTGTCACATGATCTGAAGGAAAATGCAAGTAATTCATGTGTTACTGCAATTTTTGGGATTAAATAAATGCCCCTATTGCTATTATTTACTTGTATATCCTGCAACCTCTCTAGCTGAACGAGTAATCTAGGTAGCGGTGGAACACCAAAGGTAGGCGGCGTAATTTTAAGTAGCTAGTTTTGTCTTTATATGTTGTGAGTAACGACAAGGCGCCCAATTTGTATTAATCATTCTGTTAAATTGAAAAGCCCGAAGCATTTCCTAGCCTGATCCTCACACCACGCCATACTCTGCCGAGAGTTAAAAGAGCTAGTCGAGGCCTGGTTAACAGCTTCCTGTAGTTATTGTTAATATACAATTTTCACTTGGATACGACTTTATGTTTCTATTGTATGTCTTGTAGAATTTTATTTTCTTGTTTTCATTTTACCCTGGATCTCCATTTAGCTTCTTGATTCATGTGGCACGTGTCTCCTATTTTCTGTCTTTTTTATTTCCTTTTTGATAGTTTTCTGTTTCTCATCATTTGAACATGCCCATACCGTATGAATTATGATTTTATAGTGCTGTGACATATCCACAACTCAGCACATACTGGGCGTTAATTAAAAGAGTATACATGTGATAGAGGTTGTATGCAACGGCAATACAAGTAATTGATAAGATGTCCTTACGCAAAAGTTGACTGGACTCAGATTGTAAGACCATGTGGGACAAGCTACAGAACATTTCTCAGACAAGTGCAAATCTTTAATTTGCTGCTGCTGTATTATATCTGACATTAATTTACAACGAAACGTTTGAAATTTTATTTACTGAAAAACTGTAATTTAACTGTTTCGCATTTCCAATAATTATTCATAATAATTTGTTATTTTTATTAATTCCAATGTATATTGTGGTCAGTAACACGTTAATAGACAATGATAAAATGTATTCGGTATAACAATCTTCCATTTTTGAAATGCCTTGGATGTAACTTTAATTTTATTATTTTGCCTGCCAGGATTGTGCAAGCGGAGAGCGGATTGCCATTGGCTCCGGACGTATTTGTGAAAACCCTGCTTTCTAAGAAATTTACTGCTCAGCGACATCAACCAATTGCATGCCCCGCGATTACCAGAGTACCCAGGAAGAGATTTGTATTTCACGAAAAGAGGTTGCATCGATTCTCTTAACAGCCGGAGAAAGGGTGCAGCTTTTACATCATGCGATTTCGTAGGTGGAACTGGCGCAAAACTAAGCGGCATCGCTTTATTGACATACATTTATCAGCGTGAATTAATCGAATCTGCCTGAAAATGACGCTGACGTAATTAATTTATTGTATTAATTGCAAAATGCTATAAATTACGCAGTCATTCCATTTCCAGCTAAATTTTATTCTGGCGCATATTTCAGCAGATTACTATTAAATCAAACAGAGCCCGATATTAATTGTTTCGATATTCCCAATGCCCAATTGCGAATATTATCAATAAATATTACAAACTAATTTATAGGTATACTGTTACCATATACTAAAGTTACACTTTTCGAATGAGATTGATGTTAATCTACCAGAAAATTTAAACGTAACAACTAGTAAAAGCAGTAAGTTAAAAGGAATCGCTCAGTTGTAACCCCTTCATTAGACAGATCACGGCATTCTGCTGGGGTTTTCACCATTTTTGGTTTATCGTGATCTTTTACCAACCATTCCTATTTTAGCTTGTTGCTTCACTGACACATAAATATATAAAATAAGAAGTAAATAACAAATACTAATTTAGTAATAATGCTCGAACGTATACAAGTACATAAATGGAGAAACAACTTTGGTTGGTTTTGTCGCGCGTTACCAATTTTGTGGTTGCGCCACTGAAACCATTACGTTGTTTATTACTGTGGAATTAAGTTCAGTAAAATACAACCGTTTGTGGAACACAATATCATTCCTTTTATTTCTTTAGAACACACGAACAAAATACAGCATATACAAATTCGATAATATTAATTTAAAATAGAAATACGAATTTGAGTAGCCTGGTTTTCGATACCGAATTAATTATTAATAAAATACTTTGGAATCTGACCTCAGTCTCGACTTTGCTCCAAGTCGGTATATGCCGAAAACGTGATATTAAGTCACAGTAAAAGTGCAAGTGATTGGTGCATTTTAAGTGCCCTCGAAAACTAAGCTACCGCCTTTACATTCCCTATTATATTCAGTACAATAGAAGTCCAGCTGTATTGTAGCACTAGAGGTTGAAATTGTCGGTCGAAAAAAACTTTTCTTTTTCGAATGTTTACAACTGCATGTTGTGGACCGGGCTGACTTTCCCTTTTGTTCTTATTTAAGACGAAAAGGGTTTGTTGGCCGATATTCCTGGTTTACAACATAACCCCGCTGTGCAGGGAATTGCGTCGTGAATGTTAAGACCTGTTAGCTTTGATTGTTCAACTAGACTACACAAATCACATTTGACATTACATATCTCTTATTCTTTTCACCAATCCTGTCACAACGCAAATTTCACTTTTGAGTTGCTTTAGCAGAGAATAGATCTATCACGACGCGAATTTCACTTTCTGATTTAAAACTGCACTTAGTGTCAAGTTTCAGTTTATGGCCGTCTCTTTCACGACAGGCATTTTCAGGTCAATTATCACGCTACGCTACACAATCAAAATAACGTTACGCGGCTGCCGATGGATTGAACTGCACTGATAGTGATACTTCTCAATCTATTTTATACAATACTGCCTGTTATCGGCTTCATGGGAATTTGGTAAACTCAGACTTTGCCAGAATAGGAACAGACGTTAAACCGGCACTCTTCGAAAGATTACGGTAAGTTGTTTGCAAGGCCCAAGATCTCGCACGTTGGCGTTTTGTAAGATATCACAATGGTTCGCAAGCTGCTGCAAGGCTGTTGCTACAATGTGTTTAATTATTTGTTTTCAATTTTTTAACTTCAACTTCTTGACCAAATTTTTTGTCTCGGCGATTTTAACATAGATTTAATAAACACATGCGTCCTCCAAATACATGATGGCTTACCTGAATGATGCAGCGTTAACGCAAATTATTGAGGAATCTACTAGAATTCCTTTTACATCTGCAACGTTAATTGATCACATTATATTTAATAAAACTGAAGGTACAGTGGATAAGGGTACAGTTAACTTAGATATTGTTAGATCCTAACCTTGTTTACCGCACTTTTAAAACTGAACTTAACAAACCTCCTGCTAGATTTATTACTTATAGAAGTTGCAAATATTTGACTTTAATCAAGTTAATAATGGTCAATTCCTTGGAAAAATATATGTGACTGTGAGAATATTGACAACGAAGTACAGTTCTTGAACGATAACTTATGTGCTCTATTAAATTTACAAGCTCTATATGGAACTTGTAAATTTACAAAATTATGTGCACCGTGGCAGATACAGATAATATTAAATTACTCATAAATTTAGAAAATAACGCTCTAGAACAATTTAAACATACTAGAAGTACCGAAAAGTGGAATTTTTATAAACAACTTCGGAACTTTACTATTGTGGCGGCGCGGCGTGCAGAACTGAAAAAGCATACTACAGTTTTCGTTTTCAGACCAGTAGAGCCAAAGAAACATGGAACTTACTGTCAGATGTTAATATCAAGTTCTCGAAACACGATGAAATACCACCTCAACTATATGATGTCAACAAAAGTAATCATTATTTTCTAATAGCATTCCTGATGTCAATAGTAATCAAGATTTAGTTAATTATTACTTAAACAATCGTTGTTCTTGCTTCTCAGTAAGTTATGGGTTTCAGTTTCATAGTGTTATACAGAAAACAATTATCACATATAATCTCATAAGAGCATTAATTCTTTCCGGAAATTTTTTTGAGTGCGTTTCAACACCATCGTATTCTAACGATTCGGCTGACGGTTATTTGCCCCGATGCCTCGATTATACTAGAAATTCTAGAGGCGGCTGCCAGCGCGTGAATCATAGGCCGCCGACGGGCGGCCTTGAACGCAGGTATACGCGAATGACTCATTTTCCAGTCGATGCTAGAGCGGCCCTGACGCGACACGTCACTGTTGCCGAGAACAACTGGAGGCTTCTGGAAGACGTTACCGACGTGATATATAAGCGGGCGGAGTTCACCCGCAGTTCAGTTCTGAATTAATTCTTCGACAGAGCAGTTCGAATTCAGCATCAGAGCGCCGAGCTCCCAGATAAATAAAACGCGGGAACATAAATAATAAAAATAAACAACCATATATAATCGTTAGTGTTTAAGAGTGATATAAATAAATAAATGTATCGATAGTTCGTTAGTGCCTGTATTAATTTGTAATCTGCTTGATAATTCTCGTGTGCTTGTAAATAACAATAATCGTAATAATTCATTGTTGTAAATAAATGTTTGAACCCATGTTTGTCGTATAATTTTATATAGCCCGTACGTTAAATACGTAACAGTATTAATTTGCCCGAGCGGTACGCGAGGGTAAATTAGGACGTGGTTGAATGCACGAAAAATAATTTGCGGATATGAATTAATGCTCGAATGCAGATTCGGTAAGAAAATCGTAACGACACAAACCCTAAAAAGAAGTAATGTCTACCTACAAAAAATTTCCAAGAAATTTTTTTGTTGTCTTGGATACGGCTCGTGAACTAATTTTTCTATTGGCCATTAATGAGTGTCGTACGATTTTCAAAATCAAATCAAATGCTACTAGATGTGACAAATTATACCTAAAATTAATATGCCGTGTTATCCTTTCTTGCTGCCTATCTTACTTCATTTAATAAATTATTGCATTGGGAATTCAGTCTTTCCCCAAATATCGAAGCACGCATATACGTATATGATTCCGACGCCAAAGGTAACTCAACTTTCAAGCCTGAATCTTCTACTCCCAGATCTATTTAAGGTTTTAGAAAGGACACTAGAATCTCAACTGATGCAGCATATTAATAAATATAGTATTTTACCTAAAAATCAGTCGGGTATTAGAGCACGTAATAGCTGCCCCACAGATCTTCTGAATATCATTAATGACATGTTTAAGTCCATTGATAATGGCTGTGTCACTGTGTTGGTACTGCTTGATTATTCGAAAGCATTTGATATGCTCATTCATGGTATTCTTGTTTCAATTCTACATTACTTTTAGTCCAGGATAAATAGCCCATATTCAGTTAAAACTTCTTAAAACAAAGTGTAAAGCTAAAATGTAGATTTGAGTACGCTGATTCTGAATATCTAGTGATGCAATCTGTAGGGATGGGGGGATGCGCAAACAAGCAAAACCTCTGAGGAACTTAGACTCTAGCAAAAATTGGAATACAGGGGATTTTAGGTCGCTGATTAGAAATATGAAATCAAAATCGCTGTAAACAAAATAGCAGATTCAATATGTCAAACAAGAACCCCTAGTTATTTATGCAATACGATTAGCTATCGGACTGATGTTCATAACCCTAATTTAAAATTTAAGGAGCTTCTTCGCAACATGCAACTGAAACATAAACGGTCTTCCTCGCATTCTATTGTAAAATTATATAATAACCCAAGTCCGATTTTAAAAATATGTATATGTATATATACGAAGATTCAAGTCCCACCTAAAACGAATGCTCCTTAACTCACTGTGAAATTATACTTATTTAACTTAAACTGCATCTTTATTATATTTTTTTATCTAATTGTAATTTTTGTCGTTAAATGCATTTAACACTTTTTTTAAAACTCTTGTTGGTGAACAACTTCTTCGTGACACGTATTCTAAACTTTATTAAATTTGGAAGCACCTAATACTAGGTTCAGTGGAAGAACAGCACTTAGGCTATTGGACAGCTGCACTACGCTTTTTGTTAAAAAAAAGTAATTAGAGATTATTCTTATAGTATACTTTTATTTGTTGATTTTTTTAAAGAAATGTAACTGTACTACTGGTATAGCAATACCAACATTACTATTATTATTAAGTATTTTGCTTTGCTCTTCCATAGTTGGTTCATTTCCGGCCATTACCTTCTTCGATATGATTTTGGATTAGCTTTTAAACGGTTTTATCTTACAAACTTTTTGTATTGCATTTTTCTGTCTTTTCCCTTTCTTTGCAGTTTGTACTATAGATCAAGTATTAAATTGTTGAAGTCGCAGTCGACACCTCTCCTACTTCCTAAATTTACTATATCTGGTGTTTGTCTCCGGTCAATAATTAAAACATAATCAATATGATATTTGGATATTTCCTTCCTCGTCTAAAATACGAAGTAAGGATTTGTTATAGCGAAAAAATCACATTACGAGTAACAAGCTTCCTCAATTCCGTCTGTCTGTCTGTAGCCGGTATAACTCAAAAACTATTTGTTCTATATTTTGCTTGCGCGGTTTATATGCTTAAATGACAGTAATATTTGCACATAGCTCAGAGTTTTACTCTATGCCCTAAACGCGCATATTTTGGACACGACATACACAGGGTGAAGACCTAACAAAATTAAATTTTTGCTTTAACTGAAAAACAACTAAAGTAATAACATGTAAATAGCCCAGGCTTTATCCTTTACGTAAATCGGACCCAACAGATACAGGGTAAATATTGCAAAAGAAATCAAAAGGGCGATGAATATGTACGTTCTGTTTGATGCAGCTGCATGGTAAAGACGCGAAGGTTTCTGCGTGGCCGTATGCGATGAACAGTCGGGCTACTGCCAAGCCTTGAAATAGTATTAGCAGGCGATGAAGGTCGAATATCACTGCCGGTAAGGTTTATTTGAAGATGAATGTAATTTGCATTACCATGTGTTTATTTTAATTTTTTCAGTATTTTTAGGTACACTAAGATATTTTTACTTCTAGTTTTCTTTGATTTTTAATTTAAAATTGCTTAGTGCCACAACGTCCATTTGCGAGAGAAGTTCTGAGTAAAGCTCTTTACAGAATGTTTAGATTTTTAGATGTGTTCGAAACTGAGAACTGTAGCAGTAACAAATTTAATAATTAAAAGCAATAAAAAAATGTGTATTGTGCAATGAACTCACAGTTCATGACTAATTTTCCTCTTTTAAACACTTCCCAATATTACGTAGAAACGTCGACAAAAAATTAAGACCACGTAACCACGTGATGCAAACAGTCCATATAACAATTGATAATCACGTTTACAAAACTATATCTTACAATAGCAATGGCGTGCCACATATTAAAAATTTACCCCATTTTAGACAACTACTTTTCCGAATGAATTTAAAAGTAATTAACTTAGCCCTGAATAGAATTACTGTTGATCTAAATGAAATCAAACGTCGCATGTTAGCAAATTAATGCAACACTAGAATTCAGAACTAGACCACGAACATCAAGGCTCAAAAACGTTAAATCGGTGCTTACATGCAACATTAAAACAATTTGCTATATCCCCAGACAATTCTACCAGTGTAATATATTTATACTGTTTCTTTAAAAAAAAATGTTTTGCTAGTAGTTGACATTATCTTTACACTCAAATTATTTTATAATCAAAGAGTTGAAAGTAATATTTTATAATGTTTTAAGTGTTAATTGAATGTAAAATGAATAAACAGCTGCAAATGTATGTAAACAACCTAAATATCTAAACCAAAACAACTGAATAATTCATGTAGTTACCCTTATCAGTAGAAAGCATGCGAGCGAATAAGGCAAAAGTAGGACAGGTTAATGATCGATCTAAACCTCCGAATTCTGCAAATACATATTTCACCAACATCAATTTAATGAAGCTTCGCAGTTCGAGATCTAAAGGTTTTCTCTCATGCCAGTGTTCATAGCTTCACAGTTCAAAAGCTCTAAAATATTATTTGTGAAATTCATTTCTAGTTTAGGCAATATGTGTAACGGACAACGTATTGACATTTGACATGTAAGAGATGAATTATTATCCGAATCTAAACGTTAGCTCTGGTCACTTCCCACAGACGCGACGACATTAAAATACGTCTTTTCCTTGACCTTCTTTGAAAGTAGATCCTTTCGCAACGTTTTTAAGTGTCTTGTAAGGTATAAGATTTCCGTAATATCAGGTTGCTTGAGCGTTAGCCGTAATTCAAAATTGCACTGCATATAAACCATTCAAGGTTTTCAAAATTCTTTTTTAATCCGACAGGAATAGAAACTTGGTCGGCCAATTTTTAAACGACGTCAAAATGAGAATGCTAACTGGAAATAAATAATATAATAGAGTAAAATACTACACAAAACTGAATACCTATACAAGGGCGGCAATTATATAGAAGGTAAGGAAGTAATTTAAATATAAATAAGAGTATAGTTGTACGTATAGTGCATTGACTTTGGTTAAATCGCGATTTTAGAACAAGACGTAAATAATATCATAACCAAGAAATAATATTATTATTTATTTATACAATGTTCTCGAACTGCTTTTGACGCTCCTTCGGGTTTGCTGCTTCCCGGGTAAATATTTTGATTTTTTTGTTGTTGTGTTATCTTAAAAGATACTTCTATATACCTAAAACATTATTTGATTTACAAAACAAACGCTGGAGAGCTTGCTGCTATAGAGATAATATGGACTAAACTTGCATTATTTATATTACAAGCATAAATTATTATTTACGTTACCTCAACTTTATGGTGATCTAGCATGACATTTAATAAATGAAACTTTGTATCGCAGTGTTCATACATATAAAATTTCATAAAAATTGTAAATTTACTAATTACAAACAACAACTTCGTGTTTATTTCGTGAGTTAATATGGGTTTACAAAAAGAGATCAAAGGACTGACCTCGTATGTGAATTACTAAGAATTTTACTTCTTAAAAGGAGTCATTAATAAATGTTGTCAACAAACACCTCACAATTTTGCGAGCTAATTTAAATAACACAAAGAAAACATGTTTGCCTACCGTGTGCTACGCCACTGCCCAAACGCACGCCACTGCTGTAGAAAGAAGATTTTGTTATCTGGCCTAATCTGCTTGAAGATGGCTGGCCGTGGTGTTGGTCTGTGTTGTGGTGGATGGACCTGCTGCCTGCTGTGCCAAGCTCCAAGGTGTCCAGGAATCAAAAATACTTGCTTACAATACTTATCAGGTATCTTACTTTCGTTGTGTTCAGTTACACAAGGTTACATCCACACTTTCACCATGGCTTGGTCTGTGTTGGGTACTCCCTTTACCACTTTGAAATTTGTTCAAAAACTAACCCGAAGCTGTCGACCAACTCGTTCGGACTTGGAGTTCCCTTTGTAACGATGCCATCGTAGTCTCCAGGTGTTTTTTTTTGTGTTTCACAATTGTTCCTGCTACTCGACACGTATACGTGGTACTACATGTTTGTTCACCCACTATTCTGTATGGTTACACAAAATATTATCTCAAGTTATTAGAGCACATACAAAATTTCCTATTTCGAGTGTTTATTGTATGAATTCTAAATTTCCAACTATTTTTATATTGCTGTTAACTAAATATCAAATTTTTACCTTATGAATTTCGTTGTAAATGTAAATTCTAGTTTTTAAAGTTATTCATTAGTGTTTTTATAAATTGCTATAAATGTTGCCTCAGCATCGTCCTTATTTTTTCGAAAATTCAGTTACTTAATTTTTAAGGTATTGTTACCAAGTGCCCCCTATTGTAAATATAGCAGTATATATTAGTCACACTTGTTTCTCTTGTTGACATCCGACGTAGACGTCCTAATTCTTTCTCTTTCCTCTGCTTGATTCTATGTTATATTGTATTGAACTAATGCAACCATTGTAGTGTACGCTTCCACGCTTTTTTCCAACTTTTCTTTTACTGGCAATGTTAAAATAATTAAGCGTTTGTCAAATTACCGTCTTTATTATTTTTTAAAGCGTGGTCTAATCCAAATTTCCATAGGTCGTCATTCGTGATTTTATTTGACCAGATTATATTGAATATTATACGTAATCATTTATTAATAAAGATTTGTAGCTTTTTGAATTCTCCCCATGTTACTGACGCATATAAAAATACATTTTAAAAAAAAAATTGACGTGTTCTGACTGAGTTTATTGGTACTAATATATCGACATACAGCCGGCAGTGATATCTAAACTCAACACTGGCTACTACGAGTACAAGAGCGCTTGCCGGAAACAACGAGTCTTGGCATGAAAAGTGTCCCTCTGGATTTTAGTTTCTTGTGAAGTAGGTATCAATTCACGTCAAATAAAGGCGAAATTCCTACGTGTCCTAGAAAATTAGCAGCGCATGAACACATTTAAATAGTGACCTGTGAGAGATACAGAAGACTCGCAATCGAATCTGGCAAAGAAAGCGACAGCGAAAAAAGTAAAGGCGTCGCCGTGGAAAGCTACTGGAATGCTGGTTTTCATTTTTCCTCGCTGCAGATGTGCGGCGTTGCGTAATACCACGTCAAGCAAGTTTTGGCTCACTGTTCTTGTGTTGGGCATGTACTGAACCTGAGCATATGTTCAGTAGGCTGTCAGCACAAAGGCGAAATTTGAAGCAGCTTATGTTTCGGTGCCAGTTGCATCTGAACACATGCGCAATAAAAACAGCTGATGGAGCTGTGCTTTAGTCATGTTTAATATAAATGCGTGGTAGAAATAGCATTTTGCGCATGGATTTAATTATTGTTAAAACAAATGCGAAATAAAAGAATCTTTTTGTACGTAGATGGACATTTGGTGGTTTAATATCATATTGGACACAGTTGTTTGGTGGTTAAATATTGTTGTCAATATAAATGATTGGGTAGCAATGATTATTTGTTTTATAATAATAATAATAATAATAATAATAATAAATTTATTATTTCCTTTCTTTTTCATAATCTACAGTAAATATAATAAATGGAATGGTACCTGACTATTGTCGTATGTGCCAATAGAAATTTTTTAATACTAACACCTCTTAATATAAAATAAAATGTTTATAAACCAATTGCTCCATATATAAGGTTAATACAGCCAACAATGAAGCAATAGAAAAATCTGAAGAGAAACCATTTCAGTGAATCTATTTCATTTTTTGAATTAATATCTGGATGTTTTGAATCTGCCAAAGCTCTAGTGCAGTGGTCGCCAACCTGTCGATCGCGAGCTACCGGTAGCTCGCGGGGGCAATTCTGGTAGCTCTCACAACGAAAATACAAAATCAGAGAAGCTTCCTAAAATTCCACAAAAAAATCTAATTGTCATAATATTAAACATAAACAGCGGCAACGTTGCGGCGAGCGATCTGCCGCTGACGCCATCAAGCTAGAATCGGCTAGAATCGGCTAGAACCGACCAGCCGGACCAGTGCGTTAGTGTTCGAGAACGATCTGGATTGCTTTGAACGGGATAAATACGCACGGCGCGGCGACATTGCGCTTAGTTTAAAACTGAACGCGTAACCACCGTCCAGCGGTTGGGTTAGTAGTGAACAACAAAAAATAATATTATGGCAAGCAGTTGTAAGAAGGTAAAGACATACCACTTTCATTCGGAATGGGAAGAACAATACTTTTTTACAGAAGTTAAAAATAAAAATGTGTGTTTGTTATGTAATACTTCGGTCTCCGTTGCTAAAAAAGGAAATATTGAGAGACATCATAAAACTGTACATTCTAATTTTGAAAAATCATTCCCACTACATTCTGCCGCCAGAAAGGAGAAACTGAAACAGTTAAAAAAGCAGTTAATTGGACAACAATCAATATTTTTAAGAACAATCGACAAAAATAAGGCTGCAACTGAAGCATCGTACCGTGTGTCCCAGATAATTGCACAAAAAAAGAAACCTTATGAAGACGGGGAAATGATAGAACAGGCGTTTTTAGAAGCTGCTGACTCGTTATTTGCCAACTTTAGAAACAAAGACGAGATAGTTTCAGCTATAAAATCTATGCAACTTTCTGCTAATACAGTGCTGAGACGTGTAGAAGTAATGAGCAATGATATTTTTTTACAGTTAAGAACTGACTTAGATAACTGTGTTTATTTTTCACTTCAACTGGATGAATCAACAGATGTCGTTGACACTGTCCATATGGCCGTGTTCGTCAGGATGGTTTTTAGTGATTTTACGATTAAAGAAGATCTTTTGAAGTTTATTCCACTGAAAGGACACACTACTGGACAGGAGTTGTTTTCTCATTTAAAAAATATTATTTCTTCCGAGAAAATTCCAATATCGAAAATGGTAGGCTTGACAACCGATGGCGCTCCAGCTATGGTGGGTTTTGATAAGGGTCTGGTGGCGTTATGTCGTAAAGATGAAACTTTTCCGCAATTTCTCTCTTACCACTGCATTATCCATCAGGAAGCATTATGTGGACATTTCCTGAAACTAAACAACGTTATGAAACTGGTGGTAAAAATTGTGAACAAGATTAGAGCTCAAGCGTTACAAAGAAGATTATTCAAAACCTTGGCCGATGAAGTTGACTGTCAATACGGGGACCTACTCCTTCGCTCTGAAGTCCGATGGTTAAGTAGAGGACGGGTGCTGAAACGTTTTAATGATGTCCTATCTGGCATAGTTCAATTTTTCAAAAAACGAGATGAACCGACTCCGGAACTAGAAAATTCAATCTGGCTTAGAGATTTTGGTTTTCTCGTGGACATTACCGAGAAATTAAACGAACTTAATTTGCAGCTTCAGGGGAGAGACAAAGAACTAGCAGAAATGATTTCTGATATAAAAGCATTTATCAAAAAGCTGGAGTTTTGGGAACAAAACCTAATTAACAGCGATGCCAAGCATTTTCCTATTCTTTCAGAAAAAATATCTCAAAATCCATTAGAACCCTATGACAGCAAATATCATGTAGAAATAGTTTCTACCCTGAAGAATAACTTCAAAAATCGTTTTAAGGATTTCAACGAAATGGCTTTAGTAGCGCAGTTTGTTGTTTCACCCTTTATGGAAATTGATATCCAACAGTTTGCAACTTGTGTTATGCAGAACTTTGGCGAAGACATCGCTGCAACAGAAATGGAAGTAATTGATTTTCAAAATGATTTAGCCTTAAAATCGTTAGTCTCAAGTACCAAATGTATCTGGCCTATTGTAAGTAAAGACAAATATTCAGTTCTATGCCGTGTTGCCTTGAAAGTGAAAGCATTATTCAGTTCAACCTATTTGTGTGAATCTTCTTTTTCCAATATGAAGTTTATTAAGAACAAATATCGCAATCGACTTACAGATGAACATTTGGATAATTGTATTCGAATGGCTGTATCAAATTATACTGCAAACATTAAAAAAATTATCGATGAGTCTGAGTGTCAGCCTTCTCATTGAACGTGCTTTTTTATTTTTCAATGTTTATGTTCATGATAGTGCGTTACTTTTTTGTTGTTATTATTAACTATTTTTAAATCTTACGTGACATGCCGTTGTGGCTGGATAAAAGTTTGTGTTTATTTTTCAAACAACTTCGTTTGGTAGGTAGGAATGTAGTTATTATTAGTACCTATGTATTATGTATTACCAGTTAAATAAATAGTAAAATAAATACATATAATGATAAATTAACTGTGGATTATTTCATTTACGTTGCGTTACGTGGCTTCCGTGTGGGTAGCTCGCTGTTTATTCCAAAATTAACAAGTAGCTCAACACATTGAAGAGGTTGGCGACCACTGCTCTAGTGGTTTGATTTAAAAAAAAAATTTCAATATTTTTTTTTATTGATTTACTTACTCTTGGTGAGAACGGCTTTATGTCATTGATTATTTTCATATCAGCAGGAAGCATATTATATATTTTAGGACCGATGTATGTTACAAACATGTATCAAATGTACGTGGAATTTGTGCAGGTTGAATATCCTGACGGGCAGCAGATCTGGTATCATACATAAGTTCACAAATTGCTGAAGGTTTTTATTTTTGTGTATAAAAATGCAATTTTTTTTTAAATATAATCCTTTTAGGTCCAATACATTTCATTAGTTATATATCAAGTAGGGTAGCATCTCATTTTACCGAAAATAATTTTTATTATGCATTTGTGCAGAATTTCCAATGATTGAATGCTTATATTATAAGCACCACCCCAAACTAATATTCCATATTGTAAAATTGATTCTGTAAGAGCGTGGTATATTGTTTCAATAATGTTTTTATTAAAAACGCGTCTTATTTCTAAAAATATAAAAATTAAGCTTCTAATCTTTTTTAGAAGGTATTGTATTTGTTTGTCCCATTGTCGAAGTGTCCGAAAACATTTGGACTGGTAATGTATCGCGAAATGCTACACCTTTTACTTTGCAATGTATTGTGTATTAACATATTTTTTTATTATAGTGAAGATCAATGAGCAAAAAAAAAATACCGTACAATAATAGAGACTACATGGTATTACCACAAAGGAATGTTTTTTAGTATTGAACAATAGGAACAAATATCAGAAAAAGTACCTTGTAAATATAATAATAGACACTATCATTGATACACAAGAAACATATTTTTATTATTGTATTAGATTAAGATAAGATTTTAATAAATTATATTATTGTTATTATTATTAAATATTAATATAAGATTTTCCTTTGAAAAATTGTAATACTGTTTTGTACCTTAGACCTGTAACCGTCCATGTTTCAACTTGCACGAGGAGCGACGGACCACCTTCTACAATAATATGTATCCAACACCACCTCGACAGTTTTCGAAGTGTGTAATTCCGGTTGGCCATTTGCTGTATTACAGCATCTCTCGAAACCGTTGCTGACACTTCACGAAGAGTACTATACTTTTGGATAGATACTGTGATATTATTGATGAGAAGATTGAATTACAGCAAGCGTTCAATATGGTTAGACATTTCGCAATGTGTCATGAAGTGTTAAATTATTAGATGTGGCTACGACATATAAAAATTTCAGCGACTACAATATTTCTTTATGAACAAAGCTATCAAAGTGATAATTACCAAACAGGTGATAATAAATAATATTTCTTGGCGGATAAGCACATACTTTAATTAGAAGAAAGGGCTGTTAGTTTATAAAAAATGTGTTATACCTATAAGTACTGCTACTTTAGAATTTGTGCGATTTAGGAATGTGAACCTATAATAAACATACCTAACCCTATTGTAAATGCGTCTTTCTGCAGTCCTGCAATCCTATTTAAGCACTACCCGGAAAATTCTCTTATAGTAAACGAAACATTTTACTTTTTATTATATTTTAATGTAGCCAATTGAAATTTCACAATTGCTGCACTCTATTTCCGCCACTTTTAGTAGTAAACAATCATCTTCACACGAGATCATTAGTCTATTGCATTCGATAACTAAAGAGCGGTTATTTACAAACAATAAGAAAAGAAAGGGTCTTAAGTTAGACCCTTGAGGAACTCCGGAGGAAGCAATTTAGTTTAAGCGAGAATTATAGTATGGCTGTATGGCACGCCTTCAGATATTTTTGAAACCTTAATTATTAAAAATGAAGGAACTAGATACAACCCAAATGGCATAATATTTTCAGCCTCTTTTTCTTACCCTTACACTTAATAATACAATTTCCATTTATCTATTGGCGAGTAATAAATATTCAGAGACCTGGAATAATATCAAATTGCTCTATTTGTTTGAAATATTGCAGAATGTAGGAGGTAATCCAGCCTTCCCGAAAATGTTCGTGAAGCCAGGACCAAGTCCCAGACTTGATGAAATTGCAATGTTTTCCGCCAGGGAAGTTCAACTCCCAATTTCCAAGTCAATGCAGAAGGGCTGCTTAAAATCTATGTCTATATCGGGGTTGAATTTCGGAAACGATAAAAAATTGACATTTATGTTATTCGCTGCGAATGAGGGAAGTCGGTGGATTGTGGTGCGCATATCCCAAGCTTTCTGAGATATAAAAGACATGTTACAGAGTTCAGGGTTCTGCGATAGCTCTGTGTTTGGAAAACAACGGAGGCGCTTCGAATAAAACACGAACTGGATACTCTGAAATTATATATCGATCAGTGTGCTCTGGAGAACCTTCCGTGGCTTCTTTGCCTAAATATTTTGAGTAAATGAAGGCAATTGTTATCAGTACTGGAACACGTTTAAAGAAGTTAGTCCAGAAATTTAAACCTGTAAACGCAAAAGCGTCTGAGTTTACCTGCCTTTGATAAGCCAGTAAGAGAACAACAAGAAAATCTATTTATGTTTACAAGGAAAACTCGTTGGCTTCTGCATAGAGTAAACAAACGCCCTTGAAAAAGTTCAACGGCATAATTTGGAAAAGTGTGGCGATTTTGATCTTTTACATAACTGGGAAGTTGGTGTTATTTTATTACATATCGAAAAATAATGCTGTATTTGAAAGAAAACAGCCAGCAATAATACGCTTAAACAAGTAAATAAGTTAATTGAATTATCTAAAGGGAATGATGGAAGTTCATCCCTTTACGCACCAGTCGAAAATATTGTAACTGAGGTAAGCTTAACCGTGGGGCTTGTATGAAACATCAGCGGGAATCATAATTTTCATTAAAATTAAAATGAAAGTTTAAAAATTAGGTATTTCTGTACTAAAAGCATCACGTTAAGTTCTCATTTTTACAAGTTGATAAAGAAAACTGTCTTTGGTGTGAGATTAACTTCTATATTTTGTGTTTTTGCTGTATAAATCCGTTTTGGTTAGTTGTAGATCGTAACAACTTTGTTTCCTTCCGCTTATTGACAGAATTACTGTTTTGGTGTTATAGCAGATATATCTCGATTTAGCTTTTATTTCTTTCATAGTTTTATTTCCAAAATTGATTAGTTAGTGACTCAACTTGAGATCCATTAGTGGCAGCTGCAGTACTTGTATAAGTTGCCTGTAGTTCATTTCATTTTTATCTGTTTATAGTCCAGTCCGTATGTCCGAAATGCCCGACAATCACCCGCCGTGAATGATTTTTCGTGGTTTGTTAGGGGAGCTATATGTGAGTGTAGTGGTGGGTTGTCGGAAGGTTAAGCAAATCGCGTTCGCCGCCATCTTGAAAAAAGTGTCGTATACCTTTTTATTCAAATATTTCGCTTCGCGTTAACGCTACGGCATTTCGAAAAGCGTAAAATTTGCTACAATTTATATGGTATTAACTTTTTGTTAAAAAGTGGAAAACAAAAGCGCAACAGACATTTTCTCGAATTATTATGGAAACGGGCAACCCGTACGAGAAAGTTGTGTATTCTCGAACTTGTAGGGCGTAGAAAAGCCTGTAATTTGGTGTTATTTTTAATTTTCCGTGTATATAGTACATTTTAAGGCCCCGCAAAGATCGTTATGTCAGCGGGTGGATGCGGAACCCTTTTCTACGCCACCCCAAATGTGGACTTCTAGGAGCTTTTTAACGTGGTATACCCTGGAGGCTTAATCTATCGTCGGTTTGTTTAATTTTATATTTTGCCTTGCGTTTGTTTTTTTTTTGGTTCTGGTTGGGTATCCTTTTTTTTGTTGTAAGTTTTAATTGAAAATTCTCCATCCTCAATAACCTCATTGCTAGTTTTATAGGCAGGTCTGCATTTGAATGTATATCCTGAAAGTGTATGCCGCATTCGATGTCAGTAGAATTGATGCAATGTTCGTTTTTTATTTCGTAGATAATTTTATGAGACGTTTATATCGTAGCAAATTTAACGTTTCTTCTTCTTTGTTTTCTTTGCATAAAGCAAAACGGAATGCTGCTTCTGCAGTAGTGAGAAATTCGCTGAAACCGTTTCTTCTTTTAATAGTTTTAGCAAAGAATATAGATATCTATTTTAGCCATACTTGTACTTTTCGGCATTTTTTTCGGAAAAACACATTCGATTTGTTATTAGCCAGTCCTCGTAGTAGATCGTGAATTAGATCTCCCGATAAGACCTCCATGTGATGTGGAAAAAGGTTCCGCAGCTACATGCCAACATGCGATCTTTGCGATATGCTAAAATTCACCCCATTAACTACAAAAAATCTGGTGTGATACAGGCACAGAACTTCCTTTTACAGTGATCTTATAATTAGTCTAAAATTTGATTTTTAATTTGTAAGCATTTGTCACAAAATTTCCAAAAATTACAAATTCTATAAAAACCATACAAAATAGAGCGTTAATGTAAGAGAGTGATCTTCTCTAAAATTTTAAGATTAATTCAAAAATGTAATAATATACGGGATGTTCTATTTAAAACAGGAGTTAATAAGCAAATAGGGAAAAAACGAAAGAAACCCATTTTACAGGTGTTCAACTGGAAAATTACCTATCGTCACATTAAAAATGTAAAGTTAAAAAAAATCGTTAGAGCCGTTTTTATTAAAATCGAACAAAACTGATAAATCACACCATACTTTCGGTTATGCGATTTTCTTAAACTTATATATGAAGTTTCAACGCACATCTTTTCGTTTTTGAGATATTCTGCTTACAGGCACACAGACAGACAGACACACAGACAGACCAATGAGCAAAAACATGTTTTTGGGGTTCAGGAGTCTCTAAAACGTGAAGATCTGTTGAAAACTCAATTTCTAATTTTTGGGGTGAATCCAATACTTCCTTTATCGTAAAAGGAAGTAATAAAAAACATATATACCAAATTGCAGGTTTTTTCATTCCTTTGAAGTTTGATAATAAACAATTTCCTCGTACAAGTTACCAATTTGGAGAAAAATACGGAAAACCGTTTGCTGCGCTATCATTTTCAACTTTCACGCGCAATAAATAAAGAAATATCGTCCAACGAGAAAAGTTAATAGAACATAAATTGTAGGACATTTTACACCCTTTAATTCGCTGTATGAGACTTTAATGTAGCCCCCACTACTACACTGGAAAATGCCCCCTAGTATACTACAAAAGATTATTCATGGCGAATGACTGTCGGGCTCAAGATACAGGTTTCGGACATACCAACTGGACTATTACTGTACAGCCACGCACCGACACGATTACCTTTGCAATGTACAGTATCAACCAAAAATTAAAATTATATATGTATGTATACTAAATTGCAGGTTTTTCTACTCTTTAAAGATAATAAGCAATTTTCTTGCACGAGATACCCATTTTGAGAAAGGTTAATAGCAATAAATTGTAGCAAATTTTACGCCATTTAAAACGCTGAATAAATTTTTAAGGTAGTGTCGATGGGCGCCGCGATATTTGAATAAAAATGCATGCAGATGCCCGCCGATTACCAGTCCTGATAAAGTAATAAAATATAAAAAGTGTGGACTGGCAGCTGTACACAATGCCATCTTTCCCAAGAGGTAAAACCGTGTGTCCCATGTTACTACTATGTGTAGCACGTAGAAGATATTTTGGTAGGGCTGGAAATAGTCTGGAGAAATTGTAGGTTGAACCATATGACCAATAGCAATTGGTATCAAGATGCTTGGTGTTCTAAATACCTAGGCCTTGCTTATAACAAACAACGGTAAAGAAAAAGGCAGTGCTTTCACTGAATGGAAAGGAAATTTAACTGCGTCAATATCTTATGGCATCATTAGAGTAGGTGTGGGATGCTATTAATAATTTTAAATATCATTATATGATACTATCTCCAAAGCATTACGTTACTAAATTAATAATCATAAATGAACACGTTAAACATTTACATGCAGGGCTAAAAGCCTAATTTTTGGTCGAACTATTATTCATGGAGTTATACACAGATGCACGAAATGTTTCCGAGTAAAATATGTAAGAACTTTACCTAATATCAATAATTAACCAAATCACGGAAGTCTCTTTATTGATTGTGGAGTGGATTATGCTGGACCACTGTTACGAAAGGATGGTCATGGATGTAGCATAAAAACTGTTAAATCACATGTAGCCTTATTCATATGTTTTGCGACAAAAGTAGTACATATCGAACTAGTACCTCACAGGCCAATCGTTATTTATCACATTAGAAAGCGTTATGTCACGTAAAGATATAATTTTCCACATATATTCAAATAATGACACCACCTTCGGTGGGACAAATTTAGAAATGAACACTGATTTTCAAAATCTAGTTAAATAAAAATCTTTTCAAAAATATGTTAATAATTCAGTATCTTTAGAAATTCTTATTTTGCACTTTGTACTTCATTTTGGAGCACTTAGAAAAGCAAGAATAAAAATCAGTCGAGTATCGTCTAAAATCTTATTATCGGGATGCTTTGCTTACTTATGAAGAGATGTACACATTATTTGAAACTTGCTTGAAATTTCGTTTTCCCGCAGTTATAATGGCGACAGAGTCACATGATGGAAAACACGATTAAATTCGTGCACTAGCAGTGAAAACATGTGCAAACACAATCAAACGTGGTGTGACTAAAATGTTAACTGCTCTAAGAACTTTCCTGGTCTCAGCCAGTTTGTCATTGTCTTTGTGGACTTCGTCTAAGCAACATATAAGTGAAATAAATATACATTTCCATCAATTTTTTCATATTTGACTACAAGAAGTACACACGCCCTCTATTAAAGTACGAATAATAGAGCTGGTCATTAATCTGCTCTGTATCTAAGACTTGTGAAAGTATATATAGCACTTTCTACAGATAATAATTGGTGTGGGAGCTAAAGGTTTCATAGTACCATTTTCCGCGGGTTGGGTTACTGAGAGTACTTCTTGTGTCTTCTGTAAGGACAATTTGTGCATTTAACGCTTTTCCGCCTTTTCTCCCATTTGTAGATTACATTTTAGTCTCTTATTCCGGTTCAGTCACGCGCAAATTAAAAGTTCAGTAAGGTATTAAAACCCAATTCCGTTCGTTTTGAATATTAGCGTCTCCCAGCTTATTTGAGTATCGATTCAGGTTCCCTTGTGCTTGGTCTAAATTTAGCTTTGTTTCCCCCATGCATGACGCAATGCGCCTCATCGTATTTTAAGGAGTTTTCGACGACAGACTGTCGCCGTTGTTTGCCGGTTTATCGGCCCATTGTCTACAATTTTATCGTTCATACAGGCCGTCCTCTATACCAAATTCCGTTTTAATATTGTACAATGCCGACGTAACGCTGGTGCTTTCCGTACGTTTCACATAAGTTGAACAGAGTACGAACTTAAGAGGCGCCTGCCTACATTCGGCTTCAGCAATTAGCCCGGATAATTCAATCATCAGCCCGCACTTAAAGAGTCAACAAGTGTTGGTTTTTGGTTCCGCGGCGACGGCCCCGTCGGCCTCCGCCGCGTAAGTCGAAATTAAGGTAGTGAAACTATATAGTTGCTATCAGTCAAGTCCTATGTCGTTTGAGTGGCGTGTTGATACGTGTTTAGTCGAGGAATGTTTGTATCGTGGAGTAGGCATCTCCAATTCAACGCTGAAGCTGATTATAATGGGACACCTCGTTTTTGTGCAAAACTGCCGTTATTGAAGTTACGTGTTTGTCGTATCGCAACCTTGCCTTTCGTACGTACTCCGCTTTTACCATTCGTGGGGACATAATGCCGTGCAAACCAGCTTGGACTATGGTCCCTGTGCAGTTTCCCGTCCTTCTTTTGGTGTTTTGGAGGCAATAACTTGGACGCGATCTGCAGTTTGGTTGGACAACGTCACCAGAGCAGCTGAATCCCTTCAAAAGGTATGGTGACATCTTGTAAGAATTATAACAAGCGTAAATATACAATGACTTTCCGCCATGTTACGCAGCCTTGTTTTTAATTTAAATCGTACGGTTTTGAAGAGGAATTACAGCCTTGAAGTTAATTTTGAGTGTTTAACGTCAAGTTTTAATAGCTGTATGTAGTTTTACGTTGTGAGATCAAGTAATTACCATTGTTGTGTCACATTTGAGTATTAGTTGTCAAGATTTATTGTTGTAAAGTAGTTTCTTTGTGTAAATTTAAAATGTTTGCCGTTTTTGAAGTAATTATATCGTTCGTTGTCAATTTTACCGCCTGTGTTCAATTTCAACGCTAAGCATTTAACCTCACTAACCTTTTTCAAGTAATTTTTAACTGTAACGAGTAATTCCTTCGATGTTCATTGTCATACATATATTTTGCTACGTGAATATATTTCATTTTTAATTAATGGTGATTTTCTTTAATAGGTTTATGATGTTTGCATGTGTATTTTGTGTATTTTTCTGCTGTACAGGGATTCAGACAGCTGTAAGAGAATGTAAGTGAAGGTACGTTCGACCCAGCTGTTCGCTGTTCAAGCATTGCCAAGGTAGAATTAGAAAGGTGAGCCATTTCCATTTCCATTTCTCTCACTTTCTGGATGAGCTCACGTGTAGTGTTTTTTTTAGTTTTAGACAGAAAAGTGGTGGTGCGTGGCAATTAACATCTTGATTTCGTTTACCGGTTCGTAGAGCTAATTTATGGTCGTAAAGAGCCCCCCTTCTCCACTGATAGACCCGGTAACCTTTGTTACAGCCCATCGTTACAAGATTGGGGCAATCGATCCGAGAATATCCCGATTTTGTGTTGTGACGGCGAGTTCCGCCGGTAACAAGCTGGCGTCTTGACGTAAAAGTCGTTTCGTAATGTAACAAACTAACAACCTGTCGTAAAGATCAATTCGTGCTGTAACACTTTTATGGAACTGACGCTATTAAAGTCTTGATTATACTTTTATTCCAGAATTTTTGAGGACGCCCAATAATAAATACGGAAGTTTTCGAAACCAAACTCCAAATCTTAATTAAAATATGACAACGAACCTAATAATCCTACGGATAATTACGATCTAAACCCAATTATCAAGAATGTGGGAAATATATTTATATTTCTAGAACTACAACACCAAATTTGTTTCTCTAAGCGCATATGACGAGAATACCAACACGTTTGCTAATCTTTCGTAGCCTCCAGGACTGATAACGCTAAGACAAGGTGCAGGTGGAAGCTGCCTCTTATTATATCTGAATTCTATTAAGTTTTACCTCGCATGGATTTAGCAAATCCTATTTGAGATTGGGAAGAGCAGGCGGAGAAATGTAACGGGAACTTACGCTCCATGCTCCAGATTTTCCACTGGCAGCCATCGCACTGAGAACGGAATAAGTTCTTTGTTAGCGACTTCGCGGAACTTACAGATATGCTCAAAAATCCCCAACAATCTACTTAAAACTATGTCGCTACCAGGCCATAAGTTGCGTTGTAAATTCTTTAAAGCCGGGCTAAAGTCCGCGACAATAAAGTCTAAAGTAACCAGTTTTTCAGCATTGTTTCAGGCCGCGCCAAATAATACGGGCGGTGCTGAAGAGTGAATATGTCACAGCGGATCCTCTTGATGGGGTCCTAAGAATTTGGTAATCCTGATATATGGAAGGGCGGGGGTTCCCTCTCTCGCACGCACAGAGAGCCACGGGTTTTCGGGGACAACTTTCCAATACCGTTGTATAATGCCTGCCAAAACTTCGTAATAGAGAGAGCAGATTCCATTCGATTCGGACTTCTTGTTTATTTTTTATGGGGGACTTTCGTTCAGTGAACGAACAACTTTACTAACTTTTATAGTGTTATATATTTAAAAACTTTAAAGTAAAGCTTGCTTTCGTTGTTTTAGGACCACGTTGCAATTATTTACCTTCAGATACTGATATAAGACATTCGCTTTCCATAACTACTACGTCTTTTAACGATGAAAAATTTGTATGATGTTTCATTCCTCAAATATAGCAATCTGGCTGTTTTTTAACGACTTGATGCACTATATTCATACATATGCACGTCGGTTGCCTAAGTTTTACTTTGTATAACAACTTCTCGTCTAGTAAATGTATTGGCCATTTTTGGCAGATTTGCATTTTTTGGTGAACCTTGCGTGGGTTTTAGCAGCACATTTGTAATTTTACCCTTAACTTGAACTACATGTACCTACTACTAAAGCCATCTGAAGCTAAACTCGCTTCCTTTTTTATGGTATAGGTGTATAATCTTCCAAATTACATTTGCGGTCAACTTCATAAAAGTTCATCAGAGGTTCAAGAGGCAGTTGCTTAACGGCAGAATCTTCCAGCTGGTGGGAACGCATAGTTTGAGATTTCAAAGTGAAATTTGTAGATTGCTCAATAATTTAAATCCTTACACTACATGTAATTTATAAATTCATATTTTCTGATTGGAGGACGTGAGACGTATCCGCAATTTATTTTCAACTAAAAAATAATGTTATTATATTATGGAGACAACGTACATGTCTACTAGCACATTTCTAACAAAAATGTGATAATGGATACCCTCTTATACCGTTGAATGCCACCAGAAAGGTAATTTCCAAACTTACTAATTAACTAATGCAAATGTTATTTCAGCGGATTGCGGCAGCATTAAAAATCAGTATTTCAACAGTAAGCTATAAATATCTCAGCCAATGAAATGGAATTTTAACTTCTCCACCCAAAAACGGCCACGTTCTGAACCTGTTACTTGTGTTGATAGCTTAACCGAGGCTGCTATTCGAAATACGATTTATGATATGTACGAGAAAGTTAGTCTAAATGCTTTTAATATAAAATATTTAAATGTACGGATGGGGCCATAATTATATATAACAGCAATAAGATAACATGAACCACAAAATAGAATGCTTGAGTAAGAAAGAGATGACCATACAACAAAATTACTTTAGTAGGCACAATTAGTTGACATATGTCATAATTAAAGTGAGCGTCAAGCCTACTCGTATATTTGCTACTATGTTCATCTCTTTCTTACTCAAGCAATATGTGTTATTTTCTTGTTCATGTTATCTCATTGCTGTTATATATAATTGTGGCCCCATCGGTATTTATCACCATTTATAAGAAAAACTGAGAGTGAAGAAATTTTAACCAGCAGTCAAGCATCTTTGCATACGGTCTTACAAAATATAGCTTTTAAATCTAAAAAGGATAGAATTGAACGATTTTTCTTTAAATCAGATAAGACTGTCAGAGTCTTATCAATGCATAAAACAAGAAGCATTGTATCAATTTCTGTTTTTTACGAGACGCGGAAATTCTACAATGGCACTATAGGTGGCTCTTGGCAAGACATTGATTTGCAAACTATTAAAATTCTGCTACCCTACTGGCAAAACAGCATAGATATGAAGTCCTGAAAGTTTATGACGTGCAACAGTAATTTCTTTAGAAGAACTATTAATTGTTAGGATTTAACGACTACCACAGGTGTTAGCGTGGTAGTCGGGAAGCGTACAATTTAAAAAAAAATTTAGAGCCACCGGGAATCCAACCAAGGCCGGTCGCATCAGAGGCGAGCACTTGCTCGCTGGCCACCCGCTCACAATACAACCTGAAAGCAGTAAATAATTTAAAATATCCGCGAGTGTTAATGACAAGCGACTATAAACGAATAACTGAAATTAAAGCTAGAATATCAAAATCAAACAGAGCGACGTACTCGCCCGCATCTGCAGAAATTTATAAATAAATAAATTAAAAATGTAATAAATTTATGCCTCGCTCGGTTAGGCGTTATCAAACGTTGCATCCAACCAGCGCGCGAACCAGTGATAACAAACTGGTACCCGCTATGCGCAATAGACGCGAAGACGCCACTCCTGCGCCGCTTCCCATCTAATGAAGCCTGAAGTGACTGTTGATAACGGGGATCTATAAAAGCAGGTTTCTCGGCCCTACAACTTGACTTAAGATTTCTCTTCCTTGAGTCCACTAGTCCTGACCCTGCCTAGTCGCAACTTGAGTCTTTAGACTTCCCTGATAGCCGATCCTCTCCAAACGTTTAAATTCTGTCAGTGTCTTTCTACCTCTTAAAAGTCGTCTCCGCCAGAACCTGACCTGACCTAACCTAGGCGTTTAAATTGTGGTAGTGTCTCTCTGCCTCTTAAACGTATCCACGAGAAGCCCAACTAATACTTTTTAATTGTGGCAGCGTATTTACCGATCATTATAATCCCCTGCGACTGCAATCTACGAGAATATTAACATCCCAATATTCACGAATCACGAATTGCCTATTTCTATCCACTGCTGGATGTAGGCCTTCCCCATTTCTTTCCATCTGTCTCTATCTTCAGCTATCCTCATCCAATGTGCTCCTGCTATTTTTCTGATATCGTCTCGCCACCGTGTGTTTGGTCTTCCTACTCTCCTTTTTGTTTCGCGTGGCCTCCAGGTAAGTATTCGTCTTGACCATCTGTTATCTTCGGTACGAGCAAGGTGTCCAGCCCATTGCCACTTAAGTTGCGCGACACGTTGTAAGACGTCTGTTATTTTTGTTTGTTGTCTTATCCAGGTATTACTCTGTAAGTTTGATATTCAGCATTTGCCTTTCGTGTGCTCTTTGTGTTCTTGCTATCTTTTGGGCATTTCTTTTAGTTAAACTCCAAGTCTCAGCCCCATAAGTTATTACAGGAAGAACGCATTGGTCGTAAACTCTTCGTTTCAAGGTGTTGGGAATATCCGATTTTAGTATGTATCCTAATTTGCCAAATGCACTCCAGCTCGATCTTATTCTTCGTATTACTTCGTCACTCATGTTGTCTTTTCTTGTTGAGATTTTTTGACCAAGATATATATAGTTTTCTACAACTTCGAGCGCTTTTCCGTCTAGGGTAATATTAACATTTTCTTGAGTGTTTGTCATAACTTTGGTTTTCGTTATGTTCATTTTTAGGCCCATTTCTTTTGACCGGTCGTTTAATTCCGTGATCATGTCTTGTAGTTCGAATGGATCACTACTTAGGAGTACCACATCATCCGCAAATCTCAAATGATTTAAGTGTACCCCATCGATTGGTACTCCTTTACCTGACCAGTCCATCATTTGGTATATGTTCTCCATTACAGTAATGAATAGTTTGGGCGATATAGTGTCTCCCTGTCGTACCCCTCTATTTATGGGGATTAAGTTAGTATCAGCAAATGATTTTATGTACATTTTGGCATTTGTGTAGATGTTTTTAATTAAGTTAATGTACCTGCTATCGATTTGGCACCTTCTTAGGGAATTCAGAACGGCCCATATTTCCACTGAGTCGAACGCCTTTTCATAATCTACGAAGGCGATGTACAATTTTAAGTTGTATTCGTTGGTTTTTTCTATTAGTGTTCGCATGGTCTGTAGGTGGTCACACGTATTGAATTTAGATCTAAATCCTGCTTGTTCGCACGGTTGATGAAAATCTATCTTATTCGTTAGTCTGTTAGTTATAATTCGGGTAAAGATTTTATACATATGTGGTAACAGGCTTATGGGTCTGTAGTTATCTAACTTGGCTATGTCGCCCTTTTTGTGTATAAGGATGACTTCCGCTATATACCAGGATTTTGGAATTTCGCCCGTTTCTAAGCATTTGTTGTATAGTGTTACTAATTCCCGTTTTATTTCGTCTCCTCCTTCCTTTATCATTTCAGCTATTATATTGTCGGGTCCCGCCGCCTTGTTTCTTTTCGCTTTGTTCAGCGCGTTGTTAAGTTCTTCTACAATGATATCGGGAATCTCTTCTGAGCCTACATTTTGTATTTTACGTCTGCTCTCTTCGATTTGCATTGCATTAGGCTGCACTGTGGATCTGTATAATTCGGTAAAATAATTTTCTATTTCCTCCATTATTTTTTTCCTATCGGTTAGTATTTCCCCGCTTCTGTTCTTAATTTTAGCAATTTCCTTCTTTCCGACTTTTAGTTCTTTTTTTATTGCTTTGGGTCCTTTATTTTCTTCTATAACTTCCATGATTTTTTGGGTTTTGTACTTCCTCATATCTGTTCTTATTTTCTTCCTTATTAATTTGTTCAACTCAGCCCATTCGATTTTGTTAATTCCAGCTGGTTTTAATTTCCTTCGTTTTTCCATTAGTTTCTTAGTTTCATCACTGATTTTGCTTGATGATCCTTTGGTTTTGGTTGCTACTTTCGTAGCTGCATTAGTCAGTATTGTTCTTAAATTTTCGTCATATCTATTTAAATCGTGGGTATGACTAGGGCTGCGTCTTTGTAGTTCTCTTTTGATCTCATTTTGATATTCGTTTTTGTTTTCAATTAGTTTTGATGGATCGATCGGTTTGGTTTTAGCTCTAAATGTCTTCGCTCTTTCAGATTTGAGATTGATGTACAATTTTGTTCTGACCATTCTGTGGTCACTGCCTGTTGAGATTCTATTAAGTACCGATACATCTTGTACTATATGTTTGGTATTAGAAATAATGTAATCTATCTCATTTTTTACTTCGTGGTTAGGACTTCTCCATGTCCATTTTCGTTCCTTTCTTTTTTTGAAAAAGGTGTTCATAATGTATAAGTTGTTCGTTTCTGCGAAGTTTAATAGCATATTCCCTCTATCGTTTCTTTGTCCTATTCCATGGTCTCCTACTGATTGCTCCCTTTCTTCTTGTCGTTTACCAATTTTAGCGTTGAAGTCTCCGACTATCAATGTGTAACTTGTAATGTTATTTCGGAGACAATCTATCAGTTCTTCATAAAATACTTCTACGTCTTCCTCTTCGTAATCGCATGTCGGTGCATAAGCTTGTATGATTTTGATGTTTTTGGAATTATTTAGTTTAATAATGATGTATGCAATCCTATCTGATATTCCATTATACTGTGTTACGTTTTGTGTGAGTCGTCTATTAATTAGAAATCCTACTCCATTTACTTTACGGTTTTCATGGCCTTTATTATATAGTATATGGCCAGAGTTTAGTTTTACTATGTTTTCGCCTGTGCGCCTGACTTCACATAGTCCGATAATGTCCCATTTTATTTCATTTAGTTCTGTTTCCAGTTCGTGTAGTCTATCTTCATCTGAGAGTGTTCTTACATTATACGTTGCAATATGCATACTTCTCCTTTTCATCGCCGTGTCAATCTTCATATGGTAGCCGGATCCATATCCAATATTCACTGCACCGATATGAACTTTATTCTACCCCTGAAAACGGCGCGAATAAATTGACTGTGGCAATTAACTTACCTGTAGGGACCACCAAATACGTACTACACCGCCTTCCTGTAGCCCTAAAGGTGAAAAGAGTAACCTGAACTCTAACCTGAGGAAACCAGCTGTCCGCAAGAACCGAACTGTCAAACCAATTTGCCGGTGAAAAATTAGCAAATTTTACTTGCAGAATACCGCGGCGCCATTGCCCCGGGAATAGCGTATTGTTTTCCAGAAGTGCGATCACCAGCTGCGTCGACCCGCTCATACCCCAGGAGACACAGGTATCGCTTATATCAGCGTAATTTACGCGTTTAATTCCAGCCCCCTGAACATGAACAACATTGGGATTTGGAGGTCATCCGGCCGGGACATTCGCTTACCGGCTAAAATCGGCCTATTATCTCCGAGACGGCCGCGTTCCGAAATTACCTCTGCCGCTTGGTACATCACCCGCTGCAACCGTCGGCCATACAGCTCTGTTAGAAGGGTTGCAGATCACCAAGAAGTAACGAAACCCGACCCCCCCAGAGGAAATTGTTCTTTCTATAATATACATTTCAGTTAATTCTGAAATGACGGACTAATTTGTATTATAGTTATCTACAATATATATTTATGGTATTTATCTGGTGTTTTCCTGATTATATATATTTCAGTTTGAGCGGACCCTGCCTCCGATTAGAGTTACCCGTGATTTAAATCCAGAACGCCCTTTGCAGGGACCGATAAAAGTTTGAAACGTTACACGCTTAGTAAAATATTTAAAGGCAAATATACTGACAATAAAGTTAGAATGATGGTATAAAAAATCTTATTCCAAACTATAGTAACTTACGGAAGTAAAGCAAGGACAGTAACACAGATTACTGCTGAGAGATTGTGAATACTTGAAGAAGGGCACTAAGACAGACTTTGGGACCAATTGAGGAGGGAGAGATATGGAGACAACCATGGAATCATTACCTCTACCAAGTGTATAAGGAGCCCTACATAGTAACACATAGGTAGATTAAGATGTGCTGGACATGTGCATCGAACGAATGGGAATGCTGTATCAAATCGAATGGAAGATTAAATCCCAGAGGTTAAACGAAATAAAGGAAGACCACGAAAACTGTGGAGTGACTCCGTTGCAGAAAGCTCTAGATCAATGTTAAAAATTAATAGCTAGAGATATCTAGCCCGACAGAAACAAATGACAAAAGAATTTTGAAGCCAAAGCCCATTAAGGACTGTAGCCCTGCTACGTAGGTAAGTAAATAATTCTAATAAATAAATTCCTGGAAGTGGAAGAAACTCTACAGAATACATCTCACTTCTTTTAGCTTTTGTGGATCATCAAAAGGCACTTGACTCTGTGGAAGAATGGGCTATCTTGGAGGGCATACCCACTGTGAGGATAGACTTAAGGTATACGAAGTTGCTAAATAATATACACGAAAACTATCACCATGTAACTATAGATGAATACCCAAACAAAATATGGATCACGCCTATATTTAATAGTGAACGTACACGCGTTCAGAAGAAGAAGAAAAGGAGGGAGCTTAGCAGGCTTTGAATTTAAAATATATGCACTTTTGTTTCAAAAATTATTGAGTAGCCACTTTACAGGTGCAAGAAATATTTCGTGGTCATTATGTGCCTTTTTCTGAAATCGGCTTCTTCTGATTTTTGTTTGAAAATTACACGAAGTGTTCGTCGGGTCTTACTTTGTGTGCCGCGCCATATACTGATTTCACCCATCGGAACAGGAACACCCTTGACCCTATAGTTGTGAAGAATGCCCACTGGTCGTCTTAAAGCTGAGTTCATGAGATAATTTTTTAAGGCTTCTTTCCACTTTTTTGTTTTACTTTCATTCTCGCCCCCACCTGTTTTCTGCATAATATTCTTTGCTGTTTACCCATGTGCAGCTATCTCTTTGTTTCCCTTCACATTTTGTAATTCATCATTTGGGTCCCAGCCAACGTCGTAGAAGGAAGATCCATTGACGTTCGAAGTAGTGGCACACGCCGATAAGCAAAGAATCGACCAACTGCGGTGGTAAGATAACCAGGACCAACACCATCATAGAGGTAAGCTTTTTCATTATCCGTTTCGTAGTGACACGCCTTGCGCGTTCTAGGAATTTCTAGAATAAACTTTACCTGACGGACAACTGAGTGCTCGTCACCTACTGTTTACCATTCCTTCCTTGGTGGGTGGTGTAAAGTTTTCGATTTCACGTACCTTTATAAATTGTAATCTGATTGCATTCAATTATTCCCAGTATTCTGAGATTGCAGTGAAGTCCTGCTTCGAAAATGACTGTTAAGGAAACCAATTTTTACATAAAAATGTTGCGTTTGAGAAGACCTTTTCGATAATAGTACCCGCAAGCCGAATTAATTTCTAGTTTAATTTGTAGTTAATCACAATTGTATATTTAGGATCTCGATTACTTCGCTTGATTGATTCCGCAAGCGATCAACTAAATCAAACATTTGCTCGCATGATCTCATGTGCTGTTGGTGTAGGTACTAAGCATATTACGCTATCCGATATAAACCCGGCGTAGACTTCAACTTACAGTTATCGCGTCGCAGCTAAGATGAATTGCTGCAGGTTAAACTTAATTGATACGTCATTTTGGGTAATTTTAATTTTAGTATTTTGCTGAACCCTCTTATGAGGCCCATTTGGAATGTTCTTTTATCGTTATAATGTTGTTGTGAGAAAACGTATCGTTTTAATTCAATATTAGCCGCAGTTGTTTCCTTTCGTGTGTTTCCTTTTCCTTATTCAACTTATTTTCGCCGTAACTAATTTGTTCCTCGTGGTTCGCAAGTGCCTGGCTGAGAAAGTGAATAAACCTGGCACCCTTGTTGACTAACCCATTATCGCTCGTACTAATTGGTGAATTACTTTATGTCAAAATGAGGCTGCTGACGGAACTAGTAGTTGCAAAGCTAATTCCTGAGGAAATATTTGATTGACGTCCTTTAGACGCATCACAGAGTCCCAAAAGATCTATTGTATATATATGTTTGCACTCCTTGCGTACAAACCACGTTTTCGCGCACTCTATCGAATCACGGAAACGCCTTCTTTACGGTCGTTCTACCACTTTGACACATACGTGAGTGATTTATGCACCGTTTTTTAACTTTATAACATTAACGAAAAAATTACAGTGATACTCTTCCTACTACACTTCCATGATGTGATGAACTTCGTGAGGCCTACTTTGGCTTTCTCAATCTTAAAATTTATAAAAAGTACTAACAAATTAATTAAACTATTACTTTTATTACTAAGTAATTTAGTTATTAAAAAAATGTAAATTAATATTCATAATAAACTATTAACTTATTAGCATCTGACGGTGGCAGTTGTGAATGCGATGGTTGTGTTAACATTTCAGCAACGTGGATTTTATTACGTACAAACTCCTCAATGTATCCTTCAGCCACAGTGGAAGATCTCCATTCCCAATGGCGTTTAATTGATAGCATATCACCACCTCTGTTGGCTAGTAAAGTTGCACTACTTCTACGAGAGCAGTGTCCTGTGTATTCATGAGAATTGTTCAATTTTAAATACTGTGCAATCCGTGTGGGTATTTTGCCTAATGTATTTATGCCAACAGGCAAATTTAAACACTTTCCATTACGGTACGTGTAAAATAATCGTGTAATTTTTTTATTTGATCTTAGTTGCATGTATATTTCAATAATTTGCACCCACCCTGGCTTTGTGATAGCAAATGATCTGCTAGTATAAGTTTTAGTTTCTGGAATTGTAACTAATAAAATGTCGTCCTTTGGTACAATGTCATTGATTTGCATTTTACAGAGCTCTTCTCTGTGGTATGTTCCTGAGATACCCACTATTAATGGTAACCTAGGTAAATTTATTAATTTAAAAATTTTAAAATAGCATAGTTTAATTATATTAACCTTCATTAATAAATACTCATTATCAGGAGCTTCTACAATAAATTTTGCAACATGTTCTTCCTCAAAAATCTGAGACTTTTTTGGCTTATGATGTTCAGTTTTTATTTTTAGAAATGAAATTAGTTGCGCATATTTAGATATATCTAAATTATGATTTACCATTAAACATGATTTTAACATGATTTTTGAGGCTTTCACGGCCATTGCCATTAAGTAACAAACGACTTCCGGGATTGTAGCGTGTCATTTCCTATTTCAAGGTCAGTTCTTTAAACAAATCTCTGGTGCAGCCATGGGTTCTCCTCTTTCACCTGTCGTTGCCAATATCTTCATGGAAGCTTTCGAAACCGTAGCTCTGGAATCTTCAGAATTGAAACCTAAAGGTTTGGTTCCGATACGTTGACGATACCTTTATTATTTGGCCACATGGTAAAGACACGTTACCCGTCTTCTTAAATCATCTCAATAGTCAACATCCAGACATTAACTTTATCATGGAGATAGAAAGTAACGGTTCCCTTCCTTTCTTAGATGTACAGGTCTCTCGCCAACCCAGTGGCAAACTTGGTCATTCTGTATATCGCAAACCCACTCACACTGATCGCTATCTACATGCCGATTCCCACCATCATCCTACACAAAAACTTTCCGTTATCAATTCGCTTGTACACCTGGCTGTTTCCATATACCAACCCGATAATATCCCCGCTGAATTAAATCACATTCGGAAAGCTCTTAGGAATAACGGTTACCGTGCTAGGGATATACAGTCTGCCATCAATCGCCATCTTCATCCACGGCCACCCAAACCTCCAAAACCCGATCCTCCTGCAGCAATAGTCTTTCTTCCCTATATCCACCAAGTCACGGACCGCATAAAAAAGTTTCTTCGAAAACAAAACATTAAAACAGTATTCAAACCCCCGAGCAAAATCTTACTGGTTCTTCCTTCACCTAAAGATAAATTAAACACTATGTCATCTAAAGGTATTTATAGAGTCCCTTGCTCTTGTAATGCTGTATACATTGGTGAAACAGGTCGTTCAATGAAAACTCGCATCTCTGAGCACCAGCGCTGTCTCAAGTCAGGTCTCGTTTCATCATCGGCCATCACCGAACACCAACGCGATACTGGTCATAAGATCTTTTTTTATGAAACTTCCATCGTCTGCAAATCCCCATTCCTCTTTAGCAGAAAGATTCGCGAAGCCATTGAGATTTGCAAACACCCTAATAATCTCAATCGGGACGAAGGCTTTCCCCTTCCTTCTATGTGGAAAGTGCTAATTCCTAAGCCCCGCCCTCGGCCACTGAACCGCGACGGCATTTGCTGAATCGCGACGGCGCTTGCCTATAAATTCTCGCCTTTCTTCTTCCGATAGTCAGTCGAGTTTCTCCTCTGACGTGGTTAACACGTTGAGTTACCGTGCTCGTTTGCTTTTTTCCTCCTGATGAAGCTCTTACGAAAGTAGGCGAAACGTTAAGTTCTTCGATCTCAATCATGAGACGGTCCAATCCCGGTAGTCGTTTGTTACTTAATGATTTTAACATACTGTAGACTGACCACAACGACTTTCTATCTCATAACTCTTGAAAGTATGCCAATAAACAATTTTCACAATACTTTTTTATGGTATTTATGTTACACCACGCAAAAAATGTATTATAGGCTGCTTCATACCTAGGACGCGATTTCACAGGCATAAATTATTTACAACGGTAGTTGCAACTTCTCGAATTTCAGGAGGTGTGCAAGAATCGCTTTCGTTATCCATTACTGTATTATTTTTTTATTTTGTAGTAAACGTAAAATGATTGTATCTATTGCAACGAACGCATATAAATACATAAATCAATCAATTTAAAAGTTTTGTTTAAGACTGACAACTACTTAGATAGATACTTACTTTACCGACTCAATTTAGTAGTAATTTACGATACAAGTGAGTAAAGCTACGAGGCTAAAGGCACGAGTGGGGTAGAGTTAAAACGCGAGTGAACGAGCGTTTTGATCCCCACGAGTGACTAAAGATGCTTTACGCATGTGTATCGTACAATATTTTATCTAAGATAGAATCTAAAAAATACGGTAAATATAACAAATATTTTACATGTAAATTAGAATTACTAGCAACCGGTCCTAATTTTGAGTGTTTTAAAAATTTTAAAACAGGTTGCAACAAACTACGTGCCTAATGAAATTTTTAATACATGTTGCTATTAACGACGTAAACTAATGAAAACATATTATTAAACAGTCGTTTTACAAACTTAAAACTGCCAATTAAAAGGCAATTTTACACACTGTCGTAGATAAAAGTTTTGTTTAAAACTGACACCTACTTAGATAGATACCTACTTTACTGAAATAGTAAATGTTCAAACTATTTCTTTTACGAAGAATATAGAAATAAATTCATATTAAAATATAATTTACTTTTAGCAGTTGTGCAAAAACTAGCATACATGTCTTGTGCGGGAACAAGTAATAAATAGGAACTTGTAGCGCTAGCGACTCTTGTGAGCTACGCGCACTCGAATCGCAAACCGCGCTACACGTTGACAAAATTCTTGTTCACGCACGTATCATGTAAAAGACTATTCCCACCTAATTGGAAATGTAAAAAATACCTAATCGCTGACTAATTTCCGTTGGTAATTTGAAGTTTGCGCAAAATTGTTTATCATTTATAGTTAGAAATGATACTACCAGTTTATTTCTGCCACAAGCAAAATCGTTTTCCTTACGGCTTAAGTAACTATCAACAGCACAGGGCCGTGCCAAGCCAGTGTGCAATGTGTGCACCGCACACGGGCGGCCAAATTCAGGGGCGGCCAAAAAGGTTTAAAAATTATATAAAAATTACAAAAATATAAAAAAATAAAAAATGTAAATTTTTTTTTACTTTACAAATTTTAGAAGTTCAAAAATATGTACCTATATAGGTATAAAAAATGTTTATTGTGTAAATGAACACCTGATAATATGGTTACATGGATTATTGTTTATGTAAATTCTCGAAGTTAGTTTTTATTCCGTGGCGGCTAATTGTTAAACGAAGCCAACTTGAATAAACGCTTTCCATGTATCTTTATACAATAATTACAAAAAAGCCGGATATTTATCAGAAGCAACAAAACGTGACTTTTCAGAAAACTGGCGGCTGGCGGCTGGCGGATTTTATTGACTGTGAAACATATCGTATTTATGAAGTAGGTATTTATATTATTTTTGATCGGGGTGTCCACGATCTCTTTTGTCGGTAAGTACCTAATTGTTTAAAGCTGATTTTAAGAAATATAATATTATATGATGCTTACATTAATGCTGTGGTAATATGGGTGCAATGATAATTAGTTGGTCATTTAATTTTTGAACTGGCTGCAGAGAAGATCGAGTAGAGAAAATTAATTTTGTTAGTGATTGTGTTTTGAAGAAAGTTGAAGAAAAGTTATAAATATGGTAAGTACCGGGTGGCCATAAATATCTGATATCACATTACCTTTGAAATTAACACCGCTTTATTAAAGTGATGAATGCAACTAAACTAAATGTCATTAATGTCATCACAACTAAAATTTCTATCTGTCAAAAATTATTACAGATTGCAATAGGTAATGGAGTTAGAACAGAAGATTTTTATAATCGAGTCGTATTTAAGAAATGGTGTCAATAACCTTGCATTTTATTACATTATATACCAATACTTATTATAATTGAAATATAATGCTAACCACCATTTATAAGTAGCTAATTCCATGGCTACCGGGATCTCAGATATTTATGGCCACCCTGTATCTACATACATATCAATCATATATCAATCAATACACAGATAGTTACCTACATATTCTTGGGGTCGAGCATTGCCAGCTGAACTGAACGGCTATAAACGCTGTGAAGATTCATGCCGAGGCAGTGCAGCCAAGCTGATCAGGTCTTGCACCTCCCGCCTGACAACAAGGAAGACCGCAGGATATCGCTGGCAACGATCAGTGATATGCGATCCTAGCGATTGCATCCTTCTCGTGGTGGCCCCGTTGAGACTGAACCCCGCGGATCTAGACTGGGAAGTCGATAAACATCCCCCAAGCCCAGCTGTCGTGTCGTGGCTAAGGCTTTGCACTTGGGATAACGATGCCGGCAAAGACGAACCTCTGGTCACGTCATTGCCGTTATACCATACATGGATATCTCTGCTGTAGGCATGTATTACGGGAGATATCTGTGCTGGGGGTCTTGGCTTCACCGCCCGGACCAAGAGAAGAAAACCTCAATAAAAATCCTAAATCTCACGGCGGGGGACCAGGCTCAAGAGATGCATGGCTGTCTAGAAGATCAGCCTTTCTGGTTCCAAAATCCCCTTTTCGAATGTGTTATGCGACCCGTGCAAAGCAGAGCACCAGCAGGTGTAGGCGCAGGGGCTTATAATATGCGTCATCAACGGAGCCTTCTGGATACCAGGCGCCCTCCAGAAGTATTTAGCCAAACCTCTTACAGTTGAATTAAATACTCACTTGTATGGATTTAACAACTGCTTTTTCACAGGGTGAAGACGACACACTGATGGAGTCATCACCGCTTCCGACCACTGATGCTCAGACTTCGGTGACCGAGATAGAAATGGAACAGTGTGCCTCTACTGCAGAGTTGACAGTCCAGACTTCCAGTCAAGGACAGTCTTCCGAGCAGGAAAAGGCCGCAACCGGAGCGGACATAGCCGATAAACTAGGCAAAGTGTCCCTCAAAAAGGTCCAACTTACAGCCAAGGAACGCAGAGAACGCGCCAAGCGAGCCTGCGAAGCCAAGGGCATTAAGTACGACCCAAACTTTAAAAGAAAGCAGAAGATGGAGAAGAAGAGGGCAGCAGACCCAGCTTCGAAATCTGAAAAACCTGCAACCAACCAGGGACAAAAGAGGCAACGCTCTGACGAAGCCACTCCCTCCCCGGCAAACGCCAAAAAGAGGCCGAGGCAGAAAGTAGACAAGCCGACCTCACCAAAGGCAGGCACCAGCAAGCTTGATTTTGCTGAGGCAGCCACTACGGTGAAGATGGCCATCTACCCTGCTGCATATCCAGACGTCAAACTGACAAAGGAACAAGGTGACCTAGTCAGAGACAGTCTGATAAATCTCATCTTCCAGATGGAAGAAGAAGAGAACACACCTCTCTTTACCAGCCACTATCTCGAAGCTGGTACATACGTGGTTGCGTGCAAGGACGAACTCACAAAACACTGGTTAAGTGAGCAAGTACCTAAGCTGCACCCGTGGACCAATGCCAAGCTGGAGGTAAAAGAGCGGGCAAAAGTTATTAACTCCGTCCGGGTAGTGTTCAACGTCCCCAAGTGGTACGACAAACAGAAACCCGAGGTTATTCTCCGTTTGATCGGAAAACAGAACAAACGGAAGGCAGATCTCCAAACCGATACCTGGAGAATACTCAACGTCACTCCACTAGAAGATGGCGGTAGAACGTTCGCAGCAATGATAGATGACAGGGCAAAACAAGCACTAACATCCATCAACTGTGTAGCGCACCTAGGCCTCAACAAGGTCACTTTCCTTATCCGCTCCAAGGATAGGAAAGAAGAACTTGAAAGTAGTGCAAATTAACCTCCACCACTGCAAAGCAGCCACTGCAAATCTAAGCAGAAAGCTGCTAGCAGATGACATCGATTTAGCACTGATCCAAGAGCCATGGATAGTTAAGGGACAAGTCCGTGGATTAGGGGGTGCTAAAGGTAAGCTTATTTATAATCATGCAAGTCCTAGAACATGCATACTTATAAGAAATAATCTAGACTGTTTACCACTAATGGAATTCTGTTCTAGAGATATAACCACAATTAAAATAAAATGGAATAACGATGAAGGTTGTGACCAAGCCATTATAAGCTCCGTCTACCTTCCATCCGATTCCAGGGACCCACCGCCTAGCGAGGAACTAGAGAACCTAGTATCATCTGCCTCCCAAGACGATCTAGACCTCATCCTAGGCTGCGACGCAAATTCGCACCACACCATTTGGGGCAGCACCAACTGCAACATAAGAGGTGAGTCACTTTTAGAATTTATCTTAACTAACAATCTAGTAGTAGTCAATAAAGGTAACACTCCAACCTTTTATAACACTAATAGACATGAAGTTATAGATATTACCATAACCACAATGAGAATTAGTCAATCAGTGAATAAATGGCAAGTTTCAGACGAACCATCACTATCTGACCACAATTATATAACCTTTGAACTGTCTCAACGGGAAGTAAGCCAAAGAGTTTACTACAACCCAAGAAAGACAGACTGGGACCTATATAAACAAAAACTACAAGAGAAGATAGAACACCTAAAGTTCAGATCTTCCAATAAAGTAGTTTTAGACTCAAATGCTGACCGGTTAAAAGAGGCCATGATTGACTCCTTTCAGAGTAGCTGTCCTCTAATAGACCCAAGTCAGCAAAGAGCAAAAAAACACACAAATTGGTGGAATAAAGACCTAGAAAAGACCAGACAAGAAGTCAGACGTCTGTTTAACAGGTCTAAAGCCACAAATAACTGGGAGAACTATCACAAGGCTCTCACAGACTATGGCAAAAAGATCAAGGCAGCTAAGATAGCAGCCTGGAAAAAGTTTTGCCAGGAGGTGGAGACCACGCGATCCACAGCTAGACTCCACAAAATCATCTCAAAGCAAGCCATGAACCCAGTAGGCACTCTTAAAAAAGAAAGCGGAGAATACACTACAACGGAAGAGGAGACTTTATCTCTTTTGATAAAAACTCACCTACCCGGAGCAGTGGAACAACCCACTCTGGCTGAACCCAATCATACCCCTAGGAGGGAAGACTGGGAAAGAGCTAAGAGAATAGTCAGCAAAGAAAGGATTAGATGGGCAACTAGCCTCTTCAGACCTTTCAAATCTGCTGGAAACGACGGCATACAACCCGTAATGCTGCAGAAAGGGATAGATATACTGCTGAACCCACTCAAAGACATGTTCCAAGCAAGTCTTGCCTTGGGTTACATTCCCCAATCCTGGAGAGTGACTAAAGTAGTATTTATCCCTAAGCCTGGTAAGAGCAGCTATGCAGAAGCTAAATCTTACAGACCTATCAGCCTAACGTCATTCCTCCTTAAAACGTTGGAAAGATTAGTAGACAGATACTGGAGGGAGGAAGCCCTAACTTCACTCCCGATTCACAAATATCAACATGCTTACCAAACAGGGAAGTCATGTGAAACCGCCCTACACCAACTAGTGGGGAAAATTGAGAGAACCTTGGAGTACAAGGAGTACGCAGTCGGCGCATTTCTAGACATAGAAGGTGCCTTCGACAACACCTCCTACCACTCTATTGAAAGAGCAATGACAAACCATCAGATCGATAACACCACGATAAGATGGACTATGGCAATGCTCAACACCAGAGTTGTAAAAGTCAAGTTATTTGACAAGGAAAAGACAGTGCAGGCGACAAGGGGATGTCCACAGGGAGGAGTTCTTTCTCCACTCCTGTGGTGCCTCACAGTTGATGAACTGCTGATCCAACTCAATAACAAAGGCTACTACACTCAAGGATACGCTGATGACATTGTCATACTGATTCAAGGTAAATACCAAAGAACCGTAGACAATGTAATGAAATCAGCACTAAAGATAACCGAAGAGTGGTGTCTAGAGAATAATCTTAGAATTAATCCCAGCAAAGCCACTCTCGTTGCTTTCACTCGTAGAAAGAACATCACAAACAGAATGAACATAAAACTGTTTGAGACAAATGTCAACTGGGAGAACGAGGTTAAGTACTTAGGTCTAACCATCGATTCCAAACTAACTTGGAACTCCCACTTAGACAAAACAATCACCAGGTGCATACAAACATTAGTTATTGGAAAAAGAGCCATAGGTAGTACGTGGGGGCTCAAACCGGAACTGACCCTCTGGCTGTACAAAACCATGGTTCGACCAATAATTTCATATGGAATAATCGCCTGGTGGCCCAAAATAAAACAAGCAACTGCGATCCACAAAATCAGCAGAATACAATATCTAGCTAATCGGTGCATCACTGGAGCCTTTAAAGGCACCTCAGGACAAGCACTGAATGCTATTTTAAATCTGCCACCTCTGCACATCTTCTTGGAAGGTGAAGCCAGAATGGCAGCCTACAGATTACAAAGTACAGGTCACTGGATGACCACAGCTAATAATCTAGGACATGGCAAGATCATGTCACACATCAACAACCCAATATTAGAAATGGGTTCTGATCTTATAATCAAAGCCTATGACTTTGAAAAGAACTTTACTGTACACACAAGTTGGAATCCGGACCAACTACCAACTCCAACAAATAAGAACATCATTTTTTACACTGATGGATCTAAGTTTGAAGGGGGTACAGGTTCCGGTGTGTACAGTACCAATCCTAGAACCAACGAAAAAGTCAGTCTAGGAAAGTTTTGTAACATCTTTCAGGCTGAAGTACAAGCTATTAACGTATGCGCAAACATCAGCATAGAAAAGAAGCTGCTCAATCGAGACATACACATTCTCTCAGACAGTCAGGCAGCATTGAAAGCATTAAACGCTTTCAGTACTTCATCGAGACTGGTCAAGGAATGCAAATCCAAACTTCAAACCTTAAGCCAGGGAAATACAGTAAAATTATGCTGGATCCCAGGTCACCAAGGTATTGAAGGAAACGAAAAGGCGGACAAGCTCGCAAAAGAAGCAGCCCGTAATGCAATGACCGGTCCAGAACCTGGTCTAAGCATTCAGAAAAACCAAGCCCGCTCAGCCATTAATGAATGGGTCAATACCGCACACCAACTAAGGTGGAGAAACTACAATCAAGCAACACACTGCAAAAGATTGCTAAAAACTCCGAATCCACATACCACCAAAACCCTGTTGAGACTGAACAGAACTCGAATCAAGCAAGTAGTCAGTCTACTAACAGGCACTGGAGCATTCAGAGAATTTATGCACAGGATCAATATCTATAGAGATGAACCTGTTTGCAGACTATGCCAAGAGGATGATGAAACAGCCTATCATATCCTCTTTGAATGCCCAGCATTAGAGCGCAAAAGACACCAACTCGATTGGAGCCTTAACTCTATTGACAACCACAAGCTAGTAGGGGACATTGCAAGTCTAGTAAAAGACACGGATGTCGGCTTGCTAACTTGAAAACTCCCGACAGTACAAAAAGCCCTAAGGGCTGACGTGCGCATGCCAGCAAAGGCAGTCGTGTAATCTAATCTAATCTAATCTAATCTACATATTCTTAAATTGTATTAAGTAATAAAATTGTTATAATTTTTCTAGAACAGAAAAACGAAAAGGCTGTCGGGTTTTCAGTATCGAAAACAAAGTCTACAAAAAAAGAAGAAAAGAAAAAACTGGCCAAAACTTTAGAAAAATATTTGAAGCCAGAAAATGTGTCAGCGGAAGCATTAGAATCAAGCTCTAGTTCTCTTTTCGGGCCACTTAATGAGCCGTGCGTCCAAGAAGTCGAAATGGAAATTATGAGGGAATATTCCGAATCTGGGGAAGAGAAGGTGACTTCATCTGACTCGGAGTCTCCAAAACCAGAGAGAAGAGAAGTTGGTGATGCTGAAGAAGCCAGCACGTCATCCTCATCAAGGCTTTCTGAACTAAAGAAATTTGGCTGCTCATCAGATTCACACCAGTCGCAGCAGGACACAGCAACCTCAGATGATCCTGGAGAGTGGCCTGAGATAATATCAACAACATTAACAAAAATTTTAGTAGAAAGAGGGCCTGTTCAGGTAACGCAACTTAATTTCCCAACTAATGAAAATGGTCGAAGGTTTTCGAAAAAATATTTCTACCGTTCTCTTCCAAATGGAGAAGAAATTAATAGACCGTGGTTAGTTTATTCAATAAAAAATAATGCAGTTTATTGCTTTTGTTGTACAATATTTGGCAAAATTAAAAACAATTTTTCGCAAAAGGAAGGTGTTTCTGACTGGCAGCATTTGTCACTATTGATTTCAAGGCACGAAAAAAGTGATACTCACAATGCAAATGTTAAAAATCAGTTAGAACTTATAAAATTGTTATCAAAAGAACAAACTGTAAACCAGACGCAACTACGTTTGTTGAATGCAGAAGCAAAGCACTGGCATGCTGTGATTGAGAGAATAATTTTAATAATACAATATTTGTCACGACAGTGTCTTGCTTTACGCGGGCAATCTAATAAATTATTTGAAAGCAATAACGGTAATTTTTTAAAAGCTGTTGAGATGATCTCAAAATTTGATTCTGTTATGTCAGAACATGTGCTTCGGACTCAAAAGTCACAAAAAGATGAAACACGAATGGTAAATTATTTAGGGGACAAAATTCAGAATGAAATAATAGATGTCATTGGTAACAAAATTAGAAATAATATTTTGGATTTAATTAGAAAATGTAAATACTATTCTATCATTCTTGACTGTACACCGGATATTAGTCATATCGAACACATGACTATAATTTTTAGATTTACAATGTTGAATGAGTCCTCAAAATAATTTGAAATACGTGAGCATTTTATAGAATTTTGTCCTATTAATGATTCAACTGGAGTGGGTTTAAGTGAATTTTTAATGAATTTACTTTCCAAGTTGAATTTAAATATTTACGACATGCGTGGCCAAGGGTACGATAATGGGGCAAATATGTGCGGCAAACATAATGATTTGCAAAAAAAAATTAGAAATAAATCCGCGAGCATTTTTTGTGCCGTGCACAGCCCATACATTAAATTTAGTAGTGAACGATGCTGCTAAAGTTTCTTTTGAGACTTCTGGTTATTTTGATATAGTTCAAGAATTATTTGTTTTTTTTCTGCGTCGGTAAAAAGATGGTCAATTCTGAAAAAACACACAACAAATTTAAATTTAAAACCACTTAGTGATACACGGTGGTCTAGTAGAATAGACGCTGTGAAGCCCCTGCGTTACCAAATTGGGCAAATATATGATGCATTGGTAGAAGTAATTGAAGATCGTTTATCCGTACAAGACCACAGTGCTTCACATCAAGCCAAATCTTTGGCATTAAAAATTCAGAGTTATAAATTTTTGTGCTCAACAATTATTTGGTACAATATTTTAATCAAAATTAATGTTTTGAGCACGATGATGCAAAATCCTACTATAAATATAAAAACTTGCTTAGAGAATTTTAAAAATTTGTTAGATTTTTTCTTAGCTCTTCGATCAGATGAAGAATTCAATAATGTTCTTACTGACGCTAATACACTTGCGGATGAACTCGGTATTGAACCTAATTTCCCTGCTGTTCAGTCCGTTAGACCACGAAGAAAACCCAGACAATTTGATTATGAACACAGTGATGAACCAATTATTGATCCAAAAAACTATTATATATTAACGTTTATTTTAATATATTAGAACAAACTTTATCGTCTTTAAGAGACATATTTGAGGGAATAACAAGATATGATACTATGTTTGGATTTCTCTATAATATGTTTGATTTAATGGAAAACGAGCTATTACAATGTTGTAAAGATTTACATCTTCATCTAACTGATGATTCTAGAAGGGAATCAGATGTAGATGGAATAGAATTATTTGAAGAGATAAAATCTTTAAAATTACATCTTAAACCTACTTCAGCTGAAAAGCATCAGTTATAGCCCCAGTCCGTTCTTGAATATATTTTTGAAAATCAGCTCATAGCATCATTTCCAAATATGTCAATAGCTCTTAGAATATTACTCAGTTTCAGTTTCAGTTGCGTCTGGTGAGAGATCTTTCTCCAAACTAAAAATTATTAAAAATTATATGCGATCCACAATGTCACAAAACAGATTAAATAATCTGTCTGTAATAGCAATAGAAAGCGACACGATGGATTCGATTTAGAATTAGTAATTAAAGAATTTGCGGAGAAAAAAGCTAGGAAAGTTGCTTTTTTATAATTTTCTAAAATTTTGTTGTTTTTTTATTAATTTTATTCCACTATTTTTTTGTAAATTTTATTGTTAATAAAACTTTTTTAAAATTTCTGTTTTTCACTTAAATTAATTTGATTTGTTACAGTTAAACTAGGTATGTACTACATAAAATTTATATTTTACAACAAAAATGTAAATTTTGGGGCGGCAAATTTGGCTCTGCACACAGGCGGCCATTGATGCTGGCGCGGTCCTGCAACAGCAGATAAGAAACTATTAATACTGGAGGTAGCAGAGGACGATATAAAACGCATACGTTTTTCAATGCCATGTAGTACTACTAAGTAATTACTCTTTGAAAAAAATGTGGACCTGATAAGGGCAATGGTGGTTCAAACAATGCAGCTTGATGTTGCATCGATGTGACGCAGCAAAGTTTGTTGCACTAATCTTAATGGAATAATGGAGTAGGAGTTCAGTCGTTGTAATGCAATTCACGAGCTGTCGTGGATATGTAACCTATGGCACTTGAATAACAACTTTAGTTATGCTAGCTACATGCTCAAACGTTTTGTAGAAATTAGAGCAGTTCTCTTAGACAGGGTATAAAAACAATTAGTTGCGTTTATAAAGCAAAAATGAAGTATTAAGCTTGAGTTAGAAAGCCTAATAGTCCAAGAGCCAGCAACGGGTTTGCTTACAGTATTTCTACCAAGTCTGTAACTGTTATGGAAGGTCCTTTTAAATATACTGAGAAGGAAACTCGAAGTCTGGCAAGCCTGCGGTGTTGGTTTTGGCCCCCTTGCGTCGTTGAAGGATGGAAAAAAATAATAAGAAAAAAGTATAATAACAAGTCTGGCCGTTTGCTATGTTAAAGTAATCATATCTTATGTAAGTAAAAAGATTGACAGACGCTTTCGCGGGTGGTAACTTTATCTCAGATTCACATAATGTTGCATAATAAATTTAACCATTTACTGTAAAATATCGAGAAATCCAAAAAAACCGATCCTCAGCGGGCTGTGGAAATTCAAACGTGTGAATAATAAGTTTGTGGCACTGTATGTCTGTCAAATTCGAGGTTACCAGGTTAGGTTTTCCGTCAGTTTTGACACAGACTGACGCAAAATATAACCTGCTAACCTCAAATTTGACATAGACTTACAGGGTTACCAACATATTATTCCTATGTTCTGTGTCAGTTTTGACACATTCTTTTATTCCGCCTTTCAAGGACGCAAGGGGGCTAAAACCACCACCGCAGGCTTGCCAGACTTCGGGTTCCCTTCTCAGTATATTCAAAATGATCTTCCATAACAGATACAGACCTTTTAAAAATACTGTAGGAAATCCGTTGCTGGCTCTTGGACTATAATACATTTTTATTTGGTGCTGTGTACACTTTTTCCTAAGACTGTAGAGAGTAGAATTAAAATAACTTGAATTAATCAGTGAAAGTCATTACATAATTATGTAAAACGTATGTAGAGTGCCATGCACTATTTTCATGGCCATATACTAATTTTTGACGGCTATCTAAATGGGCGCAAACAATAGTAGATTATGCAATGAGGGAGAGAAATTGCACTGAAGCAAAATTGCATTCTCTCCGAGTTGCATATACTATATTTTTCACGTTGCAGGAAGATTTAAAACGAAAAACCTGTATTTTTTAAACGTCATTTATTGACATTTTAGTTACAATTATTTAAAAATTAGTAGCCTATGATGGCACCGTAAGTCATTATGACAAGAGCTCACAATTATGTCAAATTCGAGGTTAGCAGGTTAGGTTTTGCGTCAGTTTGTGTCAAAATTGACGCAAAACCTAATCTGATAACCTCGAATTTTACATAATTGTGAGCTCTTGTTGCTCAGTCATAATGAAAACTCCCTGGGGACATTTCTCCTCTCTACAGAGTAATTTATTATTTCTCTCACGATTTTGGTATCGTAGAAACCGTGTTTTGCTCCCAGACGTAAAAAAAATGATTTATTTTCGAGCCGTATCAACAAGATGCAAATCCTGATTTTTTATTAAAATTAATTCAGAATTGCATACTAAGGAAGCTAGTATAAATAATAGAAAGACGCGGTTGTAAAGAACTCCAGACAGCCATTTTGAGTAATTAATTTGCTTAATTATTTAATTTTGCCTTATGCTTCTGCTCAAATGTATAGACTGAGAACACAATAAATGAGAAGTATATATTGCTCTGTATATTGCAAGTTCAAGTTCTTGTAAATAAAATTACTCGTACAGTGTATTAGAATGTTAAAGAATAAAATAGCATATAATAGGCCCTGTTAAGGCACTACCTGGGTGTGAATCGGGTAGTACTGGTGATAGATGGTCCCTGAGGCTACTTCTAATGGCTCCTGAAGCGATGCATTAAGCCAAATTCTTATCATACCAAAGGTGGGTGGCACGTAGAATTTGGCCGGCTACGGGTAATTGGTTTGCACACACCTCGGACGAGGGGAGTTGTAATCTTCGTCTGGCAGTTCTGCAGAATATCGCTGATGGACAGAAGAGTCCTCTAAGCCAATTGTCAGATGAATCGACCTGGTGGGCCTCTATCACGCAGCAATCTACATGTTTATCGTGGCCTTTCTGGAAGCATATTATTGTGGTTTTTGAAGTCCAGTGCTAGAGTACTATCCCAGTAGGAATGTAGGAAGAGAAGGTAACAAATCTGGCAGGTCACTGCGTTCAGTTTAAGGACTGTTTTGGGAGTCTGGGAGTCTTGTTCAGGTACTAGAACCAGTACCTAGCCACGAACTAGACGGTTAGCAGGTAAGCCAACGGGAAGCTGTTTAGAGAAGGTATTTGTAGATCTAGCAAGCCACTCAAATGGGGTACAAGGATAGGTTTGGAGTCCACGAGACGTTCGAGAATTCTAGAAAGCGGCGACTTGTCTGTAAGAGCAAGATGAAGTCCGGATCGATGTTGGGATTCGACAGGGTCTTCCAGCTGGATAGGCTAGTCACTGAACTCAAGTGTCTGAACATCCGAGCATCTTGGTTTTATACCTTTCTGAGCATCTTTATCTCGAGTATTTTGTATGGGATTTAAGAAGGGTTGCGGTGGGCTTCGTTGTATGCAGACTTACACACCGCTAAGCCGTTTCGTTTATCGAAAGACATTCAAGCGTTAATTGTAAACTATTAGCGGCATGCAAATTTCAAGCATACTATTATACATACATTGAAGTTTGTGTAGGTGCTAACGTCATACGGTTTTGATTTAACTAACGGGTGTTCATAAACAGTCGTCATCCCAGTTGCTTTGAAAAACAAAATGTTATGTCTTTGATTAATTCGTGCAACACAATGAAAACGTCATTGAGTACTGTCATAGCGCATTTTTTCTCAATTTTAATAGACATACGTTTCTGAAGTCAAAACCTACTGGGATGACGACTGTTTATGAACACCCGTTAGATTAAATAATATAGAAAAAGTTAATTCGGTGAATTAGGCGTATTTGCGTATATATTCTTATGAATTAGGTAGCCCTGGACAAAGTACTACAACAGTGGGAATCTTTTTGATAATATCTTTTTACACTCAACTTTTTAAGTACAATGCAATAGAGAGAACAAAATAGGGACTCTTTCGGTTTCTGAACTATAGTCACAAATAAAGTTGAACATTTCAGTTCACTGTTCTGTTGTTGTTCAAAAATAGCAGCTAACGAAATAAACATCCTTAATGCACTTTTCTACTTATATAATGTTAGGTATCTAGTAAAAATTGACATGCCACTTTAATTTGTTAGGTTATGATTGATGTAAAACTATGCTTTTTAAATTCAAATAGCAATTGGCTTCGATGCCATCAACTAACATTTTTAAGCAGTTCAAATATATATATAAAGCAACCTTTGCTTTGCATTTTATACGTATAGATCGATTTTTTATATTTCCCAAATGGTGGATGCTTTTTCAAAATTAGGGACATTTGTCATTCTTTCGTGGCTGGTACTAACGCACCTAAACATTATACTTCGTCTGATGGCAAAAAAGATAAATATGGCCTGTAGTTAAGCAGGTTTGCCTGGAGGACCATATAAAAGATAGAAGAACGGCTGACAGTCCTCATCGCATGCTGGCAATAACAGACCTTGAAGCCTAAATCACAGTCTATATACAAAATTTTGTATATAGACTGTGCCTAAATTAAGCTGAAGAAAGACAAGAAGTGCTTCACTTCTGATTTGCTACAATTTCGCCGTCTTCAGCGAAAGGCGAGCACGACACTCACTAGCTCAAACTTCCGGCAATTTTTTGTCATGGGTAAGAATCAGGCAATAGTTCAATGAAACAAAATGAAGAAAAATACAAAATGGTGCCAGACGTCAATCACAACAAAAACCGAGTTGAACTCGCAGTGTAAATAAAACGTCTAGTCTTGTCTCTTTCGTACTGATGGCCCGTCATTTCCTTTCCTAAACACCGACACGGTGTTATGTTTCCTGGGGTTTCTAAGCAACCCCCTGTTGGATTGCAGCTTTGTATTATTTTGTTAACTATCTAAGAAATAAGTAAATATAACTGTTTTCAAATAACACGATAATTGTCCACCCCTAAGTAGAGTCTTAGAATGTATAATACAACATATCTGCTTCGTTATTTTGCAGTAAGTCAGAAGTTCTTATTTACATTTACTAATACGAGCTTGAATGCTGTATCTCCATCCACTATTCTCCGAAACCTCATTTCGAAAAAGTGATTCAATTCAAAAATTCTTGTAAAGACACCCATTATAGTAAGCACAGTTTGATATGATATGTGTTAAAGTGGCAGATGAATTAATTGCACGTATCGAAATCTAAAAGACACTGACTTTGTTTTTCATAGCCGCAGTGTAATATAATATAGAGGTCAAATTTGATCTTCTCGTGTTTTTCTTAATCTGTGTAACTAACGAATTATTACTGCAATAAGGACTAGCAGTGATCGTTAATTCGTTACGACTTCATTTTGCAGGGAGATCAAAAAGCAATAAAATATCGAACGTGCCGAGCAGTAAAAGATTAAACTGAAATCGGTGTAGCACTCGGCATAATGTCTGAAAGATAATTAAAGCCTTTATCGATAGCTTCCAGAAGAAGAATTTACCGAATTACAAATTGAGATGCATTCTGTTTCGCTCCGATTACTTTCGATACAGTTCAATTGGCGATTTAAAATGTAAGAGAGTTAAAAGGTTAATTCACTGACATCGGACTTATGTTTTTAAATTGCCTCGCAGTGCAGGAAAGGAAATTGAAATATTGACGTTGAGCTACAAAGCAGCCCGTTAAGTTACTTCGTTTATTTTTTATCTTCGGTTTCACCTGACCTTTTCAAAGGACTTTATAATTTAAAGGGGAATTGCTAGGGAGTCATGCAGCACTTTGGAGATCAGGTGAAGTTAACGTATTTTTTAATAAAGTTAACTTAGATGTTAATAATTAATTTTGGTTTCGGTATTAGAAAACCGTTAAGAGCAGCAGCTTTAATAAAAAAACCCCTAGAGATGATGAATTTCGCCCGAAAATTTTATTAGCATGCGGTTATCGAAAAAGCACCTGCAATGGAAGTCTGACATTTTAATTAACCTTATGGCCATGTAAAAATATCCCTTTGAGTTTCCCAATTTCCATCCATTAATACTTTGATCTTGTGAAACGTCATTTACAGAAATGAGAGGGTGGTATAAAATTACATCAATGCAGACCATACTCGAATTGTAATGTACTAGAATGAATAACGGTGTATACAATTATTTAAATACTTGTACATCTCTCTAGAACTAAAAATGCGTGTTTTATTAACTAAAGGGACATTTTAAAATTATATTCAGTTTTAGTACAGTAGGTAATAGGAGAACGGCCCTGGCCAACTCAGCTTTCTTAGCGATCTTTGGCCGTGAGTTAGATTAACGAAATTGTTCTTGATAACTACTAAACATATGGACGCCAGTTGCCGTTTGGCGCAACACCAGATTCAGTTAAAACTGCCTTGTGGGAACTTTATTGAATTCAACGCTAGCAAAGATACATATAGGTAGTTTAACTGAGTAAATTCAAAATTATGGGTAATATATAAATAACATCCAATTCATATATGCAAAACACACTTGGCAGTTATCTAAACAGTTCAGCTTCGAATTATTGTGACATTTATAAGACCATATTATTACAAAAATGCAATAAGCAAATAATATACGAGTATTATGCAAGCAATGAAATGGATTGAATTATTAAAAATAAGCTCTTGGTATTGAATTGGGCGAAGATCATAAAACCCTAACTGAAGTGAGCATCAGATCACGATTAAAAAAGCAATTTAATGGCATGATTAATGTATCACGTCGCAGTCGTCGAGAAGTCTTCCCCGGAGTAAGCTCTTCGCAGAGTCGCCGCGGTGTGCACATATCAATGAAATTTCCTATTTAGTAGTCTATATATGTAAATAAAAAATACCCAACAAATCCAGAAAATACATAAAACAAATGAAATAAGTAAACAAGTGAAGCTGGTTTACTAGATATAAATGATCAAATAAACGAAATTGGCAAACAAGAAATGGTTGATAAGAAGTTGCCAATTTAGACAATTTAGAATTTATAACCTCCAATGCAGTTTTAAAACGCAGCAAAAAGTACGATAGTGGTAATTGCGCCCTCGAGCACTCGCAAGGTAGACTATAAAAAACTTGCCCTTCAATCATCAACTAGTTACATCGAAAGTCCGTAGAATAGTTTTATGCCACCAGGTACCACAGTATTTTGCAAGCGTGCAACGCACAGCTCAACGGGCGGTGAAACAATTATTATGAGTCCCTTAAAAATAACGTGGGGGTTACTTGAAAGACACGAAAAGAAAGAAAAACCTGCTGTTGAGGATGGTTTGGTGGAATTTTCTTCCAAATGCTATCAAATCCTGATTTAAGTAGAAGCGTGCAGTAATCCAAAAATCCAATAGTATCAGAAGGAGCTGCGGTAAAGCATCTTAGAGTCTCGGAAGTAAAGTCAAGGCTCAAAAGTATCCAAAATTGGAAACTGGAAGATAGAACATTAACGGCCGGTCTTATAAAGACCACCACTCTGAGATTAAATTTAATTCGTTGTTAAAGTAAACAAAAGCGCATCAAAACGTTAGTACTTATGACATTTTATTCATTAGTAAACAAATTTTAATGCGCATTTGTATATTTTAACAACGAATTAAAGTTAACCGCAGATGAGTGGTCTTTATAAGACTGGCTGTAAATGTATATACTACTTAGTTAGTCCGATGCACACAACAGCGTTTAAAGTAGCCGAATGTCAAGTCTAAAAATTACCGAAAGCTACAACAACGTTTAAAGTTGTAGAATGTATTATATCGATTCAAGCGTAGATACCAAGGCTAGTTTGCCAGATATAAAGACGCGTCGACGTCTAAATAGTTTGGTGTAAACCCTTAACAAAAAACTACGCTCCGCAATCATTCCCTCCAATCTCAAACCACAATCGCATGGCCAAAACACTCAACCCTACTACTTAAAGCAAGAGCTCTAAAAACCCCAACAAATATCACAGTAAGTAGTATATAAACCTAGTAAACCCACAAAAAATGGCAAATAAAAACAAAGTAAACATTTTAAACATACTATATAATAAATATAACTACAAATGGACTAATGGAGAAGGAATATAGTAATGGTATTACAAGAAGAAGTTGAACAGCTACGATCTTCAAAATAGTCCTTTTGGAATTGGTGATGTGAAATCTACACCTGCATTGGATTTGAAGGCGTACTGCATTGAACATATCGTTAGAGTTCATTCTGTAATCTTCTGGTTGATTTGGATAAAATCTACACCTGAGTTGGATTTGGAGGTATGAATGCGCATCTGTATTGTGGCAGTTTGGATTGCTGACAGGTCTTAGTCGCAGCTTCAAGTAAGGCGGTTCCTGCAACCAGTAGGTTGCGGTTCTGGTATCTTCATTGGAGCTATAAAAGGAGCAATTAATAACAACGGTTGTTGGAAACGGTAACCAGAGCTGTATTTACATGGCCGTTCGAGAACATCAGTAAGCAGGAGGCATGTACTTGGTTCGACGGAGCAGCTGATTTGAGCACTTAAGTGAGTTAATTACAGGTATATGTAAAAGAATAAACAGTAATAGGTTTCAATAGTGAGTGAATAAGATATTTAAAGTAAGTACTTACCTTTGTCAATATTTGAAATGATATTAATTGTAACAGATATGAGTTCGACTAACTTTTCATTTTTTATAGTTTGACATTGACAGTTGTAGAAGTGTCATTTTGAAATAATTCTCGTAATACGAATTAACTATAAAGTATAAAAAATTTAATAATCAAGACGATAGTAAATATTAATAAATGAAAATAATTTATCATATTTTATAAAGCTTGAACCTAACCTGATTTAAGAGTAAATGTTCTACCGGAGCTAGAAAAAGAAATAGAATCAATAGTAAACATATAAGGGCATATTTTATATACGTTAATCTTTTCATGAGTTTGTTCCAATCTGTAGCATGAACAAAATTAGTGTCATCTAGTATGGTTGTGGAAATGGAAACCAACGCCTTGAAAAAATTGCTTACATACCTATATTTAATTCAAACGGTCAAATTGTGTTATTAAATATTCTTTTTATCCATCTTATTACAATATATATTGTTCAACAAATAAGCTTGCGCCGGTCGAATAGACACTTCATCTTAAATCTAACCTAAAAATAAAAATTATGTTAAGTCGTTTATTTACTAACGAAACTTAGCTATTAAACTACAGAAGATGTTGGAAATGTCTGCCTTGTTCTTCAATACACAGTGCAACACGTCTGTTCGTGTTATCAAACACTTTCTGTAAAAGGTGAGGTGTAATTCGTAATTGTATTACATTCTTCTACGATACTTTATCGTAATCTTCCAGAGTATGCACTGGTGTCTTACAAATGGTGTTTTTTAATAAGGAAAACAGGAAATAATCGAAATAAGGAAAACAGGAAATAATCGAGAGGACTAAGATCATACGATCATGTGATATCAATCTTTCGTCGTAATATTGTCGCAAGAATTTCAAGGTGGTACGAGCCACATGAGGCCAAGAATTGTTTCTGCTGAAAGTATCCCTGTTCCTTATCATCCAACTTATTGATAATTGATTGCAGTAGGTTGTTCATGTATGTCTCAGCAGTGATAGTATCTTCAAGGAAATATGGAACCGATCAATCTCCTTCGCAAAAGAGCTACACCGATTATAGGGCAATGCAAGGGAGATTCTCTCATGAAATTGGGATTGTTGGTACTTCACACTCTCATCACTTGCGAATTGACGTATCCAGACAAACAAAACCACGATCGTCTAAGAAGAACGTCACATACAAAGCATTATCATCCAGATTGTCTCGAAACCAGGTACAGTATGCCAACTCGTTTATTATAATCTGGTGGCAGCAATTCCTGATGAAGCTGTACTTTGTAGGGAAACAGTCTAAATATATTTTTTAATGGTTTGACATCTACCATAACTAAGACTATTTCTGCAACAACCTTCAAAGCGACAATGTAGGTTCTCTGCGATCCGATCTCTTACTTGTTCGATAGTATCATCGGTCGAATTCGTTTCCTGCCAGCTCTAGTTCTGTGACCTACACTACCAGTTTCTTCAAAATTGGTAACAGTGTGCTGCAGTTGACGCAGGAAATAATCTTCAATCATTGCTATTTCAGGAAAACGCATTCGGAACTCATTTAAACACAAACGTGGATCCTACATCCACTCACTCATAATATGACTGTATCATAAAAATGTCTTGTTCTTGAGAAACCATCGTTATGAAAAGCTTGGGAAAACTGCAGAATTCGCGGCACATTCCCCTGCTATTGTTAATATTAATTATTATTAACCATGTTTCTCTAGTAAGCAAAATCAAATTGTAAGGGAAGCAAGTAAAAGGAGGGGAATTTGCCCGGATTCTGCAGTTAAGCCAAAAGCTTGAATAAAGAATAATTAATTATAACACAAATACAAATGTGACAGTTTTAAAGCAGCAATTTGTTCTTTCATAGCCATACCAGATGAGATTAGTTTTTGATCATACTTTATAATAAAAGTATAAAGGGTGTTATAACAGTATATATATCTCAAAAAGAAATAACTCAAGTGTGTACAAACGCATGTAAATGTTATACTTACTTGTTACTTGGCAATCTAACAAATTGAAAATAGAAATAGAAATATCAAGATCATTAAAGTGTGTGCAACGTTGCAACTCATATCACACGAGGTTTACACAGTATGTGAGAATTTTCAAATAAGCGTTTTGAAAGTAGCTAGCAAAAAGCATGTACTTTAGGATCAATTAGTACGTTATTGAAGACTAACTTGCATATAATATGGCATTGAATCAAGTAAAACTATAAATGATTAAGCTATTCTAACAGAAAGTCAATCTTAAAAATTATCGTCGTTTTCAACACACACGTTATGGACGCGTATTTGTGTGTTACATTAAATTAAATTTCCGATATTTTTGAAAGGTATCAAAGTGGTGATGCAACTCACCCATGATCACAAGGCGGCACGGGGTGCAAACAGTACAGGTTCGTGCGTTCCTTGACGCAGTGGTGGAGGCAGGCAGTTAAATGTAAAAGGACATACACTTACTGACCTCTAAATTTCATCGATAATAATAAATTGTACTCACTGGTGGTGGCCACTCCCATGGCCCCTCGGTACTTCTGGCTGTCACGTTACAATGCTTGACCTTGCATCAGGCAGCATCAACCCTTTGGCACCTCATCGCTGCCTTCACTGGTTGGGTTAGCTGTCGCAGGGGCGGATGGGCCATAAGACGAACCGGGAAATTTCCCGGTGGGCCGGCTGTTCAGAGGCCCGCAGGGCCGGGTGGCTGAAAGTACGTCTAAGTGATCTACCAAACTATCTTCATAAATATGTACTTACCGAAAATAAGAACCGGAATGAATCAACAATCAACAATTTCAGAGTAATTTTACAGTTATAGATACAGATGAAACTGTTGAAGAAAACAACGATGATTTTGAAAGAAATGGTGGTTTTGATGTTAATAATAAAAATGTAAATCTTGTCTTAAATGTGCAATTTGCTGTTATTCTGTCATTCAAAAGTACAATATGTACAGTGAGGCATATTCTGCACTAGAAATGCTTACAAATATTTATTAACATCTATATATTATATATATATGAGCTAGATAGAAACAGTCAAATAAATGAAATAAAACGGCGAATCAGATTAGCATGGGTGGCTTTCGGAAAATTGTCCTTCATTCTCCCGAAAAAGAAATATAGCTCAACATCTTAAAAAGCGATTATTTGAACAATGCATTCTACCAGTATTAACATATAGCGCGGAAAACTGGACAACAACTAAATATAACATCGAGACAATAAGAGTTGCTCAAAGAAGTATGGAAAGAGCCATGGTGAACCTGACAAGACGAGACAAAATTAGAAACGAAACACTCAGAGCAATCACCAAAGTAACGGATGTTGGTGTTAAAGTTGCACACCTCAAATGAGTTAGCTGGCATGTAGCAAGGAGCGACACATTTCGGTGGAACCGTAAAATTTTAGACTGGAGGCCTATGAACATAAGAGAGGCAGAGGGAGGCCACAATGCGCTGGTATGACGATTTTTAAAAGAATAGCTGGGTTAGCATGGATCCGAACAGCACAAAACCGGGAACGATGGAGGAATTAGAGAAGGCCTATGTTCAAGAATGGACCTAAAAAGAGGCTTATGAAGAAGAAGAATATATATATATATATAAAAATGGATCCCTATTTCCCTTGGTCACGCCATAACTTGAGAACGACTTTACCGATTTTATTCATCTTTTTTTTAGTTTTCTAATACTGCGTAGAAGGTTCCTACGGAATGAAAAATTAAGGGAATCCAAAGGGAAAGCCGGAAAATTGTAAAATATCGAAAGTGTGTTGTTTCTATTTGCAGTCACACCTGTGATTAATGGTTTGAAGGGTTTTCCCCATAATGTCATAATCCGCATCAGGTAACCGAAAGCGGAAGAGATAAGACACTAATAGTTTATGTAATTCCAAATGCTTTACATAAGTCGTCGCAGTCAGTCAGTCAGACATTCAAATTTGGTTTGTGCACAAGTGATTGTGAAAACAATTCCGTGTCGTTTATAGTGTCCGTTACAATGCAAAGGCACGACGAGTTAACATAGGTCGTCGAAGACAGTCAGCTGCGCGGGTATATACTTTACGTGCGAACCGCAATGATGACCAGCGCGCTATGGATAATGAAAATAGTTGTAGCTACTAGCATGTTTTTAAAATGAAAGAAATCGAAAATTCGAATATCGGAAAAACGTTGCTGAACCCGCCAATAGCAGGCAAATCAATGTTCGGGCAGGACAACGTCTGTCGGGTTCGCTACCCCTTAGAGGGTGAAATAAGGTAAATAAGCCTAAAAAGCGATATGGGTGTCGTTATTGAGGTTTTTTGGGACGTTGATTGCGAAAACGGCATTTATTTTAAGTCCAAGACGATGGACATGACATAAAATTAAAAATTTATAGTGGTTAAACGGGGTTTTAGAGACAAATTATTTTTGGACAGAACAACGTTTGCCGGGAGGGGACGAGACGGACGGGACGGGAAGGGACAGGAAGGGACGGGGCGGGACTGAACTAGACGGGACGGGACGAGAAGGGATGGGATGGGATGGTAGGGGAGGAGACGAGAAGGGACGGGACGGTACGGGACGGGGACTGGGACGGGGGGATGGGATGGGATAAAATGGGATGGGATGACAGAAAATAATTAGTCATTATTTAATACACAAATAACGAACTCGCGCGTACGAAGTCGCGGGTTACAGCTAGAAAATGGCATACATTTTTAAGTCCAAGACGATGGACATGATATAAAATTAAAACTCTATAGTGGTTAAAACGGGGTTTCAGAGACAAATTATTTTTGGGCAGCACAACGTTTGCCGGGCCAGCTAGTTATCAATAAATCAAGTGCAATGTGAAAGAAGTTTTTCCAAGTTAAAATACATTAAAATAGATTGCGGAATTCAATGTCGAATAATAATTTGGATGCTTTTATGTTAATGGCTTGCGAAAATGATATTTTATATAATATTGGCTCTGATAACATTATAGATATGCTTATGCAGCAAAGCAAGTTATTAAATAGATTGTTAAAAGGGTATAGTTTTTATATAATAATTTTTTCTTAAATTTTTGTGTTTAAAGAATTTTTATGAAGTTGTAAGTTCTCTAATCGTTTATACAAACCTAATTTCTACACTTGGAATAAAAAGACTTTGACTTTGATTTACTTTTATTTTTTTTTTTTTTTTGTTGTATGAGTCACACCTGTACTTGACTGGGAGTCCAGCATTTTTAACTAAAAGAATGTTTTTTGGGATAGTAAATGTAATCTGATTCAAAAATCTGTAATAAACCTATGCTCTATTTAATTTTAAAGGAAAAATGCGTAACACCTGTAAATGTATATTTTAGCCATATCCCGGAAATTAAAAAAGGGCCGACAAATATTATTTCCCGGGCCGCTAAGATGTTGCCCATCCGCCCCTGGCTGTCGGTACTTTTCGCTAGTACTGCCCAGTAGTAACCTGCTAGAGTAACTATTGTTACAACCCGTACAGAGTCGTTAAGAACTCGGATACTACTGGTCTTTCACAGTAATTACCGTAAATCTTGCTAGGCTATAGCGTGCCTCCGCGGGCTTGCATTATCATTTCGGAACCCCATTCTTCCGCGAATCACTGTGCGAAACCTCGTGCTTTCGCAGAATTCAACTCTCTGACTATCAATAGTCGACCAGCACAAGCAAGAAGTTTTAACGTCTACCGGTCACTGTAATTGCCAAAAAGCTACCAAATATAATTCAATTGTCTACGAGGCGTGTATATTCTACACTAACTAATCTAATTTACTATCTAGAATTACGCATCGCCGCGCTCGCCGCTTCGCCTCGCATTATGCAACTTATCACGTTATAATTAATTATTGGTTCGCGTATAATCGCTTACGCCAAGAAATAACTACGCAAAACACCAGTTTCATTATTACGTCGCGCTCCTGCCACAACCCCAAAACGTTCTGGCTAATTTTTACATTCCATTTCTAATAGAGCCCCATCGAAATAGTGCATTGGTTGCACGTATCGTCCGGGTCTCCAAAACGACGGACAGCGAGACAACGCCTAATACATTCGTCAAGATTATATTACATTCCAGAAATGGCAAACTTAAAAATAATGCACCCCAAAACCATCAAATATTTCATCTCTAACACAAGACACTAGGCGGGTGCAGAAAAACAGATAACAACCTCAACACAAAAGTGGGAAGAAAGATTTGTTGCGGCATAACTCGCGGTAAAAACAATAATTGATTAAACTAAACTGACCCCTAGCTGTTGTTAGGGCTTATAAGTCATCAATTCACCTTCAAACGCCCATTCCAATATGAGAGCCATAACAGCAAAAAAAAAATCACGAAGGCATTGCTACACCCGGTACGGAGGAAAAATGTGTGTACTACTCTGTCATAATTATCTTATCAACCACTAAATCGCATTTGTTTTTTTTTTCATCAACAAGAAACCAGGAAGATATCTTAGAAAGGGAACGCTCTAAAACTTGCCAATAACGTCAAAAATCAAAATTTGTGATAAGAGAAATATTCCTAGCTAATGATAATTTCACTTGTCGTACAGAAAAGTTGTCTTGAGCGCATCATATAGAAAGGTTACCTAACCAGGTAGGCGCAATAAAGTCATCGAATAATATGAATGACGTTACAGCTTCATATTATGCCACAAAAAACTCACTGATTCAGTAAGGAAAAGCCCTAGTTGAGTTAACTCTGATGTGTCTGAAAGCGATTTTGGCGTACCGCGAATGTAGACGTTAGCGTAACTGTGGATGTGATTGTTCCTGAATATTGTGTTTAACAAGTGTGCCTAGTATGGCGTCTTTTCTGCACTCGTGTCTACGCTTTTACGGTCGACCTAGTATAAGAAACTAGAGCGATATAAGTGCTCTTCACTGAAAATTCCAGATGTAACTTGATTTTAGCGACGTTATCGATATGGCTGCTGAGAGCGGGGGCGGCGCCGGGGGCCGAGAAAATTATGAGTAAACGCCACTCATTGTACCGGAGTTTGTGCTCCGTCCCGTAATTTGAAATATTGCAACAATGCGCGAATCTTAAGTGTACGGGCAGATTGCGACAGTGATGTATCTGATTTATTAATCGTGGCGCGCGGCTGCTCAACCCGGTTCCAACTTAAATGGTTATATATGTGAGGCCCAAATTGATATAAATAAGTCCCTTAAGATACTATTACAAAACTTGTCGTTTGCGGAGCCCTTCATTTTTCAGAACGGAGCCGCGCTAAAGAGCAATTCTTCCCAGAAATTGTTCAATAAAATTTCATTTTATTCCGGGAATAAAGTATATATTAAACGAATGTTTTTGTCAAGATAAAGTATTACAAATCCGAAGGAAAAGAGGTTTTTCGATAATACATCGCCTGATATAGCGGCCCACGGGTTTTTCACTAAACGACCATTATATAAACCATTTACCGCCGACATGGACGTAGGAATTGCTCAAACTCCTACATAATGTGACAATCAAACCGTCGTTTTTGTTCATTAATCGCTCAACCACACTTATCCACAGGGTCCGAGAGACTTCTAAACACAGATACTACTAATTAATGTATTGTTAACTGCCTTCCTTATACCGAAATGACCGTTATGGAATAATTGCATGTGTAACAGGTAAGAAAAAATGAATTTGTTTGAAAAATAGACTAAATAGGTATTTAGGCAGAGTTATTTTTGTTTTGAAAATTTATATTGAAAATTCTTCTAATTTCGTTACTACGAAATGATATTCTGGATACGTGTTTCGTATACCTTAGCACTTACGAAAAATGTGGGGTCTGATATAGAAGAATCGACGGCAGTTCAATAATTGGTTGCTAATATCTACAATCTGTCATTCTGTTAACAATGTCAATATGTACTACCAGAATTTCGGGTAACTTTTTTTATTCTCCGCTTTTGAATATCAATTTTTGCTATGCCCACCTTTTTAATTCTTGAGTCGGCTACACGAACAGATCATATTAGCTGATTAATGTTGATAGGTATGAGAAGACTGTAATTGTGCAGTTAGTAGTGTAATCACACTGTTTGTGTTACACGCATCTATCTTCTTTAGTTAATTTGTTGCAAATATAATTCATTTTTGCTGTGTGCATAGATTGTCATCCGCGTCAGAAAATATATAACTATGACTATTCACCTTATACAGTTTCAACCAATCAAAACACTGGATTTTTCGAATTTTGACGAATGAGCTGCGACTTACGCGGCAATTTCTCCTCGCCATGGAAATATGGCAATGTTTGGTAACACCCCTACGACAATTCCATTGCATTTTTCTACGTTTTAGAGAATCGAAGGAATACTTGATTTTTAACATTATTAAACAAATCGTTCATTGATTTCTGGCGTTGAAACTGTATTTGGGGAATCGTCTACCAAAAGATCCCTTGACCATGCCAAGTTACCGGTGATAAATTTTTGAATATATCCCTGGTTCACTGCGCTCTTTCGGGGGCAATTTTCAAAAACTTATCGGCATTTTGACATGGTCTTGGAATGTTACTACTGACAATTTCATTTCCCATCACATCGCTGCTGCTTGGAGCTTGACCAGATCTATATATATATTGATATGATCATTAAATGATAAAACATTCAATAACTACACAATAATAAACCAGCTTAAAATAATGTTCCTAAAAGGTTTTATAATTGGAATTTCGGTTTCTTACAACGGTATTTGCAATTCATTGTAAATGGTCCAATTTTGATTGCACTTGTAATACAAATTAGTCAAGACTTGTCTAAAAGAAGTTATTGTTACTATAAAATGTAATATAAAAGCTTAATTCTTACATATTTCGTCCTGTAGTTGAAAACATACACAATGTAAAACTGTAACCTAAAAATATGATTTATGACAATTAGAAAAATCATAACAAGTTATAAAAGGAAAACTGTATTATCATTTGTTTGATAACCATTGGTTTTGGCGGGTAGTTTAAAAATAAACAGAACACATGGGTTGTATGAAAATATAAATTAGATTGACGTAAGTCCCATTTGAAGTCGCATTTAATAGTCAATTTTAGACGTTAATGTACTAGTATGTACCATTTATATTGTTATACACCTAAAGAATGTGATAGACAAATATTAGTGCGAAATAAAAAACTTAGTGAGTGTATCGATTACCACTACACAAGGATTTGCTGCAAACCAAAACGAGGATAGCTGTAGCAGAGATCTGCAAATAGAAGATAAATAGCTCGAAGGTAGAAGCTTACAAAGTCAGTATATTACTTTCAACTTAAAACAATACACATATATCAAGGAAAGTAGTAATATAAAATATATGTGCTACTTACAGAGTTATTAAAATTTAATTCTATTGAATAATAAATTAGATAATCATAAACTTGTAAACAGACAGCAATATTAATCTAAAATTGATTTAACTCAAATTAATTATTTATCAAATATTACTAACAAAGGTGTTAAACGTATGATAAAGGCAGATATTAATTGCTTAATAAATACAATAATTTTCCTATATCTTGCATTATAGTTATTCATTGTTTATGTCTTAATCTGATTTTAATAGTAACCCTGAGATAGAGTCGAATAACTAAGGTTATTACAATTACATGCAGAGGAAAAGGATTTCAAGAAGAAAGCAAACAGGAGAAGAAGTAGAAGCAAGACGAGCAGAAATGGAGATCACAGAAGAGGTAAATTCCGAAGAAGTAAGTAGAATGGAAGGCAATACAACAAGAACTGGTGAAGTTTCAAGCAGAAAACAAGATGAACAAATGAATTTGGTAGAAATTATGCCGGAAATGCTCAGGGACAGGAATAAAAAGAAGAAGAAAATAAGAAGAAGGATGCAGAAAAAGGGAAGAAGAAAGGAAGAAGGATGAAGCAAAAGGCAAGCAGAATTTGAGAAAATGCAAGAAAATATGCAACAAGGAATAAAACAAAGCAATATTAGAAGCAGAACAAAGGCAAGAAGGAAGTATGCAACGGTTACAAGAGGAAATTAACAAGGACGAGAAGAATTTAAACGGTTAGAAGATAAGTTACTACAGAGACAGGAAGAAGGTAGACAGGAAATTAAACAAAGCATTTTACAATTAGAAGAAAATTTGCAAGAAAAAATGAACATGAACAAGCAACAATTAGAAATTAAAATCGAACAAGAGCAAAATTTTGAAGAAAAAAATTACGAACATCCAGAAAAAATAAAGAATATCGACAAATGCAACAGATGTAAAGGAAGAATAAATGAGGCTAAAAACAAAATAGTAATTAACCAAAATAAACAGGAAGAGAAACTGGAGATACTAAGTGAATAGTTTGACCAGTGTAGAATAAAAGATGATCAGCTTGAAGAGAAGATGAACAACAATGTAGATAAGATGATCAAATACAAAATAATATGACAAGACAATTATTTAGTCAAATAAATAATTGGGTGCCGAATAGTGGAAATCTATCTACATTCGAAGGTAGAAGGAGTGAATTTCCTATATTTTTCTTGCAGAAAATGGATGATTTAACTAAAAATCATAACGATGAAAATAGGAAATTGCAATTGGTACAATCATCTTGAAAAGGTAATGCTGAAATGTGGTTTAGTTTAGTGAAACAAAATTGTACGGCGTATGAAGGATTTCGAAATGAATTTAGACAACAATATTGGGGTAATTTTCAATAAGCTCAAATTAGGGAATATTTAACAACAGAAAAATATGAAACTAATAAAAGATCAAGAGAAAGTTACATATTAGAACAGTTAGCAAAGCGAAATATTTAACACCACAAATGTTAGAAGAAGAGATAATACATAATTTGTCAAGGCATTTGGAAAATGGAAATTTATCGAGCAATAGCAGTACAGAATATTAAATGTATTAAAAATTTCATGGAGGTTGTTAGGAAATATGTTACAGATGTTACAGCAGTAAATGCTGAAAAAGTATCAAATAATTACAACTACAATCGGAATCAATATGAATACAACAACATGAATAGATTTGGAGGTAACAATCAAAACTTCAAGAGGCAAAGGTATGATAATAATGATCAAAGGCCAGATTACTCTAAACGATTTAAGGATTCCAATAATTATAATGGTAATATACCTGGTTATTCACATAATTATGAAAACCGAATAATTTAGGACAAGACCAAGCACGAAAGGAAGCAAACGCAAACAGACAAAAAGATGATAATTTTAGGAATGGGGACAATTACCCAAGAAGATTAATTATACCGAATACAGGGAATCAACACCAAAGGGTGAATAACAATAGCTGGATGTGTATTCACAAGAAGCACATTCTAGCCAAAACAAAAACGTCAATTATGTGATAATTTAAAATTAATAACAACTATTATAGGGTGTATGAATGATTTATTAATGCAGGATGATGAAATTTTAAAAAAAGCAACAATTTTACCATTTGTACTAATTAATTTTAACAATAAAAATTATTCTGCGTTATTAGATACAGATGCCCAGATATTTCGAGTTAGGAGCAAGTAGTTTTGGAAAATAAAAGTGTTACTGAAAGCAAATTTTAAAAATTTCTCATGTGGAATTATATTCGGCTAACAATAATAAATTTTCCCATTTCAGACCAAGCGGTGATTATAGAATGTATGATGGGAAACAGAAGAGTATTAGCAAGGGTTTTAATAGTAAAAGAGTTACATCTTAATTTTATATTAGGAATAGATTTCTTGGAACAGAATAAAGTAAAGATTAATGCAGAGGAAAAATGTATGGTTATTGAAGGAGAAAGAATTAAATGGTATACCAAAGTGGATACTATAAAAAATGAGATAATGATAAATAATTTTATATTAAATTAATTAATTAAAGAAGAGCAGATAGGGAAGCAGAATAAGCAATTTAAGGAAGAAATAATTAAGATGTTAGAAGCTAATGTTAATCTTGTGAATAAACAAGCTAGAATAACTATTAAAGACTATAGTCACAAATTGGAAATCACAAATAAAGAACCTTTTTCAATAAAAACTATGCTAAAAAATGGAATAATAGAAAGAAGCTCTGGTTCATATATCAATCCAATAGTAGATGTTATGAAAAATAACTCGACGTTACGATTATGTCTCGATGCACTACGTTTAAATCAAATAACAAAGCCATAATTTGAAACTCCACAGACGATAGACAGTAGCAAAAATCCATAATAAACGAATATTTTCAAAATTAGATTTTGGTTAATTAATTTAAATGAAGATTCTAGGAAGTATACTGGTTTTAAAATAGAAGGAGATATATTTCAATTTAAGGTAGTTCCATTTGGATTATCTACATCATGTGCAGGCAGCATTAGTAAAGGCAATGCAAAGAATCGTAAAGAAACTTGAATAATTTTGTGTTAACTTTATCGACGATATTTTAATATACAGTGAGAATATGAAGAGCACATTTTGCATTAAATATTATATTATGCGAGTTGAGCAAACATAATTTGAAACTTAACATAGGGATATGTGAGTTTCTGAAGATGAAGTTATTTACTTGGGTTATATAATAAGCAGAAATGGAGTTAGTATTAGTGAAGACAGGATAAAACTAATAAAAAGTTTTCCTACGCCCAAGAACATAAAGGAATTAAGAAGATTATTAGAAATGTTAAACTACTATAAGAAGTTTATAGAAAAATATTGAGATTTAACAGTACTTTTACTAGAATTGCTCAGAGTAACAGAAAATGGAAATGGCAAGATGTAGAAGAGAAGACTTTTCAATCTTTAAGAGAAAGTTTTTATAATAAGTTGTTACTTAAACACCCATATTTTAATTCAAAATTTATTTTACGAACAGATACTTCAAATAGTGCAATATCGGCTGAGTTATTACAAGTATAAAACAATGACGAAGTACCAATAGTATTTATATCAAGAATATTAAGAGGATATGAATGAAGATATACAATTGCAGAAAAGGAAATGTCAGCGATTGTTTATGCAATAAATAAGTTAAAGTTTTATCTAAGTGAAAATCAATTTTTAATAGAAACAGATAATTTTGCATTGACATTCATGAAAAAGAAAAATTTTATGAATAATATATTATATAGATGGGCATTATTTTTACAGCAGTACAATTTTGATATCAAACATCAAGCAGGAAGACTAAATATTACAGCAGATTATTTAAGTAGAAAGGATACTATTTAAATCAAACCAAATAAAATAATGATAGCACCCGTAAGAATGGAAAATGGCATAGAAAGATATTCGCAAGAGAATTTTAAGAATTTGCAAACAGAAGAAGAAATAATGAAACTACGAAGAAATGCTTTAGTTAATAATAATGGGGAGTATATATAGTCGACGATATTCTTATGAACGAAATAGGAGAAAATAATTTAATTGTATTAAATGTAGACATGGAAAGAGAAGTCATAATCGATATACATTTAAAATATGGGCATATAAGTACAAGAAAGAAATGGTTGATCTTTCGAGAAAAGTTTTATATTAAAAATGATTCTAAGATAATTAAGAAAATTATTAATGCCTACAAGGTTTGTTTATTTGCAAAGGAAAAGAATTACAAGGACATGTGCTATGTAAAAGTCTCTTCAGCATTCTTTTTACCAGTTCAGCACTAATTGCTATTCATGGTAGTGTTCAATAAAGTTTGTCACTATATACCGCACTATAGAGGACCAATAGGCCTCCATCACTAGTTTTTATTGTTGCACTGGTTTATATTACACTCATGTTTATGGAGTACTATTTACACGAAAGTTTTTATTTGTTCGGTATGGTGGATTTCCATTATTCGCTATCGCTGGATAAGAGATCCCTGGGTAGCCTTCTTTTTAGCCTGGTATGTATTGATCTAGTACCTAGCTGATAAATACTGCGCCAGTGCAGTTGTCAATGTTGTTATAAAAGGTTTTTGAGGTTTTGGTAATGAATTTCTGTATGGTGGAGATGCCTGTTTCTCTGTGCAACTGGGAGTTTCTGACATACCATTCTGCATTGGTTATGGTGCGCAGCACTTTGTTTTGTAAGACTTGCAGCTTGTTATGTTGGTTTTGGATGTAGAACTCCAGATGCTGCAACCATAGGTGAGTATCGGTCGAATTATGGTTGTGTAAAGTAATGTTCCACATTTGATTTAAGTGTAGACTTTTTGTTGAGAATGGGGTATAACATTCCTAGTCTCGCGTAGGATTGTGACAGCTTTTGGTTAATGTGGTAGCTCCAGTTAAGTTTACGATCCAAATAAATTCCAAGGTATCGGATGGCTCTATCTTTAGGGTTCCATTCAATTGGTATGTTGTTAATCCTTATTCTTGCTGGGTACTACTGGTCTACGGAGGGTAAAAATCTTGGATTCGCATTTATTGGGGTTTATTTTTATGCACCACTTTTTAAACCAATTATTTAGTTGATCCACACCTTCTTGTAGTTTATGTGCTCCTCGGTGAATATCACTATCCTGCGTAATAATGGCCGTATCATCGGCGTACAAGGCTAGGTGTACTTTAGGTATGGTTGGGATGTCGGACATAATATATTGAAAAGAATTGGACCCAATATAGATCCCTGTGGAACACCCGCGTGAGCTTGTTTGATTGTTGAGGTGAATGAACCTATTCTCACCTGGAATGTTCGGTTGGTTAGAAATGATTGAATGATTTGGTAAAAGTATGATGGAATTTGCATCCTTAGCATTTTGTAGAGTAGTCCATTGATCCAGACGCGATCAAAAGCTTGAGCTACATCGACGAATGTGATGAGTGTATGTGTCTTGTTTTCAACCCTCGTTCGATTATTTCTGTGAGTCTTAATATTTGGTGGTTGGTTGAGTGAGCCCTTTTAAAACCAAACTGTGATGGGGGTATTAAATTCTTGTCCTCTATAAATTTGGTTAGGCGGTGGTGAATAATTCGTTCCAGCAGTTTGAAGAGTTGAAAGTAGACTTATCGGTCGGTATGCGGTCGGATCACTGTGTTTTTTCCGGGTTTGGGAAACATTAGAATAAGAGATTGTCTCCAGGCCTCTGAAAGTAGCCTACCCTTAAGCATGCGTTAAATATTGCCGTTAGGAAGGATATTGATTTTTGCCGGCAGGTTTTTCAGAATTATGTTTGGTACCATGTCATTTCCTGGAGCTTTGTTGATTTTCAGTTTTGTAATATATTGTTTGATTTCCGTAGGTGAAGTTGGGTCTGTGAGAATATATTGTTATTGGAGTTGTTATTGACTTCTGTGGCGATCTGTTGGGCTTGTTCTATATTATGGTCTATGGTGGTAGTGAAAACTTCTTCTAGGTGGTTGGCAAATAATTCGCTTTTGTCCTTGTCTTCTGAAAATACTTGATCATTCACTCGAAGGGTAGGAATTATTAGTGGTTGATTTAGAATCCTCCTGGTTGCCCTCCAGATGCTGGAATCATCAGGGTTTAAATTGTCTACATATTTATTGTATGATTCAAATCTGTGTTTGTCCAATTTTTCTTTGATCTCTCTGATTAGTTGATTTAGTCGTACTTTAGTTAGCGGATCACGGGTTCTTTGCCATAATCTTCGTACTCTATGTTTTTCTTTAATTAAATTGAATATGGCTATTGGTGGATGGAGATAAGTTGGGGGCCTGCGTTGCCGGTATATGGTAGTGGCGTTATGTACTGCTTGGTTAAGTGTGTGTTTGAAGGTTTCTATTGCATTATTAATATCCATTTGTGAGATGAGATTTGTTGGGCAGGACAACAGATTGTTCATTGATTTTTTGAACTGATCCCAATTTATTGGACCATTTATTAGCCTAGGAATTTTAGGGTAATTTTGGGCAGCGTTGTGAAAGGTCACAATTACCGGTAAGTGATCTGAATCTAGTTCTGTCAGAACTGTTTGGGTAATTGGTGAAGTTAGGTTTTTGTGAAGAGTTATATCTAAAATGTCAGGCATGTGGTCAGCTCTGTAAGGAACGTATGTGTAGTCTGTTGGTGCCGAGATGTGTAATGCAAGTTGGGAGGCGAAATCGTTAAGTTTGATACCGTTAGGGTTGGTTTTTCTGCAGCCCCAGTTTGTATGTTTACAATTCAAATCTCCCAATAGTAGTGTTGGTTCTGGGGTGCTAAAGATGTCTTCTAGTTCTTCACGGATAAGTTGTCTGTTAGGTGATTTGTATCCGCAAACAAGTTTTAGTGTGCTATTATTTTTTAAGCTAATTTTTACTGCGGTAGCTTCTATTTTGTGGGTATTATTTATATCTGCTGATGTTATGTGAAGGCTTCGTTTAGCTATTATCGCTGCACCGCCCCATCCAACTGCTGATTCTCTATCTTTTCTGTATATCGTGTATCCTGGGATTGTTAGTTGCTCGTTGTTGACTAGATGCGTTTCCGTTACGCATGCAATATCAGTATTATGCCTTGCGAGAAATGAGATAAAGGTAGACCTTTGTTTTTTTAGGCCGTCGGCATTCCAATTAACTAGTGTTAACTTGTGTATTAAATTTTGTTCATTTGCCGCCATTGAGGAGCATTGGAATTATTGACAGGATAAAATTCTTAATTTGTTCAATGTAAGGAGTTAACATTTGTAGGATGGTCTGAAGGATATTTGACGTTGAACTAGCAGAGTTGGAATTCGATTGATTGTTGTTTGTTTGGTTGGGATTTGTATAGTTGTTGGCTAAGATATTGGCATAAGTTGGGTTGGATGTAATATTTCCTGCAATAAGGGCGTTGGGATTAGTAGGGTAGATTTTAGGAGTATGTTGTGTTTGTTGATTGTGAGGGAAAGTATTTCTAGTCAGCTTCTTGATGTATGGGCAGCCTCTGTAGTTGGCCGTGTGATCTGCTCCACAGTTTACGCAACTGGGTTTGATGTCTTTTGTTTTTTGGCACTCTTTGTAGTGGTGATGTTCAGTGCATTTTACGCAACGCGGTGGTAGGCGACAGTAGTTTTTAGTGTGGCCTACGCGTTGGCAATTTGTGCATTGTGGTGTTTCGCTGTTTTTTCTTCGTGGTTCCACGGTCACTACGCAGTGTAGAAGTTTGTTTAGGCTAAAGAGCTCCTTGGCCTTATCAGTTTTTGATAGCTCGATTGCCACTAGCGGCATGGGCACTTTTTTGCTATTTAGCAATCTAGTTGTTTTAATTACTGGGTATTGTAATTGTTGTAGTTCTGAAGAGATTTCTTCATCAGAGATTGAAATAGGTACGTTTCTTATAATTGCTGAGATATTGGCGTTTTCCGCGGAATGATAAGTGTAATAGTTCACCTTTTTATCCTCGTAATATTTGGTTAAGGCTCTATAATCATCAGAGCTGTTTAAATTGATTTTTAATTGAGTTCCTCTGTATGATGTGGTGAAGTTTTCATTTTTAATTACTGCTTTGATGTCTTTGATTATGTTTTGATGGTGGGTGCCGTTAAGTAGGAATATCGGTGGGATTTTTGGTTTGGCTGGTTCTTCGGTTGTGTGAGAAGCTTTATTTGTGGAATTCTGGTTGAGTGTTGTTTCAGATTGCAGTGTATAGAATTTGTTTTGGGTTATAAGTGTATCGTTGTTAAACATGTAACGTTTGTTAACGTCATTATCGTCATCTGGGGTTGTCAGTCCGCGTTTTTTTGTGTTTATGTTGGTAGTTTCTGTATCCATTGGACTGGGAGTAGCATTTGCTCCTTGAATAATTAAGATTGGATTTTTAAGCGGGGAGGGTTTTGGATCTCCCATATATTAATATTAGTTGTAGCACAGGCTTTGTTTGAAATATACAGGGTTATGTTTTAAATATCACTCTTGCAGACAAAAAGGGGGCCGCCGCTATCCGTGCGATAGCGGCGGTGAAGGCTGACCTTTCCGCTAAGCAGTTATTGCAATGCTACAGGTTAATTATTATTGTTATTTAAGTTTATTAGTAAGGAATGTCATCCAAGATTAAGACTCACAGTTTAATGCTAAGTCCGTAAGCAAATCTTATCGCCTGGTGCACGAACGGTCACTGATAACGGTCGTCCGCATACGCGTCCGTCTCGTACCACAGTTCAACTCGCACTCTATGTAAAAAGTGCAAAGGTGGAAAATCCACTGGAATTGTGAGCTATTGACTATATAAGTAATTTAGTAACAGGTCAATTTCCTTTTAGGAACGTTATGGTAATACTAGATGTATATACGAAATATTTGAGATTATTTTCAGCTAAAAGATGCAACACTCAAAATGTTTTGAAAAATTTAAAAGAATATTTTATAGAATTTGGAAAACCAAAGAAAATATTAGTAGATAATGCAACTTACTTTAAAACCCCAAGGTTTATAAATACAATAATACAGGAAGACATAAAAGTATGTTTTTGCAGTATAAGACATCCTCAAGCAATTCAGCAGGCAGAAATCAAATGAAAGCTATTAGACCACAGCAATATGCATTACTCTGAACACATTTTAGTAGCCTTTATATTACGCATAATAATTAACAATAATTAATAACATAACCAGCAAAACAAATATTTATTATAAGAATGTTCAGTAAATTCAATAATTCGAATTTCAGAATTGTTAAGGAATAGCATAGGCTATGAAACTAATTGCATAATGACGTTTTTAAATAGCTTTATCTGTGTTTAATACATAATAAAATCGAAGCAGGCTTGGCAATTCATGTAACTATGTGTAAACTGAGAACAAAACAGTTGGGGTAGCCTTTTCGAAAGCGTTGGTTGTGAAATTGCCAAGCTGTTCCAAAAATCAAGTTACTTAAAGTTAATTAATAGCTATTTATGCAACAAGTGAGACATGAAAACTATGAAACGAAGCCGAAGGCACATGACTCGTGCATAAACGACTTTCAGCACGCGTTCCATACAATATTTTATCTACGACCTTAATTTTACGGTTATTAATCCATAAATATCGATTTAACAAAGGTTTGCATCTACGACACTTCTAATTTATGTCATAATAAACAGTAGACCATGCTGCGCGGGCGAATGTTTGCAAAGCCAGTGCTGCCAAGGTCAGTTACGAAAGGTAATTATTAATACTCCACATCTGACTGTATTCATTACATAACGCTTTAATTATTTTAAAAACACTTTACCTGTAACGCAAGAAGCAACCAGAATAACTTTACAACTTCACTTCCAGTTCGAAATTGTAGTTTTATAACCTCACTTCACTTTTAGTACATGGGTTAAAAATAAACAGCTGAACTATAAAACGTCACTTTTAGTGAAACAAGCTAGCGCTAAAAGGCCTACTTTTAGTAGTGGTCATAGATAAAAGTGTTTAATTGGGTGATTGTGTCTTGGGTTACTCGTGGAAGTTTTGACGAGAGCCGAGAGCATCAGCCGTTCACCAGGTGGGTTCCAGCGCAGATTTGAGCCGTGCTAACTGCAGGAAAATAACAACTAGTGGCCCAGAGCATCGCGGGAGTTCCAGCGAGAGGCAGGTAGCCCTATTTTTAATGGAGAAGCCATTAAAATGTTAATTTTGTGAATGTGCTTCGTTAGCGTCCCTTAGAGCGTCACTTCCTGTTCGTGGCCTGGGTAGAAGTGTTTCGTTTATGATGCGAAATACTTACATTTGATTGCGATAGCATAGCAACAGCTTTAATTGCTTGGACATCGAAAAATTAATT
>OW679200.1:141341723-141527084 GCA_940337035.1 Agriotes lineatus
TCAGAATGAACATTTAATTTTGTAACTTACTTTAATCATTAGATATTCCGTATCTGAAGCGTCTAAAATAAACTTATCGATTTCAGCTTTACTTAAAATCTTGGACTTCTTAGGCCTGTATCCTTCACTTTGTCTTTTCAATAAAGAACGAAGTTTTGCGAATTTCGATATATCAACATCGTGCTTAATTCCGAGGGTTGACCTTAACATTGAGTAATTTGACCACAAAGTTGACGATTTCATTCTCGAACACAGCTCCAAGAAATATGCCATCACAACATTTTCCGAAAAGGAACTCGCTTTTTTTTCCATTCGAAAATCCATAAAACGCCGGTACGCTTGCTCGTATTTCTCCCTCGATTTCTTCGGAAGCAGATTTAAAGTAGCAGTACTTACTGCTTCCGCAATTTCTGGTGGAGTTCTCGGGATAGATTCGTCTTCACTTGACATGTTTATTAAAAAGCGGCAAATGGCGTCGTCTGACAACTACAATGTTGATACTTTTCCATGGATACCGACGTTCATTATTTTCAAGGCATCGCTTATTCTTTTCTTCGTAAAATAATTTTTAGAATTTCAATGTTTTCAGTGTGTTTTTTAACGATCGGCGGAAAAATAGTATGTGTACCTCGTAGGAAATGTTACGCTTTTCCTACTCGATACACAATATACTATTACGTGCAGTTCAACAACGTCCTAATTTGACCTCGCGTCCCGCTCGGGCAAATTAATACGACGTTGTTGGAACACACTCAAAAATATTTCCGGAAAGAATCAATGCTCTTATGAGATTATATGTGAAAATTTTTACAGCATAAAATGGTTTCTAGACTGAAATAATTCCAGCAACTCTATTGCTGTTGTTTGTTTTCATTAATTAAAACTATTGTTTGGATAAATTCATTTAGCGATTGTCTAAACAGGAGTGGACTGGAGTGACGCTTTCCTGAATTAATTTTGGTGAGCGAGGATAAATATATGTCAAACTGGACAATTTCTATTTACTGTAATAAATTATATATGGCATTGTGTAACCTTGTGAATTTTTGATCAGTGTAAATGGCGAAAAAGTTTCATTAGACTTTGTGTAATACGAAAATTATTTAAATTTGTTTTATCTTGGGTTTATTTGCAAAACACCTGTTCGCAATTGAGTACGCTGGATACATTAGCTATCAAAGCAACAAAAATATAACAACTTATAAATTTAATTTATTAGAACCAAATATTAGAAAAAATATATGGTTCATTTGTGAAATGAATGGAACAATCACGTTCTAAACACAACGTTACCTTATATTATACAGCTCTTTTTTGCACGGTTATGACACTGCCGGTACTAGGCTGTTTTTTCAACTTGTTACTTTATAGTTGTGGTCTCCCTGATCAAATACGTCAACCCCTGCCATATACCAGTTACAAGTATGTCGAGAAAGATTTAGTTTTAGGAACATATTTATTTCCTTTGAAATTGATGGCTCACTACGACAAGAACTAGAAACGTTATCTACCTGACTATGAAAAACAAGACATGTTGTTTTAAAATATATCCTTTTCCATATAGCATACAGTCAAATCAATGTCTTGCGTAGAGTTTAAAAACGTAGTTCGTTTTTAGTCTCAAATATTCCTCGACAACCTTCTTCAAATGAAACAAAAAAAATGTATCAAGAAAGATACGGGGACAAACTCGTGTAATTTTTGTAGGTGGCACTTAATGTGTCTACCGAGAGTGAAACAGGGTAATTCTACCAGAATAATGTCCCTCGGTCAAGAGAAATGTGTGCTCAGCTCCAATATATGACTTTCCTTGCGGGATTTCTGAAAACCTTATTCAAGAATACAGACAACTGTACTCTTCTTCACAAATAAGTTACACAGCAGTAAATTTATTGTACTCAATTAAGATAAAATTCATAAAACTACATTTCCGGTTCCAGCTGCAACGCCGACGTTACGTTGCACGATAAGAAAGCCCTAACATGTAAAGAAATTTCACACAAGAAATAATATTGATACACTAGCGACCAGCCAGTACAGATAATTTAAAACGTTACTACAATAATTACTCTAACGGGTATGTACCCACAACTTATTTCACACCTGCATTGCTTAACTTAATATGTATGACACATTCGAAAATGGAGGTGCGTTACACACGTATTACTTACTAATAAAACAGTTCAACTTAGCTGGGTACCATAATTAGTAACGGCAAGATGCAAGAATTAAGGCAAGTCGACAAACAAAAATGGGCAGCTGCAACTCAAAGATTGACTACGAGCAGGCAACGTTGATCTACACGCTGGTAACAAGAGGTCCTCCCAGGCTTCAGCGAGTTCGAGCGTGGATAAGACAATGGATAACAATTCGCACTTCTTTTATGTATTCGAGCAGGAGTCAAAATGATATTCCACGGTGCCTCAGGGAGATGGAAATGGATTTATAGGCTGCTGGGCTGTACCTAGCGTATTATATTCGGCGACGGTAAAGCTACGCTCCAAAGCAACAATATTTACGAAACGGGAACAGTGAAAGTCACATACCACTTCCATACCGCGCGTATAAAAAGGCAGTGGCGGCCAGAGTCACGGACTCGATGGGAGCTTCGAGGCCCAAACCTCACAGAAAGTGATTCATTCGCAATGCCCCTCCCCTCCCCATATGAATAATTTCATATATTTGCTTGTCAAAGAAAATAAGAATAATGGGTAATCTTGGGTACAAGTAAACCGAAGTAATAATATGAAATCATATCACAACAGAAAGCAAGACATTGATTTGCGAACTGTTAAAATTCTGCTAACATACCGGCAATTCCGCACAGTGATATGACGTCATTAAAGTTTAGGACGTGCAGGTGAAGTTTCTTTAGAAGACTTATAGAAGCTCATTTTTGGAAAACGTGGTCCCCTATTTTCAGATCCCTTGGATGAACTTTGAAGACTAAGTTCCGGCTTTGGTTATTGTTCATGACCTTGTAGTGGTAGCGTCAATTTTAAACCTAATCTAATACATTGTCTACTGACTTTGGAAAAAGCCATTGATTTCAATATTCGTATTAGTTAAGAAATGCTGAATCTTTCCCTATAAATGCAACAAAGTAAACCAATTGTTACTGTAACAAAAGCTCCATTTACTATGCAAGATGCTTCATAACACTTTGTGTGTTGAAAAGTATCGAAAGTTGTGACGATAAGAGTTGTAGTTCAATGTGGCACTCGTCTTTTGTTTCGACAATAATATTTTTATATTAGATGCTCAAAATTCGATGATTTCGTCTCGATACGTATAAAATCTCCGATGCAATACTATAAACCTATCCATACGTTCATAAATTTCAGGTTTCTGTTTTTCTCAATTTATCTTTGATAGAATTAGATTTAAGATGGCCATAAAAACAAAAATGCAGTATATCTAGTCTGGTTAGCTTAGGGCTTTGTTAGATCATTGGTATCCGCCACTTGAGCCAAGGTCACAGTGAAACACGAGACTTTCAGGTGTGACTTCGACATAGTTAAAGGTCAACTAAAGTACAGGGTCACTGCAAAAGAATTATCGGGTTTTAAGAAGATATATTTTGGAAAGTATTACATATATAATATCAAAAGACTGTCACAAGAAAGGAAAAATGTGCAATTTTAAACCGAGCGCTTGAGAACTTCGTTTTACACGTCCAGGTGGCATTGCGACCTCAGTATTCAAAATGGTGACTATGCAGCAGAAAGCGATTTCTGTGTAGAGTACGCGTGATGTTTATCGGTTGTTACCGCTCAATATGCATTCATTACGAATAAAATACTAAACAGCATCTCCAGGTAGTCAGAGCATTCTGCGATGGTATCGACAATTCAAGAAGAAGGAACGGTGGAGGCAGTCAGATAAAATCTTGTGCATTCTCCACAAAGGTCCACTAGCAGAGCAGGCCGTGAACTTGGTATTCCGCAAAAAACTGTATGAAAAAGTTTGCGTGGCCTCCCAGATCTCCCGATCTTACGGTATTTGATTTGCTTTCTTTGGGGGTGCACCAAAGATATGTTTTACATTGCAGCGTGTTTGGGCCGAAATGAACTATCGTTTGGACGTGCGTGGTGTGACGCGAAAAGCCCATGTCCGCGATGCTCCTTGAATTTATACAAGCTTTCAATTTGTGTAGTTACGTGAATTATTTCTTGCACTCGTTCAAGACGCACTTCGGAACATAAATTGTATAGTTATAGGACCAGGTTATTTTACTGAAGGGGTTTACCCTTGATCATGGGATGAGGGGTTGTAAGATAAGATGTGAATGGAGTAGCCACGACTAACTACCCCTTTTGTCTGTTCACAAATGAATACACTTCAAAGTAGAAAAATTAAATAAAATACAGAGCTTTACATACAATTAAATTGTGTCGTGTTTTGCTGTTTGATCTGATAACCTACTATTTGTATAAGTGCAAAACACGACGTTCGCAAAAAATCCCTGTTTGTAAACAATGTGTATGAAAGATGACTTAATGATACCATTTGATGCAATTGTAATACCGCTCTCCTTATTTGCAATAATAACATTGCAACTTGACCTTGTAAGCTGACACCAAAGCTGATTCTTGCGTACAGATCACAGTTTAAATGGTACGTGTTATGAACTAGTTTTATATTCTAATTTGTTTCCACATAATTTCTCCCAATTGTCTATTTCATGGGCGAACAAAAGTTGAACAGCCCACATCGAACATTTGTAATGATATACTCAACAACTTGGACATTTTCCCTTTCTTGTAACATGTCATTTAATATTATATCTGTAATACTTTTTAAAACATATCTTTTTAAAACCCGATGTTTTTTTGTAGTAACCTTGTACTGTAAGGGACGCCTGTACTCCCTCAAGTAATGTAAAATCTGTTCCGAAGAGAACGGTACTACTTAGGTGCAAAAAAGAAAGTCGAAGGTGTGTATAGCCAGGCAGTGGATCTTACAAGAGTAAATCGTTTATCTGGAAATTATTTATTCAAACAATTACTAATATTTGAATAATATGCAGCGTAGTACTGTTGTGCATTAATTATATCAGGTGACACCTTACCTGGGGGTGTATAATAAGTGTAGTAGGCTTCTGCTGTGAACTTTTTAGGTACAGCAACAGACTGGATTAATGGATGAATATTTATCACCTCCTTCCTAGTATATGTGCTGATTACGAACATATATTTGCAGGAAACAATTACGAAAACTTTTGGGGGAAAATCACCTTCAGTAAATCCTTACACTCTGTGAATATAAGACTATAGCTTTTGATCCTGTAAAACCATGTGCATTGTCAATTGTGGTTTATGTGCTTTTTTGGTGCTGTGGTCACCACTTCCTCAATATAATTGAGGATCCGCTCTCCTGAAGCAACTGACGAGTACATAAAGGTCTGCTACTATCTGAAACTCATTTTCTAAAGAAGATGGTAACCGCCAAGCATTCTATTCTTTGAAATGATTTTCACTTAACAGATTGCGATGAGAAAATAGTTGCATATTGTTCTCGTGCTTGATGTAGCTTCATTTAGCAATTGCGTCCATGAGATACGTCGCTGTTTCTCGATGTAAATACGGTTGCGTGTTATCAAGATTAGTATAGGAAAACGATTAACAAGGCTAATATTTAAAGACGATTGTCTCTCTTTCTTTTTTGTATTTAGCTGAGACTCATAATATCAACAACTGATTTATAAATAAAGTATTATTTGGTTATTTGCCGCATTCACATGTTGTTATTATGTTATTGTCCGCTATGAAATATCTGTCTTCTACAATTCTTTATCAATATTGTTAACTAATTATCGATACCTTGTCATGTCAGTTTCTAATACGAATGCAACTGCCACTGGTTTCGTGCCAGCGGAATTGAAAACCTACTGCTTTTCGCTGAACATACAGTATAATACTACTTGAAGTACGGTTCGCGTGACGTTGCTGTATCGTAGAACTTTAATTCCGAATTCGTATAGGATGTCACAATTACTCTACGGAATTTCAATCTTGATCCGAACTTGATTATAATCCTGGGTGGTGTAGCTTGAACAAGCGTCCACGTTCGATCAGCGGAGTTAAGCAACGCTCTCTCTGGTCAGAACTTGGATGGGAGTTCCACGGCTGCATCTCTCGGCGCCTCGTGGTACGGCTATCACGGAAAAAAGTTGGTCCCGGCGGTCATAACAACATCATGACAGTCGTTAGTGGAGTTGGAAGTCCTCATAACTGCACAGCGACGCCTGTAATTGGCCTAACGGCTGTTGGCTGAGTGCGAATTAATTAAATAAATAAATAAATTGCCTGCAACCCATTTCTCTGCTTTGCTGGTCCAAAACATCGCAATCGGAGATGACGAAACATCTTGAAAAACTTCACTGCTCCAGCCGGCGTTAACTCCAACCTAAAGTTCAGCTGCTTCGCCTCTCAGCTCGTACCGTTACCTTTTACTGAATTCAAGCTAAGCACATCTGCGTTATTGTGTAGTAATGTGTAATAATGTAGAATGTGTATATTGCCGCCTATTTTGAACACGATAACTAAGTTGCATGTGTTTGACAGGGCGTCCCCACCTCCGCTAAAATAAGCGGCACCATAAATGTATATTTTTCTTTTTTAGACTCCCTAGGTTGCACTTATGTTCGTAGTACTTATCTTCCTCCATAAAGACACAGTTAGCAATTGCCTCGTTTGTGTATACTAATGTATACGTGCGGATTGGCCTTAAGAAACGTTTGCCAGATTTATTAGCGGCGATTAGGTGTACGTGCAATCATTTATTTTGTCTATACAGTATAATGCATACAGTGCAATACCGTTAAAAAAGTAACAGCAGACTCGATGGCTCAAAATTAGAAAAAAGTTCCCATCGATGTGTGCCCAATTTTGCTTCGTTATGAAGTTACAATATTCAAAGGGGGGGGGGGGGCATGTTTTCGAGATATATCAATTTTTACGAATAATCTATTATTGTCAGGGTAGGTAGACTTGTCAATTGATTGTGTAATTCATAAGTATAGCAATAATTGTAAATATTTCTAATGTGTTACAGAAATCTACCTTTTTATGAAAGTGGGTGATTCTTCCCCTACAGAGATTTGATATATTGGCATTTTATAAACAAATTTAAATATAAAAAATGCAGATGAAAGCCTCTACAGAATGCCATCATTTGGAAGTGAGCTAAAGCCGTGGGTCCCATATTACTACGATGTGTAGCATGTAAAAGGTCCCTTGAAATGGTTGGAATTTCGGCAAAATTGTAAGCAGAATTTTGACCATTTCACCACAGCAGTCGCTGTCTGCAACAATAAACTTCATAATGAAGCAAGATTGAACACATACGTAGGATTTTTTTCTTATTTTGAAGCCACAGAATCTTTCCTTCAATTTTTTTATACATTTGTGGATCATGCACTCATCCAGTATCAAACATATACGATTATAAACCGGCAGTAGATAAGAAGCATATTGAGTTATTTACTCTAATTTAGACAAAATGAAATGCAAACACATTTTCATTTACGCTAAATGGACAGTAATACTGTTAGTTAGACTAGTCTTCCCATCAATAATTCTTACAAAATTTACATCTAACGAAAAATAGGCATGATTTAGGAAAATGATTTTGGTCACGACTTCCAAACCGAGTACCTACTGAATCTTTCAAATTCATTGGCTGAAGTTTCTAATGTACAAGTAGAAGGATGGTTTGAAAAGAAAATCTGTGCAAAATGCAGGCACCTATCAGCAGTTAGCGTTATTTCTGAGAGTTGTAGCGCGGAAAATACTGATAGTGGTAACAATTCAAATATTCCAGTGCAAAGCTACTAACTGCATCAAGTTTAGTACTTTCTACAGATTATGTTGTAAATATTTCATTAAAACTTCCTGGAACTAAAAATCAATTTGATAAAACCAGATTATGATATTGCCAAAAGAATTCAGTGGAGGAATATGTAAGTAGGAACGAGGATGCTAGAATAAGATAGAGACATAGAAACACATCTCTGTTAAAAATTTCATCGTATATTTTCCCCAATCAACATTTATGTATCTTTTCTAGATAAGAAGAGTCGTTGAACAAATGAGAAAAAAAAACTACCTGTAAGTAGTGCCCTAATACTGTTACTACTTTCGAACGACAGTTACTTAGACATCATGTAGAGGAAAAAGAAGTAGAGAGTTTTTAAAATTATCAGCGAAATTAAAAGAGGTTAGACATACTAGGAGAAAAATTATAGCTTTGCTGCGCTTTGAAATGCAGTTTGAAGAATTGATCCAAATATACTATCTAGTGCCAATTGTAAATGTTTCATAGCAGTAATAGTAATTAACGTATTTAGAGGGGTAACCCAGTCTTAACATTCGAGCATAATTTATGTGAGAAATGTTAAGACAGTTAGCCCTCGAAATGCGTTCATTAGTTTATTGTTCATTGAGGCAATAATTTTGAATCAATAATAATTACTAAAAACTGCTAAATCGAAATCGGACTATCATGAATATGTGTGATGTTGCATGTTGCATGTTAAATGAGTGGATGCATGTTAAATGTATCTTAACATTCGAGGACGCGATCATGTTAAACACTGTTTAACATTTCAATAAACAATAAAGTATTTAAGACGGCATTACAAAGTATGTGCTGTTAAACTATTAAACGAAAGTGGTCGCAAGGTTCAACATCGTATACAATCCCAAAGTTTAGTGGCCTGTACTGCTGAATTTGGAAATAATACTGCCACTTTAAGAATCAAGAAAGAAGTATTTCCCACAATGAAAGCTGACGAAGTATCATTTGTCGCAAAGATGGACCCTCTAGTTCGACACTGAGGAAAACTATTAAAAAAAACATAAACGAACCCAAACTTCTTTCTCTTGTTCAAATAAATTAAGCAATCTGGTAGATTACTAGATGAGAATAAACTTTCTGTAATTGATATTTTAAATACTGCCTTATTTGATACTATTGATGGCAGTGTAAGAGCCATCCGTGGCTACAATGAAGAAACAAAAAACTTTAAGGCTCCGAGTTTGGCTATGGATTTACGGACCTTACTGAAGCAGGTCTGCGATTTAATTTTTATTATTATTATTATTTATATAAAGTCAGGCGGTCACTTAGTGATAAAGCGCAGTCCTGAATTTAAGTATGAGGAGAGTGAAGCTAAATTAAAGGAAATATATAACGATTTAAATTGCTAGTAGACAGTCAGGTAGAATTTTGAAGTGTCCTCATTAGCCATAAAAGATATTTCTGAGAAACGATAGAATAAACCAGTTATGCTACCTTTAACAAAAGATGTAATTAATTTCGAAATCACATTTCGCAACTTCCGAAGAGAACGCGGCAATTTTACAACAAGAACGAACAAATGAGAAGTGTTTTTAAAATTAGTTGACTCCACTCTATCACTAACGATTTTATTTAATCGACGAAGAATTGGAGATGTCCAGTACGTAAGTATTGACTCGTATTTAAACGACTTAACATTGACTAATCAAACCGAGTATATGGAACAATTAACAGCATCTGAAAAAGTTTTAACAAAAACTTATAAAAGAGTCGTAGCAGGTGGGAAAGGTAGCAGGTCTATTATAATACTATTTTCAAAAAATGTACGGTAATACCTTGATTTGTTATTACAAATAAGACGTAAAACCAAAATCGTTCCAGAAGAAAATCCATACATATTTCGATATTCTCACCTCAGACCATTGGGTTAGGGCAGACGTTGCTATTAAAAGATTTGCCAATTCCTGTAAAGTAGAGCACCCCAAAACGATAACATCTAATCGTTTACGAAAATAAATTGCTACATTAATGCAAATAATTGATTTACCAGAAGACCAATACTCCTAATTTGCTAAATTTGTGGGACACAGAAAAAACTCATCAGGACTATTATGAGTAAGTGTTTAAGTAACACATTCACATTATTTGAACCCAACGGCTGGGCTAAAACCTTTCGTGCTCATAGTGCCCTTTTGTTAGAGTAACAGCTGTGTCAACAGTATAAATTTGAAGGGCCCCTGATGGTTTTTATAATAGTAATGCTTTCATTTCCACAACAAATTGAGGGCACGAAAATTTTAGTTCAGATATTGTTTTTTCCTATTTTTATTGGCATTGCCGAAACTAGGAATTATAAAGTATATGCCGCTTTTTAAATTCTTTCCCGATAGTTATGTAACATTTTGTGACCCTCTTGTGTTTCGATTCGCCATTATGGCAGCAACACTTACTGTTTTTCTATTCTAAAATTATCTTCGAGCACCCAGCATTTATAGTAACATAATTTAGGTGATACTTTTATATTTACAGAATAATACAAGACACATATCAAACGGCACAAGTTTCTAAGTTGCTGAGTTTATTTGATAAAGGCGGAAAGGAGGAAATTTTTCCGGCAAGTGACGACGTAGTTCAAGCCGAACTTTTGATGACGATGGCGATGGTTCATGTACTTCGAACCGTGTTACAATAACAAAAAAAAATTGCTGCTAAATTTAATTCAAGAGGGCGTCCGAGAAAATAATTTGTGAAATCTCGTTTATTATGCCAACATGATCAACCCATAGCTAGTACAACCCAAATAAATAATGGCGAAGACGATGGTTCTTCAAGCAAATTTAATAACCAAAAAATATATTGCTTCTGGTGGACAGAACCAACAAAAGCAAAATTGTAAATTCCTTCTTTAAACGGCACATTAAATTAAAACAAACAAAAATGTTTGCAACCTATAGAAGAAAATAATAAGAATTTACTATAACCATTGTTGGATTCTTGAGGTTTAGCATTATCTATACGTTAAAAATGCACAAATTATCGCATTATGTTGTCATAGACACATATTTTTTATTTTTAAAATTAACAGTTTTAGTACTATCTATGCATACTATATTAAGTTTTGTACGTTATGCTAAGAATAGGTACAAATTTGAAAAACAAATTATGTTGTAGTTTATAGTTTCAAAGGCATGCATGTATTATTCCCGTTTCTATTTTATATTTTGTTTAAAATTTTTGGGAAACATAATCTAAATGGTTTTCAGTTTTAAAACGTAACCATATTTACAAACTAAAATAACAGAAGAGAAAACCACTTAACCAGTGGTGGAGATATGCGCATAAGTGTGATAAATTTAACAAGAAAAATTGTGACACCCTGTAGAAAAATTAAAAATTAAAAGATCTCATCTTAAGGTAAGTCGTTGAAGTCTCTCTTTGTATCTTGGTAAATTTGATTTTTGTAATCTATCTCACCGTTTTTGCAAAAAAATATAAAAAAATTATTATTGTGGATTTTAAAATAAATTTAATTCAAACTAGATCTTCCGTAAAACGGTTAGTTAAGGTTCAAATGATGTACACATGTATTATAAAAATGTTTGCCGCTGCACGGATATAAAATCATTATCATATCTGAGAGCATTGAAACATCTAAATTTGGGACTGAATTGCAATCTGACCAACGTTGCCACAATGCAGAGGCGAATATGAACGCAAAGCCTTGGGAGGCACTGTCTACCTTCTAATATAACAAGCGTATAAGTGTATTAACAGCAGTATGATCTGATGAACTAAAATGTATGTTCCAAGAGAAGTTTGTGACTATTTCGCCTATTCTACAAAACGTTAGGTCACTACATTTAATTAAAAAAAACGAATATGAACTTGCTTTTGCTATCATTACTAATTAACTACTTTTGGCTATGAATCACTACTTAAAGGTCCTATTTTAAAATAACATTTAATTGTAAGCGCTCTCTACATCTATTTATGTAATGGGATTTGATAGAATGGGCTTATATTTTTAACTGATGGGACTAATGCAAAACCAAAATGGTTTCCTTGCTTCGAAAATACCTAACAAGCTGATGTCCAAGCAATTAAAGCTGTTGCTATGCGATCGCAATCAAATGTAAGTATTTATCATCATAAACGAAACACTTCTACCCAGGCACGAACAGGAAGTGACGCTCTAAGGACGCTAACGAAGCACATTCACAAAATTAACATTTTTAGGAGGAAAATGTGACATTTTGATGGGTTCCTCCATTAAAAATAGGGCTACCTGCTCCTCGCTGGAACTCCCATGATGCTCTGGGCCACTACTAGTTGTTATTTTCCTGCAGTTAGCAAGGCTCAAATCTGCGCTGGAACCCACCTGGTAAACGGCTGATGCTCTCGGCTCTCGTCAAAACTTCCACGAGTAACCCAAGACACAATCACTCAATTAAACACTTTTATCTACGACCACTACTAAAAGTAGGCCTTTTAGCGCTAGCTTGTTTCACTAAAAGTGACGTTTTATAGTTTACCGTGGTTAAGAAATCAGCTGTTACTTTTAGCCCATGTGCTAAAGTGAAGTGAGGTAATAAAACTACAATTTCGAACTGGAAGTGAAGTTGTAAAGTTATCTAGTTATTTCTTGCGTTACAGGTAAAGTGTTTTTGAAATAATTAAGCGTATGTAATGAATACAGTCAGATGTGGAGTATTAATAATTAAATTTCGTAACTGACCTTGACAGCACTGGCTTTGTAAACATTCGCCCGCGCAGCATGGGCTACTGTTTATTATGACATAAATTAGAAGTGTCGTAGATGCAAACCTTTGTTAAATCGATATTTACTGATTAATAACCGTAAAATTAAGGTCGTAGATAAAATATTGTATGCAACGCGTGCTAAAAGTCGTTTATGCACGTGTCATGTGCCTTCGGCTTCGTTTCATAATTTTCATGTCTCACTTGTTGCATAAATAGCTATTAATTAACTTTAAATAACTTGATTTTTGGGGCAGCTTGGCAATTTCAGAACCAAAGCTTTCGAAGAGGCTACCCCAACTGTTTTGTTCTCAGTTTACACATTGTTACATGAATTGCCAAGCCTGCTTCGATTTTATTATGTATTAAACACAGACAAATCTATTTAACAACGTCATTATGCAATTACTTTCATAGCCTATGCTATTCCTTAACAATACTGAAATTCAAATTATTGCATTTACTGAACATTCTTATAATAAATATTTGTTTTGCTGGTCATGTTATTATTTATTGTTAATTATTATGCGTAATATAAAGGCTACTAAAATGTGTTCAGAGTAATATATACTGCTGTGGTCTAATAGCTTTTATTTGATTTCTGCCTGCTGAATTGCTTGATGATGTCTTATACTACAAAAACATACTTTTATGTCTTGCTGTATTATTGTATTTATAAACCTTGGGTTTTTAAAGTAAGTTGCATTATCTGCTAATATTTTCTTTGGTTTTCCAAATTCCATAAAATATTCTTTTAAAATTTGTAAAACATTTTGAGTGTTGCATCTTTTAGCTGGAAATAATCTCACATATTTCGTATATACATCTAGTATTACCACGTTCCTAAAAGGAAATTGACCTGTTACTAAATTACTTATATAGTCAATAGCTAACAATTCCAGTGGATTTTCCACCCTTGCACTTTTTACATAGTACATGTTCTTGTAATTCTTTTCCTTTGCAAATAAACAAATCTTGCATGCATTAATAATTCTCTTAGAAACATTTTTAATATAAAACTTTTATCGAAAGATCAACCATTTCTTTCTTGTACTTATATGCCCATATTCTAATGTATATCGATTATGACTTCTCTTTCCATGTCTACATTTAATACAATTAAATTATTTTCCCCTATTTCGTTCATAAGAATATCGTCGACTATATATACTCCCCATTATTATTAACTAAGGCATTTCTTCGTAGTTTCATTATTTCTTCTTCTGTTTGCAAATTCTTAAAATTCTCTTGCGAATATCTTTCTATGTCATTTTCCATTCTTACGGGTGCTATCATTATTTTATTTGGTTTGATTTCAATAGTATCCTTTCTACTTAAATAATCTGCTGTAATATTTAATCTTCCTGCTTGATGTTTGATATCAAAATTGTACTGCTGTAAAAATAATGCCCATCTATATAATCTATTATTCATAAAATGTTTCTTTTTCATGAATGTCAATGCAAAATCATCTGTTTCTATTAAAAATTGATTTCCACTTAGATAAAACTTTAACGTATTTATTGCACAAACAATCGCTAACATTTCCTTTTCTGCAATTGTATATCTTCAGTCATATCCTTTTAATATTCTTGATATAAATACTATTGGTACTTCTTTATTGTTTTATACTTGTAATAACTCAGCCGATATTGCACTATTTGAAGTATCTGTTCGTAAAATAAATTTTGAATTAAAATCTGGGTGTTTAAGTAACAAATTAGTATAAAAACTTTCTTTTAAATATTCAAAAGCGTTCTGTTCTACATCTTGCCATTTCCATTTTCTCTTATTCTTGAGCAATTCTAATAAAGGTACTGTTAAATATGAATATTTTTCTATAAACTTCTTATAGTAGTTTAACATTTCTAATAATCTTCTTAATTCCTTTATGTTCTTGGGCCTAAGAAAACTGTTTATTAGTTTTATCCTGTCTTCACTAATACTAATTCCATTTCTGTATTATATAACCCAAGTAAATAACTTCATCTTTCAGAAACTCACATTTCCCTATGTTAAGTTTCAAATTATGTTTGCTCAACTCTCATAATATAATATTTAAATGCAACATGTGCTCTTTTATATTCTCACTGTATATTAAAATATCGTCGATAAAATGAACACAAAATTCTTCAAGTTTCTTTAAGGTTCTTTGCATAGCCTTTACGAATGCTGCCTGCACATGATGTAGATAATCCAAATGGAACTACCTTAAATTGAAATATATCTCCTTCTATTTTAAAACCAGTATACTTCCTAGAATCTTCATTTAAATTAATTAACCAAAATGAATTTTTTAAATCTAATTTTGAAAATATTCGTTTATTATGGATCTTTGCTACTGTCTATCGTCTGTGGAGCTTCAAATTGTGGCTTTGTTATTTGATTTAAACGTAGTGCATCGAGACATAATCGTAACGTCGAGTTATTTTTCATAACAACTACTATTGGATTGATGTATGAACCAGAGCTTCTTTCTATTATTCCATTTTTTAACATGGTTTGAATTTCTAATCTAACCTGATTTCTAATTTTATATTGTATTGGGTATGTTTTTACTGAAAAAGGTTCTTTATTTGTGATTTCCAATTTATGACTATAGTCTTTAATAGTTATTATAGCTTGTTTATTCACAAGATTAACATTCGCTTCTAACATATTAATTATTTCTTCCTTAAATTGCTTATTCTGCTTCCCTATCTGCTCTTCTTTAATTAATTCATTTAATATAAAATTATTTATCATTATCTCATTTTTTATAGTATCCACTTTGGTATACCATTTAACTCTTTCTCCTTCACCTACCATACATTTTTCCTCTACATTAATCTTTACTTTATTCTGTTCCAAGAAATCTATTCCTAATATAAAATTAAGATGTAACTCTTTTACTATTAAAAATCTTGCTAATACTCTTCTGTTTTCCATCATAAATTCTATAATCACCGTTTGGTTTGAAATGGAAAATTTCTTATTGTTAGCCGAATATAATTCCACATGAGAAATTTTTAAAATTTGCTTTTCAGTCACACTTTTATTTTCCAAAACTACTTGCTCCGTAACTCGAGATATCTGGGCATCTGTATCTAATAATGCAGAATAATTTTTATCGTTAAAATTAATTAGTACAAATGGTAAAATTGTTGCTGTTTTTAAATTTCATCATCCTGCATTAATAAATCATTCATACACCCTATAATAGTTGTTATTAATTTTAAATTATCACATAATTGACGTTTTTGTTTTGGCTAGAATGTGCTTCTTGTGAATACACATCCAGCTATTGTTATTCACCCTTTGGTGTTGATTGCCTGTATTCGGTATAATTAATCTTCTTGGGTAATTGTCCCCATTCTTAAAATTATTATCTTTTTGTCTGTTTGCATTATAATTATTGGAATCCTTAAATCGTTTATAGTAACCTGGCCTTTGATAATTATTATCATACCTTTGCCTCTTGAAGTTTTGATTGTTACCTCCAAATCTATTCATGTTGTTGTATTCATATTGATTCCGATTGTAGTTGTTCGTATTCATATTAAATTTTCCGTAATTATTTGATACTTTTTCAGCATTTACTGCTGTAACATATTTCCTAACAACGTCCATGAAATTTTTAATACATTTAATATTCTGTACTGCTATTGCTCGAAAAATTTCATTTTCCAAATGCCTTGACAAATGTTGTATTATCTCTTCTTCTAATATTTGTGGTGTTAAATATTTCGCTTTGCTAAACTGTTCTAATATGTAACTTTCTCTTGATCTTTTATTAGTTTCATATTTTTCTGCTGTTAAATATTCCCTAATTTGAGCTTGTTGGAAATTACCCCAATATTGTTGTCTAAATTCATTTCGAAATCCTTCATACGCCGTATAATTTTGTTTAACTAAACTAAACCACATTTCAGCATTACTTTTTAAAGATGATTGTACCAATTGCAATTTCCTATTTTCATCGTTATGATTTTTAGTTAAATAATCCATTTTCTGCAAGAAAAACATAGGAAATTCATTCCTTTTACCTTCAAATCTAGGTAGATTTGCACTATTCCGTACCCAATTATTTATTTGACTAAATAATTGTCCTGTCATTTTATTTTGTATTTGATCAATCTTATCTACATTATTTTTCATCTTCTCTTCAAGCTGATCATTTTTTATTCTATACTGGTCAAACTTTTCACTTATTATCTCCAGTTTCTCTTCCTGTTTATTTTGGTTAATTACTATTTTGTTTTTAGCCTCATTTATTCTTCCTTCAAATCTGTTGCATTTGTCGATATTCTTTATTTCTTCTGGATGTTCTTGAATTTTTCCTTCAAACTTTTGCTCTTGTGCTGCGGTTTTAACTTCTAATTGTTGCTTGTTCATGTTCATTTTCTCTTGCAAATTCTCATCTAATTGTAAAATGCTTTGTTTAATTTCCTGTCGACCTTCTTCCTATATCTGTAGTAACTTATCTTCTAACCGTTTAAATTCTTCTCGTCCTTGTTTAATTTCCTCTTGTAACCGTTGCATACTTCCTTCTTGCCTTTGTTCTGCTTCTAATATGCTTTGTTTTATTCCTTGTTGCATATTTTCTGGCATTTTCTCAAATTCTGCTTGCCTTTTTGCTTCATCCTTCTTCCTTTCTTCCTCCCTTTTTTCTTCATCCCTCTTATTTTCTTCTTGTTTTTATTCCTGTCTTTGGAGCATTTGCGGCATAATTTCTACCAAATTCATTTGTTCATCTTGTTTTCTGCTTGAAACTTCACTAGTTCTTGTTGTATCGCCTTTCATTCTACTTACTTCTTCGGAATTTACCTCTTCTGTGATCTCCATTTCTGCTCGTCTTGCTTCTACTTCTTTTCCTGTTTGTTTTCTTCTTGAAATCCTTTTCTCTGCATGTAATTGTAATAACCTTAGTTATTCGACTCTATCTCAGGGTTACTATTAAAATCAGATTAAGACATAAACAATGAATAACTATAATGCAAGATATAGGACAATTATTGTATTTATTAAGCAATTAATATCTGCCTTTATCATACGTTTAACACCTTTGTTAATAATATTTGATAAATAATTAATTTTATTTAAATAAATTTTAGATTAATATTACTGTCTGTTTACAAGTTTATGATTATCTAATTTATTATTCAATTGAATTAAATTTTAATAACTCTGTAAGTAGCACATATATTTTATATTACTACTTTCCTTGATATATGTGTGTTGTTTTAAGTTGAAGGTTAATAGAGTGACTTTGTAAGCTTCTATCTTCGAGCTATTTATCTTCTATTTGCATATCTCTGCTACAGCTATCCTCGTTGTGGTTTGCAGCAAATCCTTGTGTAGTGGTAATCGATACACTCACTAAGTTTTTTATTTCGCACTAATATTTGTCTATCACATTCTTTAGGTGTATAACAATATAAATGGGTACATACCAGTACATTAACGTCTACGACTTATGTCAATCTAATTTATATTTTCATACAACCCATTTGTTCTGTTTATTTTTAAACTACCCGCCAAAACCAATGGTTATCAAACAAATGATAATACAGTTTTCCTTTTATTGCTTGCTATGACTTTTCTAATTGTCATAAATCATATTTTTAGGTTAACAGTTTTACATTGTGTATGTTTTCAACTACATGACGAAATATGTAAGAATTAAGCTTTTATATTACATTTTATAATAATAATAACTTCTTTTAGACAAGTCTTGACTAATTTGTATAACAAGTGCAATCAAAATTGGACTATTTACAAATGAATTGCAAATACCTCTGTAAGAAACCGAAATTCCAATGATAAAACCTTTTAATAACATTATTTTAAGCTGCTTTATTATTGTGTAGTTATTGAATGTTTTATCATTTAATGATCATATCAATATATATATAGATCTGGTCAAGCTCCAGTAGAAGCAGCAGCGATGTGATGGGAAATGAAATTGTCAGTAGTAACATTCCAAGACCATTTCAATATGCCGATCAGTTTTTGAAAATTGCCCCCAAAAGAGCTATATTCAAAAATTTATCACCGGTAACTTGACATGGTCAAGGGATGTTTTGGTAGACGATTCCCCAAATACAATTTCAACGCCAGAAATCAATGAATAATGTTAAAAATCAAGTATTCCTTGGATTCTCTAAAACCTAAAAAATGCAATGGAATTGTCGCAGGGGTGTTACCAAACATTGCCATATTTCCATGGTGAGGAGAAATTGCCGCGTAAATCGCACCTCATTCGTCAAAATTTGAAAAATCCAGTGTTTTGATTGGTTGCAACTGTATAAGGTGAATAGTCATCGTTATATATTTTCTGGCGCGGATGACAATCTATGCACACAGCAAAAATGAATTATATTTGCAACAAATTAAACTAAAGAAGATAGATGCGTGTAACACAAACAGTGTGATTACACTACTAACTGCACAATTACAGTCTTCACATACCTATCAACATTAATCAGCTAATGTGATCTGTTAGTGTAGCCGACATTAAAAAGCTGAGAATAAAAAAAAGTTACCTGCAATTCTGGTAGTACATACTGACATTGTTAACAGAATGACAGATTGTAGATATTAGCAACCAATTATTGAACTGCTAACGCCGTCGATTTTTCTATATCAGGCCCCACATTGTTCGTAAGTGCTAATAAGGTATACGAAACACGTATCCAGAATATAATTTCGTAGTAACGAAATTAGAAGGATTTTCAACATAAATTTTCAAAACAAAAATAAACTCTGCCTAAATACCTATTTTAGTCTATTTTTCAAACAAATTCACTTTTTCTTACCTGTTACACATGCAACTATTCCATAACGGTTATTTAGGTATAAAGGAGGGCAGTTAACAATACAGTAATTAGTAGTAACTGTGTTTAGAAGTCTCTTGAATCCTGTGGATAAGTGTGGTTGAAGCGAATTAATGAACAAAAACGACGGTTTGATTGTCACGTTTACGTAGGAGTTTGAGCAATTCCTACGTCCATGTCGGCGGTAAATGGTTTATATAATGGTCGTTTAGTGAAAAACCCGTGGCCGCTATATCAGGCGATGTATTATCGAAAAACCTCCTTTCCTTCGGATTTGTAATACTTTATCTTGACAAAAACATTCGTTTAATATATACTTTATTCCCGGAATAAAATGAAATTTTATTGGAACAATTTCTCGGAAGAAATTGCTCTTTAGCGCGGCTCCGTTCTGAAAAATGAAGGGCTCCGCAAACGACAAGTTTTGTAATAGTATCTTAAGGACTTATTTATATCAATTTGGGCCTCACATATATAACCATTTAAGTTGGAACCGAGTTGAGCAGCCGCGCGCCACGATTAATAAATCAGATACATCACTGTCGCGATCTGCCCGTACACTTAAGATTCGCGCATTGTTGCAATATTTCAAATTACGGAACGGAGCACAAACTCCGGTACAATGGAGTGGCGTTTACTCATAATTTTCTCGGCCTCCCGGCGCCGCCCCGCGCTCTCAGCCGCCATATCGATAACGTCGCTAAAATCAAGTTACATCTGGAATTTTCAGTGAAGAGCACTTATATCGAGATGTGAAGCTCTCTAGTTTCTTATACTAGGTCGACCGTAAAAGCGTAGACACGAGTGCAGAAAAGGACGCCATACTAGGGCACACTTGTTAAACACAAATATTCCAGGAGCAATCACATCCACAGTTACGCTCTAACGTCTACATTCTCGGTACGCCAAAATCGCTTTCAGACACATCAGAGTTAACTCAACTAGGGCTTTTCTTTTACTGAATCAGTGAGTTTTTTGTGGCATAATATGAAGCTGTAACGTCATACGTATTATTCGTAGACTTTATTGCGCCTACCTGGTTAGGTAACCTTTCGATATGATACGCTCAAGACAACTTTTCTGTACGATAAGTGAAATTAATCCTTAGCTATATTTCTCTTATCACAAATTTTGATTTTTGACGTTATTGGCAAGTTTTTAGAGCGTTCCCTTTCTAAGATATCTTCCTGGTTTCTTGTTGATAAAAAAAAACAAATGCGATTTAGTGGTTGATACGATAATTATGACAGAGTAGTACACACATTTTTCCTCCGTACCGAGTGGTAGCAATGCCTTCGTGATTTTTTTTGCTATTATGGCTCTCATATTGGAATGGGCGTTTTAAGGTGAATTGACGACTTATAAGCCCTAACAACAGCTAAGGGGTCAGTTTAGTTTAATCAATTAACGTTTTTACCGCGGGTTATGCCGCAACAAATCTTTCTTCCCACTTTTGGTGAGGTTGTTACCTGTTTTTCTGCACCCGGCCTAGTTCCTTGTGTTAGAGATGAAATATTTGATGGTTTTGGGGTGCATTATTTTTAAGTTTGCCATTTCTGGAATGCAATTAATATAATCTTGACGAATGTATTAGGCGTTGGCTCGCTGTCCGTTGTTTTGGAGACCCGGACGACACGTGCAACCAATGCACTGTTTCGATGGGGCTCTGTTAGAAATGGAATTCGAATGGAATTCGTAGTTATTTCTTGGCGTAAGCGATATACGCGAACCAATAATTAATATAACGTGATAAGTTGCATAATGCGAGGCGAAGCGGCGAGCGCGGCTATGCGTAATTCTAGATAGTGAATTAGATTAGTTAGTGTAGAATATACACGCCTCCGTAGACAATTGAATTATGTTTGGTAGCTTTTTGGCAATTACAGCAACCGGTAGACGTCAAAGCTTCTTGCTTGTGCTGGTCAACTATTGATAGTCAAAGAGTTGAATCTCGCGAAAGCACGAGGTTTCGCACAGTGATTCGCGGAAGAATGGGGTTCCGAAATGGTAATGCAAGCCGGAGGAGGCACGCTATAGCCTAGCAAGATACGGTAATTACTGTGAAAGACAGTAGTATCCGAGTTCTTACCGACTCTGTACTGCTTGTAACAATACGTAACTAGTGGATTACTACTGGGCAGTACTAGCGAAAAGTACCGACAGCTAACCCAACCAGTGAAGACAGCGATGAGGTGCCAAAGGGTTGATGCTGCCTGATGCAAGGTCAAGCATTGTAATGTCACAGCCAGAATTACGGAGGGGCCATGGGAGTGGGAGTACAATTATTATTATCCGATGAGATTTACAAGTCAGTAAGTGTATGTACTTTTACATTTAACTGCCTGCCTCCGCCACTGCGTCAAGGAACGCTCGAGCCTGTACTGTTTGCACCCCGTTGTTGCCTTGTGATCATGGGTGAGTTGCATCCACCACTTTGATACATTTCAAAACTATCGGAAATTAATTTTAATATAACACACAAATACGCGTCCATAACTTGTGTGTTGAAAACGACTATAATTTTTAAGATTGACTTTCTGTCAGAATAGCTTTAATCATTTATAATATTACTTGATTCAATGCATATTATATGCAAGTTAGTCTTCAATAACGTACTAATTGATCCTAAAGTACATGCTTTTTGCTAGCTACTTTCAAAACGCTTATTTCAAAATTCTCACATACTGTGTAAACCTCGTGTGATATGAGTTGCAACGTTGCAACACACTTTAATGATCGTAATATTTCTATTTCTATTTTCAATTTGTTAGATTCCACGTAACAAGTAAGTATAACATTTTACATGCGTTTGTACACACTTGAGTTATTTCTTTTTGAGATATATATATAATATATATATACTGCTATAGCACCCTATATACTTTTATTATAAAGTATGATCAAAAACTAATCTCATCTAGTATGGCTATTAAAGAACAAATTGCTGTCTTTAAACACTGTCTCATTTTGTATTTGTGGTATAATTAATTATTCTTTAATCAAGCTTTAGGCTAAAGTGCAGAATCCGGGGCAAATTCCCCTCCTTTTACTTGCTGCCCCTTACAATTTTGATTTTGTTTACTAGAGAAACATGGTTAATAATAATTAATATTAACAATAGCAGGGGAATGTGCCGCGAATTCTGCAGTTTTACCAAGCTTTTCATAACGATGCTTTCTCAAGAACAGAAACTTTTTATGATGCAGTCGATATTATCGAAACTCGCATCTAGAAAATGGTGAGTGGATGTATGATACACGTTTGTGTTTAATTAGTTCAAAATTCCTTTTCTCTGAAATAGCAGTGATTGAAGATTATTTCCTGCGTCAACTGCAGCATACTGTTACCAATTATGAAGAAACTGGTAGTGTAGGTCTCAGAAACTAGAGCTGGCAGGAAACGAATTCAAACGGATGATACCATCGAACAAGTAAGAGGTCGGATCGCAGTGGAACCTACATTGTCGCTTCGAAGGTTGTCGCAGGAAATAATCTTAGTGATGCTAGATGTCAAACCATTAAAAAAAATATTTAGACTTGTTTCCCCTACAAAGTACAGCTTCATCAGGAATTGCTGCCACCAGATTATAATAAACGAGTTGCATACTGTACCTGGTTTCGAGACAATCTGGATGATAATGATATTTTTATTATTTATAGTTAATTCGTATTACGAGAATTATTTCAAAATGACACAACTGTCAATGTCAAACTATAAAAAGTGAAAAGTTAGTCGAACTCATATCTGTTACAATTAATATCATTTCAAATATGACAAAGTAAGTACTTGCTTTAAATATCTTATTCGCTCACTATTCAAACCTATTACTGCTTATTCTTTACATATACCTGTAATTACCTCACTTAAGTGCTCAAATCACGTGCTCCGTCGACCAAGTACTGCCTCCTGCTTACTGATGTTCTCGAATGGCCATGTAAATACAGCTCTGGTTACCGTTTCCAACAACCGTTGCTATTAATTGCTCCTTTTATAGCTCCAATGAGGATACCAGAACCGCAACCTACTGGTTTCAGGAACCGTCTTACTTGAAGCTGCGACTAAGACTGTCAGCAATCCAATTGCCACAATACGGATGCGGATTCACACCTCCAAATCCAACTCAGGTGTAGATGTGACCACTCACCAGTGACGCCAATGCACTTTATCCAAATTAAACAGGATATTTCAGACTGACCTTCAACAATAAATTCAATGCGGTACGCCTTCAAATCCAACTCAGATGTAGATTTTATCCAAATCAACCAGGAGATTACAGAATGGCCTCTAACGATAAGTTCAATGCAGTACGCCTTCAAATCCAATGCAGGTGTAGATTTATCCAAATCAGACTTCAGATCACCAATTCCAAAAGGACTATTTTGAAGATCGTAGCTGTTCAACTTCTTCTTGTAATACCATTACTTAATTCCTTCTCCATTAGTGCATTTATAGCTATATTTATTATATAGTATGTTTAAAATATTTACTTTGTTTTTATTTGCCATTTTTTGTGGGTTTACTAGGTTGATATACTACTTACTGTGATATTTGTTGGGGTTTTTCGTGCTCTTGCTTTAAGTAGTAAGGCTGAGTGTGTTGGCCATGCGATTGTGGTTTGAGATTGGATGGAATGATTGCGGGGCGTAGTTTTCTGTTAAGGGTTTACACCAAACTATTTACACGCCGACGCGTCTTTATATCTGGAAAACTAGCCTTGGTATCTACGCTTGAATCGATATGATACATTCTACAACTTTAAACATTGTTGTAGCTTTCGGTAATTTTTAGACTTGACATTCGGCTACTCTAAACGCTGTTGTGTGCATCGGACTAACTAAGTAGTATATACATTTACAGCCAGTCTTATAAAGACCACTCATCTGCGTAATTCGTTGTTAAAATAAACAAATGCGTATTAAAATTGTTTTACTAATGAATAAAATGTCATAAGCACTAACGTTTTGATGCGCTTTTGTTTACTTTTTACAACGAATTAAAGTTAATCTCAGATTAGTGGTCTTTATAAGACCGGCCGTTAATGTTCTATCTTCCAGTTTCCAATTTTGGATACTTTTGAGCCTTGACTTTACTTCCGAGACTCTAAGATGCTTTACCGCAGCTCCTTCTGATACTATTGGATTTTTGGATTACTGCACGCCTCTACTTAAATCAGGATTTGATAGCATTTGGAAGAAATACCACCAAACCATCCACAACAGCAGGTTTTTCTTTCTTTTCCTGTCTTTCAAGTAACCCCCACGTTATCTTTAAGGGACTCATAATAATTGTTTCACCGTCCGTTGAGCTGTGCGTTGCACGCTGCAAAATACTGTGGTACCTGGTGGCATAAAACGATTCTACGGACTTTCGATGTAACTAGTTGATGATTGAAGGGCAAGTTTTTTATGGTCTACCTTGCGAGTGCTCGAGGGCGCAATTACCACTGTCGTACTTTCCGCTGCGTTTTAAAACTGCATTGGAGGTTCTAGATTCTAAATTGTAGATCCATTCTAATTTTGGCAACTTCTTATCAACCATTTCTTGTTTGCCAATTTCGTTTATTTGATCATTTATATCTAGTAAACCAGCTTCACTTGTTTACTTATTTCATTTGTTTTATGTACTTTCTGGATTTGTTCGGTATTTTTTATTTACATATATAGACCACTAAATAGGAAATTTCATTGATATGTGCACACCGCGGCGACTCTGCGAAGAGCTTACTCCGGGGAAGACTTCTCGACGACTGTGACGTGATACATTAATCATGCCATTAAATTGCTTTTTTAATCGTGATCTGATGCTCACTTCAGTTAGGGTTTTATGATCTTCGCCCTATTCAATACCAAGAGCTTATTTTTAATAATTCAATCCATTTCATTGCTTGCATAATACTTGCATTTTTGTAATAATATGGTCTTATAAATGTCACAATAATTCGAAGGTGAACTGTTTCGTTAACTGCCAAGTGTGTTTTGCATATGTGAATTGGATGTTATTTATATAGTACCCATAATTTTGAATTTACTCAGTTAAACTACCTATATGTATCTTTGCTTGCGTTGAATTCAATAAAGTTTCTACAAGGCAGTTTTAACTGAATCTGGTGTTGCTTCCATACGGCAACTGGCGCCCATATGTTTAGTAGTTATCAAGAACAATTTCGTTAATCTAACTCACGGCCAAAGATCGCTAAGAAAGCTGAGTTGGCCAGGGCCGTTCTCCTATTACCTACTGTACTAAAACTGAATATAATTTTAAAATGTTCCTTTAGTTAATAAAAGACCCATTTTTAGTTCTAGAGAGATGTACAAGTATTTAAATAATTGTATACACCGTTATTCATTCTAGTACATTACAATTCGAGAATGGTCTGCATTGATGTTTTATACCATCCCCTCATTTCTGTAAATGACGTTTCACAAGATCAAAGTATTAATGGATGGAAATAGGGAAACTCCAAAGGGATATTTTTACATGGCCATAAGGTTAATTAAAATGTCAGACTTCCATTGCAGGTGCTTTTTCGATAACCGCATGCTAATCAAATTTTCGGGCGAAATTCATCATCTCTAGGGGTTTTTATTAAAGCTGCTGCTCTTAACAGTTTTCTAATACCGAAACCAAAATTAATTTATTAACATCTAAGTTAACTTTATTAAAAAAGACGTTAACTTCACCTGATCTCCAAAGTGCTGCATGACTCCCTAGCAATTCCCCTTTAAATTATAAAGTCCTTTGAAAAGGTCAGGTGAAACCGAAGATAAAAAAATAAACGAAGTAACTTAACGGGCTGCTTTGTAGCTCAACGTCAATATTTCAATTTCCGTTCCCGCACTGCGAGGCAATTTAAAAATATAAGTCCGATGTCTTTGAATTAACCTTTTAACTCTCTTACATTTTAAATCGTCAATTGAACTGTATCGAAAGTAATCGGAGCGAAACAGAATGCATCTCAATTTGTAATTCGGCAAATTCTTCTTCTGGAAGCTATCGGATAAAGGCTTTAATTATCTTTCAGACATTATGCTGAGTGCTACACCGATTTCAGTTTAATCTTTTACTGCTCGGCACGTTCGATATTTTATTGCTTTTTGATCTCCCTGCAAAATGAAGTCGTAACGAATTAACGATCACTGCTAGTCCTTATTGCAGCAATAATTCGTTAGGTACACAGATTAAGAAAAATACGAGAAGATCAAATTTGACCTCTATATTATATTACACTGCGGCTATGAAAAACAAGGTCAGTGTCTTAGATTTCGATACGTGCAATTAATTCATCGGCCACTTTAACACATATCATATCAAACTGTGCTTACTATAATGGGTGTCTTTACAAGAATTTTGAATTGAATCACTTTTTCGAAATGAGGTTTCGGAGAATAGTGGATGGAGATACAGCATTCAAGCTCGTATTAGTAAATGTAAATAAGAACTTCTGACTATTACTGCAAAATGACGAAGCAGATATGTTGTATTATACATTCTAAGACTCTACTTACGGGTGGACAATTATCGTGTTATTTGAAAACTGTTATATTTACTTATTTCTTAGATAGTTAACAAAATAATACAAAGCTGCAATCCAACAGGGGGTTGCTTAGAAACCCCAGGAAACATAACACCGTGCCCGTGTTTAGGAAAGGAAATGACGGGCCATCAGTACGAAAGAGACAAGACTAGACGTTTTATTTACACTGCGAGTTCAACTCGGTTTTTGTTCTGATTGACGTCTGGCACCATTTTGTATTTTTCTTCATTTTGTTTCATTGGACTATTGCCTGATTCTTACCCATGACAAAAAATTGCCGGAAGTTTGAGCTAGTGAGTGTCGTGCTCGCCTTTCGCTGAAGACGGCGAAATTGTAGCAAATCAGAAGTGAAGCACTTCTTGTCTTTCTTCAGCTTAATTTAGGCTTCAAGGTCTGTTATTGCCAGCATGCGATGAGGACTGTGAGCCGTTCTTCTATCTTGTATATGGTCCTTTAGGCAAACCCGATTAACTACAGGCCATATTTATCTTTTTTTGCCAAAAGACGAAGTATAATATTTAGGTGCGTTAGTGCCGCTACGAAAGAATGACAAATGTCCCTAATTTTGAAAAAGCGTCCACCATTTGGGAAATATAAAAAATCGATCTATACGTATAAAATGCAAAGCAAAGGTTGCTTTATATACTTATATTTGAACTGCTTAAAAATGTTATTTGATGTCATCGAAGCCAATTGCAATTTGAATTTAAAAAGCATAGTTTTATATCAATCATAACCTAAAAAATTAAAGTGACATGCCAATTTTTACTAGATAATATTATATAAGTAGAAAAGTGCATTAAGGATGTCTATTTCGTTAGCTGCTATTTTTGAACAACCAAAGAACAGTGAACTGAAATGTTCAACTTTATTTGTGACTATAGTTCAGAAACCGAAAAAATCCCTATTGTTCAAACTATTTTTTGAACATGGATTTTAGTGAATAATGTAAAATAAAGTAGATGCAGAAGTTCACGCAATTAGCCTACAAAAACTGCATAACTTGCGCCAGATAAGATATGTGTCAAGTTTCTGTGTTACGATAACAACTAAATGTAAACGACACACGCAACAAGTGCCAGATCCTTATGTTTCAAAACAGACGTTGCAGGTTTTAATTGTGTATTATATCGCATGTCAAAGGCACAACACAGCAATTCTGCAACTAGTGGGTCAAAATAACAAACTTACCGTTTAATATTACGTTAGGTTACACATATATAATTGTAATTATTAATAGTAGGGCGTAAATATGGCATACATTTACTGTATAAATAGCGCTGTAATATGTATTAGAATTTAATATACATTTAACCACTAATGTGTATTCATTGATGGGGATGAATATAGGCTACAAATATTCGTAAAGAGTTGGCAAAGCCTGGCCTTCTCACCCTATCTCTTAACAACGCAACAAACTCCAACTCCTGTCAAATAAAACTAAACTGGCTTTAGAAACAAACATAAAAGGTGCTAAGTTTCAATTAATTTTGGGCCACATCTTTTACATTGGTCCTTTGAACCAACAACTCCCCGATCACGAAGAAGCCGGAATTTGGAGAAAACATTGGTCCTACAAGCCAACTACTCCCCGGACAAGAGGAAACTGGATTTTTTGGGTAAAAATCCTCAAGCCAACCAATTGGAGGCTGAAAAGAAGTTAGTGCATCAATCAAGAGTCCTGGACACGCGGAACAGATTCGAAGCTCTGAGCAAGTAACACTGAACCGGATCTGCCATATCCGTAGGAAAATTTGGAGGATTCGCAACAAGATTGGTATGTACTCTTCTGTGTAAAGATTAGGGAGAAGTTCAAATTGAGCCGTCGCTAAGGAGAAAACGTCCTACGACTCAATCAAAGGAATTCCGCCAAAGGAAAAGGCGAGAATTAGTGATAGCAGCATAAGTCCTGCTAGTAACTTCCAAGGGCTTCCCAGCTGCATAATACCACATTGGAAAGTTTACGTGCCATATCCAACATGGGCGTGAATACTGAGTCGTGGGGACCAATGATAGCACATCTGCTGGCAAAGAAGCTAGACAAGGATACAAAAAAGTTATATGAACAGTCGCTGACAAATTCTCGAGAGATCCAGGATCTGGCAAACTTGTTGAAGTTTTTGGAAAAAACATTTCAATCACTGGAGGCAATTCAAGATTCCAAGAGGAAGCTGGAAATCGCAAAACCAATTAAAACGTCAGAAGCAACAAGAAACCCATGGTCAGTAAGGAGTTACCAAGCAAGCATCAGTAGATGTCGGATCTGCAACAACAGCCACAAGATCACACAATGCCCGAAATTCATTTCCATGAGCAGTGACGATAGATACCAAACCATCAGACTTCATCGGCTGTGTGTGAGATGTTTAGTCCACAAGGAAAATGAAAAATGTTATAGTTCAAACAAATGTCAAAGCTGCGACAAATGGCACCATACTATGCTGCATAAGGAATGGAGCAGAACTCCGGTAAGATGTCCTCAACAGGTAATTGCAAAACCTCAGCAGGAACCAATTAGGGAGTCCCAAGTGGCCTCCACCTCCGGACAAACAATGAAAGAAGTAAGCAGCCTAGTTAGCACAAAGGTCAAGCTTCCCAAACAGAAGGAAGTCCTGCTAGCAACGGCATTTTTGAAAATAAAAACAGCTGGAGGTTATTATGAACTGTTGAGAGCATTGGTCGATCCAGGGTCACAGGCATCATTTATAACCGAAGAAGCAGCTCAATTGTTGGCATTACCGAGAGTAAGAGTCCAAGCTGACATATCTGGGCTAGAAAAAAGCAAAGCTGGAAAATCCAGAGGAGAAATTGAAGTGGAAATGAAACCACGATTCTCCAGTAATTTCCGAATTTTTGGGAAATTGCTTATATTGGCAAATTTAACAAGAACATTGCCAAGAAATAAAATAATTGAGGAGGAAAAGGACGCATGGGAACATTGCCTGCTAGCCGATTCTACCGACGACATGCCAGGTCCAGTAGATATCCTGATAGGAGCAGACCTATACAAGGATATACTCCTAGAAGGAGTTAAGAAGACGGAGCAAGGGATGATGGCACAAAAGACGGAATTTGGATGGGTCGTATCTGGGGCAGGAAAAGCAGCAGAACAACCCAATAGGAGAGTGGTCAGCATGATGTCTAACGTCAAAGAAGAGCACCACCTCAACAATTTTTGGGAGGCGGAAGAGCTCCTGATGGAGAAATCTATCTCACAGGAGGGACGTGAAATGGACAATTGGAAGCAACCCATCGGAGGACGCAAGATGGTGAACATACCGTTTACAAAGGATCCAACTCGAGTAGCAGAACCACGGAGGGCAGTCGCCAGGAACCTGCAGTTGGGGAAAGGATTCAACCCTGACAAGAACTTGGAGTGCAGACACAACAACTTCATGAAGAAGTATCCTTTACCAGGACACATGAAGAAGAAGGGCCAAAGTGGTGGTCCTAGGAGAGGACGTTACATTCCTCACCCAGCTGTCATAAAGGAAGACAGCAAAACGACCAAACGAAGGGTAGTCAACAGTCCCGCATCCAAAGCATCCACTGGGAGAAGTCCGAACCAGACGATGCATACAGGGTCAAGACTACAACGGAAGTGGGCTGACATCCGTCCACAATGGAGGAAGTACAAGGACAAGTATCCCGAGGTCAGCCGAGCAATCAATCCGAGAAGCATCACACCACAGGGGCGTGATACCATTTCGATGGCAACAAGATGTCCACGACCTACCCAATACAAGCTGGGGACACCTATTAATTACAACAGGGTCCGTCAGCAACATAACTACACTCCTCGGCATTTGCTTATGGTGCGAAATAAGAAATTTTATGGAGAACCGCATGCAAGGTCAAGCAACGCCAGCAGAAACCGGACACCCGCAAGGACGAACTCGAGCTCAAACCGCTGCACTCAACGTCGGAGGCGACGCCCGCCAGTCACAAAGCATGCCGAGGACCGAACGTCTGGTATGGAAACACAACTGCCGGATCAAGGTACAACAGAAGCAAAAACCCAGCGCCGGCCAAGACAACTTCAGTTTGGAACCCTTATACGCAACGCCTCACGCCAAGGGAAATGTCCATGAAGCAGCCCTTGCAACCACACCAACCCCGATTGCTAACAAGTGACGCGGCCAGAATGTTCAAACTATTTTTTGAACACCTTATTTTGTTCTCTCTATTGCATTGTACTTAAAAAGTTGAGTGTAAAAAGTTATTATCAAAAACATTCCCACTGTTGTAGTAACTACCGTTTTTCAATGTTCATTTTTGTCCAAGGCTACCTAATTCATAAGAATATATACGTAAACTAGTACGCGTTAGCCAGCCTACGTTTGGCAAGCAGAAACCTATATAGCAAGCGAACGCGCGTAGCCAGCCTACGCCTGGCTGCGTGTGGCGGCGCCACGTGCTTACGGTTGGCTACAGTGCCTTTATATAGACAGTGGCGACAATACAACTAAGCCACACCCCCGCCGCCATATTTATGCAAATTTCTAACGGGTGTTTATTTAAATCCGTGATCAGAGTCGACTGTGATACGTGTTTTACATTTGGCAGTACTGAAAACATTCGAGATTTGCAGGTTAAGATTTGCATCAGTTTATGTCAAAACTGACGCTAAACCGAACCTACTAACCTCGAATTTGACATAGACTGACAATACACTTCAGTACTGCCAAAAGTATAACACGAATCACAGGTGATTTAGCATAAACATGGCGGCTAAAACCACGTGATCTAGGGAACCAATCAAAAATAGGACACCCCATTGTCGCCACTGTCTATATAAAGGTACAGTGACTATATACAAGACAGTGTGGCCATACGATTGTTGGCCGCCATTAACAGGCAAATTTGAGCATAGAGATATACAGTGCCTTTCGAAATAATCGAACGTTTTTGAGTGGTCATTATTTTGGCGCTAGTTATTTTAACTAGTTGATGTTAGTTACACGTGCAGTGTTATTTTTGGACATTGACATTTCTCATTGGCGTTCGTTCGTAGTGCTTTTAAGGTGTTACATGAAGTTTACAACCGGTTTCAGTTATGCTAGTTTACAATACAGCTAAATGCCGTCTTCCTGTTCCCTGTCTCCAAACCTCCCTGTTCTGTGCTTGGTCTTCTTCCAGGTTCCTCCATGGCTCTCCGAATACCCTCATTCCACGGTTTGCGTGGTCTACCTCTTTTTTTCTTAACCGGCGGCGACCATTTAAAGATCTTCATAAGCCACGTCGTCTCCTCCATTCTCCAATTCTGTCCACAACTGATTCTGGTGCCTCCATTCTGCGTCTTATTTCCTCGTTCGTCACTCTATCTCATCTCGATACCTTTCCGCTTTTTCGTCCATTTCTTGAACTGTGTTTAGTCTTCGTTTCATTTCCACTGTTACAGACCATACCTCACTGCCATAACATAGCACCGACTCTACCATTACTTTACCTATTCTTTTTTTGTTTTTGTTAGAGATAGTATTGTCCCATCAAATTGATTTTAAGTACTTTGTACTATTCGAGTTCTTATCTCTTCTGTTCCCAATCCTTTTTCATCGATTGTATTGTAGCACCGAGGTATTTAAACCTTTCTATTTGTCTTACTGCGACATCTTCATTTATTAAGACTTCATATTGTGCTTTCGAGTTGACTACTAAATACTCCGTTTCCTCTAAACTTATGCTAAGGCCCCATTTATCGTAGCACCGATGTAATCTCTTTATCATATATTCCAAGTCGAACGCATCTTGTGCTATTACAACAATAGCATAATTATAAATTGTCACATTTAAATACTGTGCAGAATATTAGTTTTTCAGGGCAATAGATGATAAAATTTGACCCGCTTGCGACGCTAATGAATTATTTGACACTGACAATTTACAATTGTCAGATTTGAAAGGTTTTATTTTCTTCCATAACCAAATGAACAGGTTCTACCAACCTCTTTAAGAACAACTTAAAAGTAACTAAATATTTTGCCTGTTAATGGCGGATATTCGCGTCGACCAATAGCGGCGAAGACATCCCTATGGCCACACTGTCTTGTATATAGCCACTGTATATAAAGGCACTGTACGGTTGGCATGTGCGCTTACAGAAACCTGCGCTTACAGAAACCTATATAGCAAGCGCGCGTGTGGTAGTAGTATGCAGGCCCTTCATGCTGCGTGTTGCGGCGCCACTTGTGCTTACGGTCGGTCGGCCGGCGGCCGGTGGCCAGCATCAGCTCTTATAATATAAGATACGCCACCGAATTTACTTTTTCTATATTAGTTAATCTAGTTAAATCAAAACCGTATGACGTTAGCACCTACACAAACTTCAATGTATGCATAAATAATATGCTTGTAATTTGCATGCTGCTAATAGTTTACAATTAACGCTTGAATGTCTTTCGATAAACGAAACGGCTTAGCGGTGTGTAAGTCTGCATACAACGAAGCCCACCGCAACCCTTCTTAAATCCCATACAAAATACTCGAGATAAAGATGCTCAGAAAGGTATAAAACCAAGATGCTCGGATGTTCAGACACTTGAGTTCAGTGACTAGCCTATCTAGCTGGAAGACCCTGTCGAATCCCAACATTGCGGCCTTAAGCTGACAAACCCCATCGATCCGGACTTCATCCTGCCCTCACATACAAGTCGCCGCTTTCTAGAATTCTCGAACGTCTCGTGGCCTCCAAACCTATCCTTGTATCCCATTTGAGTGGCTTGCTTGATCTACAAATACCTTCTTTAAACAGCTTCCCGTTGGATTACCTGCTAACCGTCTAGTTCGTGGCTAGGTACTGGTTCTAGTACCTGAACACGACTCCCAGACTCTCAAAACAGTCCTTAAACTGAACGCAGTGACCTGCCAGATTGGTTACCTTCTCTTCCTAGATTCCTACTGGGATATTACTCTAGCACTGGACCGCAAAAACTACAATAATATGCTTCCAGAAAGGCCACGATACACATGTGGATTGCTGCGTGATAGGGGCCCACCAGGTCGATTCATCTGACAATTGGCTTAGAGGACATTTTACCCTTTATGGGGAAACTCTTTTGTCTATCAGTGAGATTCTGCAGAACTGCCAGACGAAGATTACAGCTCCCCTTGTCCGAGGTGAGTGCAAACCAATTACCCGTAGCCGGCCAAATTCTACGTACCATCCACCTTTTGTATGATAAGAATTTGGCTTAATGCATCGCTTCAGGAGTCATTAGAAGTAGCCTCAGGGACCGTCTATCACCAGTATTACACGATTCATACCCAGGTAGTGCCTTAACAAGGGCTATTATATGCTATTTTATTCTTTAACATTCTAATACACTGTACGAGTAATTTTATTTACAAGGACGTGAACTTGCAATATACAGAGCAATTTATACTTCTCATTTAATGTGTTCTCAGTCTATACATTTGAGCAGAAGCATAAGTCAAAATTAAATAATTAAGCAAATTAATTACTCCAAATAGCTGTCTTTCTATTATTTATACTAGCTTCCTTAATATGCAATTCTGAATTAATTTTAATAAAAAATCAGGCTTTGCATCTTGTTGATACGGCTCGAAAATAAATAATTTTTTTTACGTCTGGGAGCAAAACACGGTTTCTACGATCCCAAAATCGTGAGAGAAATAATAAATTACTCCCTAGAGAGGAGAAATGTCCCCAGGGAGTTTTCATTATGACTGAGCAATAAAGCTCACAATTATGTAAAATTCGACGTTTTGCGTTAATTTTGACACAAACTGACGCAAAACCTAACCTGCTAACCTCGAATTTGACATAATTGTGAGCTCTTGTAATAATGACTTACAGTGCCATCATAGGCTACTAATTTTTAAATAATTGTAACTAAAATGTCAATAAATGACGTTTAAAAATACAGGTTTTTCGTTTTAAATCTTCCTGCAACTTGAAAAATATAGTACATGCAACTCGGAGAGAATGCAATTTTGCTTCAGTGCAATTTCTCTCCCTCATTGCATAATCTACTATTGTTTGCGCGCATTTAGATAGCCGTCAAAAATTAGTACATGGCCATAAAAATAGTGCATAGCACTCTACATACGTTTTACATAATTATGTAATGACTATCACTGATTAATTCAAGTTATTTTAATTCTACTCTCTACAGTCTTAGGAAAAAGTGTACACAGCACCAAATAAAAATTTATTATAGTCCAAGAGCCAGCAACGGATTTCTTACAGTATTTTTAACAAGTCTGTAACTGTTATGGAAGATCCTTTTGAATATACTGAGAAGGGAACCCGAAGTCTGGCAAGCCTGCGGTGGTGGTTTTAGCCCCCTTGCGTCCTTGAAAGGCGGAATAAAAGAATGTGTCAAAACTGACACAGAACATAGGAATAATATGTTGGTAACCCTGTAAGTCTATGTCAAATTTGAGGTTAGCAGGTTATATTTTGCGTCAGTCTGTGTCAAAACCGACGGAAAACCTAACCTGGTAACCTCGAATTTGACAGACATACAGTGCCACAAACTTATTATTTACACGTTTGAATTTCCACAGCCCGCTGAGGATCGGTTTTTTTGGATTTCTCGATATTTTACAGTAAATGGTTAAATTTATTATGCAACATTATGTGAATCTGAGGTAAAGTTACCACCCGCGAAAGCGTCTGTCAATCTTTTTACTTACATAAGATATGATTAACTTTAACATAGCAAAGAGCCAGACTTGTTATTATAGTTTTTTCTTATTATTTTTTTCCATCCTTCAAGGACGCAAGGGGGCCAAAACTACCACCGCAGGCTTGCCAGACTTCGGGTTCCCTTCTCAGTATATTTAAAAGGACTTTCCATAACAGTTAGAGACTTGGTAAAAATACTGTAAGCAAACCCGTTGCTGGCTCTTGGACTATTAGGCGTTGTAACTCAAGCTTAATACTTCATTTTTGCTTTATAAACGCAACTAATTGTTTTTATATACTGTCTAAGAGAGCTGCTCTAATTTCTACAAAACATTTGAGCATGTAGCATAATTAAAGTTGTTATTCACGATAAGTGCCATAGGTTACATATCCACGACAGCTCGTGAATTGCATTACAACGACTGAACTCCTACTCCATTATTCCATTAAGATTAGTGCAACAAACTTTGCTGCGTCACATCGATGCAACATCAAGCTGCATTGTTTGAACCACCATTGCCCTTATCAGGTCCACATTTTTTTCAAAGAGTAATTACTTAGTAGTACTACATGGCATTGAAAAACTTATGCGTTTTATATCGTCCTCTGACTACCTCCAGTATTAATAGTTTCTTATCTGCTGTTGATAGTTAGTTAAGCCGTAAGGAAATGATTTTGCTTGTGGCAGAAATAAACTGGTAGTATCATTTCTAACTATAAATGATAAACAATTTTGAGCAAACTTCAAATTACCAACGTAAATTAGTCAGCGATTAGGTATTTTTTACATTTCCAATATGGTGGGAATAGTCTTTTACATGATACGTGCGTGAACAAGAATTTTGGGAACGTGTAGCGCGGTTTGCGATTCGAGTGCGCGTAGCGCACAAGAGTCGCATGCGCTACAAGTTCCTATTTATTACTTGTTCCCGCACAAGACATGTATGCTATTTTTTGCACAACTGCTAAAAGTAAATTATATTTTAATATGAATGTATTTCTATATTCTTCGTAGAAGAAATAGTTTGAACATTTATTAATTCGGTAAAGTAGGTATCTATCTAAGTAGTTGTCAGTTTTAAACAAAACTTTTATCTACGACAGTGTGTAAAATTGCCTTTTAGTTGGCAGTTTTAAGTTTGTAAAACGACTGTTTAATAACATGTTTTCATTAGTTTACGTCGTTAATAGCGACATGGTTAAAAAATTTCATTAGGCATTAGGCACGTTAGTAGCAACGTGTTTTAAACTTTTTAAAACACTCAAAATTAGGACCGGTTGCTAGTAATTCTAATTTACATGTAAAATATTTGTTATATTTACCATATTTTTTAGATTCTATCCTAGATAAAATATTGTACGATACACATGCGTAAAGCATCTTTAGTCACTCGTGGGGCTCAAAACGCTCGCTCGCTCGCGTTTTAACTCTACCCCACTCGTGCCTAAAGAGTAGCTTTACGCACTTGTATCGTAAATTACTATTAAATTGAGTCGGTAAAGTAAGTATCTAGCTAAGTAGTTGTCAGTTTTAAACAAAACTTTTAAATTGATTGATTTATGTATTTCTATGCGTTCGTTGCAATAGATACAATCATTTTACTTTTACTACAAAATAAAAAAAATAATACAGTAATGGATACCGAAAGCGATTCTTGCACACCTCCTGAAATTCGAGAAGTTGCAACAACCGTTGTAAATAATTTATGCCTGTGAAATCGCGTCCTAGGTATGAAGCAGCCTATAATACATTTGTTACGTGGTGTAACATAAATACCATAAAAAAGTATTGTGAAAATTGTTTATTAGCATACTTTCAAGAGTTATGAGATAGAAAATCGTCGTGGTCAGTCTACAACATGTTAAAATCATTAAGTAACAAACGCCTTCCGGGATTGGACCGTGTCATGATTGAGATGGATGAACTCAACGTTTCGCCTACTTTCGTAAGGGGCTTCATCAGGAGGAAAAAAGCAAAATAGCACGGTAACTCAACGTGTTAACCACTCCAGAGGCGAAACTCTTTGCAAGGGAAGGGACAGAAGAGCACGGTAACTCAACGTGTGAACCACGTCAGAGGCGAAGCTCGACTGACTATCGGAAGAAGAAAGGCGAGAATTTATAGGCAAGCGCCGTCGCGATTCAGCAAATGTCGTCGCGGTTCAATGGCGGAGGGCGGGGCTTAGGAATTAGCACTTTCCACATAGAATGAAGGGGAAAGCCTTCGTCCCGATTGAGATTATTAGGGTGTTTGCAAATCTCAGTGGCTTCGCGAATCTTTCTGCTAAAGAAGAATGGGGATTTGCAGATGATGGAAGTTTCATCAAAAAGGATCTTATGACCAGTATCGCGTTGGTGTTCGGCGATAGCCGATGATCAAACGAAACCTGACTTGAGACAGCGCTGGTGCTCAGAGATGCGAGTTTTCACTGAACGACCTGTTTCACCAATGTATACAGCATTACAAGAGCAAGGGACTCTATAAACACCTTTAGATGACATAGTGTTTAATTTACCTTTAGATGAAGGAAGAACCTGTGAGATTTTGCTCGGGGGTTTGAATACTATTTTAATGTTTTGTTTTCGAAGAAACTTTCCTATGCGGTCCGTAACTTGGTGGATATAGGGAAGAAAGACTATTGCTGCAGGAGGATCGGGTTTTGGAGGTTTGGGTGGCCGTGGATGAAGATGGCGATTGATGGCAGACTGTATATCCCTAGCACGGTAACCGTTATTCCTAAGAGCTTTCCGAATGTGAATTAATTCAGCGGGGATATTATCGGGTTGGGATATGGAAACAGCCCGGTGTACAAGCGAATTGATAACGGAAAGTTTTTGTGTAGGATGATGATGGGAATTGGCATGTAGATAGCGATCAGTGTGAGTGGGTTTGCGATATACAGAATGACCAAGTTTGCCACTGGGTTGGCGAGAGACCTGTACATCTAAGAAAGGAAGGAAACCGTTACTTTCTATCTCCATAGTAAAGTTAATGTCTGGATGTTGACTATTGAGATGATTTAAGAAGACGGGTAACGTGTCTTTACCATGTGTCCAAATAATAAAGGTATCGTCAACGTATCGGAACCAAACCTTAGGTTTCAATTCTGAAGATTCCAGAGCTACGGTTTCGAAAGCTTCCATGAAGATATTGGCAACGACAGGTGAAAGAGGAGAACCCATGGCCGCACCAGAGATTTGTTTAAAGAACTGACCTTGAAATAGGAAATGACACGCTCCAATCCCGGAAGTCGTTTGTTACTTAATGACAATGGCCGTGAAAGCCTCAAAAATCATGTTTAATGGTAAACCATAATTTGGATATATCTAAATATGCCCAACTAATTTCATTTCTAAAAATAAAAACTGAACATCATAAGCCAAAAAAGTCCCAGATTTTTGAGGAAGAACATGTTGCAAAATTTATTGTAGAAGCTCCTGATAATGAGTATTTATTAATGAAGGTTAGTATAATTAAACTATGCTATTTTTAAATTTTTAAAGTAATAAATTTACCTAGGTGGCATTAATAGTGGGTATCTCAGGAACATGCCACAGAGAAGAGCTCTGTAAAATGCAAATCAATGACATTGTACCAAAGGACGACATTTTATTAGTTACAATTCCAGAAACTAAAACTTATACTAGCAGATCATTTGCTATCACAAAGCCAGGGTGGGTGCAAATTATTGAAAAATACATGCAAATAAGATCAAATATAAAAATTACACGATTATTTTACACGTACCGTAATGGAAAGTGTTTAAATTTGCCTGTTGGCATAAATACATTAGGCAAAATACCCACACGGATTGCACAGTATTTAAAATTGAACAATTCTCATGAATACACAGGACACTGCTTTCGTAGAAGTAGTGCAACTTTACTAGCCAACAGAGGTGGTGATATGCTATCAATTAAACGCCATTGGTGATGGAGATCTTCCACTGTGGCTGAAGGATACATTGAGGAGTTTGTACGTAATAAAATCCACGTTGCTGAAATGTTAACACAACCATCGCATTCACAATTGCCACCGTCAGATGGTAATAATCGATCTAAAACAATGTTGAAAGTACCTTCAACCAGTAGTACAACACAGGTACAACAAACGAGCCAGGTTGTAGTCCCAGGAGTGTCCTTTTCTGGATCTAAAAATTGTACGATTAATATAAACATATATAATAATGATAAAACAAGAAATTAATGCTAAAGTTAATAGTTTATTATGAATAATAATTTACATTTTGTTAATAACTAAATTACTTAGTAATAAAAGTAACGGTTTAATTAATTTGTTAGTACTTATTATAAATTTTAAGATTGAGAAAGCCAAAGTAGGCCTCACGAAGTTCATCACATCATGGAAGTGTAGTAGGAAGAGTATCACTGTAATTTTTTCGTTAAAGTTATAAAGTTAAAAAACGGTGCATAAATCACGCACGTGTGTGTCAAAGTAGTAGAACGACCGTAAAGAAGGCGTTTCCGTGACTCCATAGAGTGCGCGAAAACGTGGTTTGTACGCAAGGAGTGCAAAAATATATATACAATAGATCTTTTGGGATGCTTTTTAAGGACGTCAATCAAATATTTCCGCAGGAATTAGCTTTACAACTACTAGTTCCGTCAGCAGCCACATTTTGACATAAAGTAATTCACCAATTAGTACGAGCGATAATGGGTTAGTCAACAAGGGTGCCAGGTTTAGTCACTTTCCCAGCCATCAGGCACTTGCGAACCATGCGGAACAAATTAGTTACGGCGAAAATTAGTTGAATGAGAAAAAGGAAACACACGAAAGAAAACAACTGCGGCTAGTATTGAATTAAAACGATACGTTTGCTCACAACAACATTATAACGATAAAAGAACATTCCAAATGGGCCCCATAAGAGGGTTCAGCAAAATACTAAATTTAAAAGTACCCAAAATGACGTATCAATTAAGTTTAAGCTGCAGCAATTCATTTTAGCTGCGACGCGATAACTGTAAGTTGAAGTCTACGCCGGGTTTATATCGGATAGCGTAATCGAGATCCTAAATATACAATTGCGATTAACTACAAATTAAACTAGAAATTAATTCGGCTTGCGGGTACTGTTTATTTATTTATTCATTTGTTTAAACTGCTGCCAACAGTGCTAAAGCACTAAAATTAGGCTACAGTGTAATTACAACAAGCATAACAAAAAACAATATGATGTCATATAATTGCATAAACTAAATTTTGATTTAAATATATTCGTACCTAATATACTCCTGCATTTGAACAATTTAGGAAAGTAAACATTTGTCGAAATGTAAAAAAAACCGTACCGTATCGAATTGACAAAAACTTAAAAAGTAAATAAAAACTTAAAAATGAAAAATTAAAACAGTTTCTATTTCTAAATAATTAAATAAAAACTTAAAAATTAAAAATTAAAACAAATTCTATTTCTAATTAGTGGCGTAACCCTACAATGCTGGGCCGGTGGAGCGCGCAAATACAATCTTGCTTAAATGCTTTTATGTTTCCATTGAAGATGTCAATTTCTTGAGACAGTAAGTTAGCTATACTGCAAGTTACATATAAAGGTGAGTGGCGTAGGATATTGGTTCTTGGTTTATCCAAGTAAAAATAAGCTCGAAAGCGTGAAGTTATTCTAGGTACAAGAAAATTTAGTTGCATTAGAATTGTGGAGCAACAATCAATCTTGGAATGTACTACTCGATGTAAAAATATTAAAGATGAAATATAACGACGCGTTTCTAAAGACTGGAGTTTATATTCGTCAAGCAACTGAGCATATGAAGGTGTTATTAAAGGGTATATACCCGTTGATTTGTAGTGCAAAAACCGTATGAAACGCTTCTGGATTCTTTCTACTTGAACTTTGTAGACAGTATACGTTGGCGACCATATAATTGCAGAGTATTCTAATCCCGAGCGAACATATGAGTTATAAAGTTTTACTAAGGTTGAATTATTTTTAAAGTTAAAACTGTTGCTTATCAGGAATCCCAACATTTTAAAAGATTTATTTACTGCGTTGTTTATATGATTGGAAAATGTGAGTGAGCTATCAAACGTAACGCCTAAATCCACTACTTCATTTTTAATTGAAAGTGCAGTAGTATTCATGTTATACGTAAATTTAATTATGTTTTTCTTTCTAGTATATGTTAGTGTAGAGCATTTATTGATATTAAAGTATAATTTATTTTCTTGACTCCATTTATAAATCTTGTCAACATCATTTTGTAATGTCTGACAATCATTGGTAGATTCAACCACCTTCCACAATTTAAGATCATCCGCGAACAATGCGTGCTCTGAATTTTCAATGACAATGGGCAAGTCGTTAATGAATAAGAGAAATAACAACGGACCTAGATTGGCACCTTGAGGTACACCGGATGCTGCATTGTATTCCCTCGAGACATAACTTTTATAGACCACACATTGTCTCCGGTTTCTAAGATAAGAACTAAAAAATAAATTGTTAGAAAATCCTAAGTGGTGTAATTTTTTTAGTAAAATAGTGTGATTTACTTTGTCAAATGCCTTGGCAAAGTCGGTGTATATAACATCGACTTGTAAGTTATCGTCTAAAGCCTGAGATAATTTCTGTGTAAAGGGATACAAATTCGTAACGGTTGAGCGATTTGGCATGAACCCATGCTGCGTATTAGATATTTGTGATCTTACATAAGAAAATACTTTTTTGTATAAAATGGTTTCAAATACCTTCGATATTGATTGAAGTATAGATATGGGTCTGTAGTTAAGTAAATTGGTTTTATCACCACTCTTGTAAACCGGACACACTTTTGCAATTTTCCATTTATCAGGATAAGTATGAGTTTGCAGAGAAAGATTAAATAAAGTTGTCATAGGAGAAGCTAGAAACTCCGAGCACGCCTTGTATATGTAAATGGGAATTCCATCAAAACCAACAGCTGTTTTAGGTTTGAGAGAACGCAAAGCTAGTATCGTCTCTTCCACAGTTATATGGTCAATGCCAAAGCTACCCCCATTGTACATTTCCTCCGAGTCCATATCTATATCTTCCTGAGTGTACACAGAGTGGAAATTATCTGCAAATGCTTCAGTTGTCTCTACATAGTTATTAAAGTATGTACCATTACCATGCATATTATCAGGAACTGATTTTGTTTTTTGTTTATTTTTAATAAATGACCAAAAATGTTTAGGTGCAGTCAGAATGGACTCTTCGGCAGATGTACAAAATTTTTTATATGCAGTATTTATGTCTCTTTTAACCTTTTTCCTAACCTCCACGTAAACACAACGAAGTCCGTTATCATACGGTTTTTTCTTACATTTTCTGTGCAAACGATTTTTCCTTTTTATATCTTTAACAATAGAAGGCGTAAACCATGGAGGATATCTGTGTTTGAATGGTCTAGATTTAGGAACGGAGACACTAAGAGCCAAATCAAATAATTCATAGAATTTCTCAACAGCTAAGTTAACATTTGCAAAATTATCTAAAATATGCCAATTTGTCTGATGTAACCTATGATAGAGCTCAAGAAAATTTGCTCTTTTATAGATATATTGCTCACCCGCAAACGTATTTTCAGATCTTACTCTGGCACAGTGTAAAGAACATTCAAGAGACTGTTGTCGAAAAGGTCTTCTCAAACGCAACATTTTTATGTAAAAATTGGTTTCCTTGACAGTCATTTCCGAAGCAGGACTTCACTGCAATCGCCGAATACTGGGGATAATTGAACGCAATCAGATTACAATTTATAAAGTTACGTGAAATCGAAAACTGTACACCACCCACCAAGGAAGGAATGTTAAACAGTAGGTGACGAGCACTCAGTTGTCCGTCAAGTAAAATTTATTTTAGAAATTCCTAGAACGCTCAAGGCGTGCCAATACGAAACGGATAATGAAATAGCTTACCTCTATGATGGTGTTGGTCCTGGGGATCTCACCACCGCAGTTGGTCGATTCTTTGCTTATCGACGTGTGCCACTACTTCGAACGTCAATGGATCTTCCTTCAACTAAGTTGGCTGGGACCCAAATGATGAATTACAAAATGTGAAGGGAAACAAACAGATAGCTGCACATGTGTAGACAGCAAAGAATATTATGCAGAAAACAGGCGGGGGCGAGAATGAAAGTAAAACAAAAAAGTTGTTATATAACCCTTTTTCGAACGGTTATTAGAATTAGTAAATTGGATATCTACCCTATTGCTTAGTTAACAGAAGTAGTATCGAGAATAATGTATTAAACATTTACCTTGTTGCTTTTGAATTACTTTCAAAATTGACATATCTCACTTGACTATTATTTAAAATTACCTCGGCTAGTCAGTTTATTGAGCAAATAAGAATCTATCTTCCTCAGCTGAATGAGTAAAGGTTATAATAACGAATCTCTTTATAATTGAATACTGAATTACAAAATTATTATTGTATTGACTTCTTTGTCAATCACACTCCTTAGTACTTTTAATAGAACCTTCTTTTAAGTTAGATTGTATCATTCTGTGATGTGCGGTCGTAGTGTATACACGTCCATCTAAGCACTTGTAGCTCTTTTACTATATACAAGCAAATTGTGCGCTACGCGCACGTGAAATAGGATACGCGAAAGGTCAAGCTCCGATCCGAGCGCTAAGATAAGAAAAACAAAACCTAAACAAATATAAACATCTGTGAAGCCAGAACGTGAGATTTTATTTTGTGCCACAGACAAACACACATTAAGGAAAATTATATTATGGATTATATTATAGATTTTTAAAACAAGCCAACAAAATGCCAGATAAACTGGTCACGCGCTCCACTGCTAATGAGGAAGCTTTGGTGACCAGATGTGTTGAGAAGATTCTAAATTCGCCTGCTGTAATTCAAAGCCTTTCCGAGAAACTCGGTAATGAGCTCCTTCGTCGCTTCAAGGATGAACTTAAAATATATGAAAATCCGGTCAAACAATTAGAAGCGGAATTAGAAAAAGTGAAGAAGGATAACATCTGTGCACAGGACAACTTAGAGCAATATACTAGACGCAATAGCCTACGTATATTTGGGATATCGGAGAACAAAGGTGAGAATACCGACGATATTGTTATAAAAATCTGCAAAGAAAAGCTGCAATTGGACATAAAACCCGATCAGATAGACTGCAGTCATCGATTACCCGCCAGAGAGCATTATCACAAACCCATCATAGTGAAATTTGTGAACAGAAATACAAAACATCTGGTTTATAGTAAGAAAAAACTTCTGAAAAATAGTCGAGTAGTAATTAAAGAAGATCTAACGCGACTCCGGCATCATTTACTGAAGGAAGCGGCTAAGAAGTATAGTTCTAAAAATGTGTGGAGTAGTGAGGGCTAAATTCTTGTTAAAACTGCTGACGGCATTAAACAAATTAGAAGTTTAGAAGACTTAATAAACGATAAGGCTTAATCTCTACAGCTGCTACAATGCTTGTATTGTGACCTTAGGTTTTGCTGTGCTGTAAGTAAGGGATTATCGCTTATCAGCACTCAGCCTACACGAGCATCTTTGTAAATTTAGCTATCAATTTTTACTTTAAATTTCATTAACTTATCTATTATCTATTTGTTACTACCTATTAGAAAAAGGAAAATAGCCTTACTTCTAAGCAAACCTAACCTCAAGCTGTGTTGACATTGGACCTAGTGGTGGACTATTTTCTCTCTGAGGAAACCTTTGGTGAACCTGAGCGTGTCTCCTGCTGCTGGGAGGGTTTACAACCCTCGGGCTCCAATAGAGGTATCAACAAACTCAGAGGAAATGTCTGGAAACTGCGTGTCATGCGGCGAGGCTTGCCAAGGAACCAAATTTTTCGATTGCGATAGCTGCAAAAAACTTCTACATTCGGAATGCGCTGAACTCACTGCATCAGAAATCAAAGTCATGGAATTGAGAGGCAAAAGGGAACTGCTACTGTTCTGTAAAGAATGCAAGTCTAGTTTTAAGATTTTACCAGCGGTTCTGACTCAGTTCAATAGCTTGTCGATTCTTGTCACAAGTTTGTCAGAGAAGGTTGAAAATCTAGAAAAGCAGAAAACAGAGCTTGAGAACTCTATTGTCGATGAAGTGGAGGATAGAGCTCGTCGTAAAAAGAACCTGATTGTTTACAACGGTGATGAGCAGCGTTCAAATTCCGTAACTACTCGTGCTGAATCGGATAAAAAAGCGATTGTGGGTATTCTCTGTGAATTAGCTGATATTGCTCAATCGGATATTCTTAGTTGTTTTAGACTAGGGAAATACGATAGCGAAAAATGTCGTCCTATAAAAGTTGTCTTGAAAAACCAAGAGACAACTTTCTCTATTCTGAAAAACAAATCAAAGTGTACAACACCTGTCAAGATTGCCAGAGACCTAACCTCGATGCAGCGTGATCAGTTAGCAGCACTTAGAGCTGAGTTGGAACGCGTTAACAAAGACTCTGTCAAAAAAACTATTAAATATATACGCGGTAGACCCACCATTGTTGATATACTCGCTAATGATAATTCTCACTCAAAAAACGGCGTTTCCAAAGGGAAACCAAACTAGGTACAAATGCGGAGATAAAAATCTTTTATCAAAATGTTAAAGGGCTTCGCTCAAAAATCAAGGAAGTTGAGAAATATCGTTATGTATTAAATGAATATGATGTTGTTTTTACAGAAACTTGGCTGTGCCCCGCAATTCTTAGTGCGGAGTTTAAACTAGATAATTTTGTGATATATAGAAATGATAGGAATCCTAATAATAGTCATTGTAGTAGAGGGGGAGGTGTTTTAATTGCAATCACTATTCTGAGAATGTTGAACATTTATTTATTCGTGTTATGGATTCTATGTTAAACTTTATTATTGGATCTGTTTACTTTCCTCTACTATCGGCAGATACTGTATTTCAAGCATACTGCAATACTTTAGAAACGTTAGAACTTGAAAATCCTAACGTAAATTGGCTACTGTTACGGGATTACAATCTACCCAATGTATCTTGGTGTACAATAGACTATGCATGTGTTCCTATCTTCAACGATTCAGCGACATTGCGTGAGAGATCATGTGCAAAAACATTATCAGATACCCTTAGCTTTTTGAACTTGTTTCAACTCAATTCTATAGTAAACCAGAACAATGTATTATTAGATTTGATATTCTCCAATTCTCACACTCATAAAGTACATTCCGCCATAGAATCTATTGTAGCAATCGATGCTCATCATCCTCCACTGTGTGTGGTATATAACATCTTTGCTGATAATGTAAACGACCAACCGGAAAATTGGTACTACGATTACAAATCTGCAGATTATGAAGAAATCTCGAATTTCTTGTGCGAACTATATTCGGAACTATTCTTTGATTCTACGCTACCGTGCCGGGATTTGACCACAATCTTTTATCACTACGTTTACATATGCATTGATCAATTTGTACAAAAAAAAAAGAAAGTGGCAATCAACATTTCCATCTTGGCATAGCAAAGAACTCAAAGGTCTAATTGTTCGAAAGAAGAAGGCACATTCGGCTTGCTGAAGGCTCCTTCCCTACGGAATGGAAGTTATTATCTATAACTCCTATACATAAGTCAGGAGATAAAAACGAAATTACTAATTACCGTCCCATTTCGATTTTGAGCATCATTCCGAAACTATTTGAATCCTTGATTACTGATAAATGAAAGGTTAAAATCAGTCCCAATCTTTCTGAGAGGCAATTTGGTTTTATGAGCAAGAAAAGCATTGACACAAACTTGATATATTATACGCAATACATACTTGACTCATTGAATAGAAAGAACCAAGTGGATAGCATCTATACGGACTTTAGTAAAGCGTTTGATTCAGTGAACCATACCTTACTATTGGCAAAGCTACAAGAGTTTGGGATATCGAAAGCTATGTTGAGGTGGTTCTCGAACTATCTCACATACAGAACTCAGTATGTGAAAATATCTAATGTCTGTTCAGATGGTTTCACTATTCTTTCGGGAGTACCACAAGACTCACATTTGGGACCGCTCCTGTTTATTATCTTCATTAATGACCTGCATTTGGTGTTAGATGATGTGGAATACTTATTGTTTGCTGATGACTGTAAAATTTTTAAAAGTATAGTTGGCAACTCGGACTTTGAAATTCTACAGAAAGCGCTAGACCGGTTTGCAAACTGGTGCACGGTAAACGATTTAAACCTTATTCTTAATAAATGCAAATGTATTTCGTTTTCCCGCTCACAAGCTTCTTTCTCTTTTGATTACACCATAAACGATGCTTCTTTAACCCGAGTTACATCTATACGTGATCTTGGTGTCATTTTTGATTCAAAAATTACAATCTCTCAACACATAGAATTTACAGTCAATAAGGCAAACCAACTGCTGGGTTTTGTTCGAAGAATTTGTTTTGAATTTAATTCAGTTGCTGTCCTAAAGTCACTGTATCTTATGATTGTGCGTCCTATACTGATGTTTGGTTCAGTGGTCTGGTCTCCTAGTTTTAGAGTTTACGTTGATTCATTGGAGACAGTACAGCATAAATTTTATAGAATAGCCTTTCGATTGGGACTACCGGACCCATTCATTAACCATAATTATAGAGAAGTGTCTATAGCCTTACAGATCCCCTCATTAGAATCTCTTCGTAAATGTTACGATCTGCTGTTCCTTTACAAATTAGTAAATAGTAAGGTCACTAAATATATAAAGGTACCGCCATTCCATTCCAAGATTTTGTTCCCCCAAATTAAAAAGGACAGAACATTGTAAGAAAGTGAGAGTGAGAGTGAGACACTAATGACAGGAACCCCAAATTAAAAGAGACAAAAGATATATGTTTGCACAGTTGGCGGTACCTTTATGATTTAGTACCTTAGTAAATAGCCAAGTTGACTGCCCCCTTCTGTTGAATCAACTTAATCTCAGGGTTCCTAAACGTTCATCGAAAATCACTAATACCTTCATTCTATCAACCTACTTATCATCGTGCACATTAAACAATCCTTTAAGTCGCATCTGTAAGTTGTTGTGCAATGATCTCTCTTGTGATGTTCTGGATCCAAGATTTAGTCATTTTTATAATTTAGCCAGAAACGTCACTTTTGTATTTGAGTAAGAAAGCAATGTCCACTTTTTCCACTTTTTCAATCAGTAGTAATTTTTTATTCTGTGCTTTGTATTTTGTATTTTCTTTTTTCTGTAAAGGACTATGTCCGTTTATTATTGAAATAAAAATAAAGGTAAATACTTAGTTTTTGGTAAATAGTCTGTTGATTGTGAAGTAATATTTTATTATTTTTAATTTTATCATTAATTTGAGTTATTGGAATGCTCGTGCTACTTTAATTTACAATGTCATCTAATATTTTAAGAATAGGCCATCTTAACGTTAAATCTTTGTTACCTAAAATAACAGATTTAAAAGTTTTTATTGAGCAAAATTAAATAGACATACTTACTGTTTCAGAAACTTGGCTTAGTCCTGGTTTATTGGATGAATTTGTGCATATCGAAGGTTATACTTTCTTAAGAAGGGATCGTGATGGACGAGCAGGGGGTGTTGGTATTTACATACGTCACTCAATTAGACATTATTTAATTACTATACCACACGATAATATTGAACAACAGTGGATTATTGTACATCATGGTAAGAAGAAATTGGTCTTGGGATTACATATCCCTTAATTTTGCGCAATTTAAATACAAAATGCGTCACGACTTATTCCGCAATCAGTTAGGATGCAATTAGCTTGGACAATTAAGTATTTGCATAATGTGTTTGTCAACTTCCTCTGATTGTACTAGGTTTAATATATTAATAGTTGTTTAAGTTTAATTTTGTCTAAACACTTTTTAGACTTGATCGTTACAGATAGTAGTTTAATTTAATTTAGGCAGTTTTTCAGATCTACTTTCATTTATTTTAATCAGGGTTTGGATGGAAGATCAAATGGGTGGGATATCCTACTACCAGCTGAATCCCGCCTTGTGGTTACCCGTTTGAGTTGATAGTGCTTTTCCTCTGTCATTTCCCTTTTTTGTGTATTTGCTCAAGGGTAATAAAGAAAATTATTATTATTATTATGCTTGGTTTGACATTACAATCAATCAAAACTAAATGTTGTCAAATTATTGAATCAAATTATTTTTTCCAAATTGAGGTTAAAATTAATTACAGATACCTAGACCAAAATGAAGACGAAGACTCACTTGTACCTTGAGTGTATTTTCTATCAGCTCCTAACTGATGGGCAGTCGTCAAACACCTCCCTTGAGTTGTTGAAGATCCAAAATAGCTCGTTGTAGCTCTCTTACCTCTTAATACCTTGATAACCGGTAGTACAGCATGCCACAATCACTTTCACTTTCACTTACTGATGGTTTAAATACCAATTACCACTTCAAATGGTTTCAAACAATCTTGAAATTATAATATGAATAATAATTTTGACCTTTGGTCAAATTTGATCGTGAAGAAGGCTATCTTGCTATCACGTACCAAATATACAATATTACTCTCACAATTAAAGGAAAGTTAGGCCTTTAACGTGACTTATTAAACGTAGATTATTCAAAATTAAAGAAGTTTTTTCGCTTGCAGTAAACAACCCCTTGGTTGCCTATTGCTACTACCACCAGTAATCTATCACCAACTGTTATCACATGATACCCTTTAGATATCTGGATATTAATATTGAATTAATTAAGCATCCACACAGCATGCTACATTACAAAGTGGAAAGAAGCCTAAAAAATTATCTCATGACCTCGGATTTAAGACGACCAGTGGACATTCTTCACAACTATAGGATCAAGGGTGTTCCTGTTCCGATGGGTAAAATCAGTATATGGCGCGGCACACAAAGTAAGACCCGACGTATAATTTTCAAACAAAAATCAGAAGAAGCCGATTTCAGAAAAAGGCACATAATGACCACGAAATATATCTCGCACCTGTAAATTGCCTTCTCAATAATTTTTGAAACAAAAGTGCATATATTTTAAATTCAAAGACTGCTAGGCTTACTCCTTTTCTTCTTCTTCTTAACGCGATTACGTTCACTATTAAATATAGGCGTGATCCATATTTTGTTTGGATATTCATCTATAGTTACATGGTGATAGTTTTCGTATATATTATTTAGCAACTTCGTATACCTTAAGTCTATCCTCACATTGCGTATGCCCTCTAAGATAGCCCATGCTTCCACAGTGTCAAGTGCCTTTTGATGATCCACAAAAACCAAAAAAGTGAGATGTATTCTGTAGAGTTTCTTCCACCTCCAGGAATTTATTTATTAGAATTATTTACTTACCTACGTAGCAGGGCTACAGTCCGTAATGGGCCTTGGCTTCAAGATTCATTTGTCATTTGTTTCTGTCGGGCTAGATATCTCTAGCTATTCATTTTTAACATTGATCTTGAGCTTTCTGCAACGGAGTCACTCCACAGTTTTCGTGGTCTTCCTATATTTCGCTTGCCCTCTGGGATTTAATCTTCCATTCGTTTTGATACAGCATTCCCATTCGTTCGATGCACATGTCCAGCACATCTTAATCTACCTATGTGTTACTATGTAGGGCTTCTTATATACTTGGTAGAGGTAATGATTTCGGGGTTGTCTCCATATCTCTCCCTCCTTAATTGGTCCCAAAGTCTGTCTTAGTGCCCTTCTTTAAGTATTCACAATCTCTCAGCAGTAATCTGTGTTACTGTCCATGCTTTACTTCTGTAAGTTACTATAGTTTGGAATAAGGTTTTATATACCATCATTCTAACTTTATTGTCAGTATATTTGCCTTTAAATATTTTACTAAGCGTGTAACGTTTCAAACTTTTATCGGTCTCTGCGAAGGGCGTTCTGGATTTAAATCACGGGTAACTCTAATCGGACGCAGAGTCCGCTCAAACTGAAATATATATATAATCAGAAAAATACCAGATAAATACCATAAATATATTGTAGATAACTATAATACAAATTAGTCCGTCATTTTAGAATTAACTGAAATGTATATTATAGAATGAACAATTTACTCTGGGGGGGGGGGGGGGGGGGTCGGGTTTCGTTACTTCTTGGTGATATGCAACCCTTCTAACAGAGCTGTATGGCCGACGGTTGCAGCAGGTGATGTACCAAGCGGCAGAGGTAATTTCGGAACGCGGCCGTCTCGGAGATAACGGGCCGATTTTAGGCGGTAAGCGAATGTCCCGGCCGGATGACCTCCAAATCCCAATGTTGTTCATGTTCAGGGGGCTGGAATTAAACGCGTAAATTACGCTGATATAAGCGATACCTGTGTCTCCTGGGGTATGAGCGGGTCGACGCAGCTGGTGATCGCACATCTGAAAAACAATACGCTGTTCCCGGGGCAATGGCGCCGCGGTATTCTGCCAGTAAAATTTGCTAATTTTTCACCGGCAAATTGGTTTGACAGTTCGGTTCTTGCGGACAGCTGGTTTCTTCAGGTTAGAGTTCAGGTTGCTCTTTTCACCTTTAGGGCTACAGGAAGGCGGCGTAGTACGTATTTGGTGGTCCCTACAGGTAAGTTAATTGCCACAGTCAATTTATTCGAGCCGTTTTCAGGGGTACAATAAAGTTCATATCGGTGCAGTGAATATTGGGATGTTAATATTTTCGTAGATTGCAGTCACAGGGGATTTTAATGATCGGTAAATACGTTTAAAAGACAGAAGGACACTGCCAAAATTTAAACGTATTAGCTGGGGTTCTCGTGGATACGTTTAAGACGCAGAGAGACACTACCACAATTTAAACGCCTAGGTTAGGTCAGGTCAGGTTCTGGCGGAGACGACGTTTAAGATGTAGAAAGACACTGACAGAATTTAAACGTTTGGAGAGGATCGGCGATCTAAAGACTCAAGTTGGGACTGGGCAGGATCAGGACTGGTGGACTCAAGGAGGAGAAATCTTAAGTCAAGTTGTAGGGCCGAGAAACCTGCTTTTATAGTTCTCGATCCCCGTTATCAACACAGTCACTTCAGGCTTCATCAGGTAGGAAGCGGCGCAGGAGTGGCGTCTTCGCGTCTATTGCGCATAGCGGGTACGAGTTTGTTATCACTGGTTCTCGCGCTGGTTGGATGCAACGTTTGATAACGCCTAAGCGAGCGAGGCATAAATTTATTACATTTTTAATGTTTATTTATAAATTTATGCAGATGCGGGCGAGTACGTCGCTCTGTTTGATTTTGATATTCTAGCTTTAATTTCAGTTATTCCTTTATAGTCGCTTGTCATTAACACTCGCGGATATTTTAAATTATTTACTGCTTTCAGGTTGTATTGTGAGCGGGTGGCCAGCGAGCAAGTGCTCGCCTCTGATGCGGCTGGCCTTGGTTGGATTCCCGGTGGCTCTAAAAAAATTTTTAAAATTGTACGCTTTCCGACTACCACGCTAACACCTGTGGTAGTCGTTAAACCCTAACAAGGAATAGTTCTTCTAAAGAAACTACTGTTGCACGTCATAAACTTTCAGGACTTCATATCTATGCTGTTTTGCCAGTAGGGTAGCAGAATTTTAATAGTTTGCAAATCAATGTCTTGCCAAGAGCCACCTATAGTGCCATTGTAGAATTTCCGCGTCTCGTAAAAAACACAAATTGATACAATGATTCTTGTTTTATGCGCTGATACTACTCTGACAGTCTTATCTGATTTAAAGAAAAGTTCAATTCTATCCTTTTTAGATTTAAATGCTATATTTTTTAAGACCGTATGCAAAGATGCTTGACTGCTGGTTAAAATTTGTTCATTCTCATTTTTTCTTATAAATGGTGATAAATACATTTAAATATTTTATATTAAAAGCATTTAGACTAACTTTCTCGTACATCTCATAAATCGTATTTCGAATAGCAGCCTCGGTTAAGCTATCAACGCAAGTAACAGGTTCAGAACGTGGCCGTTTTTGGGTGGAGAAGTCAAAATTTCATTTTATTGGCTGAGATATAGCTTACTGTTGAAATACTGATTTTTAATGCTGCCGTAATCCGCTGAAATAACATTTGCATTAGTTAATTAATAAGTTTGGAAATTACCTTTCTGGTGGCATTCAAAGGTATAAGAGGGTATCCATTATCACATTTTTGTTAGAAATGTGTTATTAATGAAGCAAAATGTTCCTTTGCACGACTTCCAAAATGGTTAAAATATATATAATAAATAATACCATAAATGAAATACATTTTTCACTGCCACATGCTGCTAGTAGACATGTACATTGTCTCCATAATATAATAAAATTATTATTTTTTAGTTGAAAATAAATTGCGGATACGTCTCACGTCGTCCAATCAGAAAATATGAATATATAAATTACATGTAGTGTAAGGATTTAAAATATGGAGTAATCTACAAATTTCACTTTGAAATCTCAAACTATGGGTTTCCACCAGCTGGAAGATTCTGCCGTTAAGCAACTGCTTCTTGAACCTCTGATGAACTTTTGAAATTGGCCGCAAATGTAATTTGGAAGATTATACACCTATACCATAAAAAAGGAAGCGAGTTTAGCTTCAGATGGCTTTAGTAGTCATGTAGTTCAATTTAAGGGCAAAATTACAAACGTGCTGGTAAAACCCACGCTAAGGTTCACCAAAAAATGCAAATCTGCCAAAAATGGCCAATACATTTACTAGACGAGAAGTTGTTATACAAAGTAAAACTTAGGCAACCGACGTGCATATGTATGAATATAGTGCATTAAGTCGTTAAAAAAACAGTCCGATTGTTATATTTGAGGAAAGAAACATCATACAGGTTTTTCATCGTTAAAAGACGTAGTAGTTATGGAAAGCGAATGTCTTATATCAGTATCTGAAGGTAAATAATTGCAACGTGGTCCTAAAACAACGAAAGCAAGCTTTACTTCAAAGTTTTAAATATATAACACTGTAAAAGTTAGTAAAGTTGTTCGTTCACTGAACGAAAGTCCCCCATAAAAAATAAACAAGAAGTCCGAATCGAATGGAATCTGCTCTCTCTATTACGAAGTTTTGGCAGGCATTATACAACGGTATTGGAAAGTTGTCCCCGAAAACCCTTGGCTCTATGTGCGTGCGAGAGAGGGAACCCCCGCCCTTCCATATATCAGGATTACCAAATACTTAGGACCCCATCAAGAGGATCCGCTGTGACATATTCACTCTTCAGCACCGCCCGTATTATTTGGCGCGGCCTGAAACAATGCTGAAAAACTGGTTACTTTAGACTTTATTGTCGCGGACTTTAGCCCGGCTTTAAGGAATTTACAACGCAACTTATGGCCTGGTAGCGACATAGTTTTAAGTAGATTGTTGGGGATTTTTGAGCACATCTGTAAGTTCCGCGAAGTCGCTAACAAGGAAGTTATTCCGTCCTCAGTGCGATGGCTGCCAGTGGAAAATCTGGAGCATAGAGCGTAAGTTCCCGTTACATTTCTCCGCCTGATCTTCCCAATCTCAAATATGATTTGCTAAATCCATGCGAGGTAAAACTTAATAGAATTCAGATATAATAAGAGGCAGCTTCCACCTGCACCTTGTCTTAGCGTTATCAGTCCTGGAGGCTACGAAGGATTAGCAAACGTGTTGGCATTCTCGTCATATGCGCCTAGAGAAACAAATTTGGTGTTGTAGTTCTAGAAATATAAATATATTTCCCACATTCTTGATAATTGGGTTTAGATCGTAATTATCCGTAGGATTATGAGGTTCGCTGTCATATTTTAATTAATATTTGGAGTTTGGTATCGAAAACTCCCGTATTTATTATTGGGCGTCCTCAAAATTCTGGAATAAAAGTATAATCAATACTTTAATAGCGTCAGTTCCATAAAAGTGTTACAGTACGAATTGGTCTTTACGACAGGTTGTCAGTTTGTTACATTACGAAACGACTTTTATGTCAAGACGTCAGCTTGTTACCGGCGGAACTCGCCGTCACGACACAAAATCTGGAAATTCTCGGATCGATTGCCGCAATCTTGTTACGATGGGCTGTAACAAAGGTTGCCGGGTCTATCAGTGGAGAAGGGGGGCTCTTTACGACCATAAATTAGGTCTACGATCCGGTAAACGAAATCAAGATGTTAATTGCCACGCACCACCACTTTTCTGTCTAAAACTAAAAAAACACTACACGTGAGCTCATCCAGAAAGTGAGAGAAATAGAAATGGAAATGGCTCACCTTTCTAATTCTACCTTGGCAATGCTTGAACAGCGAACAGCTGGGTCGAACGTACCTTCACTTACATTCTCTTACAGCTGTCTGAATCCCTGTACAGCAGAAAAATACACCAAATACACATGCAAATATCATAAACCTATTAAAGAAAATCACCATTAATTAAAAATGAAATATATTCACGTAGCAAAATATATGTATGACAATGAACATCGAAGGAATTACTCGTTACAGTTAAAAATTACTTGAAAATGGTTATTGAGGTTAAATGCTTAGCGTTGAAATTAAACACAGGCGGTAAAATTGACAACGAACGAAATAATTACTTCAAAAACGGCAACAATTTTAAATTTACACAAAGAAACTACTTTACAATAATAAATCTTGACAACTAATACTCAAATGTGACACAACGATGGTAGTTACTTGATCTCACAACGTAAAACTACATACAGCTATTAAAACTTGACGGTAAACACTCAAAATTAACTTCAAGGCTGTAATTCCTCTTCAAAACCGTACGATTTAAATTAAAAACAAGGCTGCGTAACATGGCGGTATGTCACTGTATATTTACGCTTGTTATAATTCTTACAAGATGTCACCATACCTTTTGAAGGAATTCAGCTGCTCTGGTGACGTTGTCCAACCAAACTGCAGATCGCGTCCAAGCTATTGCCTCCAAAACACCAAAAGAAGGACGGGAAACTGCACAGGGGCGATGGTCCAAGCTGGTTTGCACGGCATTATGTCTTCACGAATGGTAAAAGCGGAGTACGTACGAAAGGCAAGGTTGCGATACGACAAATATGTAACTTCAATAACGGCAGTTTTGCACAAAAACGAGGTGTCCCATTATAATCAGCTTCAGCGTTGAATTGGAGATGCCTACTCCACGATACAAACATTCCTAAACTAAACATGTATCAACACGCCACTCAAACGACGTAGGACTTTACTGATAGCAACTATATAGTTTCACTACTTTAATTTCGACTTACGCGGCGGAGGCCGACGGGGCCGTCGCCGCGGAACCAAAAACTAACACTTGTTGACTCTTTAAGTGAGGGCTGATGATTGAATTATCCGGGCTGAATGCTGAAGCCGAATGTAGGCAGGCGCCTCTTAAATTCGTACTCTGTTCAACTTATGTGAAACGTACGGAAAGCACCAGCGTTATGTCAGCATTGTACAATATTAAAACGGAATTTGGTATAGAGGACGGGGAAGTTCCGGCCTGTATGAAAGATAAAATTGTAGACAATGGGCCGCTAGACCGGCAAACAACGGCTACAGTCTGTCGTCGAAAACTCATTAAAATACGTCATGCATGAGGGAAACAAAGCTAAATTTAGACCAAGCACAAGGGAACCTGAATCGATACTCAAATAAGCTGGGAGACGCTAATATTCAAAACGAACGGAATTGGGTTTTAATACCTTAGTGAACTTTTAATTTGCGCGTGACTGAACCGGGATAAGAGACTAAAATGTAATCTACAAATGGGAAAAAAGGCGGAAAAGCGTTAAATGCACAAATTGTCCTTACAGAAGACACAAGAAGTACTCTCAGTAACCCAACCAGCGGAAAATGGTACTGTGAAATCTTTAGCTCCCACACCAATTATTATCTGTAGAAAGTACTATATATACTTTCACAAGTCTTAGATACAGAGCAGATTAATGGCCAGCTCTATTATTCGTACTTTAATAGAGGGCGTGTGTAATTCTTGTAGTCAAATATGAAACACTTGATGGAAATGTATATTTATTTTACTTATATGTTTAGACCAGGAAAGTTCTTAGAGCAGTTAACATTTTAGTCACACCACGTTTGATTGTGTTTGCACATGTTTTCACTGCTACTGCACGAATTTAATAGTTTTTTCCATTATGTGACTCTGTCGCCATTATAACTGCGGGATAGTCTCTTTTCTGAAGAACGAAAATTGAAGCAAGCTTCAAATAATGTGTACATCTGTTCATAAGTAAGCAAAGCATCCCGATAATAGATTTCAGAGGATACTCGACTGATTTTATTCTTGCTTTCCTAAGTGCTCCAAAATGAAGTACAAAGTGCAAAATTAAAATTTCTAAAGATAATGAATTAATAACATCATTTTGAAAATATTTTTATTTAAATAGATTTTGAAAATCAGTGTTTATTTCTAACTTTGGGCCACGGAAGGTGGTGTCATTATTTGAATATATGTGGAAAATTATACCTTTACGTGACATAACGATTTCTAATGTGATAAATAACGATTGACCTGTGAGGTACTAGTTCGATATGTATAACTTTTGTCGCAAAACATATGAATAAGGCTACATGTGATTTAACAGTTTTTATGCTACATCCATGACCATCCTTTCGTAACAGTGGTCCAGCATAATCCACTCCACAATCAATAAAGAGACTTCCGTGTTTTGGCAAATTATCGATATTAGGTAAAATCTATATTTTACTTGGAAACATTTTGTGCATCTGTGTATAACTTCATGAATAATATTTCGACCAAAAATTAGGCTTTTAGGCCTGCATGTAAATGTTTAACTTGTTCATTTATGATTATTAATTTAGTAACGTAATGCTTTGGAGGTAGTATCATATAATGGTGTTTAAAACTATTAATAGCATCCCACACCTACTCTAATGATGTCATACGATATTGACGCAGTTAAATTTCCTTTCCATTCAGTAAAAGCACTGCCTTTTTCTTTACCGTTGTTTGTTATAAGCAAGGCCTAGGTATTCAGAACACCAGACATCTTGATACCAATTGCTATTGGTCATATGGTTCAACCTACAATTTTTCCAGACTATTTCCAGCCCTACCAAAAGATCTTCTACGTGCTACACATAGTAGTAACATGGGACACACGGTTTTACCTCTTGGGAAAGATGGCATTGTGTACAGCTGCCAGTCCATACTTTTTATATTTAATTACTTTATCGGGACTGGTAATCGGCGGGCATCTGCATGCATTTTTATTCAAATATCGCGGCGCCCGTCGACACTACCTTAAAAATTGATTCAGCGTTTTAAATGGCTTAAAATTTGCTACAATTTATTGCTATTAACCTTTCTCAAAATGGGTATCTCGTGCAAGAAAATTGCTTATTATCTTTAGAGAGTAGAAAAACCTGCAATTTAGTATACATACATATATAATTTTCATTTTTGGTTGATACTGTACAATGCAAAGGTAATCGTGTCGGTGCGTGGCTGTACAGTAATAGTCCAGTTGGTATGTCCGAAACCTCTATCTTGAGCCCGACAGTCATTCGCCATGAATAATCTTTTGTAGTTTACTAGGGGGCATTTTCCAGTGTAGTAGTGGGGGCTACATTAAAGTCTTATACAGCGAATTAAAGGGTGTAAAATGTCCTACAATTTATGTTCTATTAACTTTTCTCGTTGGACGATATTTCTTTATTTATTGCGCGTGAAAGTTGAAAATTATAGCGCAGCAAACAGTTTTCCGTATTTTTCTCGAAATTGGTAACTTGTACGAGGAAATTGTTTATTATAGAACTTCCAAGGAATGAAAAAGCTGCAATTTGGTATATATGTTTTTTATTACTTTCTTTTACGATAAAGGAAGTATTGGATTCACCCCAAAAATTAGAAATTGAGTTATCCACAGATCTTCACGTTTTAGAGACTCCTGAACCCCAAAAACATGTTTTTGCTCATTGGTCTGTCTGTGTGCCTGTAAACAGGATATCTCAAAAACGAAAAGATGTATGGCGTTGAAACTTTATATATAAGTTTTGTGTACTATCTAGATGCGATAGCAAGCTTTTGAAGAAAATCGCATAACCGGAAGTATGGTGTGATTTATCAGTTTTGTTCGATTTTAATAAAAACTGCTCTAACGATTTTTTTAACTTTACATTTTTAATGTGATGATAGGTAATTTTCCAGTTGAATACCTCTAAAATGGGATTTTTTTGTTTTTTCCCTACTTTCTTATTAACTCCTATTTTAAATAGAACACCCCCTATATTATTACATTTTTGAATTCATCTTAAAATTTTAGAGAAAATCTCTCTCTTATATTAACGCTCTATTTTGTATGGTTTCTGTAGAATTTGTAATTTTTTAAGTTTTTTGACAAATGTTTAAAAATTAAAAATCAAGTTTTAGACTAATTATAAGATCACTGTAAAAGGAAGTTGTGTGCCTGTATCACACCAGATTTTTTGTAGTTAATGGGGTGCATTTTAGCACATCGCAAAGATCGCATGTTGGCAAGTAGCTGCGGAACCTTTTTCCACATCACATGGAGTTATTATCGGGAGATCTAATTCACGATCTACTACGAGGACTGGCTAATAACAAATCGAATGTGTTTTTCCGAAAAAAATGCCGAAAAGTACAAGTATGGCTAAAACTATTAAAAGAAGAAGCGGTTTCACCAAATTTCTCACTACTGCAGAAGCAGCATTCCGTTTTGCTTTATGCAAAGAAAACAAACAAGAAGAAACGTTATATTTGCTACGATATAAACGTCTCATAAAATTATCTACGAAATAAAAAACGAACATTGCATCACTTCTACCGACATCGAATGCGGCATACACTTTCAGGATATACTTTCAAATGCAGACGTGCTTATATAAACTAGCAATGAGGTTATTGAGTATGGAGAATTTTCAATTAAAACTTGCAACAAAAAAAGGATACCCAGGACAAAAAAAACGCAATGCAAAATATAAAATTAAACAGACCGACTATAGATTAAGCCTCCTGGGTATACCACGTTAAAAAGCTCCTAGAAGTCCACATTTGGGGTGGCATAGAAAAGGGTTTCGCAGCCACCCGCTGACATGACGACCTTTGCGGGACTTTAAAATGTACTATATACACGGATAATTAAAAATAACACCAAATTACAGGCTTTTCTACGCCCTACAAGTTCGACAATACACAACTTTCTCGTACGAGTTGCCCGTTTCCATAAAAATTCGAGAAAATGTCTGTTGCGCTTTTGTTTTCAACTTTTTAACAAAAAGTTAATACGATATAAATTGTAGCAAATTTTACGCTTTTCGAAATGCCGCGACCGTAGCGTTAACGCGAAGCGAAATATTTGAATAAAAAGGTATACGACACTTTTTTCAAGATGGCGGCGAACGCGATTTGCTTAACCTTCCGACAACCCACCACTACACTCACAGATAGCTCCTCTAACAAACCACGAAAAATCATTCACAGCGGGTGATTGTCTGGCATTTCGGACATACGGACTGGACTATAAACAGATAAAAATTAAATGAACTACAGGCAACTTATACAAGTACTGTAGCTGCCACTAATGGATCTCAAGTTGAGTCACTAACTAATCATTTTTGGAAATAAAACTATGAAAGAAATAAAAGCTAAATCTAGATATATCTGTTATAACACCAAAACAGAAATTCTGTCAATAAGCGGAAGGAAACAAAACGGATTTATACAGCAAAAACACAAAATCTAGAAGTTAATCTCACACCAAAGACAGTTTTCTTTATCAACTTGTAAAAATGAGAACTTAACGTGATGCTTTTAGTACAGAAATACATAATTTTTAAACTTTCATTTTAATTTAAATGAAAATTATGATTCCCGCTGATGTTCCATACAAGCCCCAGGGTTAAGCTTACCTCAGTTACAATATTTTCGACTCGTGCGTAAAGGGATGAACTTTAATCAATCCCTTTAGATAATTCAATTAACTTATTTACTTGTTTAAGCGTATTATTGCTGGCTGTTTTCTTTCAAATACAGCATTATTTTTCGATATATAATAAAATAACACCAACTTCCCAGTTATGTAAAAGATCAAAATCGCCACACTTTTCCAAATTATGCTGTTGAACTTTTTCAAGGGCGTTTGTTTACTCTATGCAGAAGCCAACGAGTTTTCCTTGTAAACATAAATAGATTTTCTTGTTGTTTCCTTACTGGCTTATTAAAAGCAGGTAAACTTAGACGCTTTTGCGTTTACAGGTTTAAATTTCTGGACTAACTTCTTTAAACGTGTTGCAGTACTAATAGCAATTGCCTTCATTTACTCAAAATATTTAGGCAAAGAAGCCACGGAAGGTTCTCCAGAGCACACTGATCGATATATAATTTCAGAGTATCCAGTTCGTGTTTTATTCGAAGCGCCTCCGTTGTTTTCCAAACACAGAGCTATCGCAGAACCCTGAACTCTGTAACATGTCTTTTATATCTCAGAAAGCTTGGGATATGCGCACCACAATCCACCGACTTCCCTCATTCGCAGCGAATAACATAAATGTCAATTTTTTATCGTTTCCGAAATTCAACCCCGATATAGACATAGATTTTAAGCAGCCCTTCTGCATTGACTTTGAAATGGGGAGTTGAACTTCCCTGGCGGAAAACATTGCAATTTCATCAAGTTTGGGAATTGGTCCTGGCTTCACAAACATTTTCGGGAAGGCTGGATCACCTCCTACATTCTGCAATATTACAAACAAATAGGCCAATTTGATACTATTCCAGGTCCCTGAATATTTACTGGTCGCCAATAAATAAATGGAAATGGTATTATTACGTGTAAGGGTAAGAAAAAAATATAATATTATATTAGTCTTTTTTATATTTATATGGAAAGAGGCTGAAAATATTATGCCATCTGGGTTGTACCTAGTTCCTTAATTTTTAATAATTAAGGTTTTAAAAATATCTGAAGGGGTGCCATACAGCCATACTATAATTCTCGCTTAAACTAAATTGCTTCCTCCGGAGTTCCTCAAGGGTCTAACTTAAGACCCTTTCTTTTCTTATTGTTTGTAAATGACCGGTCTTTCGTTATCGAATGCAATAGACTAATGATCTCATGTGTGGATGATTCTTTACTACTAAAAGTGGCGAAAATAGAGTGCAGCCATTGTGAAATTTCAATTGGCTACATTAAAATATAATAAAATGTAAAATGTGTCGTTTACTATAAGAGAATTTTCCGGGGAGTGCTCAAATAGGTTTAACAGCAGGACTGCAGAAAGACGCATTTGCAATAGGTTTAGGTATGTTTATTATAGGTTCACATTCCTAAATCGCACAAATCCTAAAGTAGCAGTACTTATAGATATCAGACATTTTTTATAAACTAACAGCCCTTTATTCTAATTAAAGTAGTGCTTATCCGCCAAGTAATAATATTTATGATCACTTGTTTGGTAATTATCACTTTGATAGTTTTGTTCATAAAGAAATATTGGAGTCGCTGAAATTTTTATATGTCGTAGCCACATCTAATAATTTAACACTTCATAACACTTTGCGAAATGTCTAACCATATTGACCGCTTGCTGTAATTCAATCTTCTTATCAATAATATCACAGTATCTATCCAGAAGTATTGTACTCTTCGTGAAGTGTCAGCAACGGTTTTGAGAGATGCTGTAATACAGCAAATGTCCAACCGGAATTACACACTTCGAAAACTGTCGGGGTGGTGTTGGATACATATTATTGTAGAAGGTGGTCTGTCGCTCCTGGTTCAAGTTGAAACATGCACGGTTACAACAGGTCTAAGGTACAAAACAGTATTACAATTTTTCAAAGAAAAATCTTATATTAATATTTAATAATAATAACAATAATATAATTTATTAAAATCTTATCTTAATCTAATACAATAATAAAAATATTTTTCTTGTGTATCAATGATAGTGCCTATTATTGTATTTACAAGGTACTTTTTCTGGTATTTGTTTCTATTGTTCAATACTAAAAAACGTTCCTTTGTGGTAATACCATGTAGTCTCTATTATTGTACGGTATTTTTTTGTTGGCTCATTGATCTTCACTATAATAAAAAAATATGCTAATACACAATACATTTCAAAGTAAAAAGTGTAGAATTTTGCGTTACTTTATCAGTCCAAATGTTTTCGGACGTTTCGGCAATGAGACAAACAAATACAATACCGCCTTAAAAAGATTAGAAAATTAATTTTTATATTCTTAGAAATAAGACGCCTTTTTAATAAAAACATTATTGAAACAATATAACACGCCCTTACAGAATCAATTTTACAATATGGAATATTAGTTTGGGGTGGTGCTTATAATATTAGCATACAATCTTTGGAAATTCTACACAAATTCATAATAAAAATCATTTTGGGTAAAAAGAGATGCTACCCTACTTGATATATAACTAATTAAATGTATTGGACCTGGAAGGATTATATTATAAAAAATGTTTGTATTTTTATACACAAAAATAAAAACCTTCAGCAATTTGTGAACTTAGTTATGATACCAAATCTGCTGCCCGTCAGGATATTCAACCTGCACAAATTCCACGTACATTTGATACATGCTTGTAACATACATCGGTTCTAAAATATGTAATATGCTTCCTGCTGATATGAAAATAATCAATAACATAAAGCCGTTCTCACCAAAAGTAAATAAATTAATTAAAGGCAATATTGAAAAAAATTAAAAAGAAATCAAACCACCAGAGCTTTGACAGATTCAAAACATCCAGATATTAATTCAAAAATTAAATAGATTCACTGAAATTGTTTCTCTTCAGATTTTTCTATTGCTTCATTGTTGGCTGTATTAACCTTATACAGGGTGAGGCACATAAAGTGTTACAGAACAATAGCACTCAAACTATTGATCATATCCAAAAATGTTTCAGGCAAAAGTTTCAGTGTTCGAGAAGGCCGTCATACTGGACCACCCTATTTTTTTTATCGGTGGAGGCGCTGAAGCTACGTCAAGGTCAACTCCACTTTTTCAAAATTCAGCGACCTGCAACACAAGGTCATTCTAGTCACGCAATGTATGAAGATAGTCGAAAAATCGAAAAATTTAGGAATAATCACTTTCAAATGATCCACTAACCTTGGTTTAGTTCTACCTACAGAAGATGCTCGAAGTGATGACCCTCAGCACTTGTTAATTCGCTGATGAAAAAACCGTCTAACTTCAGCCAACATTTGTGGTGTAATTTCGGTACATGCTCGGCGTATACTGTCTTTCATATCGTCAGGCGTGGTAGGTGCTACCGGCATTACGCGATCTTTGACAAAACCCCATAAAAAGTAATCTGGTGATGTTAGATCTGGCGAACGAGGTGGTCAAGCTACAGGACCGCCTCGTTCTATCCACTTTTCGCCAAAAATCTCATTCATCACTTGTCTTAAACACAGAGCATAATGGGGTGGTGCACCGTCGTTGTGACTCGTGTTTGTTGCACTGTTGCATTTTTCGATTTTTCGACTATCTTCATACTTTGCGTGACTAGAATGACCTTGTGTTGCAGGTTGCTGCATTCGTCTTCAAATCGGTAATAATGTCATCGAAAAAAAATACATGGTTCCATTTAAAAAAGTCAAGTTGACCTTGACGTAGCTTTAGCGCCTCCACCGATAAAAAATAGGGTGGTCCAGTATAACGGCCTTCTCGAACACTGAAACTTTTGTCTGAAACATTTTTGGATGTGATCAATAGTTTGAGTGCTATTGCTCTGTAACACTTTATGTGCCTCACCCTGTATATGGAGCAATTGGTTTATAAACATTTTATTTTATATTAAGAGGTGTTAGTATTAAAAAATTTTTATTGGCACATACGACAATAGTCAGGTACCATTCTATTTTTTATATTTACTGTAGATTATGAAAAAGAAAGGAAATAATAAATTTATTATTATTATTATAAAACAAATAATCATTGTTACCCAATCAGTTATATTGACAACAATATTTAACCACCAAACAACTGTGTCCAATATGATTTGATATTAAACCACCAAATTTCCATCTACGTACAAAAAGATTTTTTTATTTCGCATTTGTTTTAACAATAATTAAATCCATGCGCAAATGCTTCTACCACGCATTTATATTAAACATGACTAAAGCACAGCTCCATCAGCTGTTTTTATTGCGCATGTGTTCAGATGCAACTGGCACCGAAACATAAGCTGCTTCAAATTTCGCCTTTGTGCTGACAGCCTACTGAACATATGCTCAGGTTCAGTACATGCCCAACACAATAACAGTGAGTCAATACGTGCTTGACGTGGTATCACTCAACGCTGCACATCTGCACCTAGACCAGCATTCCAGTAGCTTTCCACGGCGACGCCTTTAATTTGTTTCGCTGTCGCTTTCTTTGCCAGATTCGATTGCGAGTCTTCTGCATCTCTCACAGGTCACTATTTAAATGTGTTCATGCGCTGCTAATTTTCTGGAAGACGTAGGAATTTCGCCTTTATTTGACGTGAATTAGTACTTCACAAGAAACTAAAATCCAGAGGCACAGTTTTCATGCTAAGACTCGTTGTTTCCGGCACGCGCTCTTGTACTCGTAGTAGCCAGGGTTGTGTCCATATATCACTGCCGGCGGTATGTCGATATATTAGTACCAAAAAAAAATCAGTCATAACAGGTCAAGTTTCATTTTAAAATGTATATGCGTCAGTAACATGGGAGAATTCAAGAAGCTACAAATCTTTATTAATAAATGATTACGTATAATATTCAATATAATCTGGTCAAATAAAATCACGAATGACGACCTATAGAAATTTGGATTAGACCACGCTTTAAAAAATAAATAAGACTATAATTTGACACACGCTTAATTATTATAACATTGCCAGTAAAAGAAAGTTGGAAAAGAGCGTCGAAGCGAACACTACAATGGTTGCATCAATTCAATACAATATAACATAGAATCAAGCAGAGGAAAGAGAGAAAGAGAAAGAATCAGGACGTCTACATCGGATGTCAACAAGAGGAACAAGTGTGACTAATCTATACTGCTATATTTACAATAAGAGACACTTGGTAACAATACCTTCAAAATTAAGTAACTTAATTTTCGAAGAAATTAGGACGATGCTGAGGCAACATTTATAGCAATTTATTAAAACACTTGAATGAATAATATAAAAAATAGAATTTACATTTACAACGAAATTCATAAGGTAAAAATTTGATATTTAGTTAACAGCAATATAAAAATTGAGAATTCATACAATAAACACTCGAAATAGGAAATTTTGTATGCGCTCTAATAACTTGAGATTATATTTTGTGTAACCATACACAATAGTGGGTGAACAAACATGTAGTACCACGTATACGTGTCGAGTAGCAGGAACAATTGTGAAACACAAACAAAACAACTTGGAGACTACGATGGCATCGTTACAAAGGGAACTCCAAGTCCGAACGAGTTGGTCGCAGCTTCGGGTTAGTTTTTGAACAAATTTCAAAGTGGTAAAGGGAGTAGCCAACACAGACAAAGCCATGGTGAAAGTGTGGATGTAACCTTGCAAACAAAGAAACCTATAAGAAGCAAGAAGATAGCTTGCAAGTGAGTACAACGAAAGTAAGATATCTGACAAGTATTGTAAGCAAGTATTTTTGATTCCTGGACACTTTGGAACTTGGCACAGCAGACAGCAGGTCCATCCACCACAACACAGACCAACACCAGGACCAGCCATCTTCAAGCAGATTAGGGCAAATATCAAAATCTTCTTTCTACAGCAGTGGCGTGCGTTTGGGCAGTGGCGTAGTACACGGTAGGCAAACATGTTTTCTTTGTGTCATTTAAATTAGCTCGCGAAATTGTGAGGTGTTTGTTGACAACATTCATTAATGACTCCTTTTAAGAAGTAAAATCCTTAGTAATTCACATACGAGGTCAGTCCTTTGATCTCTTCTTGTAAACACATATGAACTCACGAAATAAACACAAAGTTGTTGTTTGTAATTAGTGAATTTACAATTTTTATGAAATTTTATATGTATGAGCACTGCGATACGAAGTTTCACAGTTGAGGTAACGTAAATAACAATTTATGCTGGTAATATAAATAATGCAAGTTTAGTCCATATTTTCTCTATAGCAGCAAGCTGTCCAGCGTTTGTTTTGTAAATCAAATAATGTTTTAGGTATTTTATATTATATCAAATATTTTTTGGCATTATTTATAGCAACAAACTTAAAATACTTATCTTTAAATTAGCTGTAATATTTATCTATAGAAGTATCTTTTAAGATAACATAACAACAAAAAAATCAAAATATTTACCCGGGAAGCAGCAAACCTGAAGGAGCGTCAAAAGCAGTTCGAGAACATTGTATAAATAAATAATAATATTACTTCTTGGTTATGATATTATTTACGTCTTGTTCTAAAACCGTGATTTAACCAAAGTCAATGCACTATACGTACAACTATACTCTTATTTATATTTAAATTACTTCCTTACCTTCTATATAATTGCCGCCCTTGTATAGGTATTCAGTTTTGTGTGGTATTTTACTCTGTTATATTATTTATTTCCAGTTAGCATTCTCATTTTGACGTCGTTTAAAAATTGGCCGACCAAGTTTCTATTCCTGTATATTAAAAATGTCGGATTAAAAAAGAATTTTGAAAACCTTGAATGGTTTATATGCAGTACAATTTTGAATTAAGGCTAACGCTCAAGCAACCTGATATTACGGAAATCTTATACCTTACAAGACACTTAAAAACGTTGCGAAAGGATCTACTTTCAAAGAAGGTCAAGAAAAAGACGTATTTTAATGTCGTCGCGTTTGTGGGAAGTGTCGAGAGCTAACTTTTAGATTCAGATAATAATTCATCTCTTACAGGTCAAATGTCAATACGTTGTCGTTACACATATTGCCTAAACTAGAAATGAATTTCACAAATAATATTTTAGAGCTCTTGAACTGTGAAGCTATGAACACTGGTATGAGAGAAAACCTTTAGATCTCGAACTGCGAAGCTTCATTAAATTGATGTTGGTGAAATATGTATTTGCAGAATTCGGAGGTTTAGATCGATCATTAACCTGTCCTACTTTCACCTTATTCGCTCGCATGCTTCCTTCTGATAAGGATAACTACATGAATTATTCAGTTGTTTTGGTTTAGACATTTAGGTTGTTTACGTACATTTGCAGCTGTTTATTCATTTTACATTCAATTAACACTTAAAACATTATAAACTATTACTTTCAACTCGTTGATTATAAAATAATTTGAGTGTAAAGATAATGTCAACTACTAGCAAAAAATTTTTTTTAAGAAACAGTATAAATATATTACACTGGTAGAATTGTCTGGGGATATAGCAAATTGTATGTTTTAATGTTGCATGTAAGAACCGATTTAACGTTTTTGAGCTTTGATGTTCGTGGTCTAGTTCTGAATTCTAGTGTTGCATTAATTTGCTAACATGCGACGTTTGATTTCATATAGATCAACAGTAATATTATTCAGAGCTAAGTTAATTACTTTAAATTCATTCGGAAAAGAAATTGCCTAAAATGGTTTAAATTTTTAATATGTGCCACGCCATTGCTATTGTAAGATATAGTTTTGTAAACGTGATTATCAATTGTTATATGGACTGTTTACATCACGTGGTTACGTGGTCTTAATTTTTTGTCTATATGTTTCTACGTAATATTTGGAAGTGTTTAAAAGAGGAAAAATAGTCATGAACTGTGAGTTCATTGCACAATACACAATTTTTTTTATTGCTTTTAATTTTTAAATTTGCTTCTGCTACAGTTCTCAGTTTCGAACACATCTAAAAATCTAAACATTTTGTAGAGAGCTTTACTCAGAACTTCTCTCGCAAATGGACGTTGTGGCACTAAGCAATTTTAAATTAAAAATCAAAGAAAACTAGAAGTAAAAATATCTTAATGTACCTAATAATACTGAAAAAATTTAAATACACACATGGTAATGCAAATTCATCTTCAAATAAACCTTACCGGCAGTGATATTCAACCTTCATCGCCTGCTAATACTATTTCAAGGCTCGGCAGTAGCCCGACTGTTCATCGCGAGAAACCTTCGCGTCTTTGCCATGCAGCTGCATCAAACAGAGCGCACATATTCATCGCTTTTTTATTTATTTTGCAATATTTACCCTGTATCTGTTGGGTCCGATTTACGTCAAGGATAAAGCCTGGGCTATTTACAAGTTATTACTTTAGTTATTTTTCAGTTAAAGCAATAATAAACAAAATTTAATTTTGTAAGGTCTCAACCCTGTGTATGTCGGGTCCAAAATATGCGCTTTTAAGGCATAGGGTAAAAATTTGGGCTATGTGCAAATATTACTGTCATTTAAGTAATATTTCTTGAATTTTTGGGTTTCACGCGAGGAAAGCATATAAACCGCAAGCAAAATATAGAACAAATCGTTTTCGAGATATCGGCTACAGACAGACAGATGGAATTGAGGAAACTTGTTACTCGTAATGTGATTTTTTCGCGATAACAATACTTACTTCGTATTTTAGACGAGGAAGGAAATAACCAAATATCATATTGATTATGTTTTAATTATTGACCGGAGACAAACGCCAGATATAGTAAATTTAGGAAGTAGGAGAGGTGCCTACTGCGACTTCACCAATTTAATACTTGATCTATAGTACAAACTGCAAAGAACGGGAAAAGACAGAAAAATGCAATACAAAAAGTTTGTAAGATAAAACCGTTGAAGGGCTAAACCAAAATCATATCTAAGAAGGTAGTGGCCGGAAATGAACCAACTATGGAAGAGCAAAGGAAAATACTTAATAATAATAGTAATGTTGGTATTGCTGTACCAGTAGCACAGTTACATTGCTTTAAAAAAAATCAACAAATAAATATATATATAAGAATAATCTCTAATTACTTTTTTTAACAAAAAGCGTAGTGCAGCTGCCCAATAGCTTAAGTGCTGTTCTTCCACTGAACCTAGTATTAGGTGCTTCCAAATTTAATAAAGTTTAGAATAAGTGTCACGAAGAAGTTGTTCACCAACAAGAGTGTTAAGTTAAGTGTTAAATGCATTTAACGACAAAAATTACAATTACATAAAAAAAACATAATAAAGATGCAGTTTAAGTTAAATAAGTATAATTTCACAGTGAGTTAAGGAGCATTCGGTTTAGGTGGGACTTGAATCTGCTGACATATTTTTAAAATCGGACTTGGGTTATTATATAATTTTACAATAGAATGCGAGGAAGACCGTTTATGTTTCAGTTGCATGTTGCGAAGAAGCCCCTTAAATTTTAAATTAGGGTTATGAACATCAGTCCGATAGCTAATCGTATTGCATAAATAACTAGGGGTTCTTGTTTGATTAATTTTGTGATATATACAAGCCGAATGCATATATCTACGTGATAACATATTGAATCTGCTATTTTGTTTACAGCGATTTTAATTTCATATTTGTAATCAGCGACCTAAAATCCCCTGTATACCAATTTTTGCTAGAGTCTAAGTTTTTTTACTTGTTTGCGCATTCCCCCACCCCTACAGCCTGCATCACTAGATATTCAGAATCAGCTTACTCAAATCTATATTTTAGCTTTACACTTTGTTTTAAGAAGTTTTAACTGAAAATGGGCTATTTATCCTGGACTAAAAGTAATGTAGAATTGAAACAAGAATACATGAATGAGCATATCAAATGCTTTCGAATAATCAAGCAGTACCAACACGGTGACACAGCCATTATCAATGGACTTAAATATGTCATTAATAATTTTCAGAAGAGCTGTGTGGCAGCTATGACGTGCTCTAATACCCCACTGATTTTTAGGTAAAATACTATATTTATTAACATGCTCAATCAGTTGAGATTCTACTATGCTTTCTAAAACCTTAAATAGATCTGGGAGTATACTAATGGGTCGTAGAAGATTCAGGCTTGAAAGTTGAGTTACCTTTGGCGTCGGAATCATATATGCGTGCTTCGATATCTGGGGAAACACTGAATTCTCAATGCAATAATTTATTAAATGAAGTAAGATAGTCAGCCAGAAGGGATAACAGGACATAATTAATTTTAGGTTTAATTTGTCACATCCAGTAGCATTTGATTTGATAGTACTTATTATTTTGATAATTGTTTCCTTTATAACACTATGAAACTGAAACCCATAACTTACTGAGAAGCAAGAACAACGATTGTTTAAGTAATAATTAACTAAATCGTGATTACTATTGACATCAGGAATGCTATTAAGAAAATAATTATTACTTTTGTTGACATCAGATAGTTGAGGTGGTATTTCATCGTGTTTCAAGAACTTTATATTAAGATCTGACAGTAAGTTCCATGTTTCTTTGGCTCTACTCGTCTAAAAACGAAAACTGTAATATGATTTTTTCATTTCTGCACTCCGCCGCAGTAGTAAAGTTCCGAAGTTGTTTATAATAATTCCACTTTTCGGTACTTTTAGTTTGCTTAAATTGTTCTAGAGCGTCATTTCCTAAATTTATGAGTAATTTAAAATTATCTGTATCTGCCACGGTGTACATAATTTTGTAAATTTAGAAGTTCCATATAGAGCATGTAAATTTAATAGAGCACATAAGTTATCGTCCAAGCACTGTACTTTGTTGTCAATATTCTCACAGTCACATATATTGATCATTATTAAATTGATTAAAGTAAAATATTTGCAACTTCTATAAGTAATAAATCTAGCAGGAGCAGGAAGTTCAGTTTTAAAAGTGCAGTTAACAAGGTTATCTGACAATATCTAAGTTAATTGCACTCTTATTCACTGTACCTTCAGTTTTATTAGATATAATGCGATCAATTAACGTTGCAGATGTAAAAGGAATTCGAATAGATTCCTCAATAATTTGCGTTAACGCTGTATCGTTCAGGTTTCAGGTAAGCCATGATGCATTTGGAAGACGCACGTAGTAATAGTAAATCTATCTTACCGAGACGAAACATTTGGCCAACAGTAGCAGAATTGCAGCAATTGAATTATCTAATGAATTAATAGTAATTTACGATACAAGTGCGTAAAGCTAGTCTTTAGTCACGAGTGGGTCAGAGCCTCGCGAGTGACTAAAGGTGCTTTACGCATGTGTATCGTAAAATATTTTATATACGATAGCATCTAGAAAACACTGCAACTATAAAAAGAAGTTTAAATGCAAATTAAGATTACTAGCAACCGGTTGTAGTTTGGCATGGTTAAAAAATGCAAAACACGTTGTTACTGACGACGTGAACTAATTAAAACATGTTATTAAACAGTCGTTTTACAAACTTAAAACTGCCAATTAAACATCAATTTTAGACACTGTCGTAGGTAAAGAATCTTCCATGATAATTATCCGCTCTATTATCTAATCTATACACTATACCAAAGTCAGTAAGGTCATTTTTGATCGTAATACGTACCTATATCATTATCGGTTTGAATGGTGGGAACATCTGAAATTGTACATTGTAAAAAAGAATATGGGAATATTTAAAATATTATGTAAATTAGATAAAAAAAAAACAAGAAGAAAAATATAGAACAGGGCTCAGACACACAGCTGAACTGCAAAAACAAAGAGAAAAAAAAATCTGTAAAGGGATTTCCTCAGAACTTCCCGCGAAAGTGGAGGCTGTGGCACTAAATATTTTACAAAATCAAAGGTAACTAGGGCTAAAATATCGTAACGTTCCTAATACTACTGAAACAATAAAAGAAAACGCTTGGTAATGCAAATTATATCAATTTGCAAATAAAAAAGGTATTGCAGACGTTATTCGACTCAGCGCCTACCCATTTATTTATTTATTTATTTATTTAATTTGCACTCAGCCAACAGCCGTTAGGCCAATTACAGGCGTCGCTGTGCAGTTATGAGGACTTCCAACCCCACTAACGACTGTCATGATGTTGTATGACCGCCGGGACCAACTTTTTTCCGTGATAGCCGTACCACGAGGCGCCGAGAGATGCAGCCGTGGAACTCCCATCCAAGTTCTGACCAGAGACAGCGTTGCTTAACTCTGCTGATCGAACGTGGACGCTTGTTCAAGCTACACCACTCGGGACCCTAAGTTTAAACGGGAATGTGGCAAGTAGCGGGCCGCGCACCCATCAATCACATTTTGCCACGGAGCTCTGCTTGATATAGTCCTGTAGCAATTGCATTACATTCATAAGAGCATTCTTGCCCATTTTTGTTTTTTGCAACAATTACTTTTATTTTTTAAAGTGCACACCTTGTATATATTTGTCCGAAATTCTCTCGATTTCATATCAGGTAGACATATAATCTGCATGGAAAATATCGTCTTCCTCCAACAAATAGCTTGTGATTTATACCTTCAAAAGACAGACAGACAAGCAGACAGACAAGCAGACAGACAGGCAGACAGACAGGCAGACAGGCAGACAGACAGACAGACAGACGGGGTTAAAAAAACCTTTTTTTCGTCATCTAGAGATCTTAAAAAGTAAAGATCAGAAGAAATATTGGAAGGTTATTTTGTCGTAATAACAACACTCCCTTCGTTTTTTAGACGGGGGAAGTAAAAATATAATCTGTAATAAACGAATTCAAAGTTCTCAAGTAAACTATTAAATTTATACTCATTAAAAATCAGCTGCCGCATTTATAGAAAAATAAGTAGCTTCATTTTACCAATGTCTACAAATCGTTTTCAGTTTTAATAATATATTCCCTGTTACAAAGTTGTATCCATATCGCACCATCCAATATGCTCACGTTTTCTTTTTTAAATTTCTCTTGGGCAGCTTTCTGCGGTGTAAGTCTGATATCTTCTGTAATTAAGATGTCAGTGCCTTTAAGGCTGTTTTTATTTGCAAAATAAATTATTCGCCGACCTCGGAAGCTCACAAGTGTTACGACAATGTGGGGACCTTTTTTACTATTTTCTTTCCCTAGTCTGTCAGAACGGTCAATACGGCTTACATTTAAATCTAAATTTAGTATTTTTGTTTAAATATATTAATGACAAGTTCGTCGGTGTTTTACTGGGGCTGATATAGTAGGCCAAAAATGCGCAGACTATTTCTTGGGTTATGTTGCTGCAAGTCTTCAAGATTAATTTATATATTTTCGTTTTCTTTTACCAGCTGTTCATTTTGTCGGCTTAATGTGTTCATTTCTGGTTGCAGTTCGTTGATTACCAAACGTTGTTCTTCAAACACTTTTTCTAATTTATCTTTCACAATCATAGGTCCCGGGTGGTGTAGCTTGAACAAGCGTCCACGTTCGATCAGTAGAGTTAAGCAACGCTCTTTCTGATCAGAACTTGGATGGGAGTTTCACGGTTGCTTCTACCGGCGCCTCGTGGTACGGCTGCCACTGAAATAGTTGGTCCCGGATGTCATAATTACATCATGACAGTCGCTAGTGGGGTTGGAAGTCTCCATAAATGTACAGCGACGCCTAAAATGGGCGTAACGGCTGTTGGATGAGTACGAAATAAATAAATAAATAAATAAACACTATTGGCGATTGTAGTCAAGAACACTTTATTGGCACACAGAATTTGAATGGAGTTGCTTAAAAGTCCTTGAATGGTTTGTTTTTGTGATTGTGTTAAAACCATGTTGGAAATAGGCGTAACAAATCAAATTTAATTAAACTGCCCAATACACTGCTGCACCACTTATAACTATAATGCCACACTATTATATCAGCAGTTCAGACTGCATTTATCCCAAATTTGTAGTTTATACTTGTGAAGTAACTACATTTAATACGATATTTTAGTTCGCAGCGCTGAGCCCAACCTACTCGCTTGTGGCCACCTTCGGCCAACTTAAGCAAGTTGTAACAGCTGAAGAAACAAACTAGGCTTCTACAAGAAAGCTAGACTGAATAATTTGTATCATGAATAGTGCAAACGCTTTGGGAAGAAACAGACAGAATGAAAATGTTACATAGGTTGACACGAGCTAGTATAACTTAGTATAAAAGGAAACTCAGACTCGCAAAGAAATATTGCAAAATAAGAAAGAGACAAAGAGAAATATAAACTAAAAGAAATTGAATAACTACGCAGGATATGGAGATGTACCAAATAACGACTTAGATAAATACAATATTTGAACCTAGGACAACGCTTTGTAGGAATATAAATTAAAAAATAATGGCAAACAAAAAAGTCATTATAAAAATATAGATGGAGAAGGCTCAGATATACAGATACATGAACCCAAACATTATGAAATGGTTAAGGCCATTAAAGGGCTTAAAAATAAGAACGCTTCAGGTTAGGATCTTATTACTGCCGAATTAGCAAAAAAGGTATGCCAAAAATTATAGACATAAATGTACAAACTTTTCACCAGTAAATCACGTTTACCACTTGCAGTAGACTTATTGTGGGTGCTCCTGCAGAGGAGGGAGTTTGGAATGAGGCGGATCTTAAACTAAAACACAAATGGCGTTCACTCGCGAAAGTAAAATTGATAAAATATGCGTGGGATACGCAGATAAATGCTTTTGTAAGTATTTAGGCCCCAGCTAGTAGGTATTGAAGCGAATGATATAAGTAATGGAAGTTGCACTGGGAAAATTTCCAGTTTAGATATTTCATCCTTGCCTCCATTCTGGGATTTGAACCTCTTCTCATTCCCGTACCTTTGGGAATTTCTACTTATCTGCAAAATACGAGGACCTGCACTTTGCTTTACAAATATAAATAAAAGTAACACAAGAAATTTATTAAGGTACTACCGACAATATAAAATTTCGAGCGAGCCAGCCTTGCAGCTGTAAACGGAATAAGGTTTTTACAAAACAATTCCTGCGTGTTATCAGTAAAAGTAGTCGACATTCTCCACCAAAGAATCCCGAAAACATTATTGATATACGAGTGCAAGGGGTTACTGCATTACAAACGGTGTTATGCTCCAAAATTGATTTTACAACATCTAACTAAAAGACATACAACAAATTTAGCAAAAATTAGCGGTGAATAGAAGAAATAATAAACACAAATCAGATTTGGTTAATTGCAGACCCTGATCAGCGGTGAAATGCGAAAAACCTAGAGAAGATAGGTTGCCCAAAATCTTGACCGAACGCATTGAATCGTTCTCCACCAAACCTAAACGATGTAGGCGAACTAGCAGAAAGTAGCGAAACTTTGAAGCTTTTCCAGGATCTTGGCGGCGAAAGTTGCGTTAATCCTGTACGTGATGTGGTGAAAGTCTTCTCCAGAGCTTTGGCAATAAACAGAAAGTGTTATTTGAGACTGCATCGATATGCAGCAATAGCTCTGCTACTAGACGCCTATAAACGATAATGGTTCTTTTAAATCCCATTCACCGATTGCACCCTTAGCTCAACTGTTCCTGGTTAATTTTCAAAGTAAACATGAATATTTGTAAACTGCCAAAGAATTTATTTGTTAAATATTACCGGTAAGACACATATTAACCAAAACTATTTCATATCGCCCTACACTATACACAGAAACTATAATTGGCTACTACCAGTGCGAGTTTAGACGAGGAAGTTCTACTGTGGATCATATTTTTCTATTCAAAGTATTATGAAGAAATGTTATTAGTGCAATGTAAACTTAAAAACGTCTAATATTTTTCTATAAGCTTTTGCTCTGGTAAGGTTAAATTTAACTAAATTATATTTTTTGTATTTTTTCCACCCTTATAGGTAGTATTAGAAGCCAAGAGTTAATATTATTTTCGAGTGAAAACAGAAAAGAACTGCATAAAGAATCATCTATTGCTTTTCATATGTACAAAGTAAAACATCTTAAAATTAAAGTAATTAAACAAATTATGTATATGAAATAAAAAATAAGGAAACTTTTAGGCGAAGTCGGATATCTCTCGAACGCATGGTAGGATAGGCAGCAAATCCAGTATCTTTAAGAAAGCCTGCTTCTCTGTTAATACCTGTCGTGGAAGGTGCTGTATGTTTTTAAGAGCAATCAACATCCTCACGAATGTTCTTTCTGGTGTTTCCATATCATTTTTGTGCTTTGACTTGTATTTATCCAATGAATGCATCTGGAAGAGTCGCAGGCAAGACGAGTTTTTACCTTTAATGGCAGTTCAGTCAGAGACACGAGTGCTACCGTCTGGCGGGCGAGCCCTTTGAGGTCTTCGGAATCCTGCAGAAGGCTATTAATGCGCCTTGCGTAGCTATACGTACATCTCTTGGCAATAAGGGACGCTTTTTCATCAAATAAGTCAAATTTTACCTTTTTATGGTGCCAGTGACAGGCCGCGTATGCTACAGCGTTGTAATATGCTTTGGTGTTGCCGCCCAGGTGCCGAAACCGCTTCGAGGTCCTAATTCAGGGCACCGAGCGTGTTTTTTAGTTGCTGTAGAGTAATATTGACGTAGAGCTGCCTAATCAGGCCCCACGTGCTTCTCTCAAGATGTGAACGAGGTTATTGCTGTCTTCAAGGGTGTAGGTATAGGTTCTAAGGTGTCAAAAGGATAGTTTTTCTATTAAAAGATTGACTCCCTTTCAGGGCAAGCTTAAGTCCGAATCGGTGCGGTTAGACCGGCGGGTGAAAAAACTGGTAGAGTTCTGGGTTGCTCTACAATCCTCAGGCCTAGAACCCTCTACGGGCTTCAGGCTAGAGAAGCTAAAGCGCTGCACTCAACTCTCCTTTCAAAAGCGAATCATCATGTATGTCCCTTTATGACAGAATATCGGGCGGTCTTGTCTCTTAGTGAGATCTGTGGGAACTGCATCGAAGCGATACGTATGGGCGTACGTAACCAACAGCACATTTTACGTTTATTGAATTTCGCCGTGATTTGGGGTCAACCGCCCAAATGTGACCATATTAGCGTCTTTCAAATTTCTACGCATTAACGGAGTTTTTAAATTTATTTGGGCCAACGCTAACATTACACAATATAACATTTCATTAAGTCCTTTTTAGATTTAAAGCAAGCGTACGATAGTGTTAACAAGAAGAACAGAACATCTATCAGAAAAAAAAAACATTTCTTTTACTATACAGAATAATACAACTAATGTGAGCATATAACATGCAAACTATAACGTTAGCGTAGAGGGAAAAAGATAAGTAAACTGGATAGAAAAACGACATTTTGAGGGACATATTGCAGCCAACGCAAACAAAGATGAAGCTCAGGAGCTACAATAAAATAGAAAATACAAATAATGAAGCTTAGTGTGGTTCATTAAAGCTCAGGCCTAGATATTTAAACGACTATATGAAAAAAAGGAACGACATTTTATTGAAAAGTACTAGACACACGCCAGTTAGTGGATCTCCAACCAATGAAGTTAAAAAATTGAAAAAAAATAATTTGTAGCAACAGCCGTCCAGCAGCTTGCGAACCATGGCGATATCTTACAAAACACCAACGTGCGAGATCTTGGCCTTGCAAACAACTTACCGTATTCTTTCGAAGAGTGCCGGTTTAACGTTTGTTCCTATTCTGGGAAAGTCTGAGTTTACCAAATTCCCATGAAGCCGATAATAGGCAGTATTGTATAAAATAGATTGAGAAGTATCACTATCAGTGCAGTTCAATCCATCGGCAGCCGCTTAATGTTATTTTGATTGTGTAACGTAGCGTGACAATTGGCCTGAAAATGCCTGTCGTGAAAGAGACGGCCATGAATTGAAACTTGACACTAAGTGCAGTTTTAAATCAGAAAGTGAAATTCGCGTCGTGATAGATCTATTCTCTGCTAAAGCAACTCAAAAGTGAAATTCGCGTTGTGACAGGACTGGTGAAAAGAATAAGAGATATGTAATGTCAAATGTGATTTGTGTCGTCTAGTGGAACAATTAAAGCTAACAGGTCTTAACATTCACGACGCAATTCCATGCACAGCGGGGTTATGTTGTAAACCAGGAATATCGGCCAACAAACCCTTTTCGTCCTAAATAAGAACAAAAGGAAAAGTCAGCCCGGTCCACAACATGCAGTTATAAACATTCGAAAAAGGAAAGTTTTTTTAGACCGACAATTTCAACCTCTAGTGCTACAATACAGCTGGATTTCGATTGTACTGAATATAATAGGGAATGTCCTTTCCATTCAGGGGCAGATATATAAAGGCGGTAGCTTAGTTTTCGAGGGCACTTAAAATTTACCAATCACTTGCACTTTTACTGTGACTTAATATCACGTTTTCGGTATATACCGACTTGTTCCATTTTGGAGAAAAGTCGAGACTGAGGTCAGATTCCAAAGTATTGTAATAATAATTAATTCGGTATCGAAAACCAGGCTACTCAAATTCGTATTTCTATTTTAAATTAATATTATCGAATTTGTTTATGTTGTATTTTATTCGTGTGTCCTAAAGAAATAAAAGGAATGATATTGTGTGCCACAAACGGTTGTATTTTACTGAACTTAATTCCACAGTAATAAACAACGTAAAGCAACCACAAAGTTGGTTACGCGCGACAAAACCAACCAAAGTTGTTTCTCCATTTATGTACTTGTATACGTTCGAGCATTATTACTAAATTAGTGTTTGTTATTTACTTCTTATTTTATTTATTTATGTGCTAAAATAGGAATGGCTGGTAAAAGATCACGATAAACCAAAAATGGTGAAAACCCCAGCACAATGCCGTGATCTGTTTAATGAAGGGGTTACAACTGAGCGATTCCCTTTAACTTATTGCTTTTACTACTTGTTACGTTTAAATTTTCTGGTAGATTAACATCAATCTAATCCGAAAAGTGTAACTTTAGTATATGGTAACAGTATACCTATAAATTAGTTTGTAATATCTATTGATAATATTCGCAATTGGACATTGGGAATATCGAAACAATTAATATCGGGCTCTGTTTGATTTAATAGTAATCTGCTGAAATATGCGCCAGAATAAAATTTAGCTGGAAATGGAATGACTGCGTAATTTATAGCATTTTGCAATTAATACAATAAATTAATTACGTCAGCGTCATTTTCAGGCAGATTCGATTAATTCACGCTGATAAATGTATGTCAATAAAGCGATGCCGCTTAGTTTTGCGCCAGTTCCACCTACGAAATCGCATGATGTAAAAGCTGCACCCTTTCTCCGGCTGTTAAGAGAATCGATGCAACCCCTTTTCGTGAAATACAAATCTCTTCCTGGGTACTCTGGTAATCGCGGGGCATGCAATTGGTTGATGTCGCTGAGCAGTAAATTTCTTAGAAAGCAGGGTTTTCGCAAATACGTCCGGAGCCAATGGCAATCCGCTCTCCGCTTGCACAATCCTGGCAGGCAAAATAATAAAATTACAGTTACATCCAAGGCATTTCAAAAATGGAAGATTGTTATACCGAATACATTTTATCATCGTCTATTTATGTGTTACTGACCAAAACATACATTGGAATTAATAAAACTAACAAATTATTATGAATAATTATTGGAAATGCGAAACAGTTAAATTACAGTTTTTCAGTAAATAAAATGTCAAACGTTCCGTTGTAAATTAATGTCAGATATAACACAGCAGCAATAAACTAAAGATATGCACTTGGCTGAGAAATGTTCTGTAGCTTGTCCCACATGGTCTTACAATCTGAATCCAGTCATCTTATCAACTACCTGTATTGCCGTTACATACAACCTCTAGAATTTGTATACTCTTTGTGGATATGTTACAGCACTATAAAATCACAATTCATACGGTTGGGCATGTTCAAATGATGCGAGACAGAAAACTATCAAAAAGGAAATAAAAAAGACAGAAATTAGGAGAAACGTGCCACACGAATCAAGAAGATCAATGGAGATCCAAGGTAAAATGAAAACAAGAAAATAAAATTCTACAAGACATGCAATAGAAACATAAAGTCGTATCCAAGTAAAAATTGTATATTAGCAATAATAATTGCTAATTATTGGTATTGTAGTATGGTACCGTACTACACGAAGCGGTTAACAAGGCATCGACTAGCTCTCGGCAGAATATGGCGTGGTGTGAGGATCGGGCTAGGAAATGCTTCCGAATTTTCAATTTAATAGAAGGATTAATACAAATTGAGCGCCTTGTCGTTACTCACAACATATAAAAACAAAACTAGCTACTTAAAATTACGCCACCTACCTTTGGTGTTCCACCGCTACCTAGATTACTCGTTCAGCTAGAGAGGTTGCAGGAGAAAACACAAATAAATGATAGCAATAGGGGCATTTACTTAATCCCAAAAATTGCGGTAACACATGAATTACTTGCATTTTTCTTCAGATCATGTGAGAACCAATAAAGCGGTAGAACTATTGCCTATCAAATAAAATAATAAATCATAAATATTTAATCTACAAAATGCTTATTATAGCGCAACTCCAGGACAACACCTGTGCTATCGCAATTGGCATAATCTCACAACGCCTACAGCGCGGCTCATGAGTTACAATGCACATGCTTATTTCAATTCTTGCTCATTAGCGTCATAAACGAATGAGCTAAAAAGTTGATTAAACTCGTTCATTTTGATTTGCTAAGATCTTAGTAAGAACTGACATAATTAAGGCGAATGCCTTTGTCAAAGAAACAGAGCTCATAATGGCATGTACCTATTGTTTAACTTGATGTTGAATTCCAGCGATCGGCAAGTGGAATTATCCTGTTGTGTTGCATTTATCCATGAAGACTATCCCAAGGTCGCCACTGTTAGAAGTTAGCTAACCACAAAGGTAGCGGCATATGTCGGGAATTCCTAACCCATGCGGAAGCAGCATCGGGGAACTGAATAAGCCACACTAAACAATATTGTAGACCGTAGCTCCTGAATTTTAGCCCGTAGCTGCTGGCCTAAATATTAGAAATTAGAAAGCAAAAATAAACTCGCAGATACATTCTTACCGAACGGTGTCATGCCCTAGTTATCGCAGCCATCTTAATCATTGACAGCGCAGGGAACCCAGCCTAAATATAAAGATCAGTACGCAAAGAATACAATAAGATGAGCTTTCTTACCTACCCAGAATGCGCCTTACGGAAACAACGCTTAGCGGCTTTGCTTGTTAAGTAGCAAAAGCGATTTCAGGTGAGCCCAACAATTCAAATCCACGAGAGCGTGCTTCTCGAAAAATCAATACTCCCTCAGCTATTCGGCTATTTGGTCGGCCTACTACTTCCAACGCAAAATCCGTAGGTGTTTATCACTTCACACACACGCCTGCTGCGATAAACTTGATTCTTCTTTGCTACAATAATTAGATATAAGGTGGTCAGAAATACGGTGTCAAATGCATTATCACGCTATAGAAATGAAATTGTAAAGGGGCGTTACAGTATTACAGTTGCATAGCCAATTCAGAGTTATATGATAGATCTCAAAGTCAAAATGAAAATCGGGTGGAGCGAGAACTTAAGAACGTTATAACCTTTTATAATCATTTATTTTCCAATTTGTTCGCAATATTAATGCAAGGAGCTGAAAAGCTTTTGTCAGAGGTCTGCAGCTTTTCTTTGTATGTGTTTGCAGATTTCTTTACAGGCTACTAGTAATAGACGTTTAGCAATCGAGTAACTATGCCATCAGAATAGCGAAGCAGCAGATCCAACGGACTGCCGAGCTTAAGGTCGCGAATTCATATATCAATTCCTGCAAGATTTTATTTTGAATTATCGAAATATACGAATGCTAATTTCTAACGAACCGCTGAATCGTTTTTAAATTGATCTCTTCTATCTAGGCCTCAGAATAATTAATTCCCGTCTCCTTTGCGAATTATTTTTGTAAAGGAGTCCAGTATCTCAACGTGAGGTGTGGATCTTAGGCGGCTCACTCAAAACAGTCAAAGCAATGGTATCTAGCAAGGTACTGGGATATATTCTTGTTATTTTTAATAGCGCCACCTGGTATTTGTCTGCCGCTAATGTATTGAGAAGCTTCAACCAAGAAAATGTCTCCTCGGCAATAGATATCTTCCATGCGTGTTCATCTCCAAAATTGAAACCTACCATACTTGAAGTCTCTGAAAGCTTATTTTACTATAGGAGTACGCAAACGTGTATCTCTCTTCACAAATAAATTATACAATACACTTAATAATTCTATTGAAATATCAATAATAGGAATAGATTACGCTGGAACCAGAATTTCACCTGCTTGTAACAAATTAAATTAATAAAACATATTAATTACATTTGGCTTGGTGCAGTTAATAAACGACAGTGATGCGGGAATGAAAGCTGAGCAAAGATCCTTGGCCAGGAATAATGGCCCCATAACGGCGAGACTCGCAAATAGAAGCCATGGCTGCCGGCTACACTTCGATGAAATTTAAATAGACAGGTCGAGGTCGACGACGGGCGAATTAACATCAATCTACAAGCGATATAACCTTGTACTGCTGCGTTAGTCTGTCGAATAAAAAGTGGACACCGAAAGGTTAAAGATTATCTACGATCGTCGGCGTTGATGTACACGCGATGTAAAGGAGAAAGCTTTTCAGGAACTTTGTCAGAATGCAGAGCGTCGATATACAGGGCGCTGGCGCTTGTATACAGGTCGTTGAGATATAGTGTATCGGTAGGACGATACCAGGGTTTCTCTAAATATATAGATCGGAGGTCGATATGAAATTCCACGGCACTCAAACCAAACAAAAATAAAATTTTAAATTGGTAAGTTGCTTTTTTGGAAACCGTGTATATATGATTAATGTCGTTAGTCGTTGATACAGTAAGACCTTCCCAAGCAGATACAATCACTAAATTATAACGCTCTCATCATGCAACTATCATTGTCCCACTAAAAATGTACTTCTCCCATGAAAACCTCCTGTTTGTTGTGCATACAACTGACAGCTTCAATCGCAAACTGACTTGCCAAGACCGTATGTTTGCTACACAGCCAAGGACATTTTCAGCTAAAAATAATTTTATTAACAGAAAACAAACACTTTGAGTTAACCTTATCCACAGGCAGTTTTAAACTAATTGAGAGAACTGAGATATAAATGGAAACCAATAAGCAACTGAATACCTTAGCTTCAAATGATTTCTACTTATATTCAATTGGTATTACAGCATAATTTAGTTCTTTTTATATTCAAAGTTATTACGAATGAACAAATATAGGTTATACTTGCCGAAATTTATAACATCATTTTTTAAATTAGTTCAAATAACATCTTATATGTATATTGTATGTCATTGATTTTTGTACCAGTAACATCAAAATAGACATTGCCTATTCGTCATTACGTAGTAATTGATCACACAGTTTCTTTGACGCACATCTGCCCATATAGAACAGAATTTGGGTACCAGTAAAATAGCTGACAGATACCTTTCTTCCAGTTTTATTCAATATGAATAATTACTATTTCAGATGCTATTTCGTGCAAATGCAAGTTTGTGCAATAAAGCTTGCTTCTGAAATCAACTGTAAAATTATGAAATCCCCAAATTCGATAGTAATTGAAGAAGATGATACAACCCTTCCAATAAGCTACTTTTAGTCAGACCATGTTGTATCAATTAACATTTTTTTATAAATTTAAAGCTCTAGATTAGTTCGCAGATTAACTGAATATTTGCTTTAAATTACTCATGAAGCTATAAAAGCAACAGAAAGTTCTCTTAATCATATTCAGTTCGTATTTACATGGACTTTCACATCCTTCTTTCTGTGTTGCCATCACTGTTAACAGCTAAGATAAAATGTAATCTGTAAATATTAAATTAAAAATTCCTTTGATAATGATACCGTTTTGCTACAGTCGAATTACGGTCTTATTTTGTAATTGATTTTTAAAATTGCATATTGGCCACAAAGAATAAAGTCAAAATATTGTGAATAATTCTCTAACTTAGAAACTCGAGTAACGATTTAAAAACCTTTATATTTAGTTAGATACTGTTACAGAGAAAACTCCGTTTGCGACCTGCATTAAAGCTGAAAAAACGGAGAACCTACTCTATTACTCGATCTTGGAAACACCTTATCCGACTTCAAAGTAGGCGGAACCGCACTGCTCTTTGCAAATGAAAGAAATGCAGTAAATTCAAGAAGTTTATTAAGATAACATTTATTAAAATACATTTAATCACATCAGTCCTGCAAGAAAACTAACAAAATAATTTTTAAGAATTTTACCTTCTATACTAACAGGTATGTGGTATATGCAGAACTTATTTCACAACATTTACAAAATTGGTGGTAGTGTATGCTAACAAAATCTTCTCTCAATACGTATGTCATATTTCACATTCATGGTAAATCGGTCAACCATACATTCAATAAAAAGAGGTTTAACTTAGCTGGATGAAGCTAATATAATGGCGGGAATTCAAATGGTTGATCACCCGAGTTAGGCGGATTCCTGGTTGCGGACGATGGCTAGGGAACGGTGAAACCGTGTCTGGCGGCCGGGTTTCAATGAAACCATGAAAAATGGGTAGCATCAAAATTGACTACAAGTAGTGAGCGTCAGTCCCAGAACTTCTTCTGGAAGAATTGACACCGGTAATTCAAAGTTAGTAGCTTACCAGCAATCGGCATGAGTCCACACGGTCAAGTAGGAGAGAGATAGTCCCCAGGTAAGAATAGAATTCTAACTGAATTTATAAAGGGGGTTGCCAAAAACTGAAGAAACGAGTAAGTTACTAAACAAGACTGGAATAAACATCACAAATTGAAGAACTACCGAATAAGACTGCTACAAACTGCTGATAAAAGTCATACCAAACCGGCTCGCTAACCAGTTCGAGGGATACCAATCCGAAACGTCAGCAGGATTTTTCCCACAATATGGTACATGAGGCCTCTATACAATGAAATTATTAACGGAAAAGCAAACCTTGAAAAGGCTTCAACTCCATGAAGACGTGGCCAATACTGCGTGAATTAAAGAATTGCAGAATAGGCGAGCAACCCACAGGGCTAGTGCAATTAGTTGAAAAGGGGAGTAAGGCAATGATATTTTAAAATCCCATAGTATGGTACAACATCTGAAAACAAAAGTACTTAAGTAATGCATACTGCTATAATAACATACCTACAAAAACTAGTGCTCACATAACGATTGACAGAAAGAGCAACGCCCGGAACATCCATAGCATATAAGAAGAGGAATATGCGGATCCGCCAGAAGACCAGAGTCATAAGTGTACGAGAAAGAATCACATCGATTAAGTGGAGTCGGTTAGGTCACGTGACAAGTGTCGACAAAAACATTCTACAGTGCGACCATGGCCTAGAAGTAGAGGTAGAAAAACCCCCAGGAACAGAAGGACAAATGTTAAAAAGACAGTAGGCTTAATGTGGATAAAGGAAGCTCAGAACACATCGAATGGAAATCCTTAAAGGAAGCCTTTCAGCTATGTACTGACAGCGGCTTGTTACACCACGAAAACGTCGTTACGCCATAAATTTGACATTCAAACTACTCAACCGTCAGTTACCTCATCGACACAAACGACATAAATCGGAAAATTTTCGGATCCGTTGCCCCAATTACGTTAGGATGGGCTGTAACAAAGGGTGCTGACTAAAACTCAGAAGGAGAAGGGAGTTCGTTACAACCTTAATTAGGGCTACTACTGGGTAAACGAAATAAAGATCTCACTTTACTAAATCGAGAAAAACACAGGTGGGCTCATCGAGAAGTGGAATCGATTGCCCAACCTTTCTGATTCAACCTTGGCAGTGCTTGAGTACGGTTCACGTACAGCTGCGTCGAACATACCTTGCTTGCAATTTTTTACAGCTGCCTGAATGCCTTTACAGAGGAAAAATATCACAAAACACACATGCAAAAGTCGTAAATCTACACGACCAATAAAATATAAACAATATTAACGTAGAAATATGTAGGTGAACAGTGCGCAGTAAAAGCAAACTCGGTAAAGGTTAGTCTTGGTAAATGAGCAACGTTTAATCTAAATATAGGCGGTAAACTTGACAGCAAACAATCAAAACTGACTTAATGGCGGTAATTATTTTAATCTCACGTGAAATTAAATACAAACATTAAAACTTAGCACAGTGACAACAGTTAAATTTTTCAAATTAACAGCAACGCTATGCAAATTGGCGACACTTCAACAATAACTTTTTAATGCACAATGTGCGCTTCAAAATTACTAGAAAAGGATACAGTAGCTTGTAGGGGTTCAGCTGTCTACGGCGACGATGTCCAACGGAGTTCCAAGCCATGCCTAAGCGACTGCACCAAATTGCTTCAAGAAACTGCGAGAAACGACCTGGGGTGCTACCTAGCGAGTAGGTCTGAACGATGTTAAACCCCCAAGGAGGCTAGAAATAAAGAATGTAATCAACAGGCAAGTGTGCGGTACGGTACACGTAACTTCATCTCAAACGATTATCACAAAGGAGGTTTCCATTCATAATCCGTCTCAAAAGCGTTAATTGGAGATGCCAATTCCACAATACGAGAATTCCTCAGCTAATAACTGCACAAAACGTCACTTAAATTACCAAAAACTATACTTGATTTCGATTTCGCCCGGGGAAGACACAAGGCCCCTCGCCGAGTGGAACTAACGATCATTTGTTGCTTTCTTGAACTCAGGCACTACTTATCTGGCTCTCTTTCTGACTTGCACGAAAGCGTAATTATTGCACCATATGAACGGGGAACTTCGGCAAACAAAACCATGCCTGTATAAAACGGCAGCCGCTCTGAAGCCAAAAAGCAATTAAGAACGAAACGTCATTCATGCGCCAAGTAAGCATATCTAAATTTAAATCGACGATCACAAATAATCCGGAAAACGCCAGAATTTGAAAGGGACGAAATTGAGTTTTAACGCATAATTAAACTGGGCGTAAATGAAACGGGAAAAGCATTAGTATTTGGAATACAAAAGCGGAAAAGCGCTAAATTCAAAAATTGTGCTTACAGGCTAAGAAGAAGAAGAAAACTGCACTTTTGAAGATGGAAATATTAGAAAATTGTAATTTTTCGAAATTTACACGGTAAGGGGGCTTTCCAAGCTGATAATTTCACGTAACCCTCTGCTTGACTGTCCTTAGATAACAAGTTGTGTTTTTCAGCGACAAAGCGTGGCGCGAGAGCTCGACGAAACGTCTCTTCTTCGTTGTGCGGGGCAAAATGCAATAGCGCCGTGACTTTTCATAGTATACAGTATTACACCTTTTCAACCAGCTGACTCCTTCAAAACGCATCTCTTGGTAGACCCTGAAACGTTCATATAATTTATGTGGTTTCATCTTTTCTTATCAGATTTGAATATCAAATTTAATAATTTCGTTTGTACACTGCATACGAATCTGCTAGGGCTTTTTGGTGTCATTTCCGTTTACTCTTACAACTTTTCTTTAGAGTTATTTTAGTACTTGGTAGTATTTTGTTCCTACAGATACTACCCCATACCTCTCTTACATTTTAGTGTTTTCCGGTATTTCCCCGTGGAAGTTCTATTGCACAGCTTCGTCTCTCCATTTATTGAAATTTATAAAATTATTTGTGAAATCATTCGTCATTGCAAACTTATTAAATTGATAATGATTACATTATCTGTAGTGTAAGAGTATACAAAATTGCTTGAACTGTGTGAACGCTGCCCGCTAACAATATAATACTGTCCTGGCTGCTTGAGCCGACTACAAATCCCTGTACGAGTAGCATAGATAGTAAGATATTGCTTATTGAAACATAAAAGTAGCAACGTAATTTTTACATTTTTTTTTAATTTTTGTCCTGTTGATTTTCGTGTAATGTCAAACTGAAGAGTATTATAACTCAACTCGCAAATAATATGCTACCTAGTCAGAATTATACATAATTGTAAAGAAAACCTTAAGACAGAAACAAATGGAAAGCTGCGGTCAACTAGTTGAAAGGCTGAAAACTTAAGAAAAAAAGAATCAGAATCAGAAATCACCAAAGTACATAGTTACTAGAAAATAAACAAACTACTTCCTGTACCTTTGCAGCCGTGTTACATCTGTATTTTTTATTATGATTCCACACGCATCACATATACGTAGACGATTATTTTCCATTCCTGACCTGTAGTCATTCTTCAGCTTTGTACCTACTACAAATTTAGAATATCTTAGCAATTACAAGTCAGAATTCACAACCTCCACTACAAACAAGGGACTCGTCACGTCATCCCCACAAATTTGCAACTACCAATGTAACCACACTTTTAAATTCAAGAATAGCCTAGTTAAATTGTTGACATTTCGGTGTTGGCAATTAAAGTCCTCTGTGGTATGTCATTGACATAAGCAACGGACAGTTTCTTGCAACATACCTTTATTAACTATCAATATACCTTGTTTACAGTTGTGAATTCCTACATAGTTATTAAGGTCTTACTTTAAGCAAACTTGTAAACCACTTCGGGGCAATATCTAGAATTACATAGCTTTCTAACTTTTTCACTAATATTTCGTGGCTAATCGAGTCAACAGCTTCACTAAAATAAAAAAAATACACTTGTTACTTTTTTCTAGGTATTCACTTAGAATGTCTAATTACTCATATAAAATACTTCTCTACACTAAAAATTATTTGAAAATCTGGTTAGTCGTGTTAGGAGCAAAAGTTTCTATGCAGATCATTTTAACACCCAACAAGTATTTTTTGCAAAAACTTTTTATCTATACTAATGAGCTTTTTACAAGTTTTTACAGAGTTTTACTCGTACCAGTATGCAAGCATCGGTAAAGCTATTCGTAGGTAAGATGAAAATAAACTTCCGTCCTTTAAATACGAAATATGTCGAAGCCGTGTCGGAAAATCCTGCTCGAATCCCGTCTGCGTTTCCAGTTCCAGCTCATTAAAGTAGTTGCATTACGGCATTATCTCCGAGCTGTAATTCTGCTTTAACACAACGTTACCCGAAGACGTCGGCAAGCAGAACGAGGCAATCAGAGCAATCAATTATTTGTCCCAGTTGGGAGCAGAGCAGACATCAAAGTGCTGACAGGCGTAAATGCAGTTAACGGAAACAGTGTAATTTGAAATTGTTGAAACAAATTAGTTCAGCTCGAGACCGCGCGTTCAATCGGCGAGCAGCGCTTCCAAATGGAGCTGCAAAAGAGCACCACTCTGTTTGTACTGTTTGTTGATGCTGATACTGGAAATGTTTTAACAAGGCGCGAACGTCGAGAATAACAGTTTAGAAACGCCAGAAGTTCGATTTATTTTGCATTTTAGCAGCAATGTCACATGTAATATTTTATTGCAGCAGTATGTTGCGGCTGTTTATGATAGCAGCTTCTACACTTACGTTTTGTCACCGTTTAAGAACAAGCAGCTTGTTACATGCAGTTAGTATATTGTACTTTCATCTGTATAATTTGAGATATTAACGAATTTTTGGTTTATGTATATAAAAGATATTTAATTAACTTGAATACTTAGTCGTCTCCATGACAGGGTCTTCTCTGAATTTCAGGAAACCGCCGTTTACCCTGTTTGTACAAAAACGTTATGACAAGGTTTTGACTTTCCTAAATATTTATTAAAATTACTTGAAATTGTGTGAAACTGAGTGAATAACTGCCTAGTTCCAAACAATTCTATCTCAAATTCAGAAATATTTCCGTTGTACTATAAAACTTCTCGTACGGCTTAGAATTTTAGTAATCAATTCGCCCTATTTGTTTACCTTGCTAGCTCAGTATGCATAAAGCTCTTACTTTAACTAACAGAAAGTTGGTCTGCTCTTTTGGTATTTTCGGGTACTGAAACTGACACATATGCACAAGAAAATCCAATTTATGTATACAAATATATTTACTTTTAAAAACACATAAAAGCAATAAAGAAAACAAAAGGAAGTAAGATTAGGACCTAGAATGATTGGCCATTCCTAAACACATATTTTAAGTACCTAGTAATAAACACTCTACGGGCGAAATAGCTTGTGGCTAATCGTATTTAGATTTACACAACACCCTGACTGCGAATTCTGATGCACCGATGACGGCGGACGTTACGTGACTCTCGGAACGCTTCAAACGCACCTTTGGGGTGTCGCAACGTGTACTTACCCTGTACGCAATAAAGATGTAGTCTGATGGACACGTAAACTCTGTTTGTGACACTCAAAACTTATACAGTCAATTTCCAATACTGGAGGCTTTCTCAGCCTCTTCTAATTTAACTTGCAGCGGGCTAACGTTCACCCACATTAGTTCGGGACAAGGCCCGCTGGCTACTGATACTTACGTTCCCCATGTTCGCCGTTGAAGGATCCACACCGAACGCTACACACGCGAAATAATTGATGCAAGCAGCACAAAGCCGTATCAGAGTATATTCAACTATACGAAGTTACAATGTTAAAGCCTAATTAATAATAAAAAAGCATGGAACTACAAATTGGCTATATGCATATTGTAATGGTTTTAGTATGAAGGTTTGATATTATATTATTAAAACGATTAAAACTATTTCATTATAAAATAGCAAAAATGAATTTATGTATTTAAAAAGAAAATCACAATTATTAACATATGTAATTGGAAAGTAATGGACTAAAATACAAATCCAGTTGAACAATGTAATAAAAGAAACAAAAAGGGTCTATAATATGATGTAAAGATTATTTGAATGAAAGTGGAAGAAAATTAATATTAAATACTTATTTGGGAGAAGTCATTTAAATACTGGGTATTAAAATAAGTCGAATAAAATACTTATATAGAGTGTTAAAATTTTAAAACTAAGCTTAAAGCATATTACTATGGAAAATTTTGATATTTTTAGACACTGAATTTTATTTGAAAAACACGTCAAACTAATTTATAAATGGAAAAAATTTGAAAATAAACCCTTTTGTAATAAGATTTTTATATCTGCTTGGTCTATGGAAGGGTCTACATAAAATAGCATTACCAAGAAAGCGAAAAAAAATTATTTTAAAAACAAGATATACTGAATTTACGAAGAAGAATGGATATGGTATGAATACTGTAAGTCATACAGAGATTAGCTACACACGTATTGGAATTGGATACTGTACTTCGTTTATTGTTAACTGGTTACATAATGAGATATGAATAATTGGCGGGTTATTTTCTGGAAGTGCTCCACATCGAGTTTCCTGATACACATCTTGCGAATTGGATAGGAGGTTTCTCATTTACTAGTATTGTTCTTCATTGAGCATCTTCTTGGAGTGACGTCTTGTTGCTTAGACCTTGTCAAATCTCAAATCTAGTGTTGCTGTATTGACGACTGCTTGTGGGGTTTTGAAGAGATACATTGCAGTTGCTACTGGTGGGTCTTGTCGAGTATCCAGGTAGAAGTAACAGGAATTTTGTCGTGTTTTGGCTGGAGGTTTTATGCAGTTTGCTAGTAACTGATTGCATTTCTACTGGGTTTGGTGTACAGGTTAGGAAACTGTTTTGAGCGGCTGTAATGCTGTTGTACAAGTGACAGCTACAGGCATTTGTATAAAGAACTAAAAGAAAAGCATGAAAAAAGTGAAGTTAAATAATTAAAAAGGAATTAATAAATGTCTATTTATGATTAATTTCCACATTCATAATTTTAAATGACGTTGACAGGTATAAAGTTGTAATTTGATTTTGAAGTAAAGTTTCATTAAAACAAAAATCAATTTTCAGAAATAACAATCGTCACTATAATATGTTTTATTAAGAGTACTTGTTTTCTACTGGAGCTAGTAATATTTTGTAACATTGATAATTAATCATTTAACAAATAGGGAATTTGAATGGGATAAATTTATTTAATAATGAAAAGAAAAGTCAAACGTAATTGTTAAAACATAATAAATATTGTTATAACATAAAACTATTTTCATACATAAATACCATTGCAACATAGTCAGTTATAGCAATATATTGACATAGAAATAAACAATACACACCAGGGATACCAGATGCTCCTTTCACATTTAGTACAGAAATGATTTCAAATGACCAGGAAAGCATTTTCTAACATTTTCACAGCAGGAATAGTAAAAAGTGGTGCCTGTATATCCAGAATCGAATAATTTTTGTATCATTTAAAGGGTTGTATAATAAAATTTGTTATATATTCTCTTTACAGCATTCAAATCTTAACAAACTAGTTTTCTTGTACTTTCGAAATTTAATTTTTCATTGGGTTTGGCAGTTGACCAAAATAGTATAGACAGGTGTTACAGTTTTGTCATACTTTCCTCTTCTACCTCTTCAAGCCGTATCTGCTTACTTTTGAACACAGGTCTCCCTTAATTGGTCCAATTCTCTCTGTTTTGGGCTGTTTTGGTCCAAACCTATGACGTTATTGATTTTACCTCATATATGCATCTTTTTTGGCACCCTGTTATACTTCTTTTGGTTATGCTCTAGTTGTTTGAACCAGTTCCCCTTTTGTTCTGCTATTATTTTGACTATATCCACATCTGCAAGAGTTAATCTGACTAAAGATCAGGCTGGTAAATATCTTCTCTCGGTATAGAGACGAATGCTTCCTTTAGGAAATACGTCCCTTTAAAAAGTTGTCAAGCATCGTTTATACAAGAATATTTTATTTTTGGGCCACACGTAAAAAGACGGAAAAACGTTAGCTTGATGTTACTAACGACATAATAGAGAGAAAGTTTGGTGAAATACTAAACCTAGCAGGCCACTATAACCGATAGTAGAAAGCTGTACGTTTAGCAATCGAAAAAGGTCTACAATATATTAGAGCATCACACTCATGTGCGATAAAAGTCTGGCAAAGTGTGCTGAAGAAGGAGAAGAAGAAGATTCTTCAGTGAATTTTATCATTAGTAATTTTATCTACGAATTTTTATCCTTAGCATATTCTCCGTTGTGCGTTGAGCTATCTTTGGTCTGTTAATAGTTTTACTGTAAGAGCCATCGTCTCTCACCCAAAAGAGATAACTGGACGCATATGTCGTATACCTCTCTTTTTAATTTTATTGATATGTCGCTCTTAAATATGTATCCTAGTTTACCATACCCTAGCTGTTCGGCTGTGAGCATTAGGTATGCATATTCTGTCATTGGTTCTACTGTGCCCTTATTCATGGTGATATCTGTGAATTTGCAGGCCACTATTCTTGTTTTCGCTATATCCGTTTCAACCCTGCTGCTAATGAGCACATACCATCAGCAAGACGTAAATGGTATAACCCCTTACCGTCGATATTTATTCACAAGTACTCCTAGTTATTTTTTTTAAATGTCTTCCATTGTCAGGTTAATCAATTTAGGAGGTATACTGTCGTCCAGGGAAAGTTCTCTTTTCAATTCAATTTATTTGGCTTTTGTTTCATATTAAATTTCAATCGGAGTTGTTGCTTTTTTATATACGTATACTCTACATTAAATCAAAGTATTTAGAAACTACTTGAATTTTATCTATAGCTTTTAATACACTTTATACGTAGAATAATAGATGGACGATTGCATATTCACTGTATGCCTTTCTTGTGTAGCGTTTGTGGCTGTACAAATGAAATTAACACAAATAGTGTGCTAAAATTTAATATCCCCAACGTAAGTCACAATTCACGTTTGACCTCCAGCGCGGGAAGATTTATTATTAAGAGAAACGGCCCAGTGAGGCGTGGTGAGTGAGCGGCCAACCAAGGCGCATCCCTGCCTGAATTGCACCAGGAAGAGATCCAGATAATAGAGGCCCAGAAAGGTATAAGAAGAAGATGCTCGTCGAGTTGAAAGGGCCTGAATCCAGCGACTTATAAATCTAGCTTCAACTGAAGGAATCACCAGACCCTATCCCCAAGGTAGGGGATGCTTAGATCCAGCAGCCTGCAGTGAGAGAACGCTTTACCGTCGAGCTCAAACCCTCAGCCACATCCGTCTGATCTTCTAATGCGAGTTTCCGCCAAAACCCATACCTGAAGCTCCGTTTCCCTCCAGCGAAACTAATTCGTCCAACCTATCCGGACCTTACCTTACCCTGAAATGTGGGCCGCCGCCAATCCAAAATCACGGTCCACACATCAACCAGGAGAGGCCTTCCAGAGCTCGAACCACATTGCTAAACCTAAACCATCCCTCTGACTCGCCGATCCTCGGCACCAAAGGGTAACATGTTTCTAGAATACTCTCCGGCTCGCCAATATCGGTAGCGAAAAATCCTTCTAAAACCAGATTTCGATTTTCCTTTCTGAGCCTCCCATCTTCGGTAGCAGAGGAAACTACATATAAAAATTTGCCCTGCGGGCTACTTTTGGCACACTTCTCGTGGCACGCCTCGGTGGAGAAGGCGCAAACGGTCCTCCAAAAAAATTGTGTAATCCATACCAGGGGCTGGGCTTTCTCAGGGGAAATGGTATCTAGCACGCAACTTGTCGACCAGCACAAATTGATATAAGACGCCTAGTAGATCCTGCAATGCACCCAGACACGGAAAATATCTCTAGGAGTTAACTACCCACGTAACCCTAGAGGTGTCCATTAACTCGAGATTATTTTATTTTCCGAAACCCAGTCAATCTGGCACACGTTAACGGCGTACTGGTGATCTAATTAGCACCACTCCTTCGACCACTGCCTTACTTTCCCTACTTCCACAACTGTGGTTTCGGTATCCAATTTTTAAAACGACTGGATGGGCCGCCTCGACTGGGTTTTGGAAAGAGATATTTCAGCGACCCTGACGCGCATTGTCTCAGGCCATGTTCCTACATGGAATCAAGTGCTCAAACTTTACTTTATTTTATTTGACTTTTAGATTGAGGTTTATTTGCAACAATGAAATGTAGCGTGAAAGACAATGTAGTTAATTTTTCTAAAGTGTTCTAAATCTAATCAATCAAAGCAAGTAGCAAACCCTTGACTACTACACTGGCACTGGCACTAGAGGTGAAGACGGAGATCATTTAGAGTACAGTCATTAGGTAGCATGTTACACGTTTGCAACATTACTTCTGGGTTGCTTCACGTATCAAGTACTTTTTGCCTTCTTTAAAGTGTTTATCTAGTAGCAATTGTGTTTAATGGTGTGTCTTCTTAAATTTTTATTACGCATATTGCCACTCCACATTTATCTAATTCTCATGTATTTTACATCTGCTTTAGATTTAAATATTATGTAGTCTGAATTAGCAGTTAGGACCTTATATCTTTGGTCTATGTAGATTAGTTTATAATATATGTTTCCAAAGCTTTAAAATGCACATCTGAATTTCACGTAGTGATCCTTATTGTCTACAGTACATCACTACAAGATTAAAATTTTTCACGGATAACCGCCATCAAAATATCATTCGCTGTCGTCAAATACGGTTTTATTACTTTTTGATGCAAACAGAGAAAGCTTTAGCCATGATTGCTAAAGGCTAACCTTAAATAAATGCAATAAATCAATAGTGAACAATGTTTTTTATTATTACCTCATTTTTAAATTTAATTATATACCCCTCGTAACCTTTCGTAAAATAAACAGTCAAAAGGGTAAACGGTTTTATAAATCCTAATGTGTTACAGCACAGATGACGGACATGTAGTTAAAGTTTGCTTCAGTATATAGTTTATTTCATTATGTCACAATACAGGCAAAAGATGTAACACATACCGATATATCTCTGGTAGATAATACAGCAATGTTTACAAAATGTAGTCTATGTTTAGATTGAAATAGTATATTATGTTATTAGGAGTAAAAGTGATACTTTTTATGTGGCGAGACCGGACGCGTTTGGGTGACGAGCGTAAGCGAGTCAGATAAGTCGGCTCGAGGCACACAAAGTCACTTTTACTCCGAATAGCATATGCTATGTTATTGTCAAATGTCCGAACTAATATAAATAAATATATATTTAAAAAACTACGATTATTAAGAATTGACGTCCACATCAGTTTCCGACAATCAAGGCCAATATCAGAAACATTCTAAAGCTAATCGAATTTTGAAGTACTTTTACTCCGCTGGCGTAAAACTAACACAACCTTGTCTGTCAAGTCACATAAGTTGTCATTTGCAGGACGTTTAAAAATAAATACATTTATTTCATTTCTGTTTCAGGTGAGTACTCGTTTTAAACGACTTCTATGTTTACCTTCGCAAACGAAGAGTGAAAAACAAATGTTTCCGCAGTTACTGGTAAGTAAGTGTACGAGTTATGTGCTTTTCGCAAACCCTATATGTTTATATCATGTATTTTTTTACATAGCGATCGTGAAAGTTCAACTTTTTTTAACTCAAAAATCGTGAAAAAAAGTAATTTTTTTAACTATTTTATTGAAACGTCAATTTGACAGTTGTCAATTCCAAAGTCCTTTTCGACTAAATTTCGAGCAAGAGATCACTATGAAAAAAGACTACGTGAAAGTCTTTTTTTTTATTAATTTGCTTGATTAACTCGGGCTTCGCCCTCGTTATCAAACTGCAAAATTCATAAAAATCATACTTTTTTTCTTTGTCTTTTAGATGAGAGAAGTAAAAATGATAAAACTATCTAAATTTCTCAATATCCATTCTGATCTAAATATTAATATTTGTTAGGAATTTCAGCAATAATAGCAGTAAACTCATTTTTAAACCTATGTCTTCAGCAGTTTTAGGTGTAATGCGGCCTTTTATCGTGTCCCTTTACTATACGTTGCTATGAATCTAATTCCCCTTTGTATGCTAGCTAACCCAGTCGTATATGCACAAAACCCGCTCTTACCTCGATGAGGCTAAGGGTATATTATTTCAGGTAAGATTAATTGTTAAGACAAATTTAAAAACAATAATTATTTATTGTAAAGGTCTGGATACTATCACACACTCGCGTATTACGTATTTCAGCCGAATAACTAAATACATTTTGTTGTCCATCTAGACCTCCTAGAGTTTCCTCTGGCATGATGGCGGAGACTGCGACGATTAATTGCATTGTTGTTTTTAAATGTGGGTTTATTTGTCCACAAAATAGTATTTTTAAGTGTTGACGTCCATTTCGCTCTTTTTCATTAATTAACTTTAAAGATCTGCTCCACTCACATAGTCACTTTCTTAAATAAGATATACGCAACTGCACTACTTTCAGTTTGTGACTTAATTTCGTTAATATTAACACGTTTAGTGCATCGAAGTTATCCATTTCCACTGCTGATGAGTCTCCTTCGGTGTCATTTTCCCCTGTGTGAAGAAGTTGCGATCACATAGCTTTATCGTTTACAGCTTTTACTATTTCCCGCTATTGTTCTCGATCAACAGCTAAGTGAGTACATTGTAGGTGTAATTTTCCTGTTAGCTGCATAACTTGGTCGGTTCATTTTCTAGGGAACTTCCCCTCGATCGAGTGCCTTCCACTCTGCCTTGGATGATCATTTTTCTCATGAGTAGTATAAGTCTGTATTAGTACTGTTTCTCGTATTTAATGCACAGTTTCTTCTAGTTATTATCTCACATTGTGACATTTTCATGCCACCACTCTAATACTGAGAAGTTGATAACAACCAAGATAAAAATATATTGCAATGCATATTTTGTTATTAAGTTATTGTAAAGATCCACAGACATGGACAACTGTGAAAAATTGATGTATAAATTCGAGAAGACATTATTTCTCATAAAAAATCTGTAACTGTGACATTTTTAAAATGTAACAACCGTTTATGACATGTAACAACTTCAAAATGTGTCCAGCAGCTTAGGGACGCGGGAGCGGGGCGGGTCTTAGGCTGAAACAATAATGGGCTCGCTTGCGATATTCAAAATGATTTACCTTGGAAAATACTGGGGGTAATTTCGTGTTACTTTAGTGCACCACCATAGTGAGTTGGATGCTAATAATGGAGTTGGTGATTACACCACGGAACACTTCCCAGACGATGAAAAATGTGGGCTCCAGCTATGATTTATCTTGAGAATTTCTAAAAATCCCACAGTAAATTTTAATATTCTACTGCGATAGCATTTATAACACTACATTTAAGCGGATCAGTTGTGAACAGAGCATTTTAAAACATTGCCTAAAGAGTTCTACCTACTTCTCTTGACGTCACCTCGCGCGATAAGCAGAACAAGCGTTGCCGATCCAGCAGGGGAAAGCAACATCGATAAACTTTTACAGCATTCAATTTACTTGCAGTTCAATCGCCAGTAAAATGTAGAAATCAATAGAAGTTAGAGAATTAATCGCTGGCCGCCAAAGTCGAACAACGAAGGCGGCGCGGCGGGCTCGCAAGATTAAAGGAATATTTTTTCTGTTAAGGTACGGTTGGGTCTTCAATTAATTCTCTGTATACAAGGGCGAGCTCATACAAATCTTCTATCGGGTACCGTAGTGTGATGTCGTGGATTGCGTGACTTCCAGGACTTGTAATTTCATATTTGGAGGTCGTGGAGTGTTAAGCCTTTGTATAATTATGGTAGTGGTGGTGCTGGAAGCGTTATTATCATGCCGAGGTCAGATTAATCGTTGAAGGCCCCACTGAGGCCTCAAAATTCCCATTTAACGGCGTAATTACGAAGTTCTCAACTGAGTAGTTGTAGGCGAGGGTGTGATGTACTCCGATACCGAATACGCCGTCCTGGAAGGCAGGCTAGAGGCTGGTTTTTCAACTATACTCCATTACCAAAAAACGGCTGGTCAGATTCGAAGTTAGGGATTCAGAAAGGTATTTAGAGCTCGAGAATGCTTCTTGTGGGTAGTCTGTAGGCTCAGGTGTCTCGAATGGGTGGCGACCAGCCTTGCAGGATAAGGTGCGGTTCTAGTTGGTTACGGTAGCCCGTTTCGCTGGAGGAAACGTCGTCTCCGAAAGCGGCTTGTTTTGCATGGTTAAGCAAACCTGGCAGCGACTTCGGGCAGGACGAGCTCCACTGAAAAGTCTGTTCTGGCTGTAGATTGTTGGGCTAGTCACTCCTCCTGGTGGAGTAGGGCTTACAAATGACTGAATCTGGTCGGGCATCGTGTTGTTATACTATCCTAGGCTTTACTATCTGGGCCATTTCCTGCGGAGAATCTAGGTGGGAATGCGCTGTGATTACCTGCTCGTGAACTGGCTCATCGCTGGCCCTTGCGGGCGTTCAAATAGTAACTATGTCTAATTTGAATTTGCACAGGCTTAAACAGCACACATTTTTAAAAATTTTCCAAATTTAAAAAGTAGAACAATAATCAAACCTTTTATTCAGCCATTGGAGATGGATTTCCTTTTCCAATAGTTAGCAAAATCCAGTATTTATAAAGGGGCTATTTGAATTGTATGCTACAATATATTGTATATTATACTTGATCAGCTAAAATTGTAGATGTTCGTTCGCATAACTTTAGTTTATATGTTTTGTTACATATTTGTAGCTAAGGAAATAAATGCTATATAAATATAGAACCTAAATGGCTGGTTGACTTCCACTGCATAATAATTTAGCTAATTATAAAAACGTCAATAGCCAAACAGATACATCAAAGTTTAATAAATTATTGTGCATTATTTTCTGACAAACTTAGAAGCTTAATGTTACATAAGTAGGAAAACCCTGCAGCAACCCAGAGCGTCACTGTTAAAAGCCTAATTTTAATTATTTTATATAATTTTAGAGCTTCTGCAATTTTAATTAGAAATTAGTCATCACGGAATTTGATATCCTACCGTTTCGAAAGCCATGATCACCGACTTGTGATGAATCTGATTTCCAAGGGTTACCCATTCTTTATTTCTAATCGAAATTCTCCACTTTTTACTCAAAATGACTTACACTGCCCGACGAAATCAGCCATACGTTCCAGTTGCATCACCAAAGTATTAACGACGATTTGTGTTTTTAAAAAGCATTACACTTACCATCACATTACGTATTATTACGTCGGAACTGTGCTTAATATAACGTATGTCCCAAAAGTTTTCGGAAAATTTTCAAAATAGTTCTACAGTAAATAACGTCCCATGCAGTTGTCGTTAGAAACAAATTGTATCAAATTGATTGACGTTTAATATAACATGTCAGTTTTGTAATAAACACAATTATAAGGTTATGTTGTTGACATGCAAAATAAATAAAAATGATACAAACTTTTTAACCATTACTTTTTTTTCGAAAACTTTTGGGACATACGTTACTTGAATCATGATTGGATAATGTCAGCGACGAGCCAGAAGCATATTAATGATAAAGTAAATTTGTATCTCGAAAGAATGCAAGGTCTTTACCGATCGACTTGCGTTCCCATGATTGTTATCTAAGAAGAGCTTTCATTCCGACAGGCTGCAAGCTTATCTTTAAGCTACAAAGCCTTTCTAAATACGTTATTAGCCGTCTTTATCAAATTACTATGTAGTTGAGACATCCCATTCCATAACCATGGTGAGTTAAATCCTGCCTTCCTGCTCACATTTGTCCCACAGCCGGGGCCGTAGGTCATCCGAAAAATTTCGTTAAAGGGTGTTGCAACTTCTAAGAAGCTTTGGAATATGAATAATGCATTCGAGATAGAATATGCTATTATTCTAAACAACTGCCGTTAAAAATTTTTTGGCAATGTCATTATAAGGTTCACCTTGTAACTCGCATAAACGAATGCTGGTTAACAGTGTAAATTTTTAGTTCTGGTATAGTAATTAGCTGCTAGAACTGCAAAATTACAGCTCAAACCAAATTAAAGTATAGCAAGATTATGTCTGTAATTACGGGGATCATTAACGTTGTACTCAAAATTCAGCACAATTATGCTCCCTACTCATTCCCGCGACTTCATAGGACCAGGCCTCAACAACAAAGAGTGCCTGCTTTACATATTCAGGATGCAGTGGCACTTCATTTTCAAGAACCGATATAAATCTTGATGTCTCCGCCACAATATCGCGCAACACCTACGACGGTAGCCTGGCGTTGAGACGCATTTTGCGCCATAGGAAGCTGAATAGGCTCGCACGATAATTTATTATTAACGCTACGTGTGGGCGAATTTTTAGGAGAACGAGGACGCCAACTGGAATTAACGCTGACTGACTAAAATCTGCATTCAAATTCACTTATGCCGGCATGTAGCGGAAATGAATTAAACTCGCTGCAGCACTATCAGTGGAGATTTCGCAATGCAAACTGGTCTTTCCAGGCACGTTCTAAAAGTGCACCTAAAGGGGTTAATTTCATTAGTCCAAGAAAGCGCGCGAGCGAAATTAAACGGGCCGGGACTTTTATTTATTGTAGTGACGTTTATATGGGGAACTATTTCAAACGACAAATTTACAGTCCATTTGTTATATTGCAGACTGAAAGGATTACGAGACAAATAAAACCGAACCGGCAAAGGAAACGCCAGCTTTTCTAAAGTAGTTAGCAGATAAACGAGTGGCTTGACTGATGCCAACGTAGATATCCCCAATAATCCATCAGAGCCCCAACATGGATACATACAACCTATTCTTGCTGCCGAGGACGGAAATTACGCGGTCTGGTTAGATTGGTATTACGCAAACCGCGGAAATCGTCCGTTGATGTTGTGGAACAAGATTATTATCAGAACGCAACCTAAATTGAAAACTAACGAATTTCTATGATAATAAACCCAGCTACGTGCTTTATATAGATTAAAACGTCGATTATGCTGTATAAGCTGAAGGAAACTTTATTAAAAACAAAAAGCGGTAGCTTTGACTTTACTATGAGTTGTTCTTGCCTCGAGATTGTTCAGAATTGCAGGATTAATTAAGCGTCACGTACCTACACCAAATAGTTAAGCCGTAGGAATATATGATCTGACAATGGAAGAATGGTTAAATAAAGCTCTAGAGGGAATCATGAGCCGATCAGCACTAACCCTCAATGTGATCATAGTAGAACTCATAAAATTTGGAAGATTATTGGTGTAATAACGACATCCTCACTTACTAAATATGTATATGTAGGTACAAACGACACATACTACGCTCTTAAAAATGGACCATTATAGAGCAGGCCAAGCTACTTCATGGGGTGTTAGTGCCTCACCATTATTATTATTAAAGAGCAAATTTTCAAAAAAGAGAACAAAAACACTTCATCAATTATAAAGGAAACACACACACACACACACACTGCACTACGGCCCTTGTAGGGCCTCGGCCTTCTTTACAACAGCTTTAGAGGCTGTTGTTTAGAATTCGCAACTTGAGTTTTTTTAAGGGGAAAGGGTTTTTACACCCATGGGGTAGTTAGCCCCACGCCCAACCCTTTTAGTCGCCTTTTACGACAAGCAGGGATACTGTGGGTCAATTCTAACCCCAACCCACAGGGGGTTATAAAGGAAACAGCCAATTTAATCTTCTTCTTCTTCTTCTTCTTTTTTTAGACCTTTGTTGTCCAGTAGTGGACATAGTCCTCCCCTTTTTCTTTCAATATCTGTCTTTCTTTCGCTATTATTCTCCATTTTCTTCCAGTTGTTTCCCTTATGTCATCTTCCCATCGTTTCGGTGGTCTACCAATACTTCTTTTCCCTTCCCTAGGCTGCCACTGAAGCACTCTGCTTGTCTATCTGTCGTCTGCTCGTACCATATGTCCTGCCCAGCTCCATTTTTGTTCCGCAATTCTTTCCGTTATATCTTTGACCTTTGTTTTTTCTCTCAACCATTTGTTTGTTTTCCTGTCTCTTAATGTTATCCCGGTCATTCTCCGCTCCATTGCTCTTTGTACTGTTGCAAATTTTTTAATGATTTTGTTGGTAAAAGTCATAGTTTCTGTGCCGTATATCAGGACGGGCAAAATACATTTGTCGAATATTTGTCTTTTTAGATACAGTGGGAAGGTTTTAGATTTCAGGGCAAAATATAGTTTATTAAAAGCTGCCCATCCCAAACCTATTCTTCTGTTAACCTCTGCTTCCTAGTTTTCCTTTCCCATTTTTATGTTATGTTCCAGATATATATATGAATCCACTTGTTCTATTGAGTTTCCTTCCAGTGTTATATGTAGTGGTTGTTCCAGATTTGACATTACTTTTGTCTTCTTTAAATTCATATTGAGACCAACTTGCGTTGATTGTTCTTGCCGTTGGTTGACCATAAGCTGCAGTTCCCCTCCCGTTTTCGCGAATACGACTAAGTCATCGGCATATCTCAGGTGAGTGAAGTATTTGCCGTCTATATTTACACCCATCTCTTTGTTACGTGTAATTTTACATTTAGATACAGTTAAGGATTGTTTGGATAATTTCTTATCTTAAATGCATTCATATAGTTAGATTCACCTGCATACGTTAGGTGTAGCTTTGGTTGCATACTCATTTTTGCAATTTTTGGGACTTTTGAAAAATCCTTGTCTAGGGAATTTTGAGTAACAATTTTGAAAATTGTTTTGATAGTACGATTTCCGGCGACCATTTTTTTAAGTTTTCCTTTTTGGAGCTGCATGTGATCTTTGGAAATTTTCACTTAAGTGGATTATATAGTTTCCATATTTCTTTGAGGAATCTGCCATCCAGAAATAGGAAATGGGTGTTATATTGCTAAAATGAATCCGATTGTATTGGGATAAATATATATTTCTGCAATTTACTTACTCGAGGCCGCATTACAACTCTGGTATGTTAATTTATGGTTGCCGTAGAACATTTTTCGATAACGTCTCGTATTTAGGCCTCCTCGTCCTAGTTTGCTGTATCGTTCTCCGATTTTTCGGGATCCATTATGCCTGTGGCATTGGTGTTGCTTGACTAAGGCACCTGGAGCAACAATTCCGTTCCAATCCGAGCCCCTCAGCACATGTGATAGTTCGCATGCAAGGCTTCTCCCCATGGTGACTGCACTCGACTGCGTTTCTCACCTGCAAAGTTAGATGAAGCCCTGACTCTTTGGAGGTTACTCAAGCTGGTGGACATCTAAATAGCTATCCCCCATAGCTGTTGATGTAGCGATCCTTCTGTGCACGATCCAGGTATCTACAACACCTAGTGTTATCTACCTTTTGGTGTTTATTGAACTAAAAATATCGTTCGTTATGGCACTATGATCTTTACTTTATGTATTGTACTTACCTAGGTATATGCTAGCGAAATTCATGTCGTTTTACATGCGAAATATTGTATAGTTTCGTTGTACATCACGTGCAATTACTTTGGTGTAATATGATAATGTCATTTTATGCATTTAATATCTTTAAGTTTGGTAGTACTGCTTTGGTCGCATTCGAGCGTCAGATACTTGTCAATGTTCAAAATTTAAACCATTATTGGCGAGGGTCTCCGGGAGCATCAATTTAACATTTAACATAATATGAGCACCGTAAATACACCATGTTATGTGTATTAGCACTCCCCTAGGCGAAATGGTACCAATTTCAAGAGGTTCGCGACTAGATAGAGTATTTACCTAATTAATCAAGCGATATAGAACTTACTAATCTCCCGCATTCCGGTATCGCTGTTTTTAATTATATTTAAGTCACTATCGTAGTTGATACACGGGTACTCGAACGAATTGCGATTATCGTAGTCACATTTTAGACTTTATTAATATAAAATCTTGTACATTACATACCACTAAAATTACCTTTACAAACTATTCCATTTACATACTATTATCACAGAATTGTGTTGCCTTTTTCCAAGTATGACACAGAATTTCGAAGGTGTACAAACTGAAATAAATAACTAGGTTATTTCGAGTCTTGGTGTTTTGCTGACTTTTATTATTTTTTTTTTTTGTGAAACAGCTAGTGGTTTAGGAATTTACACGGCCATCTGTAGGTTTTCTGGTTTGGACCGTCTCAAACCAGTGGCGCTTCCGGTCAACCCACCCCTATCCTGCTCAGGACCTAGCTTGGCAAACGTTTGCTACACGACTAGACGATTCCTGTACCACCCTGCTGTAAAGTATTTATAATTTTTGTTTTTACGTGCGAATAAAATTCCCGTGTGTAGCAAATGTAATATCTTCCCATTCGATCCTTTTAAATATATTTTCCAAAACTAGGGTGAAAAGCTTCGGGGACAATGTGTCTCCCTGTTTGTAACCCTTCTTGGGGTTTCGTTTGTTGCTGAGTCCATGTTGTGGCCTCCGCTTCGCGTCTGATTATTAAAAGTTGCTGGAGGTTGATGTGCCCTCACTTGCACAGGTGGCTAATTATGCAGTCCTCTGCTGTTTTTTTTTGTCAACGACGCCTCCCATTGCTAAGAGTATTAAAACGCGATCTTGTGTTGTGAAGGTAAAACAAATCTGTACATTAATCGCACCGAAAGATTGGAATCGCCGGCTAATGCTGCATCACCTACGAGTTCTAAACATTCTAAATTTCTGCGTACGTGATGGCATATTCAAGTAACTTAAATGTCGAACCTTTTTGAAGACTGTTTCAGGTCGTAGAGAATTAGCTGCGCATAGTACTTTAATGAGGTTAAGAGTTCTCGTAAGCTTCCCCATATTTTAACATCCTTTACTAATTATAGAAAAGAACCGCACGCCGCTTTCACTGTAGCTGGTGGCCCCTTCGATATATCGATGTAGCCGAAATGTTTGTTATGTACAACTTGAAGCTGGTTAGAGTAATTGAGTCGGTTTAGTCTGGAACTTGAGTCTAAAATTGTTTGCCGTTTGCAAACATTCAGTACAAACCATGTTACTTGAATATACCGGGTGAGTTTTTTAAAGTGCTACAAGGCAATATCTCGAGAACACTTTTAAATATTTTCATGAAATTTTAGTGACGTAATAGTGATATGGAGGGATATATTTAAACAAATTTTTTGCATTTTACCTCGGTCTCTGTTTTGAGAGGTGGGCGGGGAACTTTAGAATTTTAAATGAGATGGTGTGTTTTTGTTTAGAAAATTCGAATCTACGCAAGAAACTACATATGTGTACAAATGCATTTGCTAAACTAAACTTTGATTCAATTTAAAAAATAAATAAATTTTACATATAAATCAAGTTCACTTATTTCAGAATTATTATTCGTTTCCATGGAAATGAGTTATTTTTACTTAAGTCAGTTGAGTTCGTTATTATTTTATAATCTAATAAATCATCATTCCGTCTTCTAAAAAAAAAATTGGATGCACACATATGTAGTTTTTCACGTAGATGCGAATTTTACAAACAAAAATGCATCACCTTATTTCAAATTCCAAAGTTACCCCCACCCCTCAAAACAGGGAGAGGGGTAAAATGTAAAAAATATGATTAAATATGTCCCCTCATATTCCTATTGCTTCACCAATATTTCATGAAAATATTTAAAACCGTTATCGAGATATTGCCTTGTAACACTTTAAAAACCTCACCCAGTGGAGAAAAATAGATCACGAAGGTCCCTCAAAATAACCCCTGTGATATATTATATTCCTATGGAAAAAGACATCTAAACAGACCTAGAAAGAGGTCGAAGGTAATAGAAAAGTTTCTTTTATTTCTATTCTTGCATCGCTGTCTGCAGCTTTTTCATCTAGTCATAACCCCAAACTTTTTTGGTGTCATCTGCTCATACTCATATTTCAGAGACGACAAAATTTGAAGAAATTAAATGTGACTGACGAATCATTCGCCAGCTAGTGTTTATACAGTGTGACTCACTTTAGACTGCACCACCTCAATATTTTTTTATATATTATCGATTTAAAAAAAATCTTTTTTCTTATACCACCACTAAATTCTACTCTTAGGGTATATTACTTTCCCTTTACGGTAAAATGCTAGCCTACTACGATTTAAAATAAACAGCAACATTGAAGAAGTAGTATTAGGGAGTTTTTATAAAAAAATCTTGTTAATAATAGTTGTTCAGAATGGTTTAAATAAGCTAAATCCGAAATTTCATTAAAAACAAAAATTTTGAAAATCTCTCAAAAAACGTATATAATAGAGAACAAGCTTATACGGCTAGTTAAGATGACACTAACGAAACAGAGTTCAAGGTACGGGTTAATGCTTTAAGGAAAGGTTCAAGAAAAGGGGACACATTATTTACCACCTCATTTATTTTCGTAGTGGACACTGCGGTAATAGCGAAGGGGATAAAAACCAAACGAACAATATTCAGGAGATTGTGCAAATTATGGAATATGCGGACGACATAGTAATTTTAGCAAGGACAAAGAATAATTTGGTAGAAGCGATAAAAATGATAGAAAAAGAGGCTAAAAGTAAAGGATTAAAGATAAATGAAAAGAAAATTAAATATCTGATAGTGGAAGAAGTGCAAAATAGAAGTCAAGAAAGGAAGCTAGAATCTATAACGGAAGACAGGGTGCAATACAAATTTGACAGAGTGGAAACGTTCAATTATCACGGAGTGACCTAACAAGTACAAGTGAATAGAAGACATAAATAGAGGAGAGAATAGCTAAAGGCAACATATGTTTAGGATAGTTGAGAAATATGTTCAAATCAAGAAATGTCTCAAGAAACACAAAGATATGAACCTAACCATGCAGTTGTTCAGCCGGTAGTCATGTATGGAGGCGAAATATGGAAGTTAAATCAAAGAGAGAATGAAGCACTAGAAATATGGGAAAGAAGAGTACTGAGGAAGATATATGGAAGGAAGAAAGTAGAAGAGCAATGGATGAGAAGGACGAAAGCAGAATTAAGGGAACTATACGGGCACCCAAGCATAACAAATATAGTGAGGGCACAGAGATTGCGTTGGTTGGGACATGTTGCAAGAATGACTTACAAAGCAAGTACTAACAGGGGGCATCACAGGGAGGAGGAAAAGCGGTAGACCGCGGACAAAACGGATTGAAGCAGTAGAAAATGATCTGCAGGAGCTGGGTTTAACAGATTGGAGACGGCTAACGAGCAACAAAAAGGAATGGAGGAAAAAATGCAACCAAGCCATGGGCCTACTAGGCCCGCAGTGCTGATGTATACATATATTAAAAATAAAGTGTATAAAACTAGACCAATAAATATACAACAACTTTGTGACAGAGTAACTGAAGCCTGCCAAGACATCAGTTGAAAAAAACTGAAAAAGGGTAATCGGAAACGACAGAACACGAATAGAAAAATGTATACGTGCTAATGGGGATTTAGTTGAAAATACTGTTATTTAAGTAATTCAGCATCATTTTTTATTCTATAGAATCAAAAGAACAACATAAAAAATCATGTTTAACTTATTATTTCTGGACTTGGAAATTTTTTGAGAGAGATTTTCATTTTTTTTTTGTTTTTAATAAAATTTCGGATTTAGCTTACCTGAATGATTCTGAACAACTTTTACTAACATGATTCTTTGATAGAAAAATCCCTAATTGAACTTCTTCAATTTTGCTGTTTATTTTAAATCGTAGTAGGCTAGTATTTTACCGTGAAGGGTAAATAACATACTGTAAAAGTAGAAAGGGGTATAATTAGAGAAAATCAATGTTAAATCGATAATATACAAAAAAAAATGCTGAGGTGGTGCCGTCTAAAGTGAGACACACTGTATATAAGGGGCAAGTTTTTTAAAGTGCACTGACTTAAAGCACGAATAAAAACTAATGCAAATGAGAAAACTTAATTTATTTTAATAATACAGGAAGAACACAACCTTACATTGTAAATGATAACTAGACTTTGAACACGATATCTTTTAAATGTTTTCCTCCGTCGGTTAACTCAAACCTTTGCCCGTTGATACAAGCGATCCTTATGACGATATGCTTAATTTCGCAATTTTGTTTGTTCAGATATCTTATGTGGAGTGTTCGAATTCTTCTCTGACTTTCTACTGAACCTTCCTAGGTATATCAATGTACCCCTTGTTCGTTTGAAATCACGTTGAGATTGTGTAATTGAGTTACTAGTACAAAACGGTTATTATACGGTCACGTTTGGACCACCTCTCCATTACAAAGAAAAACTGGACAACTTAAACTAGCCTAAATACTGTTTTAGTGATTATTTGCTTGTGTCGTCATAGCACTCTGACAAAATAAGAGCACATTCAAAAATTCACCGTTTACATATATAACAGAAGCAATATGTGGACGAGATTGTCAAATATTATGACGTATGTTCAGGCACATTGTAATGAGAGAAACTCATAGTACGATTTTATACTCATAAACTCATAGCATGTCAAAGGGTGTAGGAAATGAGATCAAAGTAAGCAAAAACTTCAATAACTCTTCACAATTGCAGGAGGGCTTTTTTGTTTTCAGTTTGCTAACACAAAGGACGAACGGCTTATAGAAATATGTAAGGGATCTGAACAGAAGCACGGCTAAATATTCAGTGCGTAACTTAGACGTTCCAAAAAACAGATTGGTATATTTCATTTAAAAGGTAGAAGAGGTGAAAGCACAATTTTAACAAAATCGAAATAATTTCTAATTTCTATAAAACTATAATTAATTGCTTGAAAATGATTATTCTAGCGAATTTAAACCTTAAGTATTGTATTGATATGAATTGTCAGCACTAAAATAATCCCAAATTTAATTATTTCCGTCATTTTATCGGTACACGTCATGTTTTATGAAGTACTTAAGCGTGTACGAATGTAAACTTAGAACTGCTCTACATTGTTTCAATTTTAATTAAACTTTTGCAAACACAAAGAAAATACATAACTATGAGACTGACTACCTTGTCTAATGAAATGCTGTTGAAGTCTACAAGTGAGGGTGTACAACATATTTGTTCCTGAATTAAAAGAAGTTTGCTCTAATTGCAGATTTCTTAAAACGGCTATTGGGTTGGTGCGCGAAGCTAACACAGCAGCGTCATCTACAAATGTAGACCGTTGTTAATCTCGTGGTGGATAATTTTGTAAAATACGATAAATATAAAACGGGACTTGAAGGCTTTGGGGTACTCTAGCTTTCTTAACGTGCAACTATCAGTACTCTGCGTACTACTTGACCATGCAATTTTTATAGATTAGAGATGGTTTGAGCAATATTTGAAAACAGGTTGTAAGGAAAATTTTCGGATTTAACGCTTTTCCGCGTTTTCTTCCATTTTTAATTCTTTTCTCGGTTTATTTACGCCCAAATAAAAAGTTCAGTGAGGTTTTAAAAGCCAATTTCGTTCATTTCAAATATTAACATCTCCCAACGTAGTTAGAATCAGAATCTAAGTTAGCTTTGTCCACGCATACCATATGACGCAATGTGCCTCATCGCATTCTAGAATGTCGCCGTTGCCTGCCGGCTCATTGTCTGCAACTTTATTGTCCATACAGGCCAGGACTTCCCCCGAGGTTCCAAGCAAACTACTGATTTAGGATTACGCCATAATGGGACTTTCCGTGTGGATCACATAAGTTGAACAGAGTACTAAATTAAATAACGCCTGCGCGGGGTCATTTGGCTTTAAGGTTTCAGCCCGGACCAGCACTCAGCGGCCGGCACTCGGACTGTCCAGAGGGGTTAGTTTTTGTTTCCTGGCCGCGTAGTCGAAATTGTGGAAAGTGTTGAAACCAGATAGGTGTCGTTGATCACGCCCTGTGTTATCTGACGTTTTGCCGAGGGATCTTTTGTATCGTGGAGTAGGCACCTCCAATTACGCTTGAAGCGGTTTTTAAATGGAAACCTCGTGTGTGAGCTTAACTGTCGTTCATGGAAGTCACGTGTATGGTATCGTAACCCTGCCTTTCGTACGTGCTTTATATTTACCCTTCGTAGGGATATAATGCCTTTCAGACCTGCTTGACTATCGCCTCTATGCAGTTTCCTGTCGTTCTTTTAGAGGTAATAACTTGGACTCGACCCGCAGTTGGTTGGACAACGTCACCAGAGCAGCTGAATTCCTTCAAAGGTCTTGTGTCAGTCATGTTCGAAGCGTCGTATCGTTGTCGTTTACTTAAATATTAAGATGTTAAACAGAAATTACCGCCGTGAAGCTAATTTTGAGTATTTTGTTGTCAATTTTGATTGTTGTAAAGTAGCTTCCTTTTTGTAAATATAAAGTTATGTACTGTTTGAGGCTTTTGCGGTTACTCGAATTATTCTCCTTAGCATAGAATTTCGGCTTAGACCGCTTAGTATTTGTATATGAACACCCAGCAATGCGACTTTCACTCTGATAATGGAAGCTGCAAGGTTTTGCGAAACGTTAGTGAATATGGATGCACAAACAGCAAAACGGCCAAATCTGCCTAAGTATCCTCGTTCTCAAGATACTCAAACAACACGAGCCACCAAAGAGCATGACTATCGCGCGGGTTTTTGCTCGACTTCACAAGGTGCAAGGCACATTAAGCCAGAAAATGCTGGGTGTTCATATGCAAATACTACGCTGTCTAAGCCGAAATTCTATGCTAAGGAGAATAAAATATAAAGTTGTCACCGTTTTTGAAGTAGTTATATCGTTTGTCACCAATTTTACCACCTGTGCTTAATTTAAACACAGGCAGTAAAATTGACAACAAACGATATAACTATTTCAAAAACGGTGACAACGTTAAATTCACACAAAGGAACTGCGTTACAACAATCAAAATTGACAACAAACACTCAAAATTCACTTCAAGGGGGTAATTTCTGTCCAAGATCTTAAAGTTTAAATTAACGACGGCACTGCGTGCCACGGCGATACCTTGAAATCACTTTACTGTACATTTATACGCGTTACAAATACTATAAACTAACAAAATAACGGTTGAGAAGAGATTCAGTTGCTCTGGTTACGTTGTCCAACTCAAGCTTCAGGTCGCGTATCAGCTATTGCCACGAAATACGGGAAAAACTACTGGAAACTGCATAGGGGCGATATTCAAGCTGGGGTGAGCGGCATTATATCCCCAGGACGGGTAAATGAACGGAGCACATACTACAGGGTACGGTAATGAAATTTGTGACTCCCTTCCAATTATGGTTTAGCACACAGACGAGGTTTTCACCTAAAATCCGTTTCAAGCTTTTTGGGGATGCCTTGCTCGACTATACAGAAAGAACTCTTAGCTAAACATTCACCAGCACGTCACTTAACACAAGGCCGATAACAAACATACAGCTTCACAACCAACACCTGCTGACGATTTGAGTACCCGCCGATGATTCATGCTCCGGGCTAAGATCCCAAAACCAATTCAAAATGAGCAGGCGTTACTTAAGATTTGCACTGTGTCAAACTGATGGGGATATACGAAATATATCGCTATGTACAGTGACGTCTATAATTGGCCTAACGGCTGTTGGCTGAGTACCAAAATAAAATAAAAAAAAATAAAAAATGATAAAATATATTTTTTCTCATTAAGGGAAATCGCAGGCAAGCCAAAAGCCGACTCGCTGGCGTCAAGAAGCAATTAAAAATGTGGTAAGGCAGATTGGGGAACAAAGCTTAATTTTAAATTTCGACGACGGTAAATAAGCTGAGACACGCTACTATTCGAAACAAACGGAATTCTTCTTCTTCCTCTTTTTGTAGGCTTTGCCTGTTTATCTTTGACACGAATCGTTCCTTCTCGGTGGTGTTTCTAGGGATGATGAGACCCAGCTTTCTGCCCAACGCTTTGGTGGTCTTCCAGGTTGGCGCTTTCCATGTGGGATTTGCGTCTTTGAACGGAATTAAGGTTTGGAAACACAACTAAACTTTTAAGCTAGGTTTATATTAACCGGGAAAATACTAAAATCTGAGATACAAATGCAGAAAAGCGCTAGATTCAAAAACTGTCCTCACAAGCTTAGACTGTCGGCATTCATTGCTGCTGCTCTCTACTCTTCCAAAGCAATATGCTCCTCCTTGTAACTATCTTTCACGATGTTTTATGTTGCTTTGTATGATTAATGTTAGTCGGTTTGCCAAGTTTTCCTATTTGGGGGAGCGTCGCTTGCTACGCCATCTTAGAAAAGTAATAAGTAAAACCTGGTTTTTTTTTTGAATATTTGCGTTCCCGTTAGTTGCACGACGAAAATATGTTTTACCATTCTTATTAAGTACGTCATTTATAACTATTTTTGTTTGAAACATTTTTCTCTAAGTCAAATAGATTCTGAAATATAGCAGCGCAAAGTGAAGCGCGAGACGAATTTTGCTTGTTTTCAATAAATATTTCAATGATTAATTATTGATTAAGAATTATGTTTTTATTATGACTAATTATTATTTTTCAGTAATTTCCACACTATCACAGGATTTGGGGCTTCAGGTGGTCGTTTCGGAATCCATTTCTAATGGCCGATTTTTTACAAATTCCCTCCTTTCCATATAACTGAACATCTGGTCTTTGTGCGCCTCGATCTTGATTCAAATAGAATCACTACCGTCTAGAGGTGTACATATCACTCCGTCTTACGCATGCGTATTGGGATTTGTAAGAATTCGGCCGTTAAAAATGAGATTCGACTCGACTAACTGAGCACCCAAATCTTGTGACAGTGTGAAAATTACTGAAACAGAATTGTTTTCAATTAATAATTATCGAAAAATATACAGAAAGCAAACATTATTCGTCTTCACTTCATTTTGCGCTGTTGTAGCTCAGAATCTCTTTGTCAAACAAAAGCTCTTGGAAATGTCGTTGTTGATAAGAATTGTAATAGGTATATTGATCGTGTGACTAACGGGAACGTAGATATTCCGGAAAACCCGGTTTTTTCCGCCATTTTTCGTATATGGCGTAGCTCAAATAGAAAAACATATCCAAAAATTAAAACCCCGTCATTTAACGTTTCTAGAACATGTTTTTTGTTTACAATGACTGATCCATATAAACGATGCACTTTTTCGCGTATGTTGGCTTAAATCCTAAACTATTGGTGTCTCAGACTGTAATTTTCAGTGCCTGAACCATTATGTCGTCTTGCTAACGGGAGTTGTAATGAGGTTCATCCTGGTCTCCACTTGTGCGACAAGCTCCTTCATCATTGTCTTCAGTTCAGACATATCGTTTAATTGGGGTGAATTTGTCGTTGAATTTAGCTCATTCAAGCTGTTGGTGAAACGTGTTTGTTACTATTACTGTTGTCCGACTACTCTTGTCTGTATCAGTTCAGCATGTTGTTCTACGGTTTTTGCTCTTAATTTAGGGTAAGGCTTTTATTGCTGCTGCTTGTGCACTACGCAGCCCCTGTAATATCCAGGATGAGTCTCTTCGCACTTTACAAATATCACTGCTATGTGCTTTGCTTCGTGAGAGCGTTCTTTTATGTGCTGACAGCTGTACATTTAACAAAACTCGAATTTTAATCGTCGACATGTTTTATGTGACCAAATCGCTGGCACATAGTGCAGTTTTTCTATGAGTTGGTTGAAAATTCTTACTTGTATTCATGAATAGTTGTGTTTTGTAGATATGCCTACATTTTTACAATGAAGAACGACGATGCCATTTTAGTTTGATTCTGTTTGACATTCCATACGTTTACAATTTCGTGTCGTAATAGTTTTGTTTAAAATATTTCAGGTCAGTGGAGAAGTGTAGAATTTTCAATACCACCTTAAATGTGTGCTCTTCTTTCATCTCGTATAAAATATGTATTTTTCTGTATGAGAACCTTAGCGATTTTGGAACCAACTTCCCCAGTTTCAGATTGTATTTGAACTTTGTCATTTCCGAGGGCATCATTGATGTACAATTCCTTCGCGATTTCATTTGCTAATTTAGTTCATCGATTAATATTTATTACACCTGCTGCAAATATAGGTGCTGCTTTTGGGTCCTTGCTGTTTGTCCTCTTTTTGCGTATTCGTGGATTCCGAACATCGTTTTCACATTATTAAATTTGTTGCTAGTTGTTCTTCTATTTATTAGGTAGTATTTGCTTATTTACGCAGGTAGCGGGACTCAGTTGCTTAGCTCGTAGGGATACTGATCCACGTTCCTCTCGGTGGCCAGGTTCGAATCTCGCTGGAGCCGTGTACTACGCGTTATTTGGGGCTTAAAATATTTATGGAAAGCAACGGGATACCACCACGACACCGCCGAATGAATCTACCCCCAGGATGTTTCCACCTCATTCAAGGGTGCTGCAATATTTACATTCCTTATTAACGCCACCTTCCATGAAGTAGCAGCACCAACATAAGTTTTATGCTTCACCAAATGTGCCGAAGCTTTCGCAATTCCTAAGCATATGACAATCATCATTTTTCTCGCTTTTTTCTATTTTTCTAGATTTATGACTCTGTAGCTTTTTATCTTTCCTGAGTAAAACACTTTGACGAACTACAGAAGAACATTATTTTTGATATTAAAACTTGGCTTAAACATAGATTCTCTTTTCTTTTATTATGGCGTAACCGGCCGTCACCTTCCGACATACCATCCAATTGTTTTTTGCTAAAAATGTAATTGCTTGTCGTTGTGTAACAATGCGTCTCCCGCGTCGCTACTTTTTTATTCATTACTTTTGACCGCTATTTTTGCCAGTTAGCTCAATAGCATGAGATTTATATTATTTTATTTACCCCAAGCGCATTTACGAAGGGCTATGTAATAAACTCAGCAGTTTATCTTACGCCGTGCTAAGGTGAGGAGGTTAGCTCTTAAAACCTCCTCAAATGGTAGTCAATTTGTGTTCACATTAATCAACAACAAGAGTTTTCTTGTTAAAGAAACAATGCCGAATAACAAATGTGTGAACTACTAGACCATGAAACGGGTTGCTATTTCTATTCGGCATTTATACTCACAACAATACCAAAGAACTCGTCAAAAGAAAAACTGTTTTTACTGCGCATTTCTATAACGAACCATAATGGCCATCTATGCCCATAAAGCTGTTTCTACTTCAGATTTATTTTAACACTGAATGAATCACATAGCCAACAGCTGGCAGGAACCTCGTCCGCAACTGGCATTGTGACATATTGTTGAAAACCTTCTCGCCCGACTTTCACTTCGGCCGGCGAACAAAGCACATTCACTCGGCCACTGCAAGCCAGCTTTTCTTGAGCTCCTACTTTAGACTGACGTTCTCTCAGGAAAACCAGGCCGCTTTCGGCACGCATATTGTTGCGGTATCCACAGAAAAACATTGGCGTGCCTTTAGAACCTATAATGGCCCGCTTAAAGGTAATTATAATCATATAACAGCAAACAACGACGAACACAGGTGTACACGTAGGCTATACATTGCAATGCTATTCTAAATACACCAGACGAGCCAGGTCAAGCCCTATTAGTTCTTTTTCCATCATTTCCCTTTTCAAGGTTTTACATTTTACATTATTCGCTTTTATTAGGTATTTTTTATAAATATTATCGTTGGGCAATAGCTTAACTGATAATTATTAAGTAAATGCCACTTGCTGCACTGTACACGTTTGCCTTTCAACCTACTTTGACTGTATTTGTTACGCCCCTAATTTTTTTAGCAGGCATTTCTCTTTTCTCTAAACAAATTCTTCAGTATTTACAATCATGACTTGAATATATCTTGTCAGAATTTTCTAAAACTATGTTTACCAAGTACGTTTCCACCATAATAGTTTGTTTATTTTATGCCGCGTTCACATACTTTTATATTTGTCATTAAAACTAAAGGATGTAAATGCCTTAGTTACTTCACTGTACATTTCCCGTTCCATAAGTTTAGTGTGTTTTTATTTGTTACAGCTGCCTTTTCCATTTCTTGCTCATGTAAGATCGGTTGGTGCCGGGATCCGTATCTCAGTGGTTAAGCATTCTAGCTACTGATCTAAGGGTCGAGAGATCTCTTCCTGATCCCGGTGAGGTTCTTAAAAATAAAAAATGCGGATGAAAACCTCCACAGAATGCCATCATTCGGAAGTGATGTAAAGTCGTGGATCCCATGTTACTACGATGTGTAGCATGTAAAAGGTCTTTTGTTAGGATTGGAACTTCTTAGTCTCGACAAAATTCTAAGTAAAACTTTGACCATATGCCCAAAGCAGTCGGTATCAATTAAATGGTCCTTATAGTAATTGCTAAAGATAACATAAAGTAATCCTTAAATGTTCTCTTAACGAACTATGTGATAAGGAACTGTAAAATAGCAGAAGCTAGATCTCAGTTGGCACATAAAACCATCCACGTTTTCAAGAATTATTTGATGAATTAGTAACAAAATTCAAATAATTTTCGCTGAGGTTATGTGATTTTATGGACGTACGTAAACTGCAGCGGCTTAATCCTCATAAGTATGTTATAGGCAGGTAGGTATAAATCGTAACTTGTTTTTTTTTCGTTACTGTCCACAGCATATCGGAAAGTGTTCATAGTGAAAGTATTGCGTACATGAAGCAACAAGTTGGTGCACCCGCGGCTTCTTAGCTTCAAAGTTCCTTATAGTTCGATTATCGGGAATTACCTCAAATGGTTCTTATTTTAGCCACAACCCGTAATTCTGGACACGTATGTCCTGAGAGAGCAGCTCTCAGCGTAGGACTCGTTTGTCACGGTCGCTAAATTTAACCCATACAGAATACCCACTGCAGCGTGTTTGCCATCCGTTGTGTTTAGATTGCTCGGTGCTTGCGTAATTGCAGCTACGCCGATAGTAGCTTATTTTCGGCATTTAAATAAAATTCAGAATTCTACCCATGGCGAGGCACAATGTTGACCCGGGATCGAGGGATCACTGATCAGTATGCCACCCCTGTCCTGCCATTTACTTGCGGCAGGCCATTCAACAATCCACTATGATTTGTGAGCTGGCGACACACCCGGGCGCTTATACATTCGACTAATGGCCCCACTCATGGCCTGCTTGATATTCACTCTGTACAGTAATATCAGCTCCAATACATCAAACCTGCTTCAAACACCCAAGTTGCTACATAATGCGTCGCCATAATAGGGTGCAAAACGGCCATCAGGCGGGCAGTTTGTAATTATGGCTTTGCGGCGCCGGCGGCCCGTCCGGAAGGTATCCGTCACACCGCTTTAGAAGAAAAATCGTTGGCTATAATATATCGGATTAGCAACCTGGACTCTGCTATTTTCTAGATTGCTGTGAAACAAGATTAAACCCCAGACAGTTCCACTAGGTCTCCTGCTCAAATGATTTATCCTAAGCTAATGTTGCCTCTTGCCTCCTAAGATCTTTGCCTTCAGTTTGTTACTGTCACTGCTCTAATGTTGTCGAACTCTGTAAGATATATGAGGAGCTTACATGCGGACCGGATAAGTATCTTTTTTTTTGTAATGGTTCAAACACTTTTCACGTAAAATACGTAAAAAATCAAGCAACAGTAATGTTACTGTTTATTAACACTTTCGTGAGACTGACTTAGGTGGCGTTTAGCTTAAAGTACAAATTTACCTCTGCTCGGGCTAGATACAATCTTGATAAATTATCGCAGCTTCAGCCGATTCCTTTCGTTGTCACATTTGGAGGGTAGATATTACACTACTATACTATACACTATGACGGAAAATACCTAAAAATCTGAAAGAATAGCAAAGTATTTCAGCACATGCTTACTCAGAAATGGTAATTAGGCCTCAAGTATTTCCCGCGGAAGAGCACACGTATTTTTAACAAATATAACTGACGCTTTTAATACTTTTCACCTGCAAGTCAAATAAATCAGCAGCGATAACCCACACCAGTTAGGAAAGCCAAATTAGATTTACAATTAACTAATAGTGGAAATATTTTTAAACACCTCAACCAAAATGCTACAGACTTTTTCGAATAAGAAATTATGCCATAAAGCCAAAATACACGCGTTAAAAGGGAAAGGAGACCGCATAATTAGTGACGTCAAATTGCAATAGGATGGAGCAGATCAGTAATAGTCCAGCCATCATCGAGCGGAAAACCTGTATGTACGTCAACGTTATCCGTGGGTGTAACTGTTTGGCAAAGTGTAAACGTTGGCAAGAGCGCAGCTTACAAATGTGATATTGAGACCTCGCCTTGTTTAAGTGTCGCGAAATATCATATCGAAGAAACCCTCGTATCTTCTCAGGGATGTACTGTATATCAACGCTGATGCAGCCTAGACAAAACATCTCGTTGTTATCGTGTAGATCAACGCTGCTATTCTTTATTAAACAGTCTAACGCAGCCTAAAAGGTTTTTTTATATCTCTTGTAGAACGACAACCGTCGACAATTTTAAAGCTACCCATTTTCCTTTCATGAAACCCTGGTCGCCATCCCCGGCTTACATTTTCAAGACCGATAGTAGCGGTAATAGGCCGATTGTGGGACACAGGTAATTACCTGTTACCTGTACAGGTGTGCAGATGTTTTACCTGTCCAGGTGTACATGTAATTTACCTGTGTCCCAGAATCGGCCTATTACCACTACTATCGATCACTAGGCTTTTCGCAGCTAGCGAACGCGGTCGCCAGCTGAGATTTGTTGTTAGCTCCCAGTGACAGAGGTTTCGTTTGATTTTTGCATTTTGCTTAGTTAATTCTGTTTGAGATTTACCGCAAACGTAGTAAATTAAGTTTTCAAGTGTAAATTTCTATGAATTCTCTATGTGTTTATAAATAAGTTTGCGACTTTGCAATAAATTCTAAGCTACTTGCACCAGATTATCTTCATAGTTATTTTCTGTGATCTTTCTCCACAGGCGAACATTTCCTAGGATTTTTTAACCTTATACGTGACGTCACAAGTATAATTCTCAGGAATTGTCTATTACCATTATTGGTTGCGGTTCTGGCCGGCCCGGGTTCGAATCCCGGCGGTTGAATTTTAAAAATCGTACGCTCCCCGGCTACCATGCTAACAGCTGTGGTAGTCGTTAACCTCTAAACAAGGGAACTCTTCCTCACTTTCGGCGGGCAAGACTAGCCACCTACCCGGCCTACGAGCAAAGAAGGCTCATAGAACCACTCTGTAGTTAAAACAGGCCACTGGCCTATAATAAGAGGAAGAAGAAGGTTGCGGTTCTGGCCTTCGATGTTGCCTGCTTAAATGTATTTTCATGAATGTTATCTTTAGAAAATTCTTAAACTTACTCTACGATTTTCATTGTTGAAGAGACGTGCATAATTACACTTTTGTGTTACCTATTTGTATTGAAGCGTTTCTGCAATAATTCCTTTCTGATTACATTTGTTATTGGTGGTCTCTTGTATTTTTTTTAGCAACTTTTACATCTTTCTTTGCGCCTCATGTAGTCGCATCTCATAACTTTGGAGATATTTTGAAAACAATATATTGTTGAGGTCTCTATTGTATAATATTTTATGTGCTTATTTAATTCAATGTCAGGTTTTTTTAATTTATTACAAATTAATATTATATTATTTCAATTGTATGAGTACTAGGGTGGAACGAAAAAAACAAGTTTTGATTTTTAATTTCTAATAGCGCGGAAAAGTTGCCTTTTGGTGTAGATAAGATTACACAAAAATATGAAAAATATTGGAGCACGTCTTGAGGTGCCGCAAGGACTATAAAGTTTCATAAAATTGCAATTTTCGCTATATTTTTAAGGTTTTTTTAAGAAGCTGTCAAATATTTTTTTTATTTCAAATACTGGCACAAAAGCAGTGTTTAATATCAAAAAATACATACATTTTTTTTAATTTTTTGCATTATGTTTTGAGGTGCCGCAAAGAGCGGTAAAGTTTTATAAAAACATACCTTTTGCAACTTCTTTTATGTGTCTCAATTATGCAGTAAAACGTTTCAAATAGGCGTTTTAATATGAATAGAAAGATAAAGACAGTTTAAATATCGCATTGGCATCCGGGAGCATGAGTCATTGCCGGAGCGGATGTTGGGGTGGGGGGGCTTGGATGTAAGCACAGGGGAAGACAAAACCAAAGTAATAGACAGGATAAAAATTAGACGAGCAAGATCAAAGAATCGAAGAGATCTCATTAATGACAGCCTTTATGATCAGATAAACAAAAATAGAGGATTGTTTTTTGATGGAAGAAAAGGCAAAACAAGTGCTCAAGAAAAGAAAGGAACTAGTACAAAAAAGTTATTTCAGAAGAGCACGTTTCACTAATAGAGGAACCAAACTCAAAGTTTTTAGGCCCTGTAACACCTAAATCTGGCACTGGAAAAGACTTAGCAGACAGTATACTGGAGTTTCTTGAAGATAGAGGAACACAACAAACAACTTTTGAACTTTACGGCTATTGGGTGTGATGGAATCGTTGTAAATACTGGACATAATAATGGTGTGACTTCTTTGAAAATGAAATAGGAAGACATTTATAATTGTTTGTGCCATGGAAATGAGCTACCTTTGCGACATCTTTTTTGTAATTTAGATGGTAAAACAAAGAGACCTATTGAGCTTAAAAGCGAAATAGCTCAGCAGCTGGAAAACTGTGCTAATCTTCCTGTGGTTACTTTCTTGCCAATTGAAAATAACCTTCCTCTTTTTGAGAACATAAATGATTTAAGTACAGATCAGTAGTATTTATTGGATATCTATATCGCTGTATCAAGTGGAAATTGCCAGCTAAATTTATCTTTAAGAAACCCTGGAAAACTTCTTCACTTCCGCAAACCGCATACTTAGATTGTATGCGGCAACTAAAAATCCAACTGAAAACCTTAAGAACGTTCTAGACCCGGTTATTCAAAGAAATGGGTGCTTTGCTGCTGCAGAAAATGTCCTTTTGTCCATGCTATGTGATAAGCACAAACATGTAATCGAACTTGGATAACGACGTGCTTTAAAAGCAAGAACAGAAAGTAGAGGCGGAGTCAGGAAGTTTAAGGTTCCACAGATAAACTTTGACGCAAATGATTACATCGACATGATGTCATGGGCTGAAAATGATGTTACTGAACCCCCCTTGGTAAAACATGTTTGCAGTCACTCTCTCAAAGACTTTATACAGAAGACATCTGAAGCTCAACCAAATAGTAAAGTCGACTTTCCCCGACTTCCTTGTTACACGCAAGCAGTGGAAAAAACTGTGAAACTGGTGACCGAATCGGCTCAATATGTCTGTGGTTCAATCGCAAGAGAAGGATATATAAGAGCAAAAATTGACTCACGTGAGAACATGCCAAAATTTGATACAAAAAACAGTTTAATGTGTCAATGAAGTAGAAACAAACATTTTGCAGCTGTAACATTTGTAATTATTAAAGGTTTTTTAAATCATAAAAAAGGAACTTTCAACGTCTTTAAAAGTGTATTATGATATTTTTTACGTGTGCTCTAATAGAAAAATATATAATTGATTTGACAAGCTTTTATTTCAACCTTATTTACTACTATTTGTAACAACAACAATAGTTCTCAAAAGTTTCAAAATTAACAAAAATACAAACTTTTTGAAATTAAAAGATATTTTTTTATTATTATTATATTTTGTAATTAATAATTTTTTCCAATTCTAATGCTTATATATGTATTTACAACTATCTTTTTTAACATTATATGTACGAGAAAACCATAAAAAATAATTTATCAAAGTCTATAATTTTTCAATTTTTAAAATTTTTGTACAAACTTCAAGCTCTTGGCGGCACCTCAAGATGTTGTAGTATAGCAACAAAATTTTGTTTTCTTCTTTTTGAACCTAAGGGCAACTTTTGCCCACTATTACAAAACTAAAATAAAAAAAAAATAAAAAAGGCCGTTTTCGTTCCACACTAATGAGTACTCTTACTCAGGGTGGGTTCGCCAAAATCTAGTAAGTTTGTTTGTTGCTATTTTATTTATCTAAATTGAAATATTTTATGAAAGTCGCTTCCTGTCAGCTATTAAATTCAATACCGTGTTCAATGACATTTTTAAATCAATATGACATAATAAAATTCTTTACAACGTTTTTATGACCCAATAATGTTATGATAAGTATTCAATGATATTGTAATAAACCTTTCTAATTGTCTTTTTATTATAGATTACTTCATATCTCGTTGTATTGACCCACCTGGAAACAGCTCCAACACACCTTGGTGTGCCTCTCTCCTGCTATCCAAACTCCTACACCTCAGCTAACACACAATGGTCACCAACAAATCGCCTTCCAACTTGTTACACCCCAAGACACCGGTAGACATTCACTCCTTCTCGAACCCCAACACAGCTGTCACTCCTGCTACCTTCCTGCGTCCAATTCCTCCTTGGTAAGTATACTTCCAATTAAGATGGTAAATTAACTGTGTCCTTCCTTAGCTCCTTGTATCTCCATACACGTCGTCAGAATCCAGCACAATCTGCAACCTCCAACAGCTCCTCCCTTCGATGCAAGCAAGCCGGTACCTGTCAACTGGTCCTTGGTATTTTGTTTTAGCCTCCAACAGCTCCCCCTTTTGATGCAAGCACACTGGTCTTCGTCAAACTGGTCCTTGGTTCCTCAGGCGTAGTCCTCGAAAACTCCAAACAACAATAATACTCCAATTCATGTAACTCCTGATGACTTGTAATATAACACCAATTCAATTATATCCAAATCTATTCTTCTTGCTTCTATGCCTTGTTCATATGTAGATCCATCATTTCATATTTTCATTTGAATTAAATATAATTTTCTTCTCGTAATTCACTTGGTTATACCTTGTGCATATTATTAGTAAACCCTTTTAATATTAATTGCATTTAAATTAAATAAATAAGAGCAAATTTATGGTTTATTTTTGACGAAACTCAATTTTTACAGACTGTTTCTCAACTTGTTATTTTCAATAATTACACCAATTTTTATTGCTATCCTAGACTACAATTATTCCTGCCGGCTACATGTTATATAAATTTGAATGGTACCCACTTTATAAATTGTTACAATAGAATTTTATTCTGTCATATGCAACATTAAACTTTGTATTTATTATTAACTCTTGTTACCACCATCAAATAGTACTCAAATGCAATACCTTTCTTTTAAAACTTGCTTTGAATTTTTAATTCCAATTATATCATTCAATTAATTAAGCAGTCATGAATACAGTTTTCTACATTTAATCATTTCAATATAATTACTGTATTTAACTTTCCATTTTGTATTCATCTAAATAAATAGACATCATAACTCTATAATAAAGCAGAACACTTCCCAAGGTCAAACATATCAACTCGTGGTCTATGCGTAGTTAGGTATTGTGGGCGTGGTCTTGATATTTTCTAAGAGCCAGTAATATGGAAGGAGAGAACAATTAATGCTCTTGTTAGGGCCTACACACATTTTTTACATTACACAGGAATGTTTGTACTATGTACACATAAATATTAAATCTGCAAATAACCTAAATTCGGAGCTTTGTACAAAAACATGGTTATAAACTTTTTGCAAGTGGACTTTACTACCTCTAGGAAGAAAAGGCGTAGGTATTGTGGGCGTGGTCTTGATATTTTCTAAGAGCCAGTAATATGGAAGGAGAGAACAATTAATGCTCTTGTTAGGGCCTACACACACTTTTTTACACAACACAGGAATGTTTGTACTATGTACACATAAATATTAAATCTGCAAATAACCTAAATTCGGAGCTTTGTACAAAAATATGGTTATAAACTTTTTGCAAGTGGACTTTACTACCTCTAGGAAGAACGGTGGTTACAACTTGTCAGAAGCAAGGCTACAAACCAACCTGAAAATATCATTGCGTTTTTGTGTTTTCGTGCTTATAAGTTAGTTTTTGCGTTCTTTATCTACTTATATCCCTATTTATTATAAAACAGTTTTTTCAACGCTACAGAGCTACAGCATTTTATTGCAACTGCAAGTACAAGTGTCCAAGTTTAAGATTGAAAATTGTTTATAGGTTACATATATCTAATACTTACTATATTGCTAGCGGCTATGAGTGGGAAACTGGCCAAGGAAGTGAGACAGACAACCAACTCTTCAAGGTATAATGATGAGCTGTGTGCAAGCGCGGCGGCGTCGTCCGGCCAATGGGGAAGTGGGCAAGTTTAAAATTCGCTTCTAAAGGCGGAGTTCGAATTCTAACGCATGCGCACGAGACGCGTTATACTCTAAGTGAGACTATGTCGGCGCCGTAATGTTTTCTGTTTCCTGGCCCTACTAGCAATATATGTGTATTATATATATGATAGGTTAGAATGAGCTCTAAGTAACTGAGATTTGCGACTTTCTTATTCAAGATCTTTGCAGGCGGCAAATTTACTTCCCCAAAGAAAAGCGGTCTTCGTTGGATGAGTTTGAAGAAGAAACTGTGCGAACAATTATTTATAGATTTGCAACTATTCATAAAAAAAGACCAAGGATGTATTTGAAGCAGTTAAAGATGATGGCATTAATTTTACTGGAAAGATATGTATTTTTAGAAGATTAAAACAATAAAAGAATGGGTGCGTTCAGCCGGCGTAGCGCTGATTTAGCGAATCATTGCGTTTTTGTGTTTTCGTGCTTATAAGTTAGTTTTTGCGTTCTTTATCTACTTATATTTCTATTTATTATAAAACAGTTTTTTCAAGGCTACAGAGCTACAGCATTTTATTGCAACTGCAAGTACAAGTGTCCAAGTTTAAGATTGAAAATTGATTATAGGTTAGAATGAGCTCTAAGTAACTGAGATTTGCGACTTTCTTATTCAAGATCTTTGCAGGCGGCAAATTTACTTCCCCAAAGAAAAGCGGTCTTCGTTGGATGAGTTTGAAGAAGAAACTGTGCGAACAATTATTTATAGATTTGCAACTATTCATAAAAGAAGACCAAGGATGTATTTGAAGCAGTTAAAGATGATGGCATTAATTTTACTGGAAAGATATGTATTTTTAGAAGATTAAAACAATAAAAGAATGGGTGCGTTCAGCCGGCGTAGCGCTGATTTAGCGCTCGCTTTTTGCTAAGTTCAAGCAGCTGCGAGCGGCTGAACGGCATTTGGGTTAGCGATCGCTGTGTTTACTAACAAACGTCAGTTTTGAGCGCATCAACAGAATGGAGCAAATTGATCACTTAATACTCTAATTTGCTGCAGATGATGTGATGGAAATTAATCCATTAGTGCAATTAATGCCGTTGTTAGAAAATAACGGAAACTTATTGCAGTTGATTGATTTGGATGCAGAAAAGAATGATGAGGCTGTTCATAATGTCAACTACTTTGAGGAAGTGGTACCACGTTATTCACCGCAGGAGTTTTGTGAACATTTTAGAATGTCCAGAAATGTTATGGAGGTATCTATCTAGCAATATTAGTACAATTTTGCTTACTTAAAAAATACAGTGCAACTATTAATTTGTATATATGAAATGCATGTAATTAGGTATTTATAAACATTTTACAATTATTTGTTTATTTCAGATGCTTGTGGTGGACATAGGCAATAGAGTAGACATCGAAGGCAGAATCGATCTTGGAAAAAAGACTCTGTTTACCATGTGGATGTTGGCTAAACCGGAATCGTATTTGGCATGCTGCGATCGGTTTGGAATGTCGAAAGGCACCGGTCATCTAATTTTTTATCAAATTTGCAATATTTTGTTGCAAATGATGCCACAAGAAATACGATGGCCTACTAACGAGCAGGCGATTATGACAGTCAACACATTTCATGCACGAACAGGCTTTCCTGGAATTGTGGGGGCTATAGACGGTTGCCACATCCCTATAAAAGCCCCAGCTCATAACGCCGTTGATTCCTTGGTGATAGTGCATATCCATTAATGAAAAATGTAATGGTGCCATTTAGGGATACAGGCCATTTGACACCGATGCAAAATAATTTTAATACGAGATTAAGTACAGCCCGAAGCAAAATAGAGCAAGCGTTTGGACGGCTAAAAGGAAAATTCCGAAGGCTGAAATACCTCGATATGAATATTGAAAATGTTACAACAGTCGTCACCGCAGCTTGTGTTCTACAGAACTATCTAATACGTAGGGAAGGACTGCAAAATGTTGATTTAAACATTGAAGAAAATAATGCCAATGAGGATGGACCTCATGAAGAATTTTTCCATGACGTAAATATTGGGGTCCAAAAACGAAACAAAATAATGCAGCAAATTTTCTAAAAGTGGCAAATATTTAAATGTACGATAAATTGTAAATATGTATATATACAGTATGTCCCCGGATTGAGTTTACAATAGGTATGATTGACCAAAAATTTTCGAATTGGAATTTCATATTTTGGGATCCTGCCCTGCTTGGTGTGAAACGAATTTTAAGAATATTTTCAGTTTTTGAAAAACAAGTAGGCCTTGACAAGGAAGCGAAAAATATTTTATTTTCAGGTAAACTACCCTTTTTGTTTATGATACGGCAAAATTTAATTAAGAAAAGTTGTTGATAATGATAAATTATGACCCTATACCAAATTTCAGAACGATCTGTCGACTTATAAATCACTGTTATTTTTTAGAAAATTGTATTTTATTGTCAGGTAAACTACCCTTTTTGTTCATGATACGGCAAAATTGTATTAAGAAAAGTTGTTTACAATGAGAAATTATAATCCTATACAAAATTTCAGAAAGATCTTGCGACTTAGATTAAACCGTTATTTTTTAGATTAAACAAATTGCATTTATTAAAAATGACGGTTTAATCTAAGTCGACAGAGCTTTCTGAAATTTGTTATAGGGCCATAATTTATGATTATAAACAACTTTTCTTAATACAATTTTTCCGTATCATGAACAAAAAGGGTAGTTTACCTGACAATAAAATACAATTTTCTAAAAACTAATAGTTTTTTATAAATCGACAGATCGTTCTGAAATTTGGTATAGGGTCATAATTTATCATTATCAACATCTTTTCTTAATTAAATTTTGCCGTATCATGAACAAAAAGGGTAGTTTACCTGAAAATAAAATATTTTTCGCTTCCTTGTCAAGGCCTACTTGTTTTTCAAAAACTGAAAATATTCTTAAAATTCGTTTCACACCAAGCAGGGCGGAATCCCAAAATATGAAATTCCAATTCCAAAATTTTTGGTCAATCATACCTATTGTAAACTCAATCCGGGGACATACTGTATACAGGCTGATTTTTTTATCATGTAACAACTTTTAGGCAACCCATTATGCAGAAGCATACATAATGCATGCTTCTGCATAATGGGTTGCCTACAAGTTGTTACACGATAAAAAAATCAGCCTGTATATATATATATATGTAGTTGATATTTTGTAAATATATTTTATAAAATTAGCATGTTTTTGTTGTGTAAGTGTAAACATAGTCAAAGGGTCATTCATGCAGCAGCAGAATTACAAAACAATTAGGCATCCTTTTTAGATATCTTCTCTCGGCATTTTAATTAACAACTTTGAAAAGGGTTACATGCAGGGTCTGGCAAACGGCAAGATTTCGTAAATACTTTTATTGTTGAAAAATTATTTTTTTTATAATTATTAATACATTAATGGGAAATAAAAGAGTAGCCATTTGATTTACAATGTTAAAAAAAAATTTTTTTGAATACTACATCTGCCAAATGTCCTCCGTTGACATTAAATTTATGCATTCTTGGAGTCGAGCCTGAAAGTTTTGCATCACTCTTCGCAGCATATCAACAGGTATTGCTGCAATCTCGTCACGAATTCGTTGTTTGAGGGCCGGGATTGTCCTGGGTGGATCAGTTGCAAACACTTTTGTTTTTAGGTAACCCCACGAAGAGTGATGCAAAACTTTCAGGCTCGACTCCCAAGAATGCATAAATGTCAACGGAGGACATTTGGCAGATGTAGTATTCAAAAAAAATTGTTTTTAACATTGTAAATCAAATGGCTACTCTTTTATTTCCCATTAATGTATTAATAATTATAAAAAAAATAATTTTGCAACAATAAAATTATTTACGAAATCTTCCCGTTTCATTGCCGGACCCTGTACAATGCAATAAATGCTAAAACACCAGATCAAAAACCATCAAAATACTACGGTGAATATTGTTACGCCATGCCATGTGTAAATGCGTTTATTTTAAAATGCAATATATGAACCGTAATTTTATTGAAAAAGAAGCACGAGAAAGAACAGGGCATGTAATAACCCACATACTTGCTGTAAACTGAAGTCTTTCTACTATTTGATCAACAGAATTCCTTCCCCCGTACAATATATTATGTTTTTACATACTCAGTAACGTTTCCATATTGCATTTTAAAATAAACGCATTTACACATATTGCGCGATATAATAAACTCCCTGTATAATAAAAAATCAGACTATACACCGATGTCAAAATATATTTATTACAAAACTTCTTACTCATTACAATATTAAGTGAATCAACTAAAAAAATATATACATTTAAATATAATTATACATAAAATAATGATACAATTTTAAAACTAATTATTTTTATTATTTGTATTTTTAACTAACTCTAACAGTTGTCGCAAAATATCATTTCGCTCCTTTTGCGTTTGGAGTTGCTCCTTGTACACATTTTTAATTTCTTGCAGCTCTCTAATTTTCTGCTCTTCAGAGAGCAGCATTTGCTTTTGAATTTCTTCTAACTCTCTATTTTTACGTTTGGTACCTCGAGTATCACTGGCAGCAGTATTCAAACTGGGAATTCTAGACGGTGTGGATGACAGGCTTAATAACGATTCCACTGGTGGAGTTGGTGATGAAGAATTCGATGTTGAAGAGGCAAGGGATGATGAATTTGAAGGTATTGGGGGTGGCAAAGCTGACGAAGAGGGTGCAGGTATATATGCTGGGATTAAGGACGACTGAGTAGATGTAGAGGGCTGGTTTAGCACAGATAAGGGAAGCTTAGGTTGTGGAATGGACGATATTAAGTGTGGAGGATTAATGGTGGCATCAGTATGAAGCAGGTCATCCATCACGTCGAAATATTCCCAAGTTTGTCTACCTCTGCCAGTTTTTCTTTTGGTATCTTTTATTCCTTTATAAGTGCTCTTCAAATTTCTAAATTTTCTGTCACACATGTCCGGTGTCACATGGTAACAATTTTTTTTCATATTTTCGGCAATTCTCCCCCACAACAGACTATTTTTCATTTTGGGGTTTCTGAAGTTGCAGCGATCTGAGCGGTAGTGCTCAATCAACAACATGGTCGATTTCTGTGACCAAACAAACCGCTCGGCAGCTGAATCGTCTGCAGGCTCATCTGTTCTTTCCGGTACCATGCGTTGCTGCATAATTTGATTTATAACATCATTCTTGATCGTCTCGTCGATAAGAAAAATAAAATCTTAGACTTAATTTAATCAACAGTAGGTAGTTTCAAAAGATTCAATGGAAATGTAACTTAGTTCAAACGAAATTATAGTAATATTAAGAAGCAATACATACCATCAAAAATAGCTTGTACCATATGTGATGGGACTTCCGCCGCTACAGTTTCTCCGTTAACATTAAACTGCAGCAGGGTCGTTTCAGAAACCATGATTTTCGCGCCTTTCTAGGTTATATTTACAAATTAGCCCAAACACCGTGTTCTGCTGAGTGGTCAAGCGGAAATGAAGCGACAATGGAGCGAAAATAAATTCGCTCCCAAAAATGGCGACTGCTGCAGAAGCGAAACCGAAGCGCTGTCGGTCAGCGAAACGTTCAACGCAGTCGCTACCTCAGCGCTATGCCGGCTGAACGCACCCAATGACACAAGCAGCAGTGTCTTAACCGAAGCTGAAAACATGCTATTGAAGCAGCCGTTTGGACATTGCTACAAAGAAATTAGAGAAGCTGAAAATGTCTTTCAGCTGTACGCATATCGAAAATCAAGACGATTTAATTGTCTTATATACTGGACTACCCAACCAAGAAATGTTTTTATCGCTTTTCAATTTGTTGGAAAATATTGATAGAAATTATTATTTAGAATGGAACGTTTAACGTATTTCTGCCATCAATCAATTATTTTTAACGTTATATAAGCTGCGCCAGAATCCCCCACGTAAAGATTTAGCTCAGCGATTCAACTGTAGCTCTGCAACAGTTATTAATATTTTTTTAACTTGGTTAAATTTGTTACACAAAGCAATATTTTCCAGTATAATGTCATCTGTACCATCTGTTTAAGATAATCAAGCGTGTTTACCTAATTGTTTTGCTTTCTTTCCGAACACAAGAATGGTATTAGATTGCACCGAAATCTGGCAAGTGTGTGGCGCACTAACCAATTTCCACTAATAAAGGAAGTTGAAACATATTTTGAAGGCGAACAGTAAAAATAGAAATAAGAGTGTTAATTAACAGCTGCTTATTTATTTAAATAAGACATTTTTTCCTTATTGTATAGTTGTACATTACTATATGTTAGTTTAAGTTCACTGAAATATTCGTTTTGTTAATTACAGAACTTAACAAGTTAATAAATAAAAGTATTTACAAAAATATTGCTCTAACTGCTATCTAATAAAAAAATTCTTATTAATAGTACAGCAATATCACGAAAACAAACTGCGCACATCATCAAATATTTAGTTATTAATTTAAAGTTACCGTTTAATTCCGTGATTTACCTATAGTTACAATAAGTACGATTAACTATAGGTAGATCACGGAACCAAACGGTAACTTTAAATTAATAACTAAATATTTGATGACGTGCACAGTTTGTTTCCGTGATTTTACTATATGTATATTGCTTCCTGCGCTGGGATGAGCTCCATATACAGCTGAGCGCTGGGTTAGTCAGCCGAGGTGTGAAGCACTGCGGTCAGCTAAAAGCACGAAGCTGGAATAAGCCTTCCCACGAGGTATGTATGCTATTTTACTCACAACATAGTTACACATTTATTTAATTTTGACATTTACTAGAGATGGAAGAAATTTTGTATGATAACAATTCTTCAAAATTTGTATATTTTCTGCCCATTCTTTTTTTTTTTTGTAGCTAGAATTATTGCGACGACTTGAGGAGTCCAGATAACTAGATAGCATTTCTTTTTATGTAACAAGTGCAATGCACCCTGTATTTGGTGAAAATATTCATGGTTTTCATTTACCACAAACTGTTGCAGTACCTTATCGTAAGAACAAATATAGCCTTTATCATGTGATTCCATCAAGTTGGAATTGCGATATTTAAATGGACATTTAACTTCCACAAGCTCTTCCTACAAGGCCATCTGGGATGGCCCCAAGGTATCCAAACTGATGGAGCCATAGTCCAGCAGATGTCACAGAAAGTCCAGTTGCTGCCCCAAATGTTTCAATTGCATTATTTTCATGTTCTCGCCCCTCACCGAATGGCCTTTACTCCATCTAAGTTATATGTTCCTGCATAATAACAGAACTTTATGAAAAATGTGAAAAATATTTTGCAAAGCAAACCTGTTAGTTTTTTGAAAAGCGATGCAGAGTAACGATTTCTTTTGCAAGCTGCTAGCACCGTACCGAACGAACTGGCTGTTAAACGAAACCTGCGAATAATTAACCACAAGGGATTTTTTTACTGCCCTATGGTTTTCTCAAATATAGTTATTACTTGGTCAGGAGAAACTTTCACTTTTTGTTCAAAATAACTAATTTTTTCAGATATATTTTGATATTCTGCAGAGAAAATTATATAACTTACTAATCTGTGGAACAATATTATCTTCCTGTGCAGTAAGTCTGGGTGCTAGAAGCCAACTGAATCCTACCAGCCCTCCAAACGAAGCCAATTTTTCTCTAAGCGTTTCGATCACTTTCTTGGTAACGCTTCTCTTTGAAGCTCGATATTCCTTAGACGGCAAAAACAATTCATCGATTGTTCTCAAGTTTTCATCAAGTGCTTTAGATTGTTTAGGCACTGACCAGCTACATGACTGGTCCGTAACTGATATATTATAATGGGCAAATAGTGCCAGTGCAGCAACATGGTGACATGAAACTTGTCCACGAGGACATGTGCAAGAAGTTGAGGTTATGTTTTTGTCTTCATCGAGGAAGATCTACAAAGTAAAAATATATACTTAGTATTCGTTACTGCTTAGAATCCATCTGAAGCAGCAATCAGTATTTTAAATAATTATACTTTTTAAGCTAAAATTTATCTTACCTCAACATATGCTCTTTGGTATCGCTTATCTTTCATGCTTGCGTGTACTGTACCATTTACCATTTAATACTGAACAGAAAAAGAAGACACTATTCAATTCAGCAGTATTGACCGTATCCAATATGAAAGAAAGTTGCCCGGAGGCTATCCAAGAATGTCCATAAAACGCTCTCCAGAGGCGAGCGTTCCCTTTCCAGAAACTTTCCATTTGAAAATATATTTTTTTGGAACTTTTCCTTATTGCCATTCTCTAGCGTGGTTTTAAAACTTTCTTTATATATATATATATATACAACAGCTCTGCAGGCCTAGTGGCCCAAGGATTCAATAGTCTTTTTCCACTTCTTTTTGTCTCTTGCCAGCTCTCTCCATTCTGTGATTTGACACTGATTAAGGTCCTCCTTAACTGCCTCCATCCATTTTCTTCTCGGTCGGCCCCTTTTTCGCCTCGTACCTGCTTCACTCTCTAATAGAAACTTCGTTACTCTTCTTTCAGGCAATCGAGCGATGTCTCCCAGCCATCGCAACCTTTGTATCCTCGCCATGGTCGTTATTTTTGTCTGTCTGTACAGCTCCACTATTTCTTGATTTGTCCGCCTTCTCCATATTTCACCTTCCTTAACACCACCATATATTTTTCTGAGAATCTTCCTTTCCCAAACGTCCAGTTTTCTTTCCATATCTTTGTTAAGGATCCATGTCTCGCATGCATATAAGACTGTCGGACGAATTACTGTTCTATAAACTTTCTTTAGTGCAACAAAAGTTATTAAATTCGTCCTAGATTTTAAATGCGGCATTGCCGCGGGTTTCAGCTAGTGGCTAAAAATGTTTTATTCCTGTAATAAAGAATTTCCTGAGTTGTTTAAAATAATGTCATTTATTTTAAGCATTCTTCCATCCAATGCATTTGTAGAAAAAGTTTTCTCCATAATGAATTTAAAATGGTCGAGCAGTCGGAACAGGTGCAGCGTGAATTTAATAAAATCAGAAATACATATTTGTATAAATTTACAATATGTGTTGTGCAGAATTTCTTGACTATATTGATCAAAATCCCGACTTAATTGAAAGTACTAAAAGCAACAAAAAATATGGTTTTAAAAAATAAAATAAAAAATAATTTTTTACCTATGTTTTGCTGGCTTTGTTTCTGTTTTGCTGATTTTTGGTTCTCAAATTGATTTTATTTATATGTTTGTTTTATTGTTTTTAATTATATACCTACCTAATTTTTAATTTTGTTTTGTTTTTTTTAAATCGCATTCTGAGAGATACAAGTTTTATTTAATAATGAGATTTGTTTTTTATTATGTCGCCTGCCCCCCCCCCTTCGCGGTCATACTACTAAAAAATATATAAACCGAACGATACTACCCGATAAAACTTAGCATCCCTTATTTAGAAATTCAAAAGGTGGCAACCCTGCCTGTATGACTTTTCATGTGTGTAACTAAATGACTTTTCACTCCTGCTCTATACTCACAACCACAGCAACTGTACGGCTTTTCTCCTGCATGATTCATCATATGTCGAACTAAGTTACTCTTCTGTGCAGTTCTGTATTCACAAACCGAACAACTATATGGCTTTTCTCCAGTGTGAGTTCTCATATGTCCAACTAAATGAGCTTTTTTTGCTGTTTTGTATTCACAAACTGCACAATTGTATGGCTTTGCTTTTTTATGAGTTTTAACATGTCTAACTAAACTGCTTTTATGTGTTGTTCTGTATTCACAAACAGAGGCACTATAAGGTTTCTCTTCACTACAAGTAGTATTTACGTTATTTTTGTCAAATGTTTTGTTTTCATAATTTTCATCCTTTAATTCGATGATTTCTTGTTTAATAGATAGCTTATCAAAACTTTCACTGCTATTCATGTTCTGCGATCGGCTTGGTATAGTTCCTGCCGAGCTGCAAGACTTATTTTCCATAGTTTCTTGATCAATGGTGATTGTTTGAACGTTTCTGTTAATGATAGGAACGTTCCTTTTGCTGATGTATGAACTGAGGTAAGTTGTATATCTTCACATCTAGAATAAAAGCAGATTGTCATTGAAATTCAGTTACTTATTTAATTATTTATGGATTTACAAGATAACTTTATTAACAGTTTATAATTATGTAATATCACTTAATAACATAGTGTCATACACATAACCTTTGGTATAACATAAACATTCATTTAATATCACTTCAAAATTTACTTAAACAAACACCCACAACCTCTAAATTACAACCATTTATTAAATTTATATGCCTATCTATCAGTGAATTTTGACCATGCTTTGTTGCATGACATTGAATATAAAAAATAGGTCTGAGGGTTCTCATTGGAATATCGATGTTATATTTTTAAGAAGATATGGATCATGGATAAATCCATTCAACAGAAATGAAAAATAAGCTAGTACCTAGTAGTTCTTCGATATTCTAACTAGTCCAAAGACATCATTTCCATAATAACAAGAGCGATTGTGATTCTCAATATTAAAATGTAAATATCTCGCAGCAAATCTCAACAATATACGCAGAAAGTCATTCAACTGACTTTACATGAACCCTATATGAAGGAGACCAAATTATAGATGCGTATTCTAATTTACTCCATACCAGTGAACAATATACAGTTTTATTCGACTTCAATAATACCCCCTTGCAGTTACGTAACACGAATTTTAACATTTTTTATGGTTTTACTGTTACGCTATGTATGTGATCTATAAATGTAAGCTTCTCATTAATAATGATACCCACATTTAACACTGGGAACATTGCCCAAACGATTGTTATTTAAGCTATAACTTGTTTCAAACTATTTTGTTTAAAAAAAGTCATTGCCAACGCTTTTTAATATTTAGTGAAAAACTATTGTTGTTACAAGTCCGATAATCTAAATCATCCTGTAAATGCATTTGGTCTTTGACTGTTTCCATAGTTTTGAATACTTTCAGATCAGCAAATAATTAACAATTGCTATGTTGGAAACAATATCACTTGTGTAGCGGCATTTAATTAAACACCACTATCAACTTAACACCTTTATTTAGCACTTACAACTTGTGAAAATAGTGATCACCGAGGTAAACTAACTAAAACAAACAAAGGAACTTAGATTACGTAAAAATACAAAACAGTTGTTTACACGTGAGCGTCACTCATCGTACTGCGCATCACAGACAAGAAAGGAAATAGATACCTCACTCCCTTACTCAGAAGTAGGGCCAGGAACTTGCGCGACACCTGGCGTTACTGACAAGACTTATGACAAAACAAAATACCAAACTTTATAGATCACTGTAATTTTGTCGCTACACTACGCGGAAATTGGCGGGCAATTTAAATTCAAATTTGTGTGATACAGTGGCGGCCAAAGAAACCGGAACACTTTTTTTGACCCAATTTTCAAAATGCGAAAACTGACAATTCTAAATAACAATTATCAGAAGTCATTGTTTAGATCTGAATAATGACTTTTGATGACATTTATTAATTAGAATTGTCTTTTGTCAGCCAGTTTTCGCATTTTGAGAGTTAGGTCAAAAAAGTGTCCAGTTTTTCTTGGTCGTAACTGTATTTCCTTATAATAACTAGTGAAACTACTTATAGGAATATTTTCATTTGAATTTTGTATTTGCATTTTTATTGACAAAATTAAGCAACTGCAAGTATACTAAGCTGATTTGGCAGGACATGCAAACAAATTTAAATTCAAATTATAAGTGAAGTTTCATAGCAATTTCATCAGCATTTTATATTGAAAACGAACGTCTCTGGGAAACTGTAGGGCAAACATACTTACAATCCAGTTTTTTCAAGAATGGTTGGCGTTAACACCCTTGTTTATAACCTTGTTGATCTAATGTCGCTAGTTATTTAATAAATAAAATTAACTGGCCCTGGTTAGTACTTTTATTAATATCTAAACAATTTAAAGTTGCAATTGGCATACACTTAATACTTAATGTCTAGACATTTGCATTGCATTTAAATAAAATGAAGTTAGTACTACAAGTAACTCATTTAAATCTTATACCAACTTTTTTGATAGAATCACAATAAATATTTTAATGCAAGATTGTACAGTAAATGTTATAGCATTTTACTTTAATGTAGTAACTCACTGAATTTTTAAATTGATCATTCGCTATCTACTAAGACTCCAGTAAGTTACTTTTTCTCAATACCTAATACGTATGTGTCAGGATTTTTCATTCAATGATCAAATGTAGAAATACGTCAATGTTATATATAATATTAATATGTATTTTTCAACCGTAGAATCATGAGAGCTCAACTCTTGTTTTAAAGATTATAATTTTATAAACAATTTGTTACTTCAATTAAACAAGAAGAAATTGACAAAAAGACAAGCGCTTAACGTGAGGGTTTTTTAAATAAAAAAAATAAAATCTGGCTAGACAAGAGTTTTGCACGAATGATCTTTGATTGAAGAATTAACTTAATAAATTGTAGAGAAACGTCAATACGTTAAATTTTACATTTATTAAAATGCAAAAGTAACGTGGTTTTCTTTTCAGTGTACGAATTCTGTTATAACTTGTCTCCAATTTATAAGATTAATTAACTTTCAAAATATTTGCTATTTTTCAATAAAAATTAATTTTTAAATTGAAGAAGAAAGCCATGGAATTATTTATTTTACCAAAACAGAACATGGTAAATCTGTTAACTAGTTTTGCTTAAAAGAATTATTGAATTCTAACTAAAATTATATACAAATACTAAATTAATCAAAAGTCTGCTCTCTACGTTTAAGCCGTTTAAAATATTTAACAATAACTAAAACTTGAAGAGGATCTTGGTTTTTCTTTACTCCTTGCAAAACCTTTGCTATGTAATATGCTATTAATTCTATTTATATTATCTAAATAAAACTATATCTATACTTCTATGCTTCTGTGTACGTTGTTGCGACAAGAAAGGGTAGTTTTGCTCTTACGAAGTAACTGCATTTGCTTCGGCATTAATAATCTTGGACTTCATTTTAGCAGCTGCCTTTTTCAGCATCAACACTTCTTTGCGTAGCATACTCTCATTAGATGTTAATGAAGTCCGACTAGCTGGTAGTGTTTTGACAATTACTGGTAGTCTTCTCCTGGCTACTAGTGAACCTAAAACAATATTGACGACCATTAAAAACATAAAAGCAACCTATAATTTTGTTGTAAGTGTAGCTATTCCAGCAAAATGCTACAAAGTTTGTAGAAATGCTCAAATATAATTTTTGAAAATTAAAACTGCTCCTTCATGGCACAAAATACAAATTTGAATATTTTCCCTGTTTACTATTGCCAAATATGTCTGTCTTGTTTTTCCTCGTAATCCGTAATGCTTCAAAGTGAGATAGATACAGTTACACTAAGAGTTATTTGGTAAAAATGGGAAAGAGAAAACACCACAAAAAAGTAAACTTGGAAATCTACCCTTTTTAAAGTGGATTTTAAGCTTTTTCTTAAAACAAAAAGTAGTAAATTCTAGAACTGTGCTTAAATAGGTCGTAATATGACCCTAGCAAAAAACTTTGACCTCAAATTCAACACCTGCTGGCAACAAGTATTCATATTCTATGCCAATTATTTCCTCTTGCCAAATTCAGGATTGAAATTTGAAAAATAGCCAAGTAAAATTGTACCTGATCTTGGTTCTTCAGTGATCTCCAGAGGTGCACCAGGTAATGTCGACATTGTTCTCGTCAACTTTGCAGCACATCCCACCGATGTGACCTCACCTGCAACTAAATTTAAAAATTAGCAATATAGAGGTTATATATGTTTATCTAATATGTTCTCTTACAGTGTATGTCAACGTACGGCACTTTCTGCTTTGCTGTTGTCTTGTATCTCTTTGGCAAATCATGCCGCAATACACTCAACTCTTCACCGGTGGCGCTTAAAGTTGATCGCAAAGATGCATTAAACGTTGCTATTATTTCTGCAAATACCATTATATGTTAATTATTGCAGCAATTAACATTTATATTTTTAAAAGCATACCTCTCACTTTTTCAGGAGTCCCAAGCTTTTCTTGAGTGAAGTAACAAAAACAATTTTCTGAAGTTGCATCTTCGTGAAATTCTGAAACATGTTTGATTATCGGAATGAGAAAATCGCATTTACAATACACATAACGTTAACCATAAAACAACATCTATTGCAAATTCGAATATTTTAGATCGCCAGTTATGAAAATTATATTAAAAATGAATTACATACCTGCTAAATTTGCCCATTGTATCTTTGCAGAACAAAGGAAAATGCGTCTCCACCAAATATTTCGAATATTTCATGCCGCGGAACTTCACCATTATCGCAGCCCGGCACACAACACGGTTTCTTCTTTGAGCTATCGACGAATTTTGTCCAGGAACCAGTCAAACAAATAAACTCAAAGATGGAGCCGATCAAAGCCAAATATGTGCTGAATTTGCAGAATCGGGGAATTACCGCAAAATTACGCTTCGTGTGAGAAAGACCCATAAAACGAACATGCGCAATAGTTGAACTAATATCACGTGCGTAACAAAAGAATAGGCTGTCCTTTTTCCGCGCGCATACCTACTGCCACCTGTACTTACTGAAATATACTACTAGCAGGGGCCCACTCGGCCTATTTCAGTTACCACTGCCTGCTGCGCATCCCTACGCCGGTCGCGCTTGCGCAAAAGGCGTCTGACAAGTGCTGCCCTCGCTACAGTCTCCCCCTCTAGATCGTAAATAACGTCCTCGTATACGATCTAGGATGAATTCTTCTTGGGTCTGCCTCTTTTTCTCAAGGGTTGCTGTGGCGTCTCTTGAGGGTCGCCTAAAAAGGGAGTGAGGTCTGATATGTGGTATTTCCCACATTTTTCGTCCGTTTCAGGGTTTATGACCTCGTAAGATGTCGGGCTAATAATTTTCCCAATTTCATATGGGCCATCTCTTTTTGGCAAAAATTTGGCTGATATTCCTTTCCGTGTACTACTGCCCAGATGTGTAGCAACAAGCACTTTGTCTCCAACTTTGTACTGTCGTACATCTCGGCGGTTTTTATTAGCAGCTGCAGTTCTTTTATCCTGTGCAGCTTCGACGGTATCTCTCACTTGTTTAAAAGTATCCGCCATTTGAAGCAAGTATGGGGTAATTTCGGCAACAAAGTTCTCATTTTCGATTATAGCCCGAAAATCGTGAAGAACATCATCTGCTGTCCGCAATTCTCTGCCATACATCAGATATGCTGGGGTATGTCCAGTTGAGTCACATCTTGCCGTGTTCATGGCAAATCTTATGGTCGCAAGTTTTTCAGGCCAAGAGTTGTGAGCATCTTTTACATAAATGGCCAACTGCGTTTTCAGATTCCTATTTTTTCTTTCCACCGGATTGGCTTCCGGATGATACACTGGTATTAATTGTTGACTTATTCCTAAACAAAATAGTGCCTTCTGCATAGCCTGCGCTACAAATTGGCTCCCGTTATCCGAAATAACTTTTCGGGGCATACCAAAACGAAAGAAAATTTCTTCGATAAGAATTTTTGCACATATTTGGCTTGTAGCCTCCTGTACGCTGAAAAGTTCAACCCATTTCGTGCTGATATCTTCCACGATCATAATCCATCGTTCTCCTGCGGGACCTTCGGGTAGTGGGCCAAATAGATCAACTGCAATAATTTCGAATCGTTGAGAGTATGCTGGTGTTTGCAAAAGACCTGCCGGTTTTAAATTTGATGCCTTATATCGTTGGCATGGCAAACAAATTTTTACATGTTCTGTGACATCACGTCTCATGCCGGGCCAGTAGTATCTGGATGATATTCTCGCTAATGTGCGCTCAATTCCGTAATGTCCAGCCGTCGGTGCATCGTGATATTCTTTCAATACTTTTGCACGTTCTGCAGCGGGAACGACTAGTTGAGCCTCTTCGGAATCTTCTTCGGGAACATAGCGGTATAACACACCACCGGTCATAAGGTATCCTCGACTTGTCCATTTGGTAAAATCTGTTAGAGGAGATTTATTTTCAAATGTATCAATAATTTTCTTCAAGTCTGGGTCCTTTACTTGAGCATCACGTATGTCTGCAGGGCTACGAGTTGGAACTTCCACTGTTACATTACAAATCCCACAAACGCGTTCATCCTCGGAAGTGCAGGGTGGTCTAGATAACGTGTCAGCCACTACGTTGGCACGACCTGGTACATATGTTATGTGAAGGTTAAACTGCTGTAGCTGCAGAGCCCATCTCGCCAGGCGCCCAGAGGGAGCTTTTAGTGACATTAGCCACCGCAAAGGTTGATGATCAGTATAGCAGTTGACTTCGGATCCCTCAATATAACCACGAAATTTGGAAACAGCCCATACTAGGGCCAGAGCTTCTCTTTCTGTCGTGCTATAATTTCGTTCAGAGTTTGTCAGCAATCTGCTCGCATATTCTACTGGCCTTTCATTAGCTCCCTCCCCCTGGAGTAACACTGCTCCAAGAGCGTAGCTGCTGCTGTCCGTGCGAAGGGCAAAGGGTAGATTTTCATCCGCCTGAAGTAAAACGGGTGCGGTGGTCAGGCGGCGTTTGAGTTCTTCGTATGCTGAGTGTTGTTCCGATTCCCACTTCCACACTGCATCCTTCTTCGTTAGGTCACTTAAAGGTTTGGCAATTTCAGAAAAGTGACTGATAAACCTGCGATACCAGCTGCAAGTCTGTAAAAATGTCTTTACATGTTTAACATTACGCGGAGGCGGCATGTTTTGGACGCATTCAACTTTACTGTTATCCATGGTAATACCCTCAGACGTAATGACATGTCCTAAATATCGTACCTCCGCACGTGCAAAAACACATTTTTGTCGCTTGGCGCACAACTTAAATTGATCTAAGCGTTTAAACACACATTCTAAGTCATTTAAATGTTTTTCAAACGAATCCGAGATCAGTACAATATCGTCCAAATATGCGAATATCGAAACGTCTCCTAACCCGGATCTAAACCTATCAATGAGTCTCTGGAACGTACTCGGTCCGTTTTTTAAACCGAACGGCATTCGTAGATAACGATACATTCCGCAAGGCGTAATAAACGCAGTTTTATCGCGGTCACATTCCCGCACTGATACTTGGTGGTATCCCTGTCGTAGATCAATTGTAGACATACATCCTCCGCGTTTGGCCTCATGGAGCAGGTCATCTATTCGAGGGAGAGGATACCTATCCGCAACGGTGACGGCGTTCAGTTTTCTGTAGTCGATACAGAGCCTTATTCCCGAATCCTTTTTGGGAACCAATAGGGCTGGTGCTGCCCAAGGCGATTCGCAATGTTCAATGATACCCTCGTCTAAGAGCTTTTGCACTTCTTCTTTAAGCATCTCCTTCTTAGCAGGTGGCATTCTATAAGGTGGAACGAAGATAGGTGCTTGGTCACCAGTTTCTATACGGTGTTCAGCAAATGGTGTAGGTTCTCCCCCTGGAGTGAACACAGTTGAATATTTTGAAATTAATCGACTTAATCGCCATTTTTGATCGCTAGTTAATTTAACGCCTTCATTCTCACGTAACTGGAATTCTGCTAATTCTATAGATAGGGCTGATGCATCTGTAGAGCTGGTGGTCTCGTCTTCTTTGAATTCGATGTCTTCTGCGAAGTCGTATAAGGAGACGGGGTCGTCAGCGAAGCCCCAGGTAGCTTGACCGTGGTTAATCACCACTCCCGCTTTCTGCAAAAAATCCACTCCCAAAAGCGTCCTGTTATTGAGCAACTCCGGTAGAATCATCAGGTCAGTTGGAATAATGCGATTTGCGACTTCTAAGTTTACATGAGCGATGAGGATATTCTCTTTGCTTGCTATACCGTCTGCGTAGGCGATGGTCACTTGAGACGGAGTGAAAGGATGCTGCTCCGATTTCAAATAATCATAAACGCGCCGTCCTGCTATACTGGCTAGTGCTCCAGAATCGGCGTAGGCGACACCTTCGCGGTCTAACAGTTTGAACGGTAGCAGTGGTTTGGTGCAGGGTGCTGTCACAACACAGGCTTCCATGATTGTTGAGTAATTTAACGAAGTAACCCTGTTAGACGTAGGCGGTGGTCGATTTCCTTTACAAATTTGGCAGTTTGCGCGCACCGTTCCAATAGCTCCGCATCCGTAACATTTGATTGGAGCAGGTGCGTTCGATGATCCGGACGAAGTTTGCGGTACGACACCTTGCGGCGAGCTGCGTGAAGCTTGCTTTCGTTCGCGGATTTTGCATTCTTCCAGCAGATGTCCAAAATTTTTGCAATAGCTGCAACGCGCACGTTGTTTGCTGACTTTGTCAGGCTGCTGCACATATGATACCGGTTTGACCGAAGGCTGTAACTCCTGGAGACACTGTTCGGCTTCGCGCGCGAGTTTTAAAAGTACATCATAGGAAGTAACTTTGCTTCGCGAAACGCGTTTGCGAATCCGCCTGTTCAATAGGCCGTATATCATGTCCAGTTGCATATTCTCCGACGGAACGTGTTCTATTTGGGCGAACATGGATCTCGCGTGGCTCACAAAAATATCGGTTGGCATATTTTCTGATTGTTCTTGCGCAAACAACTCGCGATAGATCTGATACGCCGGTTTCTGCGGGCCGTAAGAGTTCCTAATCGCAGTTTCAAAGTCTTTCCAGTTTGTAATACTCGATTTTACACCTAGCCACCACTTTCCCGCATTACCTGTTAACAACATAGACAGTCCGCGCATAGCATTGTCTTCTGAGATGTTTAAACAATCGCGATATGTGTTGATGGCATCCATAAACGCTGCGACCTCTTCGTCTTTATTGCCCGAAAAACGCGCAGTACATTCCGCGAAGCTTCCCTCGGCAATCGTTGGCGTAGGCGTTATTGCTGGTGGTGTGGAGCCGTGTGAACGCAGCTGATCATGGATATCGGACTGCATTTGCCGCAACTGCTCGTTGACGCGAGTTTCGACCCCAGCAAGTAACATTTGCAGTTGCTCAGTGGACATTTGCACTACTGGAGAATTCGCCATTGTTACAGCTGTTGGTTGCGGTACAGTTGAAAAACTTGATGACTGCGCACTGAGGTTTTTAATGCGTTCACTACGACGCGAGTCTTTTGACATGAATTTTGTACCAATATTATATTAATACAAAGATCAAGAGTAAAAGTCAGTAACAAATTAAGCTACTAAACAGAAAGAAGTCTGAAAAAATCGTGCACTAACACGGGCAGTTCCTTAAAGTCACTGGTTAAACTTACTTAACAAAAGAAGGAGTCTGAAAAAATCGCGCACTAACACGAGCAGTTCCTTAAAAGTTGCTGATTCAAATTATTTAGTAAAAGGAGTCTGAAAAACGTGCACTAACACGGGCAGTTCCTTTACTTCAAAGTTCAAACGCGCACCAAACCGCTATAGTACATACAAATACGCTTACCTTTTAATAAGACGATATACAGTACCGAACAGCGACCTGAAGCGGTAACGTCACAGCAATGACGTAGTAGGTGCGAGAGTACGAGGTGCATTATGAACGCCTTCAAGCGGGAACACGCTGCGCCTTGCAAGCAGGGATGGTTAGAACCGGTTCCAGCGGTGTAGAAATGGCCGCAGCGACGCACTGGCATAAACGGTTTGAACAAAACTCCTGATATCCTGGCGGATTTCTCGGCGAATTTAGCGTAGTTTCACAACACTGTTTAGGTGTTCGGTTAATTTACGTATTAAGAACCGTCCACTTCAATTTAATGAGAGGTTTTAGTTGTTACTGATCAGTCTTTTAAAATATCGGCTCGACGTTGGGCGGCCAGAATTGTAGCGGCATTTAATTAAACACCACTATCAACTTAACACCTTTATTTAGCACTTACAACTTGTGAAAATAGTGATCACCGAGGTAAACTAACTAAAACAAACAAAGGAACTTAGATTACGTAAAAATACAAAACAGTTGTTTACACGTGAGCGTCACTCATCGTACTGCGCATCCCTACGCCGGTCGCGCTTGCGCAAAAGGCGTCTGACAAGTGCTGCCCTCGCTACACTTGTGAATAGGTTAAATAAAAGTGATGATCTATGATCCCTTTGAGCCACTCCTGAACTAACAACCATCGGGTCTGACAGATAACATCCTATTTTAACTTATTACTTCCTATCAGATAAGTAACTATGCAACCATTGTAACATTCCTAAATTAAAACCATAATTGTGTAATTTTGTTAACAACAAATTATGACCAACCCTACCAAATGCCTTGAAAAAAACAGTATAGACGGTAGTTCCCTGCTTTCTGGCTTCCACGACATTCAATAAGTTAGTTACTGTGCCCTTTTGATGTTGATTGTTTACAATCTCTCAACAAGACCATGACAACTGTTCACTCATCAAGCTTCAACAGTTTAGGTATAAGGGATTGATTGCTAACACTTCTATAATTTTGTACACTACTCCTATCACCATACTTAAAAATGGGTATTATATAGCTAAGTTTCCAGTCGGGGTTCTGTTAATTCAAAAGTATATGTAAGGATGTTGTCAGAGAACAGACAATTTTTTAGTAGTAAATTAGGTATACCATCGCGTGCAGTGCTAAGTTTATTTGGTAACTGACTAACTTTATTAATGTCAGACAAAGATATTTCCCTATAATTTATTAGTTCTAGTTGAATTACTTACATTATAATCCCAAGATAATTTGATAGTATTTATTAGGTACTTGGCATGTAAACAGTAGAAAAATTATTACTAAATAAATTTGTCATTTACATATTTCCAAAATAATTTAGGATTGATTTGTAAACTAGCATCAATATTTTTCATGTAATATGCATAACACAAATTGGTCAGGAATTTACATCTTGAACTAAAATGAGAAAACTTAAGATAATTTTTGTAATTTCTATTTAGTATAAACTTCCTCTGACAGTTTTTTTAAACAAATTAAATGTCTCAAATCTGGTGAAAACCATTTATGATGTTGAAGTTTTAAATCTCTTCAATGGGACAAATAAAGCTATACCCTGTAACCCCTTATATACAATAACTATACAACACAATGCCCTAAGTGCTAACCAAGCTGCGAAACTATAAACAAATTCTGTCACTGAAAGGGGTAGCTTGGGAGTATACGCTCGCGACACTAAGATTACCTTTTAGAAGTATTCAACTGGAAAATCACCTATCTCACATCAATACACATTCAAAATGTAATAAAAATGTGAAGCTTGAAAAAAATCGTTAAGCCGTTTTTTAAAAAATCGAAAAAAAACTGAAAAATTACAAGAGGAAACACCTACTTCCGGCTATGCGATTTTCTTCAAAAGTTTGTGGCATCTACATAGTACACAAAACTTATTTATGAAGTGTAGGGTACACTAAGTCCTAATGCACCCTGAGTAAATAGTGGACTGTATAAAAACTTTTAAAATACTTTATTTTACCAAAAATAACAGTAAACTCATTACCGACATAAACAGGTCGTCCGCCATGTTAGCGTCACTTCTCGTCTCGTTCTTGCAGTGTCTATTACGCGCACTCCGACTAGACAGTTCTACTTTTTGTACAGAGATGTCGCACCTAGTAACTAAAAACTGAATTAACAACATAATTATCGCCGCATACGGAACATGCCGCCGGCCTTGGAATGCACTAGCATTTCAAAAAACCACAAATAAAGGAATACTTATAACCAATATAAGTCTATAGATGTATGCATAATATAAAACAAAAATGTCAGATTAACCTTCAATGGTTTACAAATGAAAAACAGAATACCGTCAAATTGGTAGCACACAGATTGAGAACAGAACGTTTCACCACACTGCCGTTGCTGAGTTGCACAGTCACGACCCTGGTAATACTGTCCTTTCCTGCATGAAGTTCCTTTACACGAGCGGTATTCCAGTGAAACGGTAGTACCTCATCATCCTTGATAAGTACTAAGCTGCCACTGGATAATAGCTCCGAATAATTTTTGTGCCATTTGATTTGGGTTTGTAGTTCTGCAATATACTGACTGCTCCAACGTCGCCAAAAATGTTGTACAATTTGTTGTAGTCGGTTGAAATGATTCAGTCGGTTGGTCGGAATTTCACTAAAATCGGGTTCAGGTAAGGAGGTTAAAGATCTTCCTATAAGGAAATGTGCAGGGCTCAATGGGGTATGATCGTGAGGACTTGAAGATAAGGGACTGATTGGCCTTGAATTTACCACTGCCTCTATTTGATTTAGTACTGTAAAAAACTCTTCGAAGTGCAGAGAGTTTAAACCAATCACCCGTTTTATATGGTATTTTATGCTTTTTACACCTGCCTCCCAGAGGCCACCAAAATTAGGTGATTTAGCCGGTATGAATTTCCAATTGATACCCACATTAGTTAAAAATGTTTCAATCGTACATTAATGCTCTTTGATAAGTCTCAAAATTTCTGTGTTTGCGCCCACAAAACAGGTGCCATTGTCACTAAAAATACACTCGGGTTTTCCTCGTCGAGCCATAAATCTTTTTAAACATGCTATAAATGCTTGACTCGTTAAATCAGTCACCAGGTCCAAATGAACGGCTCTGGTGGACATACAAATGAAAATGCAAATCCATGCCTTGGTTGTTACTGGTTTTCTTGTTTTTCGGTCTTTTAGCAAAAAAGGTCCGGCATAATCGCAACCTGTGTTTGCGAAGGAAAATGACTGATTCACCCGTTCAGGCGGTAGGTTTCCCATTGAAATTTCATAAAACTTAGGTTTTACCTTGAAACAGGTAACACATTTGTTAACTAGCAATCGACATAAATTACGACCACAAATTGGCCAATACTGCTCTCTTATTGAATACAAGAGTTGTTGTGGCCCGCAATGTAATAGTCTTTTATGCTCGGAAATTAAAATTATTTCAGTAAGTGGGTGCTTATTATGCAATATAATTTGATGTTTCTTGTCGTAAGGAATAGAGGGTTCGAGTAAACGACCGCCTACTCTTATTAAACCATCGGAATGTAAAAAAGGCTTCAGCATTAAAGTACTGCTTGACTTGTCCACCTGACTGCCTGCCGCGAGGCACTTGAATTCGTGACTAAAAGATTGTAATTGAGCAATTCTTAATAAAGTTATCATAGCCGCGTCTAATTCTTTAGTACTCAATTGTCCTATTTGTTTTGAGTTAGGGTTCTTAATGTTAAAAATAAAACGATTGATATATGCAGCTACGCGTTTCAATTTAAAGTAGGCATCTACTTCTTTTTCAACTTAGAACACACATGTGTATAAAAATCACTAAGACCCCCTTACATAAGCTGTACACAGTTTGTGTGCCCAATTCTGACAAATATTGCATTGTAAATTGTATCCAAATCTCTTTGTTTGCAGAATTAGCATAAGGTTCCACTTTCCACTTTTCCCGCATTTGCGGGTTTTCACTTTGCCCTCATAACTCAAATCTTAAATTTCTAAACAAAGATGGATTTTTAATGAACTGCAGCATTAAACGATTCAGGATCTGCGTATGTACAGTCGCTGAATTAAAAATCCGGGAGAGTCTTATAGAGGATTTTTGCAATTTTTGGGTAATGTAAATTGAGCTTTACCTTTCTAGTTTAGCAATTGACAGTTAAACAATGCAAAGCGAAATCAAAAAGCTATTTATTATTGACTTCGACTAATTTCACCAGGTAACGTGATAAGTAAAGTAAAGTAAGGTGTACACTGAATCATTTTAAGTGCCCAGATTTTTAATTCCGCGACTGTACATAAAAGCTTCAGGTTTGAATATTATAATAGCATAAAAATAACATTTTTAATCCATAAACTAATCAAATATCTTTTTGCACGATAGAACGATTTTACTTAGTTACCGCGTTTGTTGCCAAATCAGTAAGTTATGTTTACCGTTCTAGAACGGTAAGTAAAAAATCGAGGTTAGCAGATTAGATTTTGCGTCAGTTTTGACATAGACTGACGCAAAACCTAACCTGATAACCTCGAATTTGAGATAGACTTTGAAGAAAAATACATTTCTATCGTGCAAAAAACGTCTTAAGCATTACGAACGTTAAGGAATTACCGATTTCAGACAATTATCTTCGATCGGTAAAATGTCTTTACCGTTCTTAATACCTACAGCCAGTCTTATAAAGGCCACTAATCTGACGTTAACTTTAATTCGCTGTTAAAATAAACAAAAGCGCATCAAAATTTGTTTACTAATGAATAAAATGTCATAAGCACTAACGTTTTGATGCGCGTTTGTTTGCTTTAACAGAGAATTAAAGTTAACGTCAGATTAGTGGCCTTTATAAGACTGGCCGTTAATATACTATAAATATTCTAACGGGTGTTTAAAAAGTCTTTACGCCCTGGGCGGCTACGGAAATTCAAACGTATGAATAATATGTTTGTGGCACTGTAAGTCGATGTCAAATTCGAGGATATTAGGTTATGTTTTTCGTCAGTTTTGACACAGAATGACGCAAAACCTAACCTGCTAACCTCGAATTTTACATAGACTTACAGTGCCCCCAACATATTATTCATACGTTTGAACTTCCATAGCCGCCCAGGACGTAAAGACTTTTTGAACACCCGTTACTTACCTCCAAAATGAATTGCTACAATACATACAACTGGCATTAGCTACAATAAGCAACAGTGCTGCCAAAGTGTACATTTTATTACGTGTATAGTACTCGGGTTATTAAAGGTACCAACCAGGAAATAGTGACTGACTTTAAAGTTAAATTGGTCAAACAAGTATTTTCCACTTTGCCCGCCGCTCAGCTTCAAAAGCTATTTGTTGAAGGAAGACGATATTTTCCATGCGGATTATATACCTTCCTGGCCGTGAAACGCTTCGAAATCATAAAATTTACTTGTTTGGTATTTTCATACTTCTATTTTGCATGTTAATATACGTAATACCCTGTAATAAATGTACAAAACTCTTTTGATATTAGTAGATTATATTATAAGTGAGAGAAATGCATCATTATTTGCGAGTGAGAATTTTGAATCGCGAGTGCCCCAGCACGAGCGATACAATTTCTCATGAGCTTATAATGGCATTTCGCTTACGTGTGATATACGACGTTTTATCTTACAGTAGCAATTCTTGTGCCTAAATAGATGGCGCAGTTAGAATATGTCGCTACAGTGGCTATATAATCACAGTGTGGCCATACAATTGTTGGCTGGTACTTTTGAATCCAATGTCAAAATCAGATTTTGCGAAAAACCATGGTGATGTAATAAAAAAATAGAATTTTTTTAACGGTGTAAGCGACATTTGGTGACAAAAAATTACTAAAGTCAAAATAAAATTTGACAATTATTCATTTGCTGAAGTGAATAATGTTATTCAAAATAAATGATCTCTCAAATACAATAAAATACCACAAAGGGGTTTAAATGTTGAAGAAATATGAGTCATACGGTGTCTTCAATTTATTACAATTGATGGAAATTGGAAAGTTCAAATCCAAAACACAAATGATATAGCATCATTTGTAAAAATCTCGGTAATTTAATATGCTTTATTAACATCTAAATTATATTAGATAGATACATGGGCTAAACCCCAATATAGCCCATTGGTGCTTAGGCGCATACGCGTGATAATGTGATTCTCAGTTTGTCGGAGGTTCTACAAATGTTCAGACAATGGAGGTAAAACACGGGAGTCTCATGGCAGACCCAATCTTGACTACCGTCAAGGTGCGAATTTAAGTTAGCTGCTGTTTAAGATTTGTGTGTGCTTAGTAGAAAAATGCCTGTGCATCACCATAAAACAAGCAGTTAGTCCAATTGTCGACAATAATATTGAATTTGAATTTCCCAATGAGTATTTCTCTTATTTATAGCTTAAAATCTAGTTTCACCACTGGCATAACAGTTCCTTTATGTTCATATTCCGTAAATGTCAAAATGTACCAGTGGGGCTATACTGGAGTTTTCCGGACACTAAACTACTTGCTATACATGTTTAACCTGGAATTGCAAATGTACACCGCAATAATCTATTGAGCAGTTACTTACGAATATTTAAGCAATATAAAACTTACAGGAAAATATTTATTTCTCTGTTAAATGTTCTGGTTTGTTTGATGTTAATACTGTTCTGAATATCGTAAACAACTAATTTGCGAAAAACGTCTAAATATGGTTCTTTTACGTAGAAAAAAAACTATAATTTGGAAAACTCACAGCCCCGGGAAAACTAATAGCGGATTTCATCACGTGATACGTCCACTCAAACTTTTGACAAGTTATAAAATGCCAATGTCTTATTTTGACATTAGTAACTTTTGGTAACTAAACATTCTGTACACTGTTAAAAATGACAATAACTTGGAATCCTTTTGCCTTCAGCCAATAGAAAACATGACCACCGTATGGCCACACTGTGATTATATAGTCACTGTAATGTCGCGAAATTAATTTATAATTAGTCGCCTATGATTTGTGATATACGTTTGACAGTACTGAAGTGTATTGGCAGTACTGAAGTGTATTGACAGTCTATGTCAAATTCGAGGTTCGTAGGTTAGGTTTTGTTTGTTATTTGACACAGACTGACGCAAAACTTAACCTGAAAATTACGAATTTGACATAGCGTGGCAGTGCTACCAACAATGCAGTAGTATAAATAATGAAAACTCACTTGTGAATAAAACTCATTTTAGTCACTGAAAACAGTTGTATAATGTATGGTAATTAGAGTCCCTATATATAAAGAGTTGGGACATGTAGGCGACTCATTTTGGATCCACAAATCATGGAGTACCTGATTTTTGTTGAATTTAAATTTTATGCAAATCATGCATATCTATGGACAACAGTTTGGCAACCATTACAAATTAGAATCACATTTTGTGACAGTTGTGACATATACTTAACGAATATTTTTAATTTGAAAACTATTGTGCAATGACTGGTGGTTCAGCGATTAATTGTAAAAATCGAACAGATCTAGAATATTATTTGCATCTTTTTCTAAGGAATGAGAAAATAGAGGGTATCTGGGTAAATAACAGCAAAATTAAAGATTTTAAGTCAACAAGCCGTTTATTCTCTGAATGCCATTTTTTGGCCGTGGTCTATTATGATATGTTTATCGGACTCTTTCCACTGCCGCCGTTTATGTAATAAACATTTTGCCATTCCAACATTATTCAATTTTTGGTAACCAGATTTAAATAAATGTGAAAATTCTGAAATAGAAGAAAACGAACTAATCGATGTTGAAAGCATCCAAGGGGAGATTATTCAGGCCAGTGTTAATCAGTACAAAAAGACAATTGTCCTCTGGAGAAGTTGAATTACGTCGCCTCAAATTCTCTAACGTTAGTTGTTGAGCATTACATTCGTATTCATACCAGATTTACAGTTGCCACCAAACATCTTACCCCACACCTTAGATTATAAGCAGAGGTTTTTCACAACACAAGATTTCAATACCTGTTTATTGCTAACCGCAGTTCACTTAAGTCATCAGAAATACTTTTTACCATAACCTGAAAACACACTAGGACTAAAAAAGTTTTAATAATTCCACATAAATATTATTTTTCTTGTACGTTGCCTCAGATTTCTAAATGAATTAATTCTGTGATTTGACATTTCAATTAATGTCATTTTGTTTGTCTTACATATTTCAAATATAAAAAAATGAAATATATTATTGTTGAATCATGTGATCCTTGATTTGTGGATCCAATGTCCCAACTCTTTATATATAGGGACTCTAATGGTAATATGCGCTACTGTAAGATAATAGCTATTTAAGTCACAAGGAATGTAAGGACCTATTAACATTTGAGGTAGGCAAGTACAAGCCTAGACGAAGTCGCCGCTTGTTGCCTGCCGAAAATGTTAATAGGCGATACATTCCGAGTTATCTTATTATATTTTTCCCGCTGCTTATCAAAATTTTCCTAGATTTTTGAAAAAATCGTTTGGTTTGTCACTTGTAATTTATAAACAAAACGTCTAAATCTGCATCTTGCTTTATTAATTTTATTATCCTAAGAACTTAATAATAATATTAAGTTCCGTTGTCAAGAAAAAGCAGCTAACAAATATAATCACCGACTTACACGTTTTGTTACTAAGGCTGTATCACTGACTTACATGATCAGCAGCGGGAAAAATAAATTATTAAAAATTTTTACTACTGATATTTAAGGTAGGTATTTTGTTTTGTCACTAAACGGGGCTTGCCCAAAACAGGATGTACAAAAATCAATAAATCGAGTATTTATATACAGCGTTGCTACTAATCATAGAAAAGCAATAATTACAGTCACTTTAGATAAACAGTATAGTCTGTTTTTTTGCTTTATGATTCAGAGCAGGCCTTGCATTTATATTATTTTAGCAGTGTACAACAGTTTAGTTACAAAATATACCTAACGTCAAAATCAAGGTCGCCGAGATTGTCACGTTGACACTTCAATAACGTTTAATAAAATACCACGAAAAAGCAGTATAAATAGTAAAACTAGAGTGGCTATAAAACGCTGTTTTACTAATATAAAAGATATCAATAGTAAATTAAGTAAAACAGCCATCATTGGAAGAGTTGCTCAAATCTTTGATGTAAGTATTAATAATTAAACCATTATAAAATTTCTTACAATTTGTTATTATGCTAGATTTTGAATGCAATTCTGTTTAATATTCTAAATGAAGCAAAATCACAACCCCAGCAACAACCTAATGACAATATGAAACAGGAAAAAGAATTTTTAACTTGGGAGAACTATAGTTTCTAGGAGGATGTTAAGAAACTTTGGATAATTTATTGCGATGTGCAAGAGAGGAATTAAATTATATCGGGACTCGTTCAAAATTATACTACACATTAAAAAATATGGGATATAAATACAAAATTGTGAATGGAAGAAAATTGGTTTGTGAGAAGAATCATTTTATTGCGGCGAAGGTTACTTCTTTAAAGAAATATTTACAATTTCGAAATTCTAGTGAAAAATGTATGTTCCGGTTTTTGGATGAAACTGAATATTTCGCAATGGAACCAGTCTGCATTTCTGCATAGGTAGACCCACGACACAGACTTGAAAAGTAATTCATTTAAAGTTAAGGCGGAGGGAAAGAGATATACTTACTATTTTGCATGCACGATGCACATTAGGATTTTACCAGGGTGTGACACTGTTTGACACGGACAATGGTACTATCATAAGTGTATGAACGGTGGCATTTTTAGGCAATGTGAAAAAACAGTTAATCCCTCTTATACGTTTAGCATAAATAATAACAAAAGTCATCAGCAAGTTTTAATAATATATTTTCACATTAGAACATATAGACATTTTATGGCGTTTCTGTACAGTTAGATAACAACCATGTTTAAATAAAATTTCTTAAAATAAAAGCAATACCTTATTTAATGTCAGTGGTTCAGTAATAATTGTAGCTTTCATTATGTATAATAGTGCTTATAAGATAACACATTGACAGTTGTAATAAGTTTTTGACATTATTAGTGGTTTTTCTTTGTAACCAACTACCTACACTGTTACAAAAATTCAAAAGCAAAGCCTGCTCTGAATCATAAAGCAAAAAAATAGACTATATGACCATATGAAATGTCACTTCTGACGTGACATAAAATGGCCGACTCCAGTAACTGGTCTTAACCAGTGGCGGGGTTGGGGTTGGGAATTAGTATAAGTATATATGACAAAATAGTAAAACAAACAACGTCAATGAGAAATATAACTTTTTTTTATAGTTAGTATCACATAAATAATAATAAATTTGCAGAACTTAAAGTGATCACAAAACTAATAAAACAGTGGGTATATAGTCTAATACGCTTCAAATTACTTTTCATACCTTCCCACATAATTTATTTACCACAGATTTGCAGCTGTATTTACTTTGTTGTATATTTTGCTTCTTCGTTTTCGGTTCAGCTATTCTTAAAGGACCACCTAGAACTTTGGATATAATAAACTTTTCTAATTGATGAAAAGTTGCAATATATTTTACATCAACAATATGCATTTTATGTATATATGAAATGTGTTTACATTTAGATTCTGCTCTTTTATATTATTTATGTGTTCTAATACCCTCGATTAACCTGTTTGGCCACAAGTCCCGCTTTTTTAATTTCTAGGAAAGCTTTTAATCTTAATACCATGTTCAGACCTATTTTTGCATTCAAATGCACATGACTCCATACCTAAAACTTAAACGTCGATAATAGTACATTACATACCGACGTGGAAAGTGTTTCATTACTGTCGAGAGATTAATTAGTTAACTTTAATCTCGAGATAGGAATGAAATAATACGTATATAATATAATATACGTATTATTATCGCAGTTTAATGAGTCACTTTAACAAAGGAATCTGCGAGGCTGTTGGTAGGTAACATGACAAGTTCATTGAAAGTAAACAATGACTCACTTTCCTACTGCTTTGAAAGTTAGAAACGTACCTATTATTAACCGTGTAACGGTACTAGCCCTCTGCTAATTAGGGCTAATGAATTTAGTAATTTCCTTCGGGTAGCTTATCAGTCGGAGGTAATTTAGTTCAGCCAGATATACACTTGAAGATTAACAAGCAAACACTAAGATAACTTTAGACAGTTTAATTATAAGATTCAGTATTTACAAACATAGGTGTTGTCTTAAGAAATCAAATAAAAGGTATTTTACAATGTGTTTAGTTAATTATGGTAGGCACCCGGCTGCTCGTTCCTTGCGCGTTGGCAGCCCGCTTTACATCGGTGTGTGGAAGGTCCGAATGCCGCCTTCTACAGAAATCGTTCGACGCCACTGATCGCGAAGACGAAATTGCCCAAAGTAAGTCGCAGTGGTGCCAACTTCCGGATTATGTCCCCTTCGGCGTTGAAACCGCGTGTAACTGCAAATATAGCTTAATTTCGAATATGTTATATTTTCGCCTTACGACTCCGTGCTAGCGGTCTAATTTCTCGTGGATACGGTGGAGTGTTTCGTGCGACTGGCAGCCGGAGGGAAGTTGTCGACGTTCGTTCACCTGGAGGTCCGGTTCGTGGAGGCGACTTCTACAGCTCGCGGCCCCGAGGGTGCTGCAGCTGACAGGTAGCAACTTCGATCGGTAAGTGCAGTCCTATAGTCAAACAGAAATTAAACACAATCTTACAGTGGCCTTCGGGCCGGTTAAACAGTGTGTTGGACGCTGGATTTATTTTGTATTGCCAAATTGACATATGAAACGGCCTGGTTTGTTAAACCCTCGTTTCGAATACGTCGTCCAGGAAATTTTAGTGCAATTATTTACTAGCGTCCTCCAAGCGAGGTTTCAATAATTATTAGTTCGGGATATTTACAAGTGTTAAATTTAACAGCGAAACGGTTTCAATAATTATTAGTTCGGGATATTTACAAGTGTTAAATTTAAACAGCGAAACGGTTTCCCATTCGTGAGCGTCGTTTCTTAAAGCTGTTTATTCGGGGAACGAGTTCAATTAAACAATAGCTAGGAACACGGTCTCCAAGACTGGAGGCTTCGGGTTCGAACTTAGCTAAGGGAAAATGCTAATGTCGGGACGGGAAAAATTCTCTCTAAACGGTCGGACAGGGTCAGGAAGGGAATGAAGGGAGGGATGCAAGGATGTATGAATGAAGTCTGCCGAGAAGCGGCTTTTATAGCTCCTCTTCGTGTTTCGTGCATCAAGCCACCACCTCGGGCGTTCTAAGTGGGGAGCAGGCGCAATACGTAGAGCAGGGATCTCTTGATGACGTAGCAGGCCGGCCGCGCGTGCGAAAAATTCAAACTTGTGACGTAGAAATCGCTAGGCTGGAACGCGCGAAGTGATTTTAATTCACAAAAACGCGTTTCGACTGGGCGAATCGTTACAACCGATTGTGAGTAAAATCAGTTTTGTTCGACGTACTTAATTATTTCTGTCACTGTATTAATTTGGATAGTTGTTTATAAAGATATTGGTAACTTTAATAGCTGTAGGCTCCGAAGCATACGATGAGAAAGTAAATAATGTCGGAACAGCATTATAACTAAGTCTTTTTTGCATCAACTCATGCTTTCTCACTCATACAATCTGAAAAATGCTTCTCACAAACTTTTGAATTACCATTGGGGTACCAATTTTGTCTATTATTTTGACTTCCTTTTACAATAATGGAAGTACTGGATTCACCCCAAAAATTCGAAATTGAGTTTTCAACAGATCTTTACGTTTTGCAGACCCCTGAACAAAAAAAGTTTTGTTTATTGGTCTGTCTTTATGTGTGACTGTGTATCTGTCTGTGAACAGAATATTTCAAATACGAAAAGAAGTATGGCGTTGAAACTTCATATATAAGTTTTGTGTATTATTTAGATCAGTGATTCCCAAAGTGGCGATATCGCCCCTTGGGGGGCGCTGGAACGATCCAAGGGGCGATAGTAGCCTCGGTGCATTTGGGGGGCGGTGATAAAAATAAGGGGGTTTAAAGAAGGAGAGAAGGTAAGAAGATTTAGAAAGACCATTCGTACATATATCATCTGTTGTGTAACATAGTGTAACATTATTTTCCAAATAAACACACAAAATGCAGTTAAGATGTATTTATTCATGAAGACTATTTACCATTATTAAATGTTCTTATCTTCTTCATACCATTTGTTAATTTATTTATTCAGTCTGTTTATTCTTCGTTTCTTTGATTTTACTTTATCACACCCTTTAATACACTATCCAGAAAGTAAATACCATTATAATAAAGGGTTTTTATTATTCAAATTTGCTTTTACTCAAAATACAGGTTACAAATTCAAAAAAGATTTGTTCATTTTAAAAATATCATTTATGCTAAATTTCTATATGGTATATTTTATTATAACATTTCATAATTGACTTTTCAGATAATCATTGAGTTTGGCTTTCACTTTAGTTATTCCGATTGTGAGTTAACACCTACAAATTAAAAATTTAAGCTTTGATGTTACCAAACAACTATCCCAACTAAATCAACTTATATGCCCAAACCTTTTTAATAAACTATTCACAACTTAACAGTAACTGTATCTAATGTATCATTCATTAAACAATTCTCAAATATTTATGTTGTACTTTTAATGTATAAATTCCCCCCTTGTACTTTTAATTGCTAATCAATTTATTCTTTCAAAATAGTTTCCTACCTAGAAATACTTTTATAAATAATTATCAGTCTCAAGAAGCTACCAATACATATTTTTCTTTTTGTTCGCTTAAAGAATGTGATTTCCAGGGGGCGCTGAGTAATTTTTTTTCTGAAAAGTGGACGTAGGCCAAATAAGTTTGGAACCACTGATCTAGATGAATTCTAACTTGCAAAAATGAACATAACACATCATCATCTCCTTCAAGCCTTGGAAATAAGTTTGTTGCATTACTATTTCATAATTCTTACTATCTATATTCTTCTTTTTGCTCTTTATCTGTCGTATCTTTTCAATAGTACAGTTCTAATAATAATAAAAACAATAATATATTGAGAAGAAAGCAGACAACAGAAATAGTTTTTATTGCTACATGAAATACAACCATATTAACAATAACGTAAATATAGAAACAAGATCGATAGCAACTGGTGCAGTTCAGCCGCCCAATAAGCTGGATGTTGCTTTTCCACTGCACCAAGAAAGTATGATTTTTGTGAAAATATATGCCATTTTAGTTGTAACACTTAAGTTTGATAGGTAATGCTAATAACAGTATTAAGTTAAAGAATATGCGATTATATGTTTTGATAACTAATGTCTATTCGGCGAGCTTTTGTAGTGGTGCGCGGGTCCGAGCGAGCCCGATTTACAGAGGCGAGCGTCGCTAGCTATAAATCTCAACAGCAGTGTATTGTGGACTGCTTGCTCCTAGGAGTAATAAATATGAACCGTTAGGAAAGTGAACGCAGTACAAATTTACCTGGTACACTGTTCCGCCAACTAAACCAATCACCAGCTCGCATTTGTTTTCCTATCCCGGCCATCGCTGTAAAGTCTCGCGGATAAACTTTATATCCTTTTTTTTAAATTGATATATACAGGGTCCGTCAACTGGTATCACCTATTTTTAGTAGGCTGTTACGAAAACAATATTTTGCTATTGACAATTCTGTTGTCAGATTTGTGTGAGTTTATTTATGCAGTTTAATAGAGCATGGATAAGTTATTAATTGATCAACGCATACCCATACGTGGTTAAAAGCTTTATACGAAGTAAATCAGTTGTGAACACAGTTGATTTCTAGGTTCAGTGGCATAACATGGCCGTCCAATTCCCCCGATTTGACGGTTCCTGATTTCTTTTTGTGGGGATATCTGAAGCAAAAGGTCTACTAGAGGCGTCCTCAAACAATACAAGACTTTAAAATGCGTATTTCAGAAGAAATAGAGAGTATTGGACCAGAATTGTTGAGAATAGTGATGCACAAAATATTGCAGTACTGCATGGAGGCTCAGGGAGGCCATTTAAAGGAAGTAATTTTTAGGAACTAAAATTGCACATAATAAAGTTGATATTCATATCAAATTTGTTTCTCTCAATTATTTTTTATCCTTAGAGGAGGCGATACCAGCTGCCGGACCCTGTATTATATATAAACTTATTAATTTAATGCAATATTATTAAATAACTAATTGATATCATAACACAATAATAAATGAATAATAATGAAAAATAGTTGAATTTAAAATCAATCAATATAATTGGCAAAAAGCAATTCATGTTATTTAATTTTTTTTTCGCATTTTGTATAATAATGTGCTATTTTACTAAATCAAAATCGATTAATGAAGTGGCACTTTGGTGCATAGAAATGTCACTTTACTATATGGTAATGTTACTGTCAATTTCGAGGTTCGCAGGTAGGTTAGGTTTTGTGTCAGTTTGTGTGAAAACTGACGGAAAACTTAGCTAACCTCGAATTTGACATAGACTTACAGTGCCACCAACATATTATTCATACGTTTGAATTTCCACAGAGGCCTTTTTTAATGGACATGTGGTATAATGCTTTTATATAAATGTTTGTTTATAAATATTAATACAAAATGCGAAAAAATAGTATACACACTTCGTAAGAAAAGTAGTTTTACTAAACTTATACAGCTTTTTAAGTTACTCGCTCGCTTCGCTCGCTCGTACTCAATCAAGATATATTCGTTTAGTAAAACTTTACTTTTCTAAACTTGTTGTGTAATATACTATTACTTCACAATTATATTTTTACCTTTGCCAACTTATAGTGTGCAAGCCCTATTTTCTCATTTATCATTTATAGGTGACTTGCTGAACATTTGTGAATAGTCTACAGCTGTTTGGCCAAAAGTGTCATTTGTATCACTGTGTGCACCATTTTCTTTCAGCAAAGAAACTATGTCATCATAGCCCCGTACAGTTGAATGAAGCAAAGCAGTTACATTACGATAGTCTCCTGCGTTAACATCAGCTCCTAGAGAAATTAATAGAGCCACCATATCCGGAAAGTGATTTTTTGCTGCCAGCATAAGGGGGGTTCTTTTGTCAACGTCTCTTGCTTCAAGATCTGCACCCTTGGAAAGTAGTACCGGCACAATGTCCAAGACACAGTTATTTTTTGCCGCGTGGTGTAGGGCAGTTCTATCCTCCTTATCTTTTGCATGAATATCTGAACCATGCAAAAGCAGTAGCTCGATGATATCTACGGGGCAATTCTTACATGCATGATGTAGTGGAGTCCTCTTATATTCATCCATTGCTTGTACGTCCGAGCCACTATAAAGAAGAAGAGCAATATTGGTGTAGATGCAAGTTCGAACTGCATAGTGTAGTGCTGTGTGCTGAAATTTGTCTCTTGCATTAATATTTGCACCACAACTCATTATATAAGTTAGAATTTTCGTGTGCCCATATATTGTTGCTAGATGTATAGGAGCACAATCATTTGTGTCAATGGACGAATTTATGTGCACAAAATCGACCTTTGAGCTAGGTAGAAGACTGAAACAATATTTTTTTAAAACTGCGAGGAAATGCTCAACTTTTCTTCTTTGTGATATTGTTTCAGGACTTTGTAGTAGTGGTATGTTTGTATGAATCACCCGAGACATAAGCACCTTAAGCAGGTATTCATACTCATATCGAGCTGCATAATAAATGTATGCTTTAATCTCCTTTTTCTTAAAAACTATGTTGATTGATTGAGACGACCCTAGTATCACATCGACATTTGCCAAGCAGTTGGTAGCTACTGCATACTCTAGCGGAGTTAGTTCCAAAATTTCATCTTTTGAAAGCATATTTACATTTTGACACATGGTCTTAAGGATAGCAGCCGTGCCATCGCTATGGTTTTCTCTTTTATGAATATTGGAGTCTGCCAGTTCGTTGTTTCTGGGCATTTGATGCCGTATACCCCACGATGCTGCTAGATGCACGGCCAATCTTCCACCTTCGTCTCTATCGCTCAAAATAGTTGGATTGATTTTAATTACTTCTTCAGCTTTATCAAACCGTTTGTTTATAATAAAGTTATGTAGGGGACAATTATAGGCTAAGATCTGATCAAACATACTTCGTACGACAAAGTAGTTTTCGTCAAACAACTTTTTAATTAGATTTTTTACAATACGGTTTTTAAAGTTTTGCTTTAACCATTTTGCGATGAAATACTCTGCGAAAGTTCTATGTGCAAAAGTAAGATGTGATCCGTCCAACGTTACTATTATACCATCTTTTTGTACTAGTTCTTCTATATTACATATTGCCTTAGAACAGCCATTCAATTGATTATCAATATTCAATCCCTCAAGATCCTCGTCAGAAAATACCACTTTAAGAGCATAAAGCTGCTGGTATTTTTCAAAATTTTTAAAAATTTGTTCCGCGCAGTTACTATATTTATCAGCTAGAATTTTTATTTTTTTTCGAATAAACGTTTCATATAAAGCGACTAAGTTAACATTCTCACACAAAGAAAAATTGGGTGTACTGATGAAGCTCTTACATTCATCTATGAATGCCTCTGCCAGCAACATGGTCTGTAAGGGTACACTAGTAAACTCTTGTCTGTAATCGTTTAATTTGTTCTTGGTTAGTTCCAAAAGCTGCATTGCAAATTGCCGTACGTTCACAGAATGTGATTTTTTGTCTAAAGCTTTCACAAAGTATTCGGTCAAAAACTCCACTTGATCATCCACAGATAAAGGGTTTAGTGTGACAGAAATTGTATTGAAGACTTGTTCTACGTACAACTTTAAAGTAGGTCTCGTGGTTAACCATATGCGATGTTGACTAAGAAGCAGCGATTTTATCATATCAGTAACTTGCTCTTTGTATCCGGGCGATATCTCATCAAATCCATCAAGCAGCACCAAAACTGAGTTTGAGTGCAAGTAATAATCGAATGCTTCTTTATCTAAAGCAGTGGTTCGCTTGAGTCCTTTTAAAATACTGTCATTGAAATACCTTAAATGAGCGGTGGGATCAGAATGGGCATGCTGAAACTCTGGAGTTTTATAGTAGTCAACATATCGGTTCAAGTCGATCCTAAGCACCCACGTGTTTAGTGGCGCGGTGTAAGCAATGTGGTCCATTATAGTGGTTTTGCCCATCCCTGGACTGGCGCGTATGATATTAAGTTGACGTGTAAAATGAATTAGAGCATTTGTGGCGCAAACTGACGCATTGGAATTTAGGTCTACTCGAAGACAGGTGGTGATAGCATCAATACTGCCTACAGTTTTAAGCCATTCCAAGTTGCAATCATTGTCCAATACTAAGTAGTGTAGATTTGTGGCAATAAATGTTTTTTCTATAGTGTTTGCAAGCTCTGCAATCTCAGGAACAATGACGATTTTATAATTGGTTATTGCGTCGCTTCTAACTGCACTGTAGTCAATTACAGATGAACTCTTTACAGAAACATTCAAGCCTTCAAGACAATGCAGGAAGGAATGCTTACTCTGGCATTCCACTATATAGACTGAACTAGAATCATTTAAAGTCTCAACAAATGTTTTGATATCGAGCAGGACTTTAGAAATTCTCCTTGGAATGAAAAATTTGGGTAACGCAGTAAACCTGCCGCCGATGCAAAATGTGTCACTGGCGGTTAAAATGTGGATTATATCTCTACATGTAACGAACTTTTGCATGGGTTCGTGCATTTTAATTAACTGCTTTAACTGGACAGGCCTGCCTTGTAATTGAACCATTTCTTCCAAAATTGGCGTACTGACTTCATCGCTGAGATTGGCCAGGTTTGTAAACGCATAAAAAAGTTTTACAGGGTAAGGCATTTCGGTGGGTAGTTTGTTGATAATAATAATTTTGAATTTGTAGCCTGCGGAGTTTAATATGTGATGTACTTTTTTATAGTCTTCACATGAGGAAGTCTCCAACACCAAGGGAATTCTACGAAGTTTCCACAAACTTTTATACAAATCGTGTAAAGTAACCGAATCATCCCTACTGGTGCTTCTAGACATCTCATTGAGCAGATCTTTGTCCCTCATTTTGGAAAATGTGGCCCTAATTTCTGATGTAAAAGATTTTTCCCAGTTGTCTTCAAATACTCCTTGGAAGAATGCGTTTATTTTACTATGCAGGTAACAAGAGAGGAATTTCAAAATGTTGGAATAATCTTCAGCATGCTTCATATTGATTATTGTAATATTTTTATCTTGAATTGCAGAACTCCATTTGTTAATGCTTTCAACAGAACAGCAACTATTATGACTAGTAAGATGAAAGCGACTCACGTAAGGACTAAGCAGCAGTTCCGAAAGTTTTGTAGAAATGTGTGCCTTTGTGAGGAGATAATAATCTCCCAGTTTACCTTGTGCCCAATCGCTTACAAATGACATATATTTTGCTGCAATTTCATGTAGATCACAATTAGGGCCATTCTTTATGGCTACAATTTGAGTAATTTTATCGACAACAACATTACGAAGCTCTTCATTGTGGACCTGACTGGACAACAGGAATAATTTATTCTTGAGAAACTCAATATTTTCATTTAAGCGTCGTGAAACTATTTCGTGTACTTGTTCTTTTGAAACGTAAGCACGTAAAGCTCTATCTATTAGCACTTTATTTAAATCTCCCACAGTATATGATTTGCTCTTGTCTTTTGAAAGTACACCATATAGCTTGTCTTCGGCAATTACAGCGCTTAATTTTGTGAATGAAATCACTTTATAAAGTTTTTCCACAAGCATTGTAATCACTATTTCTGTAGTATTTCCTGAGGGAATATCTTTAGATTGCTTGATGCTTAAAATAACCTCCTTCAACTTTTCCTTAGAAATTATTTCTCCCATTTTAATTTTTGAAACGTATTTGAATAAGCTTTGTGGTGCAATGATTTTGTCAAGGGTTAGATCAGAAATTAAGTCGTATATTTCATTTTGTTTGACGATTTGGTTTAAGGTACAATTGAAAATAGTCTTGCAAAGCATGTCAGATTTAAATTTGTGAATGTAACCCTTAACGTTCAGATATGACAAAGACTCACAGTCAATATCTTCTAACAGCTGTTCAGTATCTGCTACGTAATTTGTTAACAATACGCATTTCATATTGCTTTTTAAACGATGTATTGTGTCACTAATCACAGAATTGGAACTAGGGGAAGAGACTATGAAATTATAGCTATTGACATACTTCTCTAGAAAAAAGTCTTTAGAGTTGACAAATTTAGAATAACTGAGTGTTTTTTTGGCGTTTGAGTGTTTACACTGTATTAAAAGTAATTCTTCGTTGTTGGTGTAGTTGTTCCTCCAGTAAATGATGATGTCATCGAAGTCTCCACAATCATCTGCGTTGGCTGCAATCCATCCATCTTCTACTAGTGGATTTAACAGTAAGATGCTATATACTGCCGCAAGGGATAATTCGTATTCTTTGCCGAAATTTTCAGTTCCCAGTCGTATGTTGTACACCTAAAATGTTTTGCATTAATTTCTAATGTATTTTACGTAATTGTTTGGTTTTTATGTTTATTTTACTTTGAATAAATTGTATGCAATTTAAATTTGAAGAATTACATTATTTATATGCTGTGATGCTTTTGTACTTTTATGCAGGGTGTCTTAAAAATAATAGGACACCAATTAGTCATACATTTATTAGGTTTAATAAACCTCCAGTAAGAAGTTATAGGGCCTTAAAGTTAATTTTTTTAGTTTTAAACTAATTTCCACAAATGTGAAGATTTCGATTTCAACTATACATGCTTACTATTATAAACTGCACTAATGTAAACATTTTCATAAACCAGACTTGACTGTAAGATGCACTTTAGCTATCTTTCAAATCTATGTTTAACTCTAGCTTTGTTATCTGTGCCATTTTTTGAAATTTTAGGTTATTAAAATCCCTATTGAAGTTTTGGGTTGACATTAAGACGTGAAATTATCAAGTCACAAAAACAATGGGTAGTGATTATGATCTAGTAAACAACATGATAAATCGCAACATAAGAAATGTCAGCAATGGAGAATTCGTTATGTCGCGGCATTTTCGTAAACACAAAAAAAATGATTAAGTCGCCAAAGTCATTAATTGATTTTTCATTTTTTACTATAGATCACTATCACTACCCATTGTTTTTGTGATCATGGCTACATGATAATTGCACGTGTTAATGACAACCCGAAACTTTGATAGAAATTTTAAGGTAAACGGTTGTTTTGACGCTAATGAACTAAGAGCACATTATTTTTACGCTTTTTAATTCCGTTTCAGATAAAAAACTAAAATTTCAAAAAATGTCACAGATAATAAAGCTAGAGCTAGAACGAGATTTTAAAGATAAAGTGCCTCTTACACTCAAGTGTAGTTTATGAAAAAAATTTATTAGTGCAGTACATAATGGTAACGGTAACGGTAAATGTTGAAATCGATATCTTTACATTTGTGGAAATTAACATAAAAATAGAAGATTGAACTTTAAGGCCTTCTTACTGAAGGGACTTTGTACTAAGGTATATTAGGTTTAATCGGTTTATTATAATATAAGAAATCTATGGCCAATCGGTGTTCCATTCTTTTTGAGACGCCCTATATAATTACGTACTGATCAGAAAGAAGAAACATTAATTTATGTAAGATTGTGATTGTAAAATAGTTATTTGTTTCATTAGTACAAAAAATGCATGATTTAAGGACAAGTAAGACTCTTCCCGAAAACGCATTTTTTGTGTGCGAATGAAACATAAATTTTTTTCTCCAACTACTCATAAATTCGGTAATATGACTTATTATTTAGAATCAAACATTGTAGCACATTCATGGCGCAAATAAACAATCACTATACGGGGAAAATAAACATCACCGACGGCGATTGCCGAATAGTGACGAAGCGTTTGTTTTTTATTTAAAATTTACCATGTAAAACGATATCTTGCGTTCATTTTTGTACTAGTGCAAATATGAATCGAAAAGTGTACAGTTGCCAAGGTAATTGGTGAAGATCCCGAAATGACTTACTTTTTATACAAGATTATTCGACAATATGGCGTCTTATTCTTGTGATTGTAGAAAAAAGATATCACGGCTAGAGAAAAGTATGGTTAAGTAAAATTTGTATGAAATATTATTTATAACCATTCAATATGTTATTTTGACATTTTTTTGGAAACGTGAATTTGTTGCGAGGGTATTCAATAAAAGGTAGTTGTTTTCGATGGAATTTGCTCTCTTAAAATTTTCTGTTTTAAAAAATCATCTAAAAATTACTACAAATATATAAAAGTTGAATTATTTCATCCTTTCCCCACTTCCAATCTCAATTCTGTTGCTTTATTTACTGTTTAGGAATAATTTAAAAATAAGGTTGCAATAAATTATAAACTGAATTATTTGTGTAAGACAAATGAAGATGAATGTTGCTCAACCATTTGTAGATAAACGAATCTCTACAGTTTCTTTGTGGCGCACTAATATTATTAATGGGTATTTTGCCACAATACAAAATAAAAAATATCAATAAGTAAACGCTTAAAAAAACCAATTTCTGCAACCCAGAAATTAACACAGTAAACACTTATCTTTTGTGACACTTCTTATACATATTTCGGTATCCGCCAATTTATGATTGAAGTTTACTTAATTTCGCCCATAAAACTCGACAACTAATTTTTATCCAATTTAATCAAATAAGAAGACAGTAGTGTAGATAGGGGGATTCTGCCTCACTTTCGACTTTAAAGTTTTTTCAAGGTCACTGGCCTAGCCGAGGTCAAGATCACGGGGCTAGCTGGGGTCAACGTCACGGGCCTAGCCGGGGGCCAAGGTCATTGGCCTAGCCGGGGTCATTGACCTCACCTAGGTCATATGCCACTTCCGGTTCCCACGATTAATTTTTGGGGGGCTAAAAAGTGTAATTTTAAAATTTTACAAGATTCCCACGATGAATATTTGGGGGGTTAAAAGTCTAATTTTTACAAGATTCCTACGATGAATTTTGAGGCTAAATGTCTAATTTAGAAAATTTTACAAGATTTCTACGCTTATCAAAATTTTTCCAGGCTCAACAGGATGTGAGTCATCGTCTGAGAATGCAAAACTTGTTGAGACTTGCAGATGCAGGATGTTATTGTCTACCATTTAAACAATGACGCCCATTGTTTGAGAAATCTGCACGACTGCAAAAATAATTGGACAATGAAGTCTTTGTTGTCTGGAGAAAGTTTTGCTGACCTCCATTATCAGATAAACCTGATTTTATTGTCTAAGGATTCAAGCCTGTCCAAACTTGTTTGAAAATGTCCAAGACTGGTAAAAATTGAACAATAAAACCCATTGTTTGAGAAAAATCTGCACAACTGCTAAATTGAATAGTGTCTTTGTTTTAAAATTTTTGCTGACGCAGTTAATGACCTCCATTATCAGTGCCTGGAGAAATTTGAGACGATGATCTGCAAAAATTATCTTGAAATAAATTTGTCAAGTACTGATGTCTGTTAGACAAACAAAAAAAGAATTGCCAGGTGTGAGGTTCGAACCCACGCTCCCCTTAGAGAACCGGAGCTTATTGCTACTTACAGAGTTAATAAAAATTGAATCTTAAATTAGATAATAATAAAATTTTGTAAACAGCCAGTAATATTAATCTAAAATTAACTACAAAATTAAGTATTTATCAAATATTATTATTAGCAAAGTTGTTAAACGTATGATAGAGGTAGTTATTAATTACTTAATAAATACAATTGTTCTATATCTAGTATTATAGTCAATAAGAATTACATTAAATAAAACCAAATAAAGCAATATATTAGTAAAAAATACTCTCCAGTTAGCAGGTTAAAAGTTTGATGTAGTTTAGTCAATCTTATACACATATATAATTCCAGCAGTAAACTCTGGTAGGAAGCTAACACACATAAGTATAGCGGAGTCTTAAACAGCAGAATTTTATAATACAAAACAGGGCGATAAAAGAATCGTGTGTACCACCTGGCATTTTTTCAGTTTATCTAATTCAGCAACTTCCGCATACTAATCTCGCAAAAACAGACACTTTCTTTGTTTTTGTGTTACCACCTTGGCTTTAAGAATGTTATGATAGTATATTTACGAAATATGTGAGATTATTTTCCAGCTAAAAGATGCAACACTCAAAAATGTTTTTGAAAAATGTAAATGAATATTTTATAGAATTTGTAAAACCAAAGAAAATATTAGCAGGTAATGCAACTTATTTTAAAAAACTCAAGGTTTATAAATACTTAAGGATTTTAACACATAATAAACACAATGCTCGGGTACGGTACATATGATCATTAAATGATAAAGCATTCAGTAACTACAAAAGTAAAGAGCAGCTTGAAATATTGTTCCTAAAAGGAGTGGTGGTTTTAGTTTTATCATTGGAATTTCGGTATTTGTAAATCATTCGTAAATAGTCCAGTTTTTGGTTGCAACGAGCATAGTTGTAGCAGAGATATCTGACGAATAGAAGACTATAGAAGATATAAACAGCCAGTAATATTAATCTAAAATTGAATTAACTAAAAAAATTAAGTATTTATCAAATATTATTAACAAAGTTGTTAAACGTATGATAAAGGCAGTTATTAATTACTTAATAAATACAATTGTCCTATATCCGGTATTCATGGTTTATGTCTTAATCTGATTTTAATAGTCGATTAGAGTCGAATAACTAAGGTTATTACAATTACATGCTAAAGACTGTACGCAAAAGGTAAGATTAAAATCAAAATTTTAAAATAAAACCGTGAGAATAAGAATTAAATTAAATAAAGCCAAGTAAAAGCTATTAGGCCACCACAATATATTAGTGAAAAATACTCTAATGCATAACAGTTCATTTTTGCCGGATAAAAACTTATCTAGATTGGTTAAAAATCAGATGTATAAGAGAAAATCTCAAACTTGTTTAAAAACATTTTGTAACTAAACAATCACATTAGAAATTGTGTAAATAAGGCTAAAATTAGAAGGAGGCGCAGAATTTGCAGACTATAGAAAATACATGTCCAGACCTGCGGATGTGACCGTCTGGGAATGTGCTCTATTTCGAGCACTCCGGCTACGCCGTCATGCTCGAAAACTCGCGCGTGTTTTAAAGACCTTGTTATCCACTCATGCTTTAATATACTATTTTCTACAGCCGTGATTTTAAACTGTTTCAAAGGGTCATACGCAGCGTGCTTTATGTTGTCTATAAAACACGCCATTCCATTTAAAGCACGGGGTACTTTAAGAGTTTATAAAACACTTGGAAACCGTTTAAAATCACGGCTGTAGAAAAAATATTGAAGCCAACTCGTGTTTTACAGTTTAAAAATCTCTGTCCATCATAAAATTCTCGCTTCGCTCGAATTTTAACATGATCGACCTCGATTTTTAAACCCTCTGTAAAACACTAGTTGCCTTAATAGCTATTATCCGCAAACGTCACAAAAGTGACAACTTATTTGTCTTTATTGACAAGGTAAAAGTGTCACTTTATCTGCCTAAGCAGATAAAATAGCAACTTTTGCGTACTTTATCTGCCTAGGCATACAAAATGGTTGCTCTCTTTTTTTCTTTCTATGTTTGTTCGCTATATCCTCCGAAGATACTGGACCGATTAAATTGTATAATGGCTTAAAATTTTCCTAATTTTTAGACTTAGATTGTAGGCCGGTTTTTATTTTCAAAAAGAGTACGAAATAGTTATTAAGGTGCCAAGGGCATTATGAGTAAAATAAGAGCCCAAGATTGTTAGTGTACTAACCAAGGGCCTTTGGCCCGAGGTGTGTACAACAATCGCGGGCTCTTAGCTCATAATGCCCGTGGTGCCTTCAAGGTTTTATGTCCTACCAATTTTCTTACCTAATTCATATTCATATTCAATTCATATAATTACTATGATATAGTATTTAAGATTGATCTAGTTAGCTGATCTAAGTTATATTTGTGACATTAGCTGAGCTGTCATTAATTTTCATTGTGACAGTGGTGCATAATAAAGTTGTATCCATGGAAACAAATACTGTTAATTTTTCATAATAACCCTAGTGTTCTTATGAAGAAAATAATTGCCCTGGGGCGTTATTTTGTATCTAAGATACCTTAAAATAGAGTCATTAATTTCAATTAATGTACTGATAGGACATAAAAGTTTTAATTTAAATAAACCTTTAAGCAGCGGATCGGAGCATCTGTCGCCGTGGGTTATGGTGTGACAGCTGCTGTGGCCGTGTGCTATTAGCTCGGGTGATTCAGTATGTTCATATATCATTACAGTAGCGCGTTATCTGAACAACAGAGGTTGGCGCAGGGGTACAGTGCTCGCCTGAAATTTACCTGAATACGTTTGCGGATAAAATAGTATATGTTATTCGGAGTAAAAGTGACTTTATGTGGCTTAGCTGAATTATTTGCCTCACTAACGTTCGGCTAAATAAACTTCAGCTTCGTCACATAAAGTATCACTTTTACTCCTAATAACATAATCTACTATTCTACAGAAAATATTTGTCATTACGTCAGGCAAACACACTACATCGAAGATTATTTGTATATTATAAAAACGGAAGATGTACTACACAACCTATTGGTATTCACACTTTTGGAAATATCGCCTGCAAAATTGCTGAATTTCTTAAATTACCGCAACCCGCAACACCGGGCACTGTTTACGAAGGAGCTCAGCCACATTACTAGTAGATAGTGTGTAGCAGAGGGATACGTAGAAAATTCTTTAAGAAACAAAATTCACAGGGCCGTAACGAAATTAATATCTCTAGTACTAGTACAAATACTAATACGTCTAATACTAATTGCAACACTGCCACTTCTGTTGATATCCCTAATAATATTAATATAAGTAATTGTTATAATTGTGTAATTAATATTCATAAGTAATGTATTCATGAGAGTGATTGTTATATGTAATTGTATAATATAAAGTTCATAAGTAATGTATCCATCCATATTCTTTTTAACACAATAAACGCCCGCAGAAAAAATATTGTACGTAACACGATCCAAAAGTGATTTTAAGGGCCTTGCAGGAAACTTCCTACTCATCCCGTAATATATCACTTTCGGAACGTGTTACGTAAATTTCTATTCAATACCGCCTAATATCTGCAGTAGTAATTGAACCGCAATTTAATTTTGTACTGTTGTGATTACAAGGACGTTTGAATTTTTCAATTTCACAATATCTAGATAAAATAACAATAACAGAAAAGATAAAAATCGCTAAAATAATAATTACTACCTTTTAGACTTCGCTATTAGTCGATCAGACGATGTACGCCTCTGCCTTTTACTAGACCCCACACTGATTGAAATACGCATGCATCCATAGTGTTTAGTAATTATTAAACACTATTTCTATACTACAAAGCAACGGTTAATTTGATGCACACCAGTAAATACGCATGTTGCACTTTGGAGGTTAATAACGCAGTAACCACGTGCAGAAAATGGCGCGTTTATGGAAAACGAAATTTAGATATTCAATGTAAGGTCACTAAATGGCGTTAGCAAAGTTAATGCAAGTATGCAAGGCCCATAAATATAGCAAGGTTGGAAGTATAGGTCATCTCAAAAGAAGTTTCAAAAGATCTCTTATGGGGAACACCCCTAAATTTTGAAAAATCGACCTAGTGGTGAACAAATTGTTCTAGCGACCTGTGGTTTGCGCCATTTTGGCCAGGATGTGCTTACAAACAGAAAAGTTTAACATGATCATTATTTTATAGTTTCGGGAAAATTTCTAAAAGGATTGCGTAATTATAGGCCTTTCTTGCCATCCGACGAAGTACGATGTTCAAATAACGCTATTATCAATAGTAATATAACAAGGGCGAGACATACTTACCGATAATTTTGCACACGCCAAGGGTCGAGTGCTGGTTGCAATGAAAACTGTCCCGAGGCCTTGCCCGAGGGCAGTTTTCTAAGGGCAACCAGCACGACGACTCTTGGCACGGGCAAAATTATATGTAAGTGTGTCGCCCGCGTTTATATTTTGAAGATTATTACACAAAACCCGTATACGAATTATGAAATTGATCTAATAATGCAAAAAAGCTCAAATTGCTTGTTTCTTGCATTTCTATTTCTAATTATGAGACCATCCACGGGGTCGATAATCATCCCTAGGGAGTTTATCGCTTGGTAAGCAGCCCACGGGTGCTTATCAGGTAATCAGTTCCGGATTGGTCGATTTTCAAAAAATGCATGGTTTTCATTGACTGATATCAGTCATGTGACAGTTGTGTGTAATAATCGGTAAAACTATAATTCTTGGCACTTCAGGCACGTTAGTACCGCCACAAAAGAAATGCCATTTGTTGTTTGTGGGGAATGGCCATAAGTTTTTAAAACCGTCCACCATTTGAAAAATTTCAAGAATCAACTTTGTGTCGAAAAGTGAGTGGGAAAACTTAACATTGCACGTAAACACGTTTTTCTTTAAATGTCAATAAAATGTGACATTATACTGTTGGATTAATAATGCTAAAATGTCACTTCATTGCCATGGCAACTAAACACTTTATCTCCGCTCGTCAGAGGCAGATCATGTTATTAGCTCGGCTGACGAGCGGAAATATAATAAATTAGCTAAAAATCATTTCAAATTCCTAACTTGGTGGCCTTTGCTACTTCAAGCGGGGTACACTGACCAGTTTCTAAATCTGGCATATTAAAAGCTGCAATGAATAACCAAGATTTACTCAAGGAACTTGTACTTAATTGCAAAATATACTTAGAAATTATTTCCAAATTAAAGCGGGTTGACAGACGAATAATAGATATTTATGCATTAAGGGAGATATATGTTTTTCCCTGAGGTTGACATGTGTTACAGACCGAGGGTCTCTGGCCCGAGGCCTGTAAGTCAACCGAGGGTAAAAACATGAATATCTCCCGTGGTGCATACAATATTTTATTTACTAGCATATTAGTACAATAGTATGAAATTTCAAAATGTCATAATGACATTTAAAATTAGAATATTTAAGTAACATCAAGGGTTGCCTCAATGTATGGTTGCTAAGACATGGCTTATAGTTGCATGGTTACCAAGAGTTTGAGGGAGAAAAAATTTGACAGGTCCCTTGGGAGTTATGAGTAGCTTTTCATATTTTGTTTCTATGACGAAAATGTACAATATCACGTTGCTAGTAAATAATAGATTTTTTCGGATATTGTTTATAACGTTGTTTATAGTGAAGTCATAGTAACGCTCATAGTAACGCTCTCCAAAGCAAGCTACATTTATCAGTCTACACACTCTTCTGCCTCAAAATAATTCCTGGTTTCTTAATATTTCTTAAATAATTTGTTATCAACGTTTGAAAAAAAATTTTATTCGGAGCATAACTGTCTTTATGTGGCTCGGCTGTACTTATCTGCTTCGCAAGCTTGGCAGATAAACCGTCCAGCCACGCCACATAAAGTATAACTTTTGCTTCTAATAACATAATATACTATTGTCGTCGACTAGCGTGATAATGTTATCTATCATTATTGTAGAGAAACTCATGCATAAACACCTACTTTTTGGCACGAATGCCATAAAGTTGTCATAATAACGAAATAAACACAGTCAAACATCATTCAGATTTATTTATATTAATATGAATACTACGATTGGAATTGCCAGATATTGTAATACCCGACATCGATGTACGTACTATCTGTAGAAAGAACACAATCACTTGTTGAAAAAACAATGCTAATCTGTCCACTAGCAGATCCAAGGGTTCGAGCAATCTTGTCTTTATTTTCTCGCGAATCTGCAATTTATCCCTCAGCAACTGCATCACTCTTCCAATCTTCATATTTTTTGTGGGTTTTCATATCTGCACGGCTATCTGCAAAAAGTGTAGCGAAAAATATCCGAAAGGAGTGACTCGTATACTCACCACCATTAGAAATCTTTGGAGGAATCTGGCCAAATCTGTTAATGCCAACCGAATTGCACGTACATTTTTCACAATTATAGGAGAACTTCTCAATTTTCACATATTTTGGTCTTAAACTCATGTACTTTTTAATGAGATCAATATAATTTACGGCGCCATCATCATTCAAAATCGTAAATATCCTCGCCCTGTGCGACTTTGCGTCTCTGATATAAATGACCAGTGCGGAGCCTCCCTCCTTGACATCATCAATGCATAAATTATGAAACTCTGCACCTTAACACGCCCCAAATAAACCAAAAATTGCAACCACCTATAAATAAAATTTCTGAAATTTTGACCTAATATAATGACATTTTGCTGTCGTTTTCAACGTCAAAATGATGCATATATTCGCACTAGTTGCAGTATAAGATTTCATATTGACACTAGTGCTAACATGAACATTTAGAACAACTTTGTAGATTTAAGTAAATGTATTTACTATACAAATTAATATGACTCAAAATTACAGAAAATTAGTGTTTTTCACATAGAACGCTAGCGCTCGTGGGGTAAACTTCACGACTATATAGTGTGAAAAACACTTTCATTTTGTAACTTGATACATAAATAGCTATTTTGTACTCACTGCGTAGGAAATGACATTCCGCGCACTCTAGTGGCAAGCGAAACGTCAATTTCCCGATCTACTTAACCAGGAAAAATAGCAAAAAGCACTGGCCCTCTCATGCATTTTAGAAAATAATCGTCTTTACAATAATAAAATTTAATTTATGAAGTACCATTTCCGCGATTTTCATTTATGAAATGTAACAAATTGAAGACTAATCATTAATAATAAAATTTACATATTTGCTAGTGCCATCTATTGGAAATGCGGCGATTTATTTGATAAACTATTTGCACCAATTTGCCAATTTCTGATTGATTGTAATCAAAGCAAAAACGTGATAAAACTAAAGAAATTATTCCTAATTGAAATTAGTTTATTGAAAATAAGGTAAGTGCTTTTGAACTACACTATTTTATATCATTTTATAACAATTTGATTACTATTTTAGGTTATAAAAAAACGTAAATCTTAACAATAAAGTTGATAAGTAAATAAATATCAATTACAACGTGAACATTGATAATAGACATTTATCGGACAATTTGTACAATTTGAAATCGAAATGCCAGGATGAGTTTGATTTGTAACGTCGACAGAAGTTTCCGCTGTCTTCGTTTCAGCTGCCGAAGATGGTTTTGCCGCTGGATGCATTAATTTTTCTGCCAAACTTATTTTGCCTTGAAGAGAGTCCTCTACGTAACCTTCAGCTACAGCTGAAGATTTCCATCCCCCAAGCCTTTGGACTGACAATAAATCGCCACCATGGTTCACAAGCAAAGTGGCTGAACTTCTTCGGAAGCAATGCCTTGTATATTCAGCAGGACTATCTAACCTGAGACATTCAGCTATTTTTGATGGAATTTTACCGAATGTGTTGAGACCAACTGGCGAATTAATACATTTACCATCACGGTAGGTTAAAAAGAAACGTTTATTTGTCAGTGGTCTTAAATTTTTATATTTTAGGAGTAAGGCAATCCAAGAAACATCAGTAACTGCAAATCGTCTGCTAACGTTGGTTTTTGTGACAGGTATGGTCACAAATACTACATCTGTTTTAAACTCGATGTCATCAATAGACATTTTACACAATTCCTCACGGCGGCATGCCCCAGAAATACCCATTATTAATACAACCTAAATTGAAATGTAATATTTATGTTAATGTGTGAATAAATAAATAAAACAAAATGTTTACCTTCATTAACAGGAACGAAGAATCTGGCGATTCATTAATAAATTTTCGTATCTGTTCATCATCTAATACTTTTGACTTTTTGGGGTTTTGATTTTCTGTTTGCCTTTTTAAAAATGCTATAAGCTTCGCAAATTTGAAAATGTTTATATTGTTGTGGATTATTAAGCACGATTTTAACATTGAATAGTGTGACCATAATGACTTCTTACTTTGAAAGGCTTGAAAATAAGCCAGCAAGCAATTCTCACATATAATCTCATAAGAGCATTAATTCTTTCCGGAAATTTTTTTGAGTGCGTTCCAACAACGTCGTATTAATTTGCCCGAGCGGGACGCGAGGGCAAATTAGGACGTGGTTGAAGGCACGAAAAATAATTTCCAGATATGAATTAATGCTCGAATGCAGATTCGGTAAGAAAATCGTAACGACACAAACCCTAAAAAGAAGTAATGTCTACCTACAAAAAATTTCCAAGAAATTTTGTTGTTGTCTTGGATACGGCTCGTGAAATAATTTTTCTATTGGTCATTAATGAGTGTCGTACGATTTTCAGTATAATTTACTATATTTTTTGATTTGCACCACTGAACAAATTTGGAATGCACTAGTTCATACCTGTGCTTTGATTTTACTGGCAATAAATGTTGAATTGCCACATTTGCAGCTTCCCGAATTTCAGGAGGTGTACAAGAAAATTCATCTGCCATTCTTCAAAATTAAAAATACGAAATGTCAGTCGACAACTGCATAAAACAATTGCTATCAACCTACTTTGTTTTTTAGCTACCTCAATTGGCTTGAAAATACGAGCATCCGCTTGAAATTCTAAATTACCAATTTCAATTTATGAATGCCTTTTTGTTCGTTACAAAAAATATTGTACAAACCTTATGCGAAAAAGCTTAAACCGCGCATTCGCGCATATGAAGGCATTCGCTCGCTAGCGCTCGCTCATGCTTCAACACAGCGCTCATGCGGGAAACATCGCTTTCCCGCATTTGGTTTGTAAATTACTATTTTATGACAAACTGTAATAAAATTTGACAATAAAAAAACAAATTGTACCTTCATGAGTAAGTACTTGTCATTTGGTGCTTTTACGAAAACTTTCAGGAAAGCTCCAGTAAGCCCACTGGTACATTTTGACATTTACGGAATATGCGCATAAAGGAACTGTTATGCCAGTGGTGAATCTGGATTTTAAGCTATGGATAAAAGAAATACTCATGGGGAAGTTCGAATTCAATATTATTGTCTACGATTAGATTAACTCCTAAAGCAAACGGTTCAGTCACTAGGTCGATTTTTTGGTATTTTCAATATGGCGGACGATTTTTGAAAATGTAGGGCTATTCCCCACAATAGATCTTTTGGGACTTTTTTGTGACGATTAGAAGAGACTTTAAGAAAATATTCCCGCGGAAATTAGTTACCTATCTAACAATTAGTTCCGTCCACAGCCGAATTTTGACATAACTTCTCTATCTAAAATTGAAAACTGCGTATTTTTTAAAGTTACAAACATTAAACAAGTATAGCCTACTATAAAAGAAGTGTTTTAAGCCACTTGTTTATTGATGAAAATAAGTTTATAAAACTTTATATCAACGAAAAGAGAAAAAGCTCTTGTCATTGTTGTACTTAAAATAAGAATCTTACACGTTACAGAAACAAATGAAAATCTAAAATCAGATTTAAAATTTTTAGTAGAAATATAACAAGTGCTTGAAAAATTTCCCGAAATATTTGGAAATATGTTCTGCAGCTATTTTTTCAATAAGTGCATGAGTGCATGCCAACTGAAAAAATCCCGACTCCGAAGGGGGAGAGATTTTTTCTTGGAGGCATGCAGGAATGTTTTCATTCAAAAAAAATAGCTGCATAACATATTTCCAAATATTGTCATAAGGAATTTTTTAAGCACGCGTTATATTTTGATAGAAAATATCATGAATGAAAAAACACATTAAAGAAAACATTTTTATTAAAAAAAATACGAAACTAATATCTAAGTATTAATAGTTTACGGTTTTTTGTGATGACAGTGACATAAGTGGAAATTTTCCGGTAAATTTCCGATTATCAATTTTCGCCGTTACCATAGAAAATTTCCAATTAAATTTGCATAAGGGATATTCTCTTTAAGGTATCTTAATAACACCTTTGTTTTGATTAAGTTAACAATCTCTTGGCAACAGACAAACAATAATCGAGAATTTACGCATTGCATGCAACTGACTATACTATTCTATTTTTTCAGGTCGCGGACAAAGTTATGCAACCCATTATTCAATTATACTAGTTGATACTATTTTAGAAAAATAATTTTATGAATCAAGGATTCTAACGTAAGTACAGCTTGACAGTATCAACCTGTCATTTAATTTTTGTACTTCATACATTTATGAGATAAGGAATTTCTTCAAGCGAATATAAGTGTCGAAATAGTCATAAATTATAACTTCGTTATGTTTTCTTACGTTATAAGTAACATTGATCAAATAAATGATATTAATCGAACTGTCACATAAATTAATCTAACTTCAGCACACATCTTTTTTCATGCCTTGTTGGATTAAATTCTTGAAAAATAGAATTCTTGAATCTAGATTACATTGGAAATCATATTTTGTGTTGCATAACTTTGTAGGCGGCATTAAAAAATAAAATTTTAATTATTGATAGCTTTCAAGGTGCTACATCTTTTTTCAGTTTATCGGACATTATTATCTTGCCTACGTTACCTATATTAGATCTTTATAATATGTTATTTATTAATATCTGCTAAAGCAGCTTGCTTATTTTCTAAGATTGAAACCATTAAATAGGAATTATTTAATATGGGCTTCTTGAAATATCACACTTTAGTAATACATTTAATCAGAAAGTATTTCAAATCAGCTGTATTCAATTTTAATTTTCCCTTAATTGCATTTTAAACACTTAATTATAATAAATAAATAAAAAGACAAAACTTGTTGCCAATATAAGATAAACGAATTAATAGATATTAAATATTTTTATAATTACCACATTTCCTTCCATACTGCTGGAGGTTTGCTAATATTGCCGGTTTCAAGCTAAATTCTTTCTGCAAATATTTTATTTCTAAATAAATTTAGTTATAAACACAAATTGCTATTATTGTTTACTTACATATTGCAGTAAGTCTATTATTTGGTTGAATTAGCAAATTGCTATCTTTGTTGTTAGAACTGCTTATAGAATTTTCGAGATGTGCACAATGATGCATGCTAGTTGTAAATGCGCTTACGATGTTGTTGGCAAATATATATATATATATAGAACAACGAGATAAAAAAAACTGTAATACCAACAGATAGCTTCTAATAGCGATCCGGGAAAAGTTAATCACAAAAGGTGTAATGCTCCATCTAAAAAATCAAAAAGAACACATAGCCTCTATTTTTAACTGATTTTAAACCTTCTTCCTTCCGACTTCTAAATTAGGGTTTCGCCTGTTCCTTCTTCAGATTATTGCCTATTTATGGCACGTGTAGGTTGTCACTTCACCTCTTCCGTCGTCGACCTTGGTTTCTGTGGCATCTTGGTAATTTATCTCTAGCTATTTTTACTACTCGTTCGTCTGTAATCCTATTGGTGTGCGCGTTCCATTATCTTTTTCTGTTTAACACCCATTCGTTGATATTTTAAACTATGAGGATTAAATTGGATTGTTTGCCTACTTTTCTAAGGAATTTATTTTCACTAGTTGTTTGTTGTCCTTATAGAAATTTTGTATCTTGATAAGTTCGCGCTACAAAGAGGACGTTCTAGCCGACGTCAATTAAAAATTATTGACTGGTTTCATTTAATGAAATTGAAGTTAAATGAGCTTGAAGATTAGACGCTTTACATCTTCCCATGTTACGCTTCATTTAACAAACTTTCTTCACTGTGTTAGATTCGCTATGACTTAACTTTTTCATCTACTCGATATGAATCACATACTGCTATTCAAACTAATTTCCATCTGTAATAGCTATTTATATATCTAGGGAGGAAATAAACCTTTGCTCCAGTGATATTTACGTCGCAGGCTAATTACAAATTCAGTCGTTTTTTAAAACGCCTAGTCGTTTTCTAAATGACTAGGTACTATAATGGCATCTTTTAGTATTCACTAATAACTAATAATAGTTATAATAATTATAGATTATGCAATAAAAAAATACTTGTAGGTGGTTGGATAAGTTATAATTCATTAAATTGTTGACAAAAATTGTTATTCATGTTTATTTGAACTTGATAATGTGATCGTAATATTACTCCTTCACAAAGAACAAAAAATGGCCAGGCAGGAAAGCTGGTATAATTCTAGATTGTTTTGTTGAGCGAGATGCCAGTAAATTCAGAATTTTTACAATACGACTGAACATTTTTGGGAGATACATAAAACTCCGAACAGCTCTCAGTCTTATTGTAAAATATTCTACAATTTTGCTTGTTTTAAAATATGACTGATTACAACCAGTGTTCTTGTAAAAGACTGGAAAGTGATTAGGCATTTTATAAAACACCAATTTATATTATTGGTTATCGTATAATATACTCGTTAAAATTTGAAGTGGGACACCAAAAAAGACTAGATTTAAAAATGCTCTAGAATGCTTAAGAATTATCCAATGTTGATCAAGTTTTCGAGGAAAATCCTCCAGCTTTGATTACTCTTATAAAAATTCTGAACAATCCTAACAAAACTCTTATACAGGGTGTTGAACGTACCTGTCTTATTTACATAATATTTAGTTAAGTGCATGGCTTTAACAGAACACCCTGCATACTTGAATTTTAGGTGAATATTTAGTATAGTGTATTACCTATAAATTTTTTTTTCGTTTCTATCTGCAGTATGAAGAGAAATATGATTTTTTCTTAATCCTTGCATTTTATATCAATATTTTTATTTGACTATATTAAATTTCAAAGTTGGCTTTAAAAATAATATCGAAAATGTGTTTGATGTTTGGTGTAAATCAAACATTGTTTGCTAACATGGTGTGTCTAAATGAAGCTATATTAAACAGGGCTATTGGCCTGATAGACGCGGGAACTTCACAAAGAAGAACTGCAAATATGATTGGAAGATGGACAAGGGAGCATCGAAGAAACCGATTAAGATTTGGTTTGGATCACCAGAATTGGGACGATGTGGAATGGAATAGATGTTTATTTACCGACGTGTCCAGGTTCTGTTTGCATCCAGATGACCGGAGAATACGGGTTTGGCGAAGATCAGGCGAGAGATTTGATGAAAATGCAATGGTGGATTATGTACCTTTTGGAGGACCCTTTCTGATGGTTTGGGCTGGAATAAGTAGTAATTTTCGTACGGAGCTTATTATTTTCAATGAAACTGTGACAGCAAATGTATATTTAGAAAGAATGGTTCACAAATTTCTGAAAATGTTGCCCCGAGTTCCTTTTCATTGATGATAACGCAAGGCCTCACATGGCACGTATAGTGAATGAGTATATTGAAACCCACGGCATAAATCGAATGCCATGGCCTGCTTTATCGTCCGACCTGAATCCCATTGAGCAAATGTGGGACATTCTTCAAGGAAGAGTTTCCGCTCGTATCAATCAACCACAAACATTGGATGAGTTACAAAATGCTCTTTTGGAAGAATGGGCGCAAATACCAAACCGGAGTATTAACAATCTAATAAGAAGCATGCCTCAACGCTGCGAAGAACTAGTTAGGTCGAGGAGGGCGGGTTCCCACACATTGTTAGTACTTACGTTTTTAATAATGTTAATATTTCGTTGTTTCTTGTTAAACATTAAAATGGTTTTATACCGGAAAATGTTAAGTTTATTTCAAAAAATCATATTTTTTTAATACTGAAGATAGAAAATAAAAAAACGTTTATAGATGACACACTACACTAAACATTGACATAAGCCCAAAGTATAAGGGTGTTCTGTTAATGCCATTCACTTAACTAAATATTATGGAAGTGACACAGCTACATTTAACGCTCTGTATAAAAGTTTGTATTGGAGCATTTAGAATTATCCTCAAAGGAAATGAAATCTGCATGATTTTCCTTCAAAAATAAAAAAACATGATTAAAATTGGATGATCTCTAAGCATTCTAGCCTTTTTTTGGTGCCTCACTTCAAATTTTGACGAGTATATTTCAAACAAATGGTCGGATACCTTTATTTTTGTCATAAAAAAATAATGGGTAACTCTTGCAACACATTTTCTGACATTCAAAATATTAACTTATAATTGCCGGGTTCGGTAGCTCAATGGTTAAACATTTTGACTATGATCGTGAGTTGAATCCCCGGTCTCGGTGAGGTTTTTAAAAATTAAAAAATGCGGATGAAAACCTCAACAGAATACTATCAACTAACTGACTTTGTAGCTCCAATAATAACGAAGTTAGCAATAGTGCCAACTTAACTTTGAAAACCCTGTATATCTAGGGAGGAAATAAACCTTTGCTCCAGTAATATTTATGTCGCAGGCTAATTACAAATTCAGTCGTTTTTTAAAACGCCTAGTCGTTTTCTAAATGACTAGGTACTATAATGGCATCTTTTAGTATTCACTCTTGTCTCTTGTCTGTTCCCCGTTCTTGTAGTGCGTCGGTCAGCCGTGCTGTTCATCGATGTATATTGATTAACATTGTCGTCTGCTATTAATGTTATTGATCAATAATGGAAACTTCATGTGAATTAAAGGTAAACGATGCCTTTAACAGCTATGAAGAATTAAATGAAGCCATAGTATTATATGATAAACAGAACAAGGTACAATTTTGGAAACGAGATTGCAAAACTCTTGACAATGTTAAAAATTACTCCCCCAAGTTATACAGTATCGCAAACTCAACATTAAAGTATTATGTTATAAAATACTTTGCATTCACGAGAAATTTGAAATGATTAATTTTCAAGACGCCGTATATAATTGCCAAAACACCAATAATTTGGTATTGAACGAAGCATTTGTAGAACACGATTATTACACTAATAATAATATAGTAGTGGAACATGATTGCCAAAGCACCAATAATTTGGTAGACATTATGAGCGAAGGAAGTGTTAACAATATTCTAGAACTCGATTCATCCCAATCTGTAGAGACAATAGAAGAAGTCGTCTGTGATATGAATTATTCCGAAATTGTTGATGGATCATGTTTACATAAAATTTGTTTGCCGGTATTTTATAAGCATTTACCTTTACTGACATTTATTGGGTTATTAATCATATATTTTTAGGAACGAATAAAATCTCGAGGTAGGTCTAAAGGAAGATCACTAACAGCTATTGGTTTACCAAGAAAGAGGAAAAGGTAAAATTAAAGAACCTCCAAAATTAAACTGCAAATCAATACTGTATCTTGTATTTTAAGGAAGATAATACAATTCTGATTTATTATAGGCATTTGTTAGTGTAAAATTTTCACTTATAATACCATGAGTAGTCAAAGTTGTGTCGAGTATTTTTGCTGTGGTATTACGAATGTCCATTGTGCTTATGTTCGATTATAATCTTAAGCGCAATGGACACGAGTAGTGATACCACCGCAAAAATATTCTACTTAACTTTGACTAAGAATGGCATTCGAGGGATTATTCAATGAACCAAACTACTTTTTCAAATTAGTTTTCAGTAAATCTAGCAACAAACTGCGCAATTTCTATAGTAGGAGAACACCAATATTGACTTTTTCTAATAAAAATCACATTTGCTTAAAATATTCACTTGAATATCTATATATATAGCGGGGTTCCTACAGCTTTTGCCGCATCCCGCATTTTGACCGCCATAGCGCTCTATTTCTCCACTCCTCTTCTCCTATAGCTCTATCTTCCATGACATGTCTAATTCCTTGGCTCCATGTTATTTCAGGTCTTCCTCTCCTTCTTCTACTTTGTGGTGTGTATTCTAATGCTCTCTTTGGCCATCGCTTTTCCTCCATCCTCATTATGTGGCCGTACCAGAGCAACTGTCTGGTTTCTATTCTGTCGGCGCTTGTATGTACCCTCCCTGTCCGCCTTCTTATTTCTTCGTTCGGTATGTG
>OW679200.1:141527107-141603801 GCA_940337035.1 Agriotes lineatus
CGCTCGCGACACTAAGATTACCTTTTAGAAGTATTCAACTGGAAAATCATCTATCTCACATCAATACACATTCAAAATGTAATAAAAATGTGAAGCTTGAAAAAAATCGTTAAGCCGTTTTTTAAAAAATCGAAAAAAAACTGAAAAATTACAAGAGTAAACACCTACTTCCGGCTATGCGATTTTCTTCAAAAGTTTGTCGCATCTACATAGTACACAAAACTTATTTATGAAGTGTAGGGTACACTAAGTCCTAATGCACATTGAGTAAATAGTGGACTGTATAAAAACTTTTAATAGCTATTTATGCAACAAGTGCTAAAAGTCGACGTTTATGCGCGAGACATGAAAATTATGAAACGAAGCCGTTATTAATCCATAAATATCGATTTAAGAAAGGTTCGCATCTGCGACGCTTTTAATTTATGTCATAATGAATAGTAGGCTACGCCGCGGTGGCGATTGTTTGGCCACGCCCGTGCTGTCAAGGTGAGTTACGTAATGTAATTATTGATACTCCACATATGACTGTATTCATTACATAACTTCACTTGCAGTTCGAAATTGTAGTTTTGAACCTCGCTTCACTTTTAGCACATGTGCTAAAAGTAAACAGCTGATTTCTTTAAACACGGTAAACTATAAAACGTCACTTTTAGTGAAACAAGCTAGCTCTAAAAGGCCTACTTTTAGTAGTGGTCGTAGATAAAATACTTTATTTTACCAAAAATAACAGTAAACTCATTACCGACATAAACAGGTCGTCCGCCATGTTAGCGTCACTTCTCGTCTCGTTCTTGCAGTGTCTATTACGCGCACTCCGACTAGACAGTTCTACTTTTTGTACAGAGATGTCGCACCTAGTAACTAAAAACTGAATTAACAACATAATTATCGCCGCATACGGAACATGCCGCCGGCCTTGGAATGCACTAGCATTTCAAAAAACCACAAATAAAGGAATACTTATAACCAATATAAGTCTATACTTGTATGCATAATATAAAACAAAAATGTCAGATTAACCTTCAATGGTTTACAAATGAAAAACAGAATACCGTCAAATTGGTAGCACACATAGATTGCGAACAGAACGTTTCACCACACTGCCGTTGCTGAGTTGCACAGTCACGACCCTGGTAATACTGTCCTTTCCTGCATGAAGTTCCTTTACACGAGCGGTATTCCAGTGAAACGGTAGTACCTCATCATCCTTGATAAGTACTAAGCTGCCACTGGTTAATAGCTCCGAAGAATTTTTGTGCCATTTGATTTGGGGTTGTAGTTCTGCAATATATTGACTGCCAAAAATGTTGTACAATTTGTTGTAGTCGGTTGAAATGATTCAGTCGGTTGGTCGGAATTTCACTAAAATCGGGTTCAGGTAAGGAGGTTAAAGATCTTCCTATAAGGAAATGTGCAGGGGTCAATGGGGTATGATCGTGAGGACTTGAAGATAAGGGACTGATTGGCCTTGAATTTACCACTGCCTCTATTTGATTTAGTACTGTAAAGAACTCTTCGAAGTGCAGAGAGTTTAAACCAATCACCCGTTTTATATGGTATTTTATGCTTTTTACACCTGCCTCCCAGAGGCCACCTAAATTAGGTGATTTAGCCGGTATGAATTTCCAATTGATACCCACATTAGTTAAAAATGTTTCAATCGTACATTAATGCTCTTTGATAAGTCTCAAAATTTCTGTGTTTGCGCCCACAAAACAGGTGCCATTGTCACTAAAAATACACTCGGGTTTTCCTCGTCGAGCCATAAATCTTTTTAAACATGCTATAAATGCTTGAATCGTTAAATCAGTCACCAGGTCCAAATGAACGGCTCTGGTGGACATACAAATGAAAATGCAAATCCATGCCTTGGTTGTTACTGGTTTTCTTGTTTTCGGTCTTTTAGCAAAAAAGGTCCGGCATAATCGCAACCTGTGAGCGAAGGAAAATGACTGATTCACCCGTTCAGGCGGTAGGTTTCCCATTGAAATTTCATAAAACTTAGGTTTTACCTTGAAACAGGTAACACATTTGTTAACTAGCAATCGACATAAATTACGACCACAAATTGGCCAATAATGCTCTCTTATTGAATAGAAGAGTTGTTGTGGCCCGCAATGTAATAGTCTTTTATGCTCGGAAATTAAAATTATTTCAGTAAGTGGGTGCTTATTATGCAATATAATTTGATGTTTCTTGTCGTAAGGAATAGGGGCTTCGAGTAAACGACCGCCTACTCTTATTAAACCATCGGAATGTAAAAAAGGCTTCAGCATTAAAGTACTGCTTGACTTGTCCACCTGACTGCCTGCCGCGAGGCACTTGAATTCGTGACTAAAAGATTGTAATTGAGCAATTCTTAATAAAGTTATCATAGCCGCGTCTAATTCTTTAGTACTCAATTGTCCTATTTGTTTTGAGTTAGGGTTCTTAATGTTAAAAATAAAACGATTGATATATGCAGCTACGCGTTTCAATTTACCTAAATTTGAAATTCTACAAAAAAGGTCAAAGTCTTGAAATATTGATAGATTTGCCACAATACGTTGTTCAGGAATAGACTCATAATCAAGAACTGGAGTAGTAGACGGCCACTCTGAAATGTCATTTTCAAGCCATGTGGGCCCGTTCCACCACAACTCATTTGTCAACAGGTTGGCTGCTGATATACCACGTGAAATGCAATCCGCTGGATTTTCTTTAGAAGCAATATGATGCCAGTCTTGACAACCAGTCAAGGTTCGTATAACACTAACCCTATTTGCGACGAACGTTTTCCATCTTTCAGGACTGCCGTTTATCCAATAATACGTAATTAATGAATCTGTCCAGAAAAAACATTTTTCAAACTTCATTTTCAAGGAACTTTGTACACGCTTAGATAATTTTGCACCTAAAGCCGTCGCGCACAGCTCTAATCTTGGTAATGTGACTTGCTTTATTGGAGCAACCTTACTCTTTGCACAAAGCAAGTTACACGAAATTTTACCGTTTGCGATACTTCGAACATAACACGTTGCACCATAACCTTTTTCTGATGCATCTACAAATGTATGAAGTTCGAAATTATTTGCCGTAGAGTCCAAAACATGACGATTTATTTTTATGTCGTGTATGTTTTTTAAGTCTTTGAGAAATTCTAACCATTTTTTTGCCAGCGAATCTGACACAGGTTGATCCCAACAAACTTTCTCGCGCCACAATAGTTGTAGTATTATTTTAGCTGTCATTATCACAGGGCCAAGAAGACCTAAAGGGTCAAATAATTTGCCAATTGTCGATAAAATAGCCCGTTTAGTCATAACTTGTTCATACCTAAACTCACTTGTGCAATATTGAATCATATCCGAATTTGCGTTCCAAAATATACCGAGTGTTTTATTTGACTCATTTTCTCCGAGATGCAGGATATTACTTTCTGAATTTGAATTAATTGTGAATTTTTCACAAAGCTCTGGGCGATTCGATAACCATTTTCTAAGTTCGAATCCTGCTGTAGCCAATATATTAGTAATGTCTCTTTGTAATTGCAAAATTTCTGTTTCCTAATTAGAACCTGCTAAGAGATCATCAACGTAAAAACTACCAGTGATAATCTCACATGCCAAAGGATAATTGTCCTTATTAATAATAGCCAATTCAAGCAAACAACGGGTAGCTAAAAACGGTGATGCCGCAACCCCATATGTTACAGTTAATAGCTCATAGCATTGCAACTCGTCAAATGAATCCGATCGCCAAAAAATTCGATGAAATCGTGTATCATCTTGGTTCAAATGAATCTGCCGATACATCTTAGTAATATCAGCATTTATCACGAAGGTAATACTGCCGAAATCGCAATAAAATATCAAACAATTCGCTTTGTACTGTCGGTCCAGCCTTACGCATCTCATTCGGTGATACGCCACTGTCCCCTTTCGCACTCGCGTCAAAAACGACCCTAAGTTTTGTTCTCAGACTTGCTTCTTTGAGTACTGCATGATGGGGTATATAATACACTCCAATGTCACTAAGCTCGTCTAAACTATGGGATAATTTTTGCATATGGCCTAAACTTTCATATTCTGTCATAAATTCCGAGTATTGATTTTTCAACTCTTTATTTTTGTCTAGCCTTTTTTCTAGCAAATGAAATCGTCGAATCGCGCCATTCTTCGAATCACATAACTTATTTTTATCCTTATCAAAAGGTATTCTTACTACAAAACGCCCGGTAGTACTATCCCTTTCCGTGTTTTTTATAAAATGTGTTTCACAGAAATTGTCAATTTTCGGTATATCGTCGCATTCTTCTATACGCCAAAATTTCTCGAGACTTTCAACCTCAGTATCAACGCAGTGATGACATGAAATTGTTTTCAATGTGCTATTATTATTAGCAAAAGGATAATTCAATTCTCTGCCTAACACCCAGCCTAATTCAGTGTTTTGTATAACTAAGCCGCCTTGAAGTTTTACTTGGTTTTGTACTAACAAATTATAAAATAAACCAACTCCAAAAAGAATATCAATGTCCAATTTTTGATTAAAATTAGGATCTGCCAATACAACCCCCGTGGGTAAGTTTAAATTTTTAATATCAAAAGAGTAACTAGGCATTGGTTGCGTGACTTTCGGCAAAATAAAAAAATATGCTTCCTTGGAATATTCAGAAATTCGTGAACTAAATGTAAAAGTCGTTTTGCAATTAGCTAACAATGAATTATTGTTTCCAACACCAGAAATTGAATAATTAACACGTGTCTTATGAAAACCTAATTTATTTGTTAGCGATTCTGTAACAAAATTGCTTTGAGAGGCTGGGTTCAATAAAATTCTAGCCGAAACAACGTTTCCTTTTTTATCCATAGTATTTATAACCGCTGTCGATAGTAAACAGTACGTAATAATTGTCGAATTATTCTTAGATGCTCCGCCGCCGGCCGTAAGCGCGTTTATTGTGGTTATTGTATTATCATTTTTTGTGGACATGCCCGCGCCCTCCCTGCTTACTAGATCGTCGCTGTAAGTTAACATTGAGTGCAGAGCCGGACTGTCGACTGTTTGCCTCTCAGCCGCCACAATTTCTGAGTCTTTATGTAACAAGGTGTTATGCTTTTTATTGAATACTCTACATGGTGTTTTTTCACACTGGTGCACGAAATGATTAGGATTAAAGCAATTCAAGCACAATTTAAGCCTTTTAACTTCTTTGTTTCGTTCACTAACATTTAAATTTGCAAATGCATTACATTTAAAAATAGAATGGTTCTGTTTACAGAAATAACACGTAAACCCTAAATTGGAACTACTCGTCAGTGACTGGAAAGTTTGAGTTTTAGTTTTAAAGTTGCTCCTTGTCGAAGCCTTAACTTTAATTTCAGATTTATTGGCCATATTGTTGGACTTTGAAAGTTCAAGTTTTTCAAGCATTTCACACTTTTCTTTAAGAAACAGTTTAATTTCGTCAAATGTGGGTAGTTCCCCTTTTATTTTAAACCATTCCCAATCCCTTCTTGTCCTGTTGTCAAGTTTAGACACGATCAAATGTACTACAATCGCATCCCAGCTTTCTGTCGGTTGTCCCAAAATTTTAAGAGACCTTAAATTTTTACTAAAAACATCAAATAAGCTACGAAGTTGAATACTATTTTCTTTCGTCAACACAGGTGCATCAAATAATGCTTGAATATAATTAAAAATAATTAATCGCTTATTTTCATATCTTTCGGTCAATGTCAACCAAGCCACTGGATAATTTTCAGCTGTAACTGAAATTGATTCAATCAACTGTGATGCTTCGCCCTCGAGGCATGATTTCAAATAATAGAATTTTTGAACCTTATCTAAAGAGCCATTATTTTCAACCAGAGACGTATAAATGTTTCGAAATTCTAGCCACTTGTCTAAAACCCCTGAAAAATTAGGTAATTTCAAAATAGGCAATTTTGCATTCATTGTATATTGAGCTGGAGGCCCAAAATTACTAATGTTGCCATTAACTACGTCTGACGTCACAGAATTTATTTCACTCTATTCAAATCTAATAATAAAAGCCGAAATTTTTGAAGCTAAATCAAAATAACATGTCTCGAAATTTTCTCTTTCTATTAACTCCCTATCCTTTTCGTCAACAGTAACCTGGTCATCTATATCTAAGTTATATTCTATCTCTGACTGTATTTTTGAAAACTCGTCAATGATTGGTTCTAACCTCTGCCATCTTAATTTTAATTTAAGAAAAGTGTCTTCGTCGAGACTATTTAAATTTAAAGAATCAAAAAAGGTCTGCAGCCTTGTCAAACTGCCTTTAATTTGGCCTCTTTTAAACTTAAGTTGCCGTAACTCAGCCATTGTTTTAAATAACAAAAAACAAACAGTTTCAATTCAAGTACAACCAAACAATAAATTGGAATGGACTCACGGATTGTCTGAAATCTGCTGTTAGTGCGATCCTGCACTGGAACCTTGCCTGCTTGCGGTGAACGTCGTCACCCTCACGAAGCTGCGATGTTGCCAAACGCCTACGCTAACTTGCCGCGTTTTAGTGCTGTCCTGCACTGGATTCTTGCCTGTTGCGATGAACGTCGTCACCCACAGGAGGCCGCGATGTTGCCAAACACCCAAACCTGCAGCGTTATTCTTGCCTGTTGCGGTGTACGTCGTCACCCCCAGGAAGCTGCGATATTGCCAAACGGCTACGCCAAACTGCCTCGTCTTTTAGTGCTGTCTTGCACTGGGACTTGCCTGCTGCGATGAACGTCGTCACCCCCAGGAAGCTGCGATATTGTCAAACGCCTACGCAAACTGTCGCGTCTTACTGCGGACACATAACTTTGTCACACAAAACACTAGTCAATCGGGCTCGTAGGACCAAAATGTAGGGTACACTAAGTCCTAATGCACCCTGAGTAAATAGTGGACTGTATAAAAACTTTTAAAATACTTTATTTTACCAAAAATAACAGTAACTCGTTGCCGACATAAACAGGTCGTCCGCCATGTTAGCGTCACTTCCGGTCTCGTTCTTGCAGTGTCTATTGCGCGCACTCCGACTAGACAGTTCTACTTTTTCCACAGAGATGGCGCACCTAGTAACTAAAAACTAGAGTCCCTGTATATAAAAGAGTTGAGACATGTAGGGTTACTTGTTTTGGATCCACAAACCATGGAGTATCTGATTTTTGCCGATTTTAAACTTTATGCATATTTCTTTCAACTAAAATAAATGAAAGATATCTGTGCTACATCACATGGTCCTTGATTTGTGGATCCAATGGCTCAACTCTTAGTACATATAGGAACTCTACTAAAAACTAGAGATCCTGTATATAGTTTACTAAGAGTTGGGCAAACAGCCTGATTTGACATGCATTTTTGATCCAAATTAGATATTTGACATATGTCGAACAAAGAGGTTATGGGAACCAATCTTGCTAACTTGCTTTTGATGGGAGAGTTTTCAGAGCATTGATCATTCTTAGGATCTCTAGAACCGACTATTAGGAATATACGGCCAATTTAGTCAAGATTTAGCTTTGTATGTGTGAAACTATCGGTCGTAAAATGTTACAAAATATGTAAGAACGGCACTTTTATCACACATGCCTTGCAAAAAGTGATCCAAACCAATCAAAATGTATTCCGGTGTTTGCCCAACTCTTAGTAACCTATATACAGGGACTCTACTAAAAACCAGAGCCAGTAGATATAGAGAGTACCGCCATTCTTTGATCCGTGAAAATGCCGCTATCGCCGCCATTTTTGTTCCCACCAGCAATGACTGATTGAGGTATGTCTAAAATTTTACTTGAAATTGGCAAGACTGTAAGTCTATGTCAAATTCGAGGTTAGCAGGTTATGATTTGCGCCAGTTTGTGTCAAAACTGACGCAAAAACTAACCTGCTAACCTCGAATTTGACATAGACTTACAGTCTTGCCAATTTTAAGTAAAGTTTTGGATTGCCAACAAACATTACGTTGACAGAATTGTGTTACAAACCTCAAAGTGACGCATATGTCAGAGGAATAAACATGGCGGACGTGGCGGTACTCTCTATATCTACTGGCTCTGCTAAAAACTAGAGTCCCTATATATAAAGAGTTGGGACATGTAGGCGACTCATTTTGGATCCACAAATCATGGAGTACCTGATTTTTGCTAAATTTAAATTTTATGCAAATCATGCATACCTATGGACAACAGTTTGGCAACCATTACAAACATATTACAAATTAGAATCACATTTTGTTACAGTTGTGACAAATACTTAACAAATATTTTTAATTTGAAAAATATTGTGCAATGACTGCTGGTTCAGCGATTAATTGTAAAAATCGAACAGATCTGGGATATTATTTGCATCTTTTTCTGAGGAATGCGAAAATAAAGCGTATCTGGGTAAATAACAGCAAAATTAGGGATTTTAAGTCAACAAGCCGTTTATTCTCTGAATGTCATTTTTTTGCAGTGTTCTATTGTGATATGTTTTATCGGACTTTTTCCACTGCCTCCGTTTATGTAATAAACATTTTGCGGATGATCAGTGGTTGACTAAACGTGGAAAAACGAGACTGCAATACAATGCTATTCCAATATTATTCAATTCAAACCAGATTTAAATAAATGTGAAAATTCTGAAATGGAAGAAAACGAACTAATCGATGTTGAAAGCATCAAAGGGCAGATTATTCAGGCCAGTGTTAATCAATACAAAAAGACAATTTTCCTCTGGAAAGGTTGAATTACGTCGCCTCAAATTCTCTAACGTTAGTTGTTGAGCATTACATTCGTATTCATACCACATTTACAGCTGCCACTAAACATCCTACCCCACCCCCCACACCTAAGATTATAAGCAGAGGTTTTTCATAACACAAGATTTCAATACCTGTTTATTTCTAATCGCAGTTCACTTAAGTCATCAGAAATACTTTTTACCATAACCTGAAAGCAAACTAGGACTAAAAAAGTAAATAAATTTAGCCGGCAAATTTTTCAAGTTTTAATAATTCCACATAAATATTATTTTTCTTACACGTTGCCTCAGATTTCTAAATGAATGCCTTCTGTGATTTGACATGTCAATTAATGTCATTTTGTTTGTCTTACATCTTTCAAATATAAAAAAATTAAATATATTATTGCTGAATCATGTGATCCTTGATTTGTGGATCCAATGTCCCAACTCTTTATATATAGGAACTCTACTAAAAACTAGAGTCCCTGTATATGAAAGAGTTGGGACATGTAGGGTGACTTGTTTTGGATCCACAAACCATGGAGTACCTGATTTTTGCCAATTTTAAACTTTATGCATACTTCTTTCAAACGAAACAACTGAAATATATCTTTGCTGTATCACATGGTCCTTGATTTATGAATCCAATGGCTCAACTCTTAGTACATATAGGAACTCTACTAAAAACTACAGTGCCTTTATATAGACAGTGGCGACAATACAACTAAGCCACACCCCCGCCGCCATATTTATGCAAATTTCTAACGGGTGTTCATTTAAATCTGTGATCAGAGTCGACTGTGATACTTGTTTTACGTTTGGCAGTACTGAAAACATTCGAGATTTGCAGGTTAGGATTTGCGTCAGTTTGTGTCAAAACTGACGCAAAACCTAACCTACTAACCTCGAATTTGACATAGACTGACAATACACTTCAGTACTGCCAAAAGTATAACACGAATCGCAGGTGATTTAGCCGAAACATGGCGGCTAAAATCACGTGATCTAGGGAGCCAATCAAAAGTAGGACACCCCATTGTCGCCACTGTCTATATAAAGGCACTGTACTAAAAACTACAGTGACTATATAATCACAGTGTGGCCATACAATTGTTGGCTGGTACTTTTGAATCCAATGTCAAAATCAGATTTTACGAAAAACCATGGTGATGTAATAAAAAAATAGAATCTTTTTAATAGTGATCGGCCGATACCGATATAAATATCGGTGTATCGGCAATATCGGCAAATTTTGCCGATAATCGGTATCGGCGAAATTTTGCCGATATATATCGGCAAATTTAAGATCAACCATTTTATTAATTATTTGTATGTAAAAACTTATTTTCGCTATTTTCTCCCATCGTATTTTTATTTGAATTCCAAAAGATTATAATACCGCACGACACAATCGTTATCTGAGCAGCAACTGCAGCAGCACTGTGCACTGGCGCAAACAATGAAACAATACACTTTCTTTTCTGTGTTTCTGTAAAACGGGTAATCACCACGACACTGTCGGGGAATTACCGAAGTTGGTTCATGTCACGTCCGCATCGATGCGGAGTTGACAATTTTTACTTATATCAACGTATATTAAATAATTACAGACCTTTTAAAAATGTAGTGCCGATACCGATATTATATCGGTATCGGCAACTAAAATATCGGTATCGGCCGATTATCGGTATCGGCAAAAAAAATCCGTATCGGCCGATCACTACTTTTTAACGGTGTAAGCGACATTTGGTAACAAAAAATTACTAAAGTCAAAATAAAATTTGACAATTCATTTGCTGAAGTGAAAGATTGTTATTCAAAATGACTGATCTCTCAAATACAATAAAATACCAAAGGGGGTTTAAATGTTGAAGAAATATGAGTCATACGGTGTCTTCAATTTATTACAATTAATGGAAATTGGAAAGTTCAAATCCAAAATACAAATGATATAGCATCATTTGTAGAAATCTCCTCGGTAATTTAATATGCTTTATTAACATCTAAATTATATTAGATAGGTACATGGCTAAACCCCAATATAGCCCACTGGTGCTTAGGCGCATGCGCGTGATAATGTGATTCTCAGTTTGTCGGAGGTTCTACAAATGTTTAGACAATTGAGGCAAAACACGGGAGTCTCATGCCAGACCCAATCTTGACTGCTGTCAAGGTGCGAATTTAAGTTAGCTGCAGTTTAAGATTTGTGTGTACTTAGTACAAAAATGCCTGTGCATCACCGTAAAAAAAGCAGTTAGTCCAATCGTCGTATATAATTGTGAATTTGAATTTCCCAATGAGCATTTCTCTTATCCATAACTTAAAATCCAGTTTCACCACTGGCATAACAGTTCCTTTATGCGCATATTCCGTAAATGTCAAAATGTACCAGTGGGCTATACTGGAGTTTTCCCGACATTAACTACTTGCTATACATGTTCAACCTGGAATTGCAACTGTACACCACAATAATCTATTGAGCAGTTACTTACGAATATTTAAGCAAAATAAAACTTACAGGAAAATATTTATTTCTCTGTTAAATGTTCTGGTTTGTTTGATGTTAATACTGAATATCGTAAATAACTAATTGACAAACTATAGTTTGTAAAACTCACGGCCACGGGAAAACTAATGGTAGATTGCATCACGTGATGGGTTGACTCAAACTTTTGACAAGTTATAAAATGCAAATGTCTTATTTTGACATTAGTAACTTTTTGTTACTAAACATTTTATACACTGTTAAAAATGACAATAACTTGGAATCCTTTTGCCTTCAACCAATAGAAAACATGACCATCGTATGGCCACACTGTGATTATATAGTCACTGTACTAAAAACTACAGTGCCTTTATATACACTAACGTTAACAGTCTGGCCATATATGGTCACGATTCTCATTGGTGCCGCCATTTTATGTCTTGCGTCATTTTGACAATAAGATTTAAATTTCACAAATGTCAAAGTCACATTTATTCAAATAAAATAAGTTGACATTCAATCAAGAAAAATCGTTTGAAATGCGAGTACATAGTTGAAAACTGATCATAATTTTTAGAAACAACTAGAACTATAATTTATGAACGGTAAGCTGACAAGGTTTAAAGAAATATATGAATTTCAAAAATGTTCTTCAGATATGAGGTATTGCTGTGCAGTCGGATGCAAAAGCAAATCTGGTAAATGTGTGCAACGGAAACTTTCCTTAGGAATAGGGACAGACGAGACTTATGGACAAAAAAATTAATAGAGAAAATTGGTACCCGAATGGAAATTCAAGAATTTGTGAAAAGCATTTTGCAGATTGTATGTGTGAGAAAGCACGAGTTGGTGACAAAAAAGACGTAACGATAATGCTGTTCTAACATTATTTACCTTCTCATCGTCTGCTTCGGAGCCTACAGCCATTGAAAATACCAATGTCTTTACAAACAACTGGTAAAATTTTAAAATAACATTATCCGTTCGAAAAATAGTTATTTTCTACAGCCGTGATTTTAAAATGTTTCCAAGGGTCATATGCGGCGTGCTTTATGTTGTCTATAAAACATGCCATTCCATTTAAAGCACGGAGTACTTTAAGAGTTTATAAAACCTTATTTGTGAAGATTAAAAGTACAGTTATTATTTCGGACCGATTTGTATGCGGAGCCCCGAGTGCCCGATTGGAGAGGAGCGCAGCCCGATGGCCCCTTTGGAGAGGGGCGGAGCCCCGAGGGCCCCGTTGGAGAGCGGTGGAGCTCCAAAGCCCCCTTGGAGAGGGACCGAGCCCTGAGGGCCCCCTTGGTGAGGGGCCGAGCCCCGATGGCCCCATTGGAGAGGGGCGGAGCCCGATGGCCCCCTTGAAGAGAGGCGGAGCCCCGAGGGCGCCCTTGGAGAGGGGTGGAGCTGCAAGAGCCCCCTTGCAGAGGGGCCGAGCCCCGAGGGCCCCCTTGGAGAGGAGCGGAGTCCCGAGGGCCCCCTTGGAGAGTGGTAAAGCCCCGAGGGCCGCTTTGGAGAGGGGCGAAGCCCCAAGGGCATTTAAGCTAACAAACTCCTCGGTTGTAGAAAAAATATTGAAGCCAACTCGTGTTTTACAGTTTAAAAATCTCGGTCGATCATAAAATTCTCGCTTCGGTCGAATTTTAACATGATCGACCTCGATTTTTAAATCCTCTGTAAAACACTAGTTGCCTTAATAGCTATTATCTTCATCCGTGTTGTTATAGCGTCTTAACCAAATTAATTTTAGTATCGTTAAGAGCTTCATTACCGCACTGAGTGCGGTAATGGACATTACCGCACTCAGTGCGGTAATGGACAGATATTACCGCACTCAGTGCGGTAATGAATATTACCGCACTCTTTTTATACAGTGAACCAGAGTTTATTGATGAAGATAAAATATTGAACAATACACGTTTGCTTATGGCACACAACGAAACTCGTTTGATTGCCGCAAAACTCGGCTCACCGCCTCGTTTTGGCAATCAAACTCGTTTCGTTAAGATGCTCATAATCAAACTTGTATCGTTAATATCTATTAAGGTACCAAGTGCATTATGAGTAAAATAAGAGCCCAAGATTGTTAGTGTACTAACCGAGGGCCTTTGGCCCGAGGTGTGTACAACAATCGCGGGCTCTTAGCTCATAATGCCCGTGGTGCCTTCAAGGTTTTATGTCCTACCAATTTTCTTACCTAATTCATATTCATAATCAATTCATTAGCTGAGCTGTCATTAATTTTTATTGTGACAGTGGTGCATAATTTTGGAAATAAAAGTTGTATCCATGGAAACAAATACTGTTAATTTTTCATAAGAACCCTAGTGTTCTTATGAAGAAAATAATTGCCCTGGAGCGTTATTCTGTATCTAAGATACCTTAAAATAGAGTCATTAATTTCAATTAATGTACTGGTAGGACATAAATGATTTTATCGAAGTTTAATTTTAGGTATGGAGTCTTGTGCATTTGAATGCAAAAATAGGTACCATTAAGATGAAAAGCTTCACTAGAAATCAAAATGCGGTGCTTGTGGTCAAACAGGTTAATCGAGCATATTAGAATAACATAAAAGGTCAGAATAGAATCTAAATGTAAAAGAATTTTATATAAATAAAATGCATATTGTTGATGTAAAACGTACTGCAACTTTTAATCAATTAGAAAAGTTTATTATATCCAAAGTTATCGGTGTTCGTTTAAGAATAGCTGTAACCAAAACGAAAAAGCAAAATACACAACGAAGTAAATACAGTTGTACTTCTGTGGCAATGCACAATGTAGGCTATATAAATTAAGTGGGAAGTTATGAAAAGTAATTTTAAGCTTATTAGACTGTATACTCACTGTTTTATTAGTTTTGGGATCACTGTAAGTTATGTAGATTTGCTATTATTTATGTGAGCACTAACTAAATAAAATTTATAATATCTCATTGATACGACATTGTTTGTTTTACTGTTTAGTCATATATTTACTTATACTAAGCATTTATTTAATTAAACTATTTTCCAACACTAACTGCGCCACTGCTTTTGACCCGCCACTGAAGGCGGCCATATTCTGTCTTATGTCATAGGTGACATTTCATATGGCCAGACTGTTGTATATAAAGTGACTGTACTAAAAACTAGAGTTCCTATATGTACTAAGAGTTGAGCCATTGGATCCACAAATCAAGGACCATGTGATGTAGCACAGTTTAGTTGAAAGAAATATGCATAAAGTTTAAAATCGGCAAAAATCAGATACTCCATGATTTGTGGATCCAAAACAAGTAACCCTACATGTCCCAACTCTTTTATATACAGGGACTCTACTAAAAACTACAGTGCCTTTATATAGACAGTGGCGACAATACAACTAAGCCACACCCCCACCGCCATATTTAGGCAAATTTCTAACGGGTGTTTATTTAAATCCGTGATCAGAGTCGACTGTGATACGTGTTTTACGTTTGGCAGTACTGAAAACATTCGAGATTTGCAGGTTAAGATTTGCGTCAGTTTATGTCAAAACTGACGCAAAACCGAACCTACTAACCTCGAATTTGACATAGACTGACAATACACTTCAGTACTGCCAAAAGTATAACACGAATCACAGGTGATTTAGCATAAACATGGCGGCTAAAACCACGTGATCTAGGCAGCCAATCAAAAATAGGACACCCCATTGTCGCCACTGTCTATATAAAGGCACTGTACTAAAAACTAGAGTAACTGTATAATAGGAGAGTAAAGCAAACGCGGTAAGAGTATTTGATTGGTTGGATCCCATTCTGGAACGTAAGATCCCATTGGAGCTCAAAATTACGCGGCGGGCTTTGGATTTTTGAAATCAGAGAGTGACATTAAATTTGTCAATTTTCGAAAGTGAAATATAAAGAATTTCATTTTGTTACGACCCGGCTGTTCTGTGTGTGAGTGTAAAAGACGTTTTGAAAACTGATTTTATTTACTTAGTATCCCAAATAATCTAGGGAGGAAAAAATTTGGTTGAGAAATATTGGGCGACAAGATTACGGCTGTAAAAGGCTAAGAATATGTGAACAACAAATCAATGGGAAGTTGCAAAAAGTGATCATAAAATACTAAAAAAGACCAACACAGTTAAGTAAAATCCAAATACTGAAAATCATGTAGAAATTTCACCACCTGAACCTGAACCTTGTTACAAAAAGAAGTAGGTACGAGTCTCTGCTAGTTCAACATTCTAAATTACGAAAAAATAATAAGAAATTAACCGAACTTTTAAATAAAACAAAACGAAACATTTATTTATTGAAAATACATTTAAAGAAAATGCTAACTGATGATCAGATTCAATCTTTAACAATCAAACCAAAAAATTTAACAAATGTTCGAATGAAACTTTGAAAAAGTCTTTAAGATTAACATTTTCCTGTGGCACAACTGGGTACAATGATCTAAGGGATTTACCTTTTCCATCTATTCGCACGCTAAATTTTCATCTCCGTCATTTAAATTTTCAGTCCAGCATTTTAACAAACTTTACATTATTCAAAAATAAACTTTCTAATTGCAACACCAAATTTGAAAATATTGTATACTAACTTTAGATGAGATAGAATTAAAAAAGTAACACTACCAAATCATAAAAATAGTTTAGCTTCCAAGGCTTTAGCATTCATGCTAGGTGGAAAAACTACAGTAAGCTTAATTTTAATTTTAATGTTATATTGCATTTAGGGGGTATTTCAAGCAGATTGAAACAAACCGTTGTCTATTATTTCACAGCAGATAGCAGTAACGGAGCTGTATTGGCTGACATTTATTTAAAATTGTTGAACAAGCTACCAATATAGGTCTTCAGCCCTCAAAATTAAATAACTAATAATATTAAACCTAATTTATCTAAGCATGTAATTAAGTGTAGTTATTTATTTGGCAATAAATTACTTTTTGCAATTTATTTATCTGTCGGGCACTGAACTTGCTGCTTTGGAAGTTCGTCCTTTCTTATATTATCTACTTCGGTTCTGTTTGCAATGCAATCCCAGTGTCAAAAATCAAAATACACATGTTCTTTGGCGGGAATTACGATATACATAATAATAACAGATCTTAACAAAACAAGCATTTAAATATAAGTAATAAATCTGTAACTACATTATTATTTCAACTATTCAAAATGTCGATTATTTCATCTCAATAGAACTATAATCAAATAAACACTCAAGCTCAAACACGAATCCACAATACTAAATTGATTTAGTCGACTATGAACATTATGACTAACTTCACAGTATGGATCCCTAAATGTCATCGTTTGCTCACTCTCCTTCATCCATTGGCTGACTGGCTTGGTTAATATTATATGCTTGCTGTAAATCTGGTTCAATAATTCTTCCAAATGACAATCTGGGTTGCACTTTTTGAGTTAGAGTTCTTTCTCTAAGTTTTGGGTATAGCTTTTGTTGCAGTTGTTTGTAAATGATACACCCTCTGTAATTGGCTGGGTACTTACAATTTACACATCTTACTTTATCATCTTTAATGTTTCTTGGGCAATCTTTGGTTAAGTGGTTTGCTAAACATTTAACGCAGCTTGGTACCTTGTGACAAAAATTCTTCGTATGACCGAACCTTTGGCATTTCAGACATTGCGGGATTTCCCTTCTTGTGCGTGATGCTTCAAATTCTATGCAACAGTTCATGAACAGTTTTATATTATAAATCTTTTTGTTGTTTTCCTGTTGCTGTAGATCAATGAAGAACATTGGTACCTAGTTATTTTTTTGACTTCCAGGTCTTAGCGTTCCATACATTGGTGACTACATGGCCCAACGAATAGGGGAAATAATTTGTGTAGTACACTTTGTACACTCCACGTGCCATGAACAACATACTAAAAATCCTGACTGATGGCTGATGAGGGGGGTGTGGGGGTTATTTAGTTTTTCTTAAATAACTCAAAAACCGGGGCTTCTAAAGAAAAAGTGTCCATATACTGTGAGGAATCCTAACTGTAACATAATAAACTCTAGACTATATTGAGAATAGACGTTAGTAATTAATATTATTTAATCTTAGCTTAGTGTCTAACTCAAATGTAATTATGTATAAGGATGAAGTTAACATCATACTTGTCCTGGGAAAAACGTGCCGAACAGTGGGCCGGACATGAATCGTAAATATTATTGCTTTTACGTGCCACTTAGCTTTTTTCTGTTGGTCATATTTTAAGTCATCTTTTTAATATCTATATCCTAGAATAAAAACAGCAGCTTAAAACACGTTTCCCGGAACAACGTGTTTTAAAAATTTTAAAACACGAAACAAATATAGCAACAATAAGGGTTTATTAAATGAATTTTTGTATCTTGAAGTGTTACATTTATTTGTTTAACGTAAGGAATTACATTCCCAAACTGCTCAATGCGCAGGTTTTCTTTCACTGTTAAGGGTGACTTCAGCATCGAATAATGCGGCCAAAGTGAAGCATGTGACGTTTCTCGCTGCAAATCAAATGAATTAAATATAAACTAGCAACCAGTGAGACAAATGTCTCATTTAATAACTTTTTTCTCTATCTCTTTCGGTTTGGCTGCTGAAATAGCGTCCCGGACGGACCAGCGTCCCGGACGGACGGAAATCACGTGATTTCTCGAAAACCGGAAGTGTCACGTGACTGAAATTCGGTTCCTGATCTGACATGACCATTCCAAACATATAACTTTAATAACTTTTTTCTCTATCTCTTACGGTTTGGCTGCTGAAGCAGCGTCCCGGACGGACGGAAATCACGTGATTTCTCGAAAACCGGAAGTGTCAAGTGACTTAAATTCGGTTCCTGACCTGACATGACCATTCCAAACATATAACTTTCATAACTTTTTTCTCTATCTCTTACGGTTTGGCTGCTGAAACAGCGTCCCGGACGGACAAAACAGCGTCTCGGACAGACAAGTCTATTATTATTATTATTTATTATTATTTTACATTAGGGTAGACGGCATAGCCGATAAAACCCCTATCAAATTAAAGCAATACATTATAATAATACAGTTAAATTTAAGAAAATTAAAAACAAATTAACTAAAATCAAAATTCTTGATAGAATAATAACAAATTATATACCTAATACCTATTAAATTAACACATGATGAACCCAATTATACAAATTCTCAATAAAATAATACTTATTACAATAAATAATAATATGCGCGCAATTTCAGAAAATTAGAAACAAATTACTAATCAAAATCAAAATTTGTGATAGAATAATAAAAAATTATATACCTAATACCTATTAACTTAACACATGATATACCAAAATACACAAATTCTCAATAAAATATATCCTTAATGCAACAAATAATAGTATAAAAACATGACGCAAGAACAAGTGACACATTTATTGCCAAATAAATAACTACACTTAATTACATGCTTAGATAAATTAGGTTTAATATTATTAGTTATTTAATTTTGAGGGCTGAAGACCTATATTGGTAGCTTGTTCAACAATTTTAAATAAATGTCAGCCAATACAGCTCCGTTACTGCTATCTGCTGTGAAATAATAGACAACGGTTTGTTTCAATCTGCTTGAAATACCCCCTAAATGCAATATAACATTAAAATTAAAATTAAGCTTACCTACTGTAGTTTTTCCACCTAGCATGAATGCTAAAGCCTTGGAAGCTAAACTATTTTTATGATTTGGTAGTGTTACTTTTTTAATTCTATCTCATCTAAAGTTAGTATACAATCTTTTCAAATTTGGTGTTGCAATTAGAAAGTTTATTTTTGAATAATGTAAAGTTTGTTAAAATGCTGGACTGAAAATTTAAATGACGGAGATGAAAATTTTGCGTGCGAATAGATGGAAAAGGTAGAACCCTTAGATCATTGTACCCAGTTGTGCCACAGGAAAATGTTAATCTTAAAGGCTTTTCCAAAGTTTCATTCGAACATTTGTTAAATTTTTTGGTTTGATTGTTAAAGATTGAATCTGATCATCAGTTAGCATTTTCTTTAAATATATTTTCAATAAATAAATGTTTCGTTTTGTTTTATTTAAAAGTTCGGTTAATTTCTTATTATTTTTTTGTAATTTAGAATGTTGAACTAGCAGAGACTAGTACCTACTTATTTTTGTAACAAGGTTCAGGTGCAGGTGGTGAAATTTCTATATGATTTTCAGTATTTGGATTTTACTTAACTGTGTTGGTCTTTTCTAGTATTTTATGATCACTTTTTGCAACTTCTCATTGATTTGTTGTTCACATATTCTTAGCCTTTTACAGCCGTAATCTTGTCGCCCAATGTTTCTCAACCAAATTTTTTTCTCTCTAGATTATATGGGATACTAAGTAAATAAAATCCATTTTCAAAACGTCTTTTACACTCACACACAGAACAGCCGGGTCGTAACAAAATGAAATTCTTTATATTTCACTTTCGAAAATTGACAAATTTAATGTCACTCTCTGATTTCAAAAATCCAAAGCCCGCCGCGTACTTTTGAGCTCCAATGGGATCTTACGTTCCAGAATGGGATCCAACCAATCAAATACTCTTACCGCGTTTGCTTTACTCTCCTTGTCAAGTTCTGCTTTGCTTATAGGTAAATACTATGTATATATTAATGAAATAAAACGCATATTAAAATAAAAAGTATTTTATTTTAATCTTAAAAATTACATGTATTAAGTTTATTACCTACCTTAATTTCTATTTTAATGAGACAAAATTTGAGGTGGCGACGGGGATGGTGATGACACATGTTTCAGCTGTGCGGGTGATGACGGTGTTCGCGATATGGAAACAACCTGGCTCACTGGGATGTGCGGGGGGATTTCTGCACAGGTTTGCGCGGGGGTTTTTGCAGAGGTCTGCGCGGGAGTCTATGTGGCTGTTTTGACGCATAGAGGCAGGTAGACAGCTAGACAGGTGGACATATAGACTGATAGACAGCTAGACAAGTAGACAGCTAGACCGGTAGACAGCTAGACAGGTAGACATGTAGACTGGTTAGACCGTTATATTGGCACATGTATTTCTGCCTGCCTGCCTGCCTGTCTGTCTACCTGTCTGTCTGACTACCTGTCTAGCTGTTTACCAGTCTACCTGTCTACCTGTATAGCTGTCTACCTGTCTAGTTGTCTACCAGTCTACCTGTCCACCTGTCTAGCTGTCTACCTGCCTGTATGCGTCAAAACCACCGTGCAGACTCCCGCGCAGACTCTGAAAAAACCCCGCGCAGACCTGTGCAAAAACCCCTGCGCAGACCTGTGCAGACCCCCCCCCCTCCGCACATCCCAGTGAGCCAGGTTGTTTACACATCGCGGACACCGTAATCACCCGCACAGCTGGAACAGGTGTCACCTCCATCCCCGTCGCCACCTAAAATTTTGTCTCATAAAATAGAAATTAAGGTAGGTAATAAACTTAATACATGTAATTTTTAAGATTAAAATAAAATACTTTTTATTTTAATATGTGTTTTATTTCATTAATATATACATCGTATTTACCTATAAGCAAAGCAGAACTTGACAAGGAGAGTGGGAGAATAAATTTTCAAACACATCAGCTAAGAGTAGAACGTCAACAGTAAGATACATATCCGCATACTGACCTAGAGTTTGCATATTAAATGTGTTCCAAACACCCAGTGCATGTTCTTAATTTTCATCTGAAATAGCTGTTCCATGCAGTTGACTAACAAAATGCGTTTTGTCAGGAAGACTTTTATCATTCAACTTTTCAAAATTGTCTAGGTAGTTGTATGGAAAGATACCCTCACGTAGTAATAATTCAAATTCTTCTTCGCTCTTGCAAAACTTGCGTGTAATAGTTTTAAAGTGTTCGGTAAATTTAATGACAATTGTTCTAAACTGCTAGCCATAAATCGAAACGAGTCTAAAAATCTAAAATCAATATTTGTACCATCCACATGCTTTGTAAATGATATATATTTGTCCTTATTTATAGGTAACAAATTAATATCTCCCATAATCAGTTTTGCCAATGGTTTTATAATAAACTGTGCAACATAACTACTGAGATTATGAAAGAGAACGGGAATATAATGTGCACCTTTATAGTTAAGATTACAATGTTGATGAGCGCTACCTCTATACTCACCTGTCTGATGATTGTGATTACGTACACGCACGTCTTTATCGGTGAAAGGTTTTTTACAAATGTAACAGCATGCCGATTTTTGAAACGATTCGTTTTCCTGTTGGCTAATATTCATAGGCTGTGCATTTATTAATATATTATTTACTTGATATGTTATAGATTGTAATTCTTTTACAAACAATTCCATACAGTCTGCACCACGATATATATATATATTAAATCATCGAGGTAAACTATTATCATATGAACATTTTAAATAATATGCAATACTAAAAAGAAAATGTTTTTGATAAATCTCCACATTTTGGGAAACAACTTCTTTTCTTTCTCTAAAATGCACTCCACGTCTGCGTAGATTGAAAATAGTACATTTTCCTGATATTTGTAGTCTTTAAATTCTATTGTTGTACCTTCTTCGGGCATTCTAATCTTAGTTTCATTTACACTATTACAATTTCTAATGTGATTTAAATATGATTCTTTAGTTACAAAATGATTTAAACAAGTATCACATACTAAAGTTTCAGCGTGTTTCTTATGCAGTTGTAACCAATCTAGATAAGTTTTTTATCCAACAGAAATGAAACTGCCCCACACCGTTGGATATCATTAATAAATGTATAGCATCTTTATTAATTTGAGTATTTTTACTTAATATATATGGGCAGTACTGCATTTTTACCAAATTTGGTTTTTCTTTCTAGCGTATATACATTTATAAGTAAATCATTCATTGTTTCAAATTTTGATATATATTTTAATTGCATTGGAAATTATAGTCCCGAGTAATTTAAAACTTCATTGAAATGTGGATAGGAACATATTCTATTAGAACTCTTATTTGCAGGATATAATGCTGACACTACCGACCACAAAAAACAATATTCATCATCATTTTTTACGTTAACCACAACCTTTTTATTTTTTATATCTTGAGGTAACTCATTATATCTACCTACTGTTAATGGCGTGTAATGATTTAAATTTACTTTTAAATGCAGTATCTCGAGCAAACTCCAACCGGAATCACGTTTTTGGAAATCTTCTAATTTTGTCAACAGCTTATTCTTCACATTAGTCTCATACCACTGTTTTAAATTAGTAACATAATCATTTTTTTAATTTTTAGTAGCAAACGTTTTTAAATCTATCTCACCACTACTAGGTTTTATAAAATATGCGCTAAATATTACATTAAATTAAAGCATTAAGTTATTTTTAATAATGTGTTTTACTTTTATTGAAAAACTTCTGTATGCTTTTGAAAGAAATTCTTGAGGTTCCTTGTAACCTAAATTTACAATCATACCTGTTCTTATTCGGCTATTAAAACACGATTCCACATCTTCCCATACCAACTTGTTCTTTTGCTGCTGCTGGCCACTCCCTACACCCGCCCCCTTCTTTGCTAATGTAGCTATTTTTTTTTTAATAATTATCGTCATCCCTTTAATAAACTTAAATTTGCTTCTAACTTGAATGGATTTTCATTTTTATTGCTATGCTTACGAATAAATCGACTAACAATTAAAATGGTTTTATTTGCGTGTTTAATCCATTTGTCAGCGTCATCGCTATATTTTATAATCCTTAACGCGTCTCTGATTGTTTTTATTGAATTCGAACTTAATTCAGTAATGCCATCAGCCTCAGACATGTTCGCGCGCATGCTGTTGTAATACTAACTCTTGTGGGTAGCCGAGACGGTATATATATATACTTCTCACCGCAAATTCGCAGACACTGATAATGGAGGTCATTGATCCCTCCATTAACCACATGCGGTGCAAATTCTCAGACAATGACGTCACCCCACATCTGGTACAAATTCTCGTTTAAACAAGTCTGGACAGGTTTCAACCCCAGGCACTGATAATGGAGGCCATTGATCTCCTCATTAACCATATCCTGTGCACATTTTCAGACAATGACATCCGGCCAGACGTTCGCATCCGCTTAATCAAGTTTAGACAAGTTTGAACCCCCAACACTAATAATGGAGGCCAGTGACCTCCTCATTAGCCACATCCGGTGCACATTTTCAGACACTGGCATCCGGTCAGACGTTCACATCCGCTTAACCAAGTCTCGACAAGTCTGACATATGCATTCCTAGGCAATGACTGTTTTCCATATTTTTGGAAAAAATCTAAATTAGACTTTTAGCCCCAGAATTCATTGTGGGAATCTTGTAAAATTTCAAAATTAGACTTTTAGTCCCAAAATTTATCGTGCCCGGCAAGGACATTACGAATTTTGATGGTTACCATTCGGACTGAGAAATGGTTCGCGACAATGTGCGCTTTATAGTTTTCCCCCCACATTTGCGCCAGAACACCCTTATGTACACTACTAGGGTCAAGGTAGTAAAACCCTTTGAGATGCAATAGCCGTCGGCCAGTCGAAAATCAGGGGACTTCGGAACCACTCGGGCATATATTCGAAGGCGTCATAAAGTCCCTCGCTGACGCAAAACCATGGGAGAATAGCAATTAGTAGTTTCACTTACAAGTAGCTCCAAAGTCCAGTTATGATTTTCAAATACAGCGCATCTAAGGTTTACATCCTATTTAAGTATGTCGTAAAAATGGGGTTTTCTTAATATATTATATCAATGACACACGAGGGTCGTTCATGTAAAAACCGTAATTTAATTTTTAGATGTAAGTAATCTTGGACATTTTTTTCAACATTTTCAATAGTTGTGGATGTTTTCTCCACTATTTGACTAACAGTTAATCGCTTACTGCTCAAGATGAGGTTCTCTATACGTTGAATATTGATATCATTCACTATTGTTGCATTTGAACCTTCTTACATGGTTGCCACGAACAGGTTTGTGCTCTTTTTCAAAGTTTGCTCTTGAAACTGTAATGTTAATCTTCGAAAAATTTCAGCATGTTTGACAGCTTTGTTTACGAGAAAACGCCATCACCGCCACCACCGACATGACATGCGGTCCTGACAACAAACAATTCTGTTAGAAGGTTAATGGGAATACCTATCATTGTAAATTCCACATGTTTAGTGTTAAGCTACGCACAGTAAGCACTTACTGAACCAAGTTTCGGTTTTGACGTGAACGTTCTTCGTATCTCGAAAATGAAATGTAATCGAAAAGTGACAATTACAGTAAAATATGCCTGTTTAAGGCAAACTCCTAAAAAATAATAAAATGTTTGTTAAAGATTTATTATAGGCTTACAGATGTCCATTTTTCTATAATCTGATTTAACGATTGCGGTTAATTTCATTAAAAAACGCTACTACGTAGCTATATTTCAGTAAAACATTCAAAATATAGTTCTTCGTCAATACCAGCACATATTTATGTATTTCATTAATCTTTGAAATACTAGTTATTTTATCTTTATAAACGTATGCTGTGTCCGCCTGTGTGTGTATGTAATTTTTCTCTGGCCACCGTCGTCTTTATTCTCTTCAGAGTAATTTTTGCGCCAGCAAGCAAGCTATATTTATAAAGGTTATTATATGTTTTTATTTATGCAGGCAATAAGAAAAAGCTAGTGTATTACTTAACACTTTAGAGCTGTTTTCACTTTTACCCATAAAAGTTGTATTATAAATGTAATTTTATTTACATGAGATTCTGTACAGGTAAGCGATACAATAAAAGTCTTGTCTCTAAATATTTAACTTATAAAACTAAAATACTAATCTAACTGGTACTACTTTTGGAGCATACAAATATTCTTTTTAAATACAAGACATTTCTTAATTCGGGTATTGCAATAATATACAGAATTACCCGAAATGTGCTGGAACTATAGTGTATCATGGCGGAAATCAAATTTGTAGTGTACGAGCAAGCAATATTTTCTAGTGGGAGCATTTTAAAGCTGTCAATGTTATTTTGATCAAATTCCTGGGAAACAACGTGCAACAAATATAACATCTGTCGTTGAACTGCAGTAATTATATATATTATTGACAAACTTATCCCAAAAACTAGAGATGATTGAATTTTTTGTGTTTTTCTTGTAAGAATGTTTTGGGTGACGCTTTTAGAAAACTTACTTTGATAGGTCTTCTTTATCAAGATGAGCAAGGAAAGAGAAAGGAGTGGTAGCGGTATAGCAATTCGAAAAACCATCAATACATTTTGAAGAATTTCTCTGTAGTAATTATCCAAAATTGTACACAACGTGCAATTGCTACGAATAACAACTGCATTTGATAAGGTGTACTGGGGAATACTTAAGGATAAACACACGAACCAAACTAGTATGGAAGGAAAAATAATTGAAATGTCCGCCTTTTTGCGACGATAATCTATAACTACACTGCGATTCAGAATTGGACTGTCTGATCTAGTCATCAAGCATTCTTCCGATTCCTCATCATCGTTGTAAGTTGTCAAGGGGTTTTTGCTATCCTTTTGCATTTCGTAAAGGTGTAAGTTTAACGATGAAATAATGTGAAAATTGATGCAAATGATGTGGTACAGGACGAAAGTGTTGGATAAGACTTCGCTACCCATGTAAAATGGGCACAATTTGGGCGAAAATGTCCAAAAGTGGTTGTTAATTGCCCAGATTTCTGCTACTGCTACGTATGAAGCCAATGCATCGACAGCTGCCAGTTGTAAGATGGAAGAGAGCACCCCTGAAAGAAAAAAAAATTATTTATTTTTAAAACTAAACACGTTTAAAGCTGAATAACACTATTAGATTATTCAAGGAGATATAATTTTAAAAAATTGTGTGCATGCCGTATTGCCTACAATTCAAAATTTTAAAAATATTTACATTAAGGTAAAAAGGTTCTTTTTGAAGATTGAGGGGTACGAATCTAGTGAAATCATGCATATAAAGTTTTGGAGAAACGCCTCATAGGTACGCAGTTATTATGTTTATTTTAATAACTTTATGATATTTTATAGACTTACAAGCAAATTGCGAGCTACGCGCACGTGAAATAGGATACGCGAAAGGTCAAGCTCCGATCCGAGCGCTAAGGTAAGAAAAATAAAACCTAAACAAATATAAACATCTGTGAAGCCGGAACGTGAGATTTTATTTTGTGTCACAGACACACAGACACACATTAAGGAACATTATATTATAGATATATTTTATGACTTAGTTTATTTAAGAACTATTTGATGATCGATATACAAAGAGCGTTCTTTTAAATTTGACATCGAAGTCCGCGCTGAAGAGTTCATTGTGAACATATCACATCAGCTGTTTCAACCGAACGTCCCTTTGTGGTTGTTGTCATTTAGTAAATTGTGTATTCCGTTATTAGGTACGTAAGTACATTGCAGTTTGTTTTAATAATTTTAACTAAAACAGAATCTTTCTTACAGAATATCAGCTTCTTTAGACAGACAGACGTATTCTATAATCTACCTGTCAGTTATTTGTGTATGATAGTATAACCTCTTCAATTAAAATGATTATGCTACAAGAACAAAATGTTTATGATCGAATCCTATTTTCGTAAAGGCCGTCGAGTTGATGGAATAATACACTACTCAATCCATGATTGTTTTTAAGAGTTTCGGCAAAAAGATAATTTAGGCCATCGACTGATAGACAAAACGATATAGTCCTAATCGCGGAAAAAGTGCTCATCGTTGGCCAACTTGATGAGTTTCTATTAGGATTGCTGCGCAAGCACAAAGGGCGCGCTCCAACTTTGTAAGCCAGACGCGCGTGTTAAGCACTAGCCTATACACAGCAAGGTAAAATGAGGTTACCGACACTGCATACATACATACGTTTGGTAAAAAATTTCGGGATGCGTTTCATCCCTACAAAAAAGTACCGGAACGTCGCGTCGTTCCGCCGCGTTCCGGCCCGAATACACTACTGGCTACAAACCCAATAAGTTGCAAACTGAGAGTAAACTAAAAATAAGAAAACAGAATAGATGAATCTTATACTTCGAATTATTTGTGATTCGTTATGGAAAAGATAGACAACAGCAGCTGTCTCTGGTGCACTTATACAGATAATATGGGAAAACAAGGACGTACAGTCGCGGCCAAAAAAATGGGACACTTTTTTTGACCTAATCTCAAAATGCGAAAACAATTGCTGACCCTGAAAATTCTAATTAATCAATGCCATCAAAAGTTAAAAGTGTCAGCAAAAGTCATTATTCAATTCTGAATAATAATGATTTGTGATAACATTTATTAATTAGAATTTTCAGAATTAGGTCAAAAAAGTGTCCCGGTTTTTTTGGCCGCGATTGTAAACGTAGATATTGAAATGACGTACAGCATAAAAAGAGGGATATAATATGTCGTCAATCATAATTAGAGTCCGTCAAATGCCATTTTGCCATGTTTCTTACTGTAGGCCCCTATAGGGCCAGATTTCGTATTTAGCCATTTCAGGTAGTAAGGAGTGGAGTGAACCACATTTGTTGGTGCCATAAATGCTATCTTTTGAATAAATGCCATATTTTAATGCTATATTTCAATCAAAATCAATATTATGTGGCTAATTCACAACAAAAGGGCTTACAAATTTCAAAATAAACATGCAGACATTTTGGTGAGTGCCAGGTACTAAGGTCGATGACCTGAGGCGGGGGTGACCCCTCGTCGCGCGCCTCAACGCTCAGGTAAGTATCCCGTTACGTCCACTCATCAACAAACACCCCGCGCTCTTCCCCTTTCCTTCAATGCACCTCGGATACCTACGTTCCACTCATTTGCCTTGTGTCCGTCGTTTTTATCAGATCAATTCGTCTTTTATATTTGTGTTGTGGGATTTTTAATATTACTGGTAAAATTTTTCTCTAAAATTTCAAGTTTTTGAAATAAATACTTACCATTTTTTATGCTTTATTTTGAAATAAATGCCATTTTATGCCACATTTTGAAAAAATAAATGCCATTTTGCTATGCTATATTTTGAAAAAATACGGGAATATTTTGACGGACTCTAATCATAATCAATTAACCAGACAGGAAAATAGTGTGGAAGATGTGCTGGTAAATGCTAAATGGGAAAATGTCAAAATAACATCTAAAAAGAATAATGGGGAGTTCAACCGTGGACGTAATTGTGAATGGGTCGTGTATTGTTTTGTGCGGGTCGTATGGCGGTGAACCTGCGATAATCGCGGGGTTAGTGCTCAGGTTACAAGTGCACGGTATTATATTTATTTCATAATAGTAATTTATTCCTAAACTGGAATACCAATATTACTTGCTTATTTAACCGTTAACCCTTACTGCTTCATACCAAACAACAGACGAGATGCCAGTAAAACCAAAAGCTTCCAAATCCAATTCTCTTCCAAAAATCAAGCAGTAGTAATTACAGCAATTAACAACACCTCCCAACAAGATTATGTAACTACCATTGGAGATATTGTCAAGCCACAGAATATAAGGCATGTCGAATAATACAATATGCATTTTCTTAACAAGCAAGTGTCTGAAGACAAGTATACGTAGCTGAAGAATGCGTAAATATACATACCACGCTGCTCACTAACCATGAAAATACAGATTACAGGATTGTTATTACTATGGATGGACTTGCCTGTCATATATACAAACAGAATGGGCACATAGTAACTGCGTGCCCTCAAAGTGCAACAGTAAGTAACCAACTCATCAGCATAGACGATGGACATTCCCTTAACGGAGTACGTCAACACCAATTTGAAGCTAGTAATTAGAAGAATGCCACAGCACAAGAGAAAATCCCTCCCAATCTTAATCTGAAGAAACCTCGGAACTATCTGATACAAATACAAAACTTACAAAACACTAAAAATAAAAGATATGAACATATGAACAATTTACTAGTTGCACTGGCAATGCTCTTGGCTCACCATACCTATGAATATTGCTAAAGACATACATTAGAGATCTTATTAAAATAATCAAACTACTATACCCTTCTGTCGACAAGAACTTAAAGAACAGACTTACAAGAATTAAAAAGAAACTTATATATAAATGGATTGAAACAACCGGCGACGACAATTATTACTTAGAGGACTTTGAATCCAATGAATCTTCTGCGATGGAATATTAACAGTTCTTCGCAACCAAAAAATGTATAGTTATTTAATATAAAGTTATCTCCCTTCATTGCAGTGCACAAGGAATAAACAAATGCTTATATCGAATTTAAATTGTGATACCAATATAATCCATTGGTTGATTTATTAATAACCAATGTTGTTCATTGGAATGTCAACGGGTTTTATACCCAAATAGAAAATTAAAAATTAGTTCTGACTAAATACTACCCTGATATCATGGGTTTACAAAAGATACATTTTAAAGAAACTCATATTGCAAACTAAAAGAATACCGTGGGTATGCTAAAAATCGGATAAATTCTAACATAGCCAGTGGTGGAGTTGCCATATACAGATTGGTGATAGCACAACATGTTGAATTGTTTGACAAACGTCGCTGGTGACATTTGTCACACAATTCAGCAGGCCGTGGGTGATAGTATAGCTATGTAGTGCGAACATAGGGACGTGCACGACAATTGAGTTTTGACGGCAACCACCTTCATGTACTGTACTGTCAAGTAGCTATCACATGATTACAGTATTTGTGTCACTTTTACTGTTAATTCGCTTCAAGATTTAACTTGAACTGCTTTCGGTACTCATCTACTCTACTCTTCTTTCCAAACAACTATACAAAATTTCAAATAAGCATGCAGTACTTAGAACTAAGTATAGTCAAGGGTAATACCACAAGTAGTGGATATATTTTTGACAAATATTTTGCCGTTTCCATGTAAATTATTGCGTTTAAATTTCACGAAACAAAATCATATTAAAAATGTCACGAGTCGAAGGCAAGTGACACTTAAGTGTGATTTTGTTGAGTGAAATTTGCAATAATTTCTATGGAAATGGCAAAATATTTTAAAAAAATATATCCACTTCGAGTGGTATTTGGGACGACTATTTAACAAGATTAATACATAACGATTAACTTTATTGAAAAATAATCCAACAATTAATATTCATCCTCAATTAAATTCAGCAGAATACTTCCAAAACACAACATTTTAAAATTTTTAACGCAAGCAAAACTTTCTTCACACTGTTTGTTGGTGTTTAGTTTTACGTAACCTAGCGATATCGCTAAGGACAGAACATCGTTGCTAAGCGATATTTCGACTATTTAGTTTTTGAGTACGTACATTGTTTTGTGAATATTTTGCATCGTGCCCAATATTCAGTGATATACTGCTGTTATTGGTTGAAAAAAGCAAATGTCTGCAATATGATTGGTTTATATGTTATAGTGTTGAATAGTCAAAATTATACCCATTCGGAGTCACGTGTGACTTTTGTCTGTCACTGTTCATCTTTAATAAAATTAGTGATGTAAAAAACGCGTTTTTTTTAAATCGAATAAAAAACCTAGAAAAAAACAGAAAAAAAACGTTTTTTTTGTTTTTATTCATTTTTGTAATTGGCGGCACGTTTTGGTAGGTATGGTTGGCAACATGTAAGCAAACGACAAAGTTTAAACTTATTTTGGTTTTACATGCACTTTAAAGTTCAAGGAAACTACAGCACAGACTAGACAAATGTTTAATAAATAACAGTAACATTTTATACCTACTGCTTACTCGTATTACATATTACTCACAGAACAGCAAAGCGTATGCATGCGTCTATGAGAGCACCCTCGCCCCACCCCTACTATTGGAAGTTGCTTTAAGCTGGAGCCAGCTCTGAAACTGTCGACCTGATCGACGAATCAAGTTACGTTAGCGATTCGTCAGGGTCATCAGACAGTGACATGGGCGACGTAAACTGCATGGATACTGACTCCGAGTCAGTTGAGGAGTCAGCCATGTCTGTTAGCGAGTAATTTCTGCATTATTATAATTTCTACAGGGTGTTAGGGAAGTCGACGGAAAAATTTCACGCATTAGACAACCGCATTATTACCCATTATTCCTTCGAACTCAGGTCCCCAATTATTTAAAGCGACTAGCTTTTTTAAATGTTTTAACCCCCTGTATAATCACTATAATTTTTTTTTCTGGATAGTTAATTTAATTTAGAAGCTATTCACTCTCTTAAAAAATTTTAGTTGGGTAAACGGTTTAGCCACAAAAAAATATTTTCTAAATCCCTACAAGCCTAGTGTTAAGTTAAAAATACTGATTCAGGCTTGTAGGGATTTAGAAAATATTTTTTTCTTCAAACGGCAGTAAAATGTGCCATTATACTGCTGGATTGATGATGCTAAACGGTCACTTCATTGCCATGGCACCAAAAACACTTTATCTGCCGCTCATCAGCAGCAGATAATATTATCTGCCGCTGACGAGATCAAGTCGTTTGTTAGATCATCTTTAAGTCCGGTCGTCATTTTAAATTTTGGGCTCGATCCGGCCCTGCCTGTTCTCTGCTTTGAAGGCATTTTAGGCATTTGTACCTCGCGGTCCGTGTATCGGTTAAAATTAATTCAGATAGTCACGTTTCGTTAGCAGAATCCCATTTTTAAATTCACCCTTTGTTCTTTGTTGCCTGCAAGGCGGATGCAGATTATCGTTTCTCAGTATTTCGCGAGTTAACCTTCGAGTCCCGTGTGAATTGTCTAGTCAGCTTTCCTGCGTTTCTGTTGAAATTTTCCGTTACCTTCCTTCGTCTTCGCATATGCAAGAGAAAGATGCATATGGCACGCGTTGGTAGCCGTTGGCCTTAACCGCAGTTTGAAATTCAGTTCCGACCCGATCTTGCAGCACACAGCACGTGTTCTAAGATCGCACCCCCTGACGGCTTCGCGTAATGCAGCCGTTGGGGGTGGCTTTGTTCTCGTTTCCGTCTTCTGCGTTAATTCATGTGTTTCGTTATTGTTGGTGCCTTATGAAGGAGTCGTATGCTATCGGTACGAGGGATTATCAGTTACAACAGCCGTGGGGAATTGAAGTGAATCAAGTTTTAGTTAAAACGTGGTTGGAGTTCTTTATCGTCGGAAGATTGCAAGATCTTCTAAGTTGTCGCCATGGGCGGATTTGTTCACGGACTCCTAACCAGACCATCGTTAACTAAGCATGACGTGTGTCGTTCTCGCTGTCGAGGGCTTTGCCCATTACCGCTGTGTACGTCGTCTACCCGTCTCGAGGGGATCATGATTGCATTCTACCGACCCCGTTTGCTGTCGTTACCATCTTTAATATCAAGGCTGAGTTCCGCATTCCATCTACTCTGGGATTCCCCGTTCCCGTTGTCGTTCATTTCTTCACGCATCTTAAGGCAGGTGCTTGGAAGGCAAAACACCCTACCGCGCCGACCGTCGATTACAGCCAGCTGAACTCCTACCAGGTAAACCATGCTTGTATTTTATGAAACTGTCGTGTATAACCTAGTGTACTTTTCGTCAACGTTTTATGTAATTATCGTGCTTACTACATAAGTGTTCGTTTCGTCAAAAAGTGTTGAACATTCCGGCTTAATATTACTGCTATAGTTAGCATTGTTGATTTCAAGGTCATGTCTGTACAGTAAAGTTTATTGTTGTTCGTATTGAAGTAATTTGTAACGTAAATTAGTAACTAAAGTTTATTGTTGTTCGTATTGAAGTAACTTGTAACGTAAATTAGTAACTAACCCCTTTGATTATTTTTCTTGTAACTAGTCAAACATTTCATGTCTATTGTTACCTGCTTATTTTATTTACTATTTGAATAGAGCGCATTGTTAAGTACTGATGTCTTTGATTTGTGTTGACGATATTTTGTTTGTTGTTGTGTTCCTTTTCAGTTAGTTGTAAAGGAGTTTAGCAGCTGCTTCAGGAAGTTGTTTCGTCAAGGTAAGTCAGTGCCGTGGCGTGTTAGCCGAACCAAGCTTGCCGAGTTGTTAGTGGGAATTGAGCCCACACTTCTCCATTCAAGTGGGTTCGATTCAGTTAGTTAGAATGGAGTGGCGTCCTACATTTACCATCATTACACCCTTTTGTATCGATGTACAGCCCTAACTCGAAGGAAGAAAAGAACCCGCCCTCCCGGTTGAGTTGAGTCGAGCAACCCTTCGTGTTACCGTCATCTAACGGGGTTAGGGCCTTGTAGTTTCGATCGATCTCCCGATTTTGTCGTTTTATCGTGTCGCGACTGACAAGTCCGGCTCTCGAGCGTATGATTTTGTTGTGCACGCTTGAGGGGTGGTTTGTTATGTCGTTGTGTCGTTTTTGTACGGTAACACATTTTCTTCGAATTTTATTCACAAAATTGTAAATAATTTGTTATAAAAACGTTTGAAGAAAAAATACTATATGTTATTCGGAGCAAAAGTATCTTTATGCGGCTCGGCTGTACTTATCTGCCTCGCAAGCTCGGCAGATTACCCGTCCAGCCTCGCCACATAAAGTATAACTTTTGCTCCTAATAACATAATATACTATTTTGTGGCTAAACCGTTTACCCAACTAAAATTTTTTAAGAGAGGAAATAGCTTATAAATCAATGTAGCTATCCACAAAAAAACATTGGTAGTGATTATACAGTGGGTTAAAAAAATATGGATGGATAATTAATTGTGACAAAGTTTTTAAACACCCTATTAATTTTCGAAATTAGGGTTTATTCCGCAAAAACGCATGGCCAAAAAATGAATAAAATCCATCAAAGATTTTTCGACTTATTTGAAAAAATTAAAAAAAGCTAATCTTCTTTAAAGCCCTCTGGCGGCTAAACTAAACAACTTTGTATATAGGTAAGTTGAGTTAAATCATCATATTTTGGGCCAAGAATCCCCCCTAGAAATTTTTCCGTCGACTTCCCAAACACCCTGTAGAAATATTTGCTTTTTTTGTTATTATAAATTCTATAATTCACTTTACCTACGAAATATATTATTTTTACTTAAAAATATCTGTTTTTTGTTTTTCCAAACAAATTGTTGTTATTCACTACACTTTCATTCTGAAAAAAACGCATTTAAAAAAAACCAGACCGCTTGGTTTTTTTACAAAAAAAAACAGGTTTGTTTTAAAAAAAATGAACGGTTTTTTTGGTTGCATCATTAAATAAAATAGATGAAATGGAAGAAATTCGAAAAAAAGGCATGTCGATTCATAAAATTAATTTTAAAATTTGATGTTTCTAATCTGTCACATTATATTTTTAGTGTAAGTTATTGAGATAAGGGTAATAAAACCTAGAATTGTTGAGCCGAAAACTGGATATTAAGAGAAACCATCGGACATGCGGTATAACGAGCAGTCACAACAATTAATTTGAATATTATGCGTTTTTTATGAAGAGTACTACAATATTAATAATAGTAAATCAACAGTTTCACCCTCTAACGCTGTTCGCCGTGCTTCTCTTGCGTTAAATGTCTCGGAGAGCACAATTTACCGAAAATATGAGTCAGAAAGTGAAGAATGCAAAATCGAAAGACGAAGCAGGGACACTATATATAAAATGTATGTAGCTAAAGAATTTGTAACCATAGAAAAGCTAAAAAAACGCTTGGTTGAAGAATCTGGAGGAGATTTTTCACATTCAGTTTCTTCCCTAAATAGATTGTGCAAGGAAATAGGCTTCAAATGGCAATGTTCTGTAACAGAATATGCACGCACAGAAATGGACTTAAAATTTGCTATACGCAGCAGGTTTTTAATGTAGCAGCTGACATATTTTTATTATGTTTACATTTTACGACAGTTTATGTTTTCTTTAACCTGTAAAGTCAGTTTGATTTCATTTAAGAGAATAAACCCGTAGCAACCTTGTTTTAGCCGGCGTCGGTAGCTCAGTAGTAAGCATCCTGACTACTGATCTAAGGGTCGCGAGTTCGATTCCCGGTCCGGGTGAGGTTTTCAAAAATAAAAAAATGCAGATGAAAGCTTCTATAGAATGCCATCATTTGGAAGTGATGTAAAGCCGTCGGTCCCATGTTACTACGATGTGTAGCATGTAAGAGATCCCTTGCTAGGGTTGGAACTCCTTAGTCTCGGCAAAATTCTAAGTAGTACTTTGACCATATGACCATAGCAGTCGGTGTCTAAGGTACCTGGTACTCTGCATGCCTAGATCTTGTCCATTAACAAACAAACAAACAATACTTATATACACGGCCTGCTGAATTGTGTGACAAATTGTCACTGTGACGTTTGTCAAACCATTCAGCAGGTCGTGCTTATATACAGTGAGGTCGTAAAGTTTGGAATAAATTCGATAAAACATTTTAGAAGGGTTTTCACAGAAAATCCTCGGAGACGTCAACGTTATTGTTTAAAATGCCATTTTTTTACGCCAATGGCATATTTTGATCGTGTTTTGTTTTGGAGCTGTGACATCGGCATTTTTTTAAAATTGCAACCCTTATTTTTCTTCGCGAATTTGGATAGAACACATTTTTTTGAGTACGCAGATGTCAAAAAAGTATGACCTTAAAGAGGAAAACTTTTGAGGTAATCAGTCCCAAAGTTTCGAAAATGTATGTTAAAGTTATTAGAGTGGGCCAATCATTTATCAAGGAAGCGCTGAAAACAAAAGACGAAGTCATTGATTCGAATAAATTTTAATAACTGTCAAAACCGTCTTTTGTTTTCAGCGCTTCCTTGATAAATGATTGGCCCACTCTAATAACTTTAACATACATTTTCGAAACTTTGGGACTGATTATCTCAGAAGTTTTCCTCTTTAAGGTCATTCTTTTTTGAAATCTGCGTACTCAGAAAAATGTGTTCTATCCAAATTCGTGAAGAAAAATAAGGGTTGCAATTTAAAAAAAATTCCGATGACGTCACATCTCCAAAACAAAACACATTAGTCCTTTTTTCCTGGTAGCTTTCATTGCAGTATACTTCAATGCTCTTTCTTCCTTGTGTTTTAGTTTTTATATATACCAACCATGGAGCCTGGTCATCCTATTTGGCGCTGAAGCATTAAACAATTCTTATGCTCTTAATTTTTCATCTAAAGGAGCTATGCCAAAGAGACAGTCCATAATTTCCACAAAAAGAGCTCTTCTTTCTTTTCCCTTGACTGCAGGTCTAGTAACCGTTTTCATTCATGAAAGAGTTTGAGTACTTATCAACTCAGTGGTCAGTTCTTTTAATAAGAATTAGTGCGTTTTGCCAAAAAATTGAAACTTCTTTAATCACCAATTCTGCACTTTCTTTCGTTGAAACGAATAAAACTTGCCGGTTCGAAAGTAGTTTGGCTCCGACGATTTGAATAGCAATGTAGCCAACTAGAGGGGCATAAAAATCTTTTCTTAGCTTGTGTGACGAACTAACCGAAGAAGTTTATGCCATTTTACAAGTCTAGGAAGAACAAAGGTCACTACACTAGCACAGTTATGAAACAAGAATTGAAAAATCATTCACCAAAGACATCATATTTGGTTACAAAATAAGTAAACGAAGAACATAACATAAAAACGGAGGGGTTATAATAGTATATTAAAGTATGAGTGGATAACAAGGTCTTTAAAACACGCGCGAGTTTTAAAGACCTTGTTATCCACTCATACTTTACGCTATTTTTTATTATACCACCAATACTCGAATTAAATTACGCACTAAAAACTTAGAAATAATTTTTGTCGTGATAAATCGAGACGGCATAATAATATTGCTACTATAGTTACGAGAATTATTTACATTTTTGTCGCGTCCATGTCCGTTGTTGCATTCAGTCGTTTCCTTGACAACCTTTAAAGCTCGGCGAGCTATAATCGCCTGTATTCGCACGATCAGGCGTGCTTTAAACGGCGGTTCTGATGCAGGTATAATAAAAAATAAGTTTATGCAATAATATACGTTTATAAAAAAATATAGTAATAGTATTTATCTAATAATATTAATGAAAAATCGCCTAACTTAATTCACACGGCAAAAATTTGTGATTTTCATGTTAATTTAGCAATAGCGAATCACATGAAAAAATCACATGCTAATTAAATTAATGAAAATTCCCATTAATTATCATTACTAGTGCTTATAAATAAAATAACTAAAAAATTTGTTTATCTGAAAAAATTACTTCGCTGACGAAAATGTCAAAACTTCATGGTAGACGAGAGTCGCCTCGCAGTTGTCCGATGAGCTAAAATTTTGCAGAGATCGTTTATTTATTGATTGAAACAAAATAGGGGATGGGAGCGAAAATTTTAGAAAATTGAAAAATAAGAGCCACCCAGCTATTCAAATTATATTTTAAAATCAGACATCTTAAGTAATAATTTGTATAATACTTAGATCTACGTTAACTTCCACAAAACTGCATTTAATGCAGTATCATCATTGATGTATATTTGTCGCATGTTATACCTACATAAAAGCCAAGTAGGTAAAAGTGTAAACAAAATTTCAAAAAAAATCGATAACATCACATTAAAGCTGGTACAGTATGATACAAATTCTAATAAGTAGTTAAAATGATACAACAAAAGAATTCGTAGAATTAGTACAAATTGCGAATTAATAGAGACATTTATTTGAATGCAAACAGTTAGGTATATTACATAAACAACAATTTTATATAAAATTATAAAGTAAATGTATGAGTAAATTGCAATTTATTATGCACTGCTTCCTACACAAGCGCTATTGTATAATAGTAAGAGGTCATGTTATTTTTCAGTTTACATTTATATATAATGTAGTTCTCTTCACCTCAAATTCTAATTTATGTTTTGCATAATTCAGCAGATTCAGTTCAAAGTAAAATGATATTTTTTCCCTATAGTTCCCAGATGATCTTTTGTACATGTTTTTTATATATAAGTACTAAAAGCATGGCTGAAACTGTCTACTTTTGAATTATCTTTTCATTATTGATTTTGCCTTAAAATGTTTAATACTTCCCCAACTGCCACCTCATAAAATACCTATGTATTTAATATTTCATTTAGATGTCAATAAATCAGAAGAAATCGCTGTAATGTGCTTTTTTCTAGAATTTAGTCAATTTACGAGACAACTAACAACATATTCCACTTTTTCATAGTAATGTTGCAGGATCTGCGAAAGCAATCTCAAATTTGAAGATCCTGCTTGGCGCATGTCACGCTTAGTTAAAGTCTTGCCACTGCCAAATAGAGACCGCCTTGAGTATCGTTTTGAAATTCGTCGATTCTAAATCGCCGTCGAGTCACGTCTTTTCAATTATGTCAGGCTTTAATGGATACATGTCGGCGCCCGATAGCCGGTTAGTCAGCGACGTTTATCAAAAAAATGCATCTGACAAATAGATTGACCGTCATGAAACCTGCCGTTTCAACATTACGTGCGCGCTTGGTCGGATGGATATGTTCTACGTAAGCTTTTTGCGCCTTTCATCTTTGTTGTCGGTTGCTTAAAAACTTTTTGTTGTGTAAAAATAGCAAGGCAGATACCATTATTAGAGATAAATAATCAGGGACGCCATCGGATTTTATCTTGGAAGGGAAATGAAAATTTGGGGAGCGGTTTGAATTCGAAGACTCACTTTGCAGCAGCCGATCACCGAAGTGCAGAGTAGAGTCATGCCCCCTTCGGGTTCCGTACTTGAATTTTGGATTAGCCTTTCTAATTTCGTTTCGTGGAGGAAGTTTTTTCCCCCATTAAACGGCGTCGCCGGATATATATGGGGTCAATTCGCTCATGTGGAAGTATTGTCACGTCATGACGTGTGAAAACCTTGGCTGTGCGGATTTATTCCAACGCGCCCCAATTTATTCTGTTTGTAACCTGGAAGTAGTCGGAGAAAGCCAATGTTGGGTGTGGCTCACGAGCTACACATTGCGAAATTCAAAAAAACGTACAACGTGGTGAAGTGCTGCAGCCCCAGGTAGCTGTCCTCTGAATCAACCGACAAGATATTTGTAAATAGTATATTGTACAAGTTGAAAAAATACGCCGAGAATGGAAAAACACTTTCGTGTTGCACATGCTATTTTTCAAGTACTGTAGGGAATGCCTAAAAATTTTAATATAAAAATATCAAAAATCATATGAAATATTGTGCATTTAAAAATTAAAGTATGCGTTGCTATACAGAAAAGTACCACTTTTCTAAATGATTTGCTGTCACTATGCAGAAAAATGTTACTATGCAGAAAAGTACCACTTCTCTAAACCATTTTGTATTTAGAAATACAGTACATTTTTCGACAGTAGCTGAAAAAGTGATTTTACTTTCAACATTTGTGAATAGACCATACCAGTGCCGCTGAAAGAATTATTGTAGTGCGTTATTATATGTCAGTAACTTAAATTAATTGATAGCTAAATTCAACTCTTATTGAGTCTTCCAGCACTAGTAAAAATACAGGGTTCTCCAACTGGTATAACCCATTTAAAAGAGGTTACCATGGAAAAACAAAACATATTTGAAGCTTGTCAGTTTGACTTAAGTATACATAAATAAAGTAGGTTTTTTTTTAATAATAACTGTCAAAGTGTTACAATGTTGGTAGATATGTGAGTAAAACGCTAGGAAATTTTTATACCTCGTGTTGGTAGAACTTTTTCAAAATTATGGTTATGTGTCAATTTTGAATGTCAAAGTTACTTAATTTGAACTCTTGACAAATTTCATTTTTTTACATAGAATCAAACGTTCATTATTTTCAAATATTGTAAGTTTAATAATTAATAAATTTGCAATATTTTACTATGCTGTTAGCTTTACCCACTATTATGACATATCTGTCAAAATGACAAATAATTGTTTTAGTGGAAAAAAAGAACTAAAAATCTATGTACCAACATTATTAAAACTAAGGACCATGCAGGGATGCAACTTATCCCCTAGAAAGTTGACCTTGAAAATTATTATAGAAAAAAATGTACAGTCGTGTGCAAATAAATCTGGGACAGTGTTTTTTTCACATGCAGATTCAGTTAAGAATTTGAAGAATATTTCCATGGATTTCCTCTTATCAGAGAGAGTTGCGGGTTTCAGTACCTGTTAAAGTTTAATGTAACTCTTTCTGATAGCAGGAAATCCATGGAGATATTCTTCAATTCTTAACTGAATCTGCATGTGAAAAAAACACTGTCCCAGATTTATTTGCACACGACTGTACTTTATGTGCAATTTTGATTGAAATTGGTCTATTTCAATTAAAATTGCATATATTCATGTAAAATAATGCCAAAAAGTGACAAACTTCAAATCTGTTTTGTTTTTCCATAGCAACCTATTTAAAATAGGTTATACCAATTAGAAAACCCTGTGTTAATGTGAATTGTTGCGTTACCCTTTTACTGTAGGCACTACGCCTTTTGGCGTGCAACATTTGTAAGATTTACTGTGTGCACGCGAGAAAAACGGGGCTTGGCGTAAAGGCTTAAATTGAAACAATAAAGAAGCCAACCTGCGATCGATCACTAATAATAATCAATGGTAGTGTAATCGCAGATCAACCCCCTTATCATTTATACACCACGGTAGCTCTGTTATGTTTGTACTCACCGTAATGACCTAGCTAGCTTAATCTCGGTGGCCTTGGGTCGCAGATTTCTATCATCAGCTGTACTACTGCAAGCTCTTTATAAAAAACACAGGTTTATGAATAGTTAATACATTACGTTTTAAATTTATAAAGCGTAATTTTAAATTTGTAAATTGTAAATCGGAACAATTAATACATTAAGTTTTCAATTTATAAAGCGTAAATTAAATTTGTAACTGGTAAATCGGTTAACGGTGATGAAGCGTCGTTGATATCGATTTCGCCAACAATTCATGGGCAGGCATCATCAAAAGTTGTAATGAGACTAACCTGGTTAGTGATAAAAAAATGTTGCCGGCAGGCGATGAATTGGTCCAAGGTTAGCCGCATCGACCTAGCGGCCGTAACTGATAATGAAACGAACGCTTCTTGTTACAATCTGGCAAGTTCAGGATAACATTCCAGCAGGAGTTGCGGGCCCAAGCTGTTAATTATGGTGTCAATTATGACATCAGACGTGGCATCGATCAGGAAACCCAAATAAGAGGTCGCCCAAAAATGGCGTTCAAAAGTGGCGTTTAAGAGTGACGTTGAAAAATTACGTCAAAGAATAACGTCAAAGAGCTGATAAAAAAACGGGAAATTACTAAAATGAATATCAACAAGTAGCGTAGACATACCTGATTTCAGTCATCAGCCCACAAACAAAATTAATATTGAGGTGCAATAGCACACAAAATGCCTTCTTGGAACAAGCTGCTCCAACCAAAGCGAAAGGTAAAATGACCGCTGCGGCTGGCGCAACTGATAACGAATTATTTTGGGAAAACCAAAATCAGAGAGCTCGCGCAAAGCACGATTTGATATCGTTTGAAATACAGCGAATAATAATTCAAGTGGGAATATACAGGCTGGCCCGGAAATAAATTGGTAACTGGCGAAACAATTAAGCGGAGCCAAAAATTGTTTCACTCCCCACGGCCAAGAGAAATACCTGAGGTATGACTATACTAAAGCAATTGAAAAGGTTATCGTCAGTCAAAGAAGACGAAAGGAAAGTAGGGAAATAAATGGGGAATAAAAGAGTAAAGTTAAGAAAAGAAGAAGAGATAGAAAGTTTCTACGGAGGGAATAGTCGTGAGCAAAGTGCTAAACCGATCCGTCGCGCTAGATGAAAAAGGCGCGTCGGTGAATAAGTTAGACGCTTAGCTCCGTACCATAGCCAACGGGAAACGAACTAATCAGAAGGTTACCTTAAACGTGTACTGGCAGAACACACGCATTGGACCTAGTCAGCGTACTGAAAAGTTGCTGAGATTTAGCCAACGGCTGTGGCAGCAGCCGGAAATCGTTGCGGAATTAAAGAAATGGGACTTGGAATAGGCCAATAAGGTATAGAAGAAAAGAAATCAGAAAAAGGAATACCTGGGTATTAAAAGAGTATAGTAAAGGAAGATAGTGTAACGAAAAGGGATTTGGAAGGGATAGGTCCGATGTCCGTCAGTCAGTCAGTCAACGCAGGGCTGTTTGAAAGAAGCTATTGTAGTGAAATGGGAAATTAGCAAAAGGTGAGGACGCTGTTGATCAGAGACACTCAGCGCGGGCCCCCGTAGTGATCACCGCGAATGTAAGCGACCGTGAAGAAGAGCGCCAAAGCAGAAAACCCTAAACCCTGCTGGTCGAGGAAAAGTGAACAGTGCAGGAACGACTGCACACTGAAACACCGTGTGGATTAACACACAGCGAAACACCGGAGATAAGTCACAAAAACTTACTCCTGTATGAAACATCGCAGAATTGAAAACACTACGACAAAAAATTCGGGTAAAACCCAGGACAAAAAAGCCCCAAAAACCATACCCGCCCCGAATTTGGGTAAAGACCCCAGACGCCGGAGGGAACGACCGCACCACCACCAAACCCAGTTCGGGCATTCAGCCAGTCGTCGCAGCTAGATGGAAAAGGCGCGCCGGTGACGGACTGAATGTAGCTCCCTCACCAAGTCGGATGGCAACCCAATCGCTCGCCCCGACCCCCAGAAATCTCCACAAGACCGAAAGAAACCCGCCCCCAAAAACTATTAAAAAAACCAAGTATGAACTCATGCATACCACAAATCCTAAAGGCTACTAAAAAACCTAATAAAGTCGACCTGACGCTTTGAAAATATCTCGTGAAGCGAGATGGGAAAGGAAATAAAAAAATATTTGATGGAAAGGTTTCCCAAAAAAGAGACCGACCCTGCATGGCCAACCAACCACCCTAAGTAAATAGTGCAGGTCTAGAAACTCTTTTACAACTAACTCCATCGTCAGAAAGACACACTTCGAAAAAGTAAAGAAGACTCAAGCACTCATCATGAAAGCAACTCACCTAAACACTTGCTTCACTATCAACAAAAGACTCAAGAAGAGTTCGACAAAAGGTCCAATCGCTATCTATAAGGAAGCGAGGAAATCCGTCACTCAAAAGGGTTTCGCCTAATATAATCTAATGATAGGGAAAAGTACCAACAAATCGGTAATTGGGGAATCGCTCAAGGTGCTTAACTAGCACTCAAACGCAAAAAATATGCGGCTTAAAAAACACGCAATAAATACGAATAATCATAATAAAAATTGGTTATCAAGTCGAAAAGGTTGAGAATAATGTTGATAGTATAATACTATCCGTAGGGTGAATAGGCGAGATAAGCTAAACATGTACGTACGTACATCATCATACATAAAATCACATACATACAATCAGGCACACCAGAATTCACTCCTCCACTTGTCCTTCTCCAAAGTAAGGTTTTAAATCTTTAATATGCTAAACTCCAACGTTTTTCTTGTCGGGGACGGTCACTACCTGATAGGTAAGTGGGCCGGTAACTTTTTGTACTCTGCATTTGACATACTTAGGAGCCAATTTCTGATTGAAGGATTTAGATGCATCAGATAAGACGTAGTTCCTTTTCTAAACCAAATCATTGACATTAAATTTTAATGGACGCTTACGCAAGTTATAGTGCTTGGAATTGCGTTGGTAGGAATTATTGAGGCGTTTAACAACGTCTTGATAAAGTTCAGAAAGTTGGTTAACGTCTGAAGCCAGGTCTTCACGAGTTTCTAAAGATAATTCTTCTTCTTGGAAGTTCTTAAGACGACCGTAATAAGTCCCAGAAACTAGTACAGTCCTCCCAAAATTTAAGAAAGAAGGGGTGTAACCCGTCACCTCATGAACGGCGTTACGCAAAGCGTGTGCAACTTGATAAATGTGTTCGTCCCACGAACGATGATTATCCGAAACATAAGAACGAAGAGCAGTACCGATAACTCGGTTAACTCTCTCGACAAAATTGACTTGGGGATGGTAAGAAGCATTATACCAAATTTGTTGAACTTGGTATTGTTTCATCAAGGCTTTAAATTGGGAACTTATAAATTGTGGTCCGTTATCAACCATATATATTTGAGGAACACCAAAAATGAGGAAGACTTCGTTCTCCAAAAACTTGGCTACTGCTTTAGCAGTGGCAGCGCGAACAGCTTTAACTAGGGTAAACTTGGTTAGCCAATCACATACAACTATGATAGAAGTGTTACCAGTTTTCGTGCGAGGTCGAGGTATCACCTGTTTCCATTCCACTAAGTTGCTAACAATGGCATGACGGTTGGGAACATACTTAAAAAGTCGGTGATTTTCAATTCGCCAAGTAGGAAATTGATTAGGACTTTGGCTAACACGTTCAAGCATTTTTAAGTACCAAGAGTCTAAGTCACCATCAATAAGTTCTAGAGCGGAAACCTGAATAGGAGCTCGTGATAAAGCATCGGGAACTACATTATGTTTGCCTTGTCGGTGTCGAATTGTAAAATCGTATTGCGACAGACGAACACTCCAACGAGCTAAACGGCCTGTGGGGTCTTTCATATTAGTAAGCCACAATAAGGAATAGTGGTCAGTTAACACAGTGAAATGTGTACCTTCGATATACGGTCTAAATTTCTCAATGCCAAAGATGACAGCTAAACACTCTCTCTCTGTGACAGAATAATTACGTTCGGCCTTGTTAAGGGTACGTGAAGCATAAGCAATAAACTTTTCCTCATCGTCAATATTTTGTGTAAGAACACAACCGAGGCCAAAATTAGAGGAGTCACATTGTAACGTGAACGGTAGCGAAAAATTTGGACTACTCAAAACAGGAGCGGAGGTCAAACAAGATTTAATTTGATTAAATGATTTTATTTGTTCCTCACTTGTAAACATCAATTTATCAAGTCACTGTATTCATCTTGAAAATGTTTCTTAACGGGCTAGCCAGTAAAAAATTTACTGGCTAGCCAGTTATATTTTACAAGCGTGCTCATAGATAAATGATAGCGTGCAAAGCCAGAGTTGTCTTCCTTAGTATGTGTCATATTGATTAATTTAGTTGCTTGTCAGTTTGACATTTTGAATAAATGGTGAATTTCTAGTTATTTACAGGTGAGGAACAAATAAAACATTCAACAATACACGCCAGGTAACCATTTTTACTGGCTCAAGGATATGACAGGCTCGCCTAACGGCTCGCCAGTCATCCCAATCCTATCGCCAGTAAAAACTGTTTTACCTGGCTTGTAATGTTAAATACTATAATAGCATCATCAGTCCAATGCACACGCTGCTTTTTAATACGACCTTTAATTAGGTCCGAAATTGGAGCAGTAATAGTGGCAAAATTTGGAACGAAGCGACGATACCAAGAAGCTAAGCCAATAAAGCGTTTGACTTCGGTCACTGTATTTGGTTGAAGGTATTTAGTGATAGCCAAAATTTTATCAGGGTCCGTGCGTAAACCATTTTTATCGACGACAAAGCCGAGGTACGTAAGACTGGGACGGCAAAATTGACATTTGTCGATATTGACAGTTAAGTTAGCGTCTTTAAGACAGGTATATAACTTGCTCTAAGGTGTCCAAGTGTTCTTTAAAGGTTCCAGACACGATAACAATATCGTCCTAAATACACGAAGATGTTTTCACCCAATAGCGGACCAAAAATGCTATCCATGAGACGTTGTTGACTAGCAGCTGCGTTCGCGATCCCAAACGGAACGACTGTAAACTCGAACAAACCACGTCTAGGTTCTGTAAAAGCTGTTTTTTCGCACGAATCAGAATGTAGAGGAATTTGGTGAAAAGCTTGCTTAAGATCGATGGACGTAAGATAACGTGCATCGCGCAATTTATCAAGAATGCTATTTAAATATGGTAAAGGATAAGCATCCTTCTTGGTAACCGAATTTAATTTTCGACCGTCGAAACAAAGTCGATACGAACCATCTTTCTTTTGACTAAAACCATTGGAGAACTCCAAGGAGATTTCGAGGACGAATAATACCCATCTCTAACAAGCGATCAAGTTCGTGGTCGGCATGGACTTGCATAGCAGGAGACAAAGGATAGTATCTCTGCTTAATAAGAGATGCGTCACCCGTATCAATAGTGTGTACAACTAAATTAGTTAAGCCTAAAGTAGGACCAGAAATTTCATCAAACTTCCCAACAACTTGGTCTAGAAGAAGTTTTTGTTGAACTGACAAATCAACTACGCCACAAATAGTCTGCAGCGAAAAAGTTTCAGCCACATCGAAGCGTCCAGCGACAAAATCAGTCTTTGCTCCAAAAGCGTAGCAAAAATCAACACCTAAAATTAGTGTAGACGGAATTGAGTCACAAATAACCGCATCGATGGACCTAGTAATACCATCAATGGTAATGGGTAAGGCAACAGTACCTAAAATATTTTGTAGCTGACCGTCAGCAGTAGTCAAGGTAAGCGGAGACTTATTGTTACACAATTTGAGATCATGTCTCTGAAGTAAATATAAACCGTTGCGCCCAATTAAAGTTTGATTGGCCCCTGTATCGCAAAGAGGGTGAATAGGTTCGCCATTAATATAAATGGTTAAAGAAGGACGGTTGTCAGAAAGTTGTTTAGTAAAGGTGGCTGAAGTATTACAAGTCATACGGCAAAATTCATTCACAGTTCGTAACCAAGATTCCCAAGATAAAGTATCAGCCTTAGTATAATAGTGATAAGGAATAGATCGGCTGTGATATCTACCCTTTACTTCGCGTTTTTTGGATGGCATTTAGGACAAGTAGCAAAATAACTATTTGCATGACCGCAAATATAGCAAAAAATAGTGGTCGTACTTTTCGCACGGTTAGTTCTGGGACCAGGATGTTTAATTGTCATTTGTGCAGTCTGTGTCACAGGTTTTTTAGGAGTAGGCTCGTAAGCCAAGTCGGGTTCCAGTTGCAAGGATGAAGCAGCAGCAGGATTGCGATATTTAATATTCTGTATCTTAACGTCTTCCAGCTTTTTACACAGAAATGCAAGATGTTCAATATCGTGCACTACTGTTAAAGATAATTGAGTAGCGTAAAAAAGTTGCAAGTTTTTTATAATATGCTTAAGTTGAATTGATTCGGATGGATTAACGAGTAAACGATCAAATAAATTAAGCAGCACAGCAATAAAAAGTGAGGGTTTTTCATCGGCCCCCTGCTTGCGCTTCCTAATCTCGTCCCATAACTATTCATCAAAATCAGTAGGCAAAAAATCAGATCGCAACCTAGCTACCAATTCGTGCCAGTTTGAAACCCGGTGATGCATAGCACGGTACCATACTAACCCACGACCCGAGAAAAGGTCAACAGCACTAGAAAATAATTGGTCGTACGAAATGTTACGCGCTACTCTAAGTTCTTCAACACGTTGTAGGAAAGAATTTACCCCCATAGTAGTCGTGTCTCCATTAAATGATAAACCCCATTTGCATACCGGTACAGAAACTAAACCTACATGTCTAGGAAGAGACGTCGTAGAGTAATTAATGTGGTCTAATTCAGTTCGCAAATTAGCAGTAGCTGACATACAAGGTTGTTGTTTAAAAGGAGGATACTGATGTACGTGCTCATCAGAAAAAGATACCCTAGGTCGTTGGAACGTAGATGAAGCTAACCCAGCGGCTTCAACAATATTATCTGCCATAGGTTCAATAGGGTCAGAATTAGGTAGAGTTACTGTATTAACAGAATCGACAAAATTAGTGGCATCAACATTTGAGGGCAAAGGATCTACTTGTAATTGCGAATCGTCATGCTCATTACTAAGTGACTGTAATAAATCTAAGCATTGACTAGTAATAGTAGCATGCTCCTGTTCTAATTCAGAAGATGGTTGTAGCCTAGTTAGTCGTGAATACAAATGCGTCAGCCGCGTATCAAGCCGAGCAAATTCTGAATCAGAAGGTGCCCCCGAGAAAGCAGTAACTAACACCGAAAGTTCAGTTAGTTTGCCTTTACAAGCATCAAGTTCGAATTGTACATCAAAGGGTGCTACTAATTGATAAGCGCTAAGCAACGTAGGGTCAGCCTTTTCTAGTAATAGTTTCGCACGCAAGGTCCTACGACGTTGGTCGACGTTCATACTTTCCACCGTGTCCCTATCTAAGCCCCTGAACAGTAGCTCATAAAGTAATTCGTCAGCACGAAGTGCGTTAACATTCATTTTGAAATAAATAAATTTGGTCAAAATATTAAAGAATTGCAGGTTGCACAGCTGATGTAATACCAAAGTCGAGCCCCACACGTTTGGCGTCAGTGAAACAATAAAGAAGCCAACCTGCAATCGATCACTAATAATAATCAATGGTAGTGTAATCGCAGATCAACCCCCTTATCATTTATACACCACGGTAGCTCTGTAATGTTTGTACTCACCGTAATGACCTAGCTAGCTTAATCTCGGTGGCCTTGGGTCGCAGATTTCTATCATCAGCTGTACTACTGCAAGCTCTTTATAAAAAACACAGGTTTATGAATAGTTAATACATTACGTTTTAAATTTATAAAGCGTAATTTTAAATTTGTAAATTGTAAATCGGAACAATTAATACATTAAGTTTTCAATTTATAAAGCGTAAATTAAATTTGTAACTGGTAAATCGGTTAACGGTGATGAAGCGTCGTTGATATCGATTTCGCCAACAATTCATGGGCAGGCGAAGTTATCATCAAAAGTTGTAATAAGACTAACCTGGTTAGTGATAAAAAAACGTTGCCGGCAGGCGATGAATTGGTCCAAGGTTAGCCGCATCGACCTAGCGGCCGTAACTGCTAATGAAACGAACGCTCCTTGTTACAATCTGGCAAGTTCAGGATAACATTCCAGCAGGAGTTGCGGGCCCAAGCTATTAATTATGGTGCCAATTATGACATCAGACGTGGCATCGATCAGGAAACCCAAATAAGAGGTCGCCCAAAAACGGCGTTCAAAAGTGGCGTTTAAGAGTGACGTTGAAAAATTACGTCAAAGAATAACGTCAAAGAGCTCATAAAAAAACGGGAAATTACTAAAATGAATATCAACAAGTAGCGTAGACATACCTGATTTCAGTTATCAGTCCACAAACAAAATTAATATTGAGGTGCAATAGCACACAAAATGCCTTCTTGGAACAAGTTGCTCCAACCAAAGCGAAAGGTAAAATGACCGCTGCGGCTGGCGCAACTGATAACGAATTATTTTGGGAAAACCAAAATCAGAGAGCTCGCGCAAAGCAAGATTTGATATCGTTTGAAATACAACGAATAATAAGTCAAGTGGGAATATACAGTCTGGCCCGGAAATAAATTGGTAACTGGCGAAACAATTAAGCGAAGGCAAAAATTGTTTCAAAGTAAAACCTTTTTTGAATTGTGTAATTGAGGCCTCTCAGTTTTTTGTTAGGGCCAGCCCTCTTCCTTGCGTTAGTTATTTGCTTAAAGTTACCCGATAGCTATTTAACATGTGTAACTATAAGTTTTGAGTCTTTTAACTTCTCACGTCTGAAAGACGAAAAAAGTATTGTTACGATTTATCTTCTGGGCTATTAAAAATTATACGCCGTTTCTTGTTTTAAGCATTTATTTACAGCAATTTAACTTAACGATTTACAAAAACACAAGAACTATTAATACGGACACACATTATTTATACACTAACAGGAACTATTTCTAACAACAAATACACTTTATTTGTTACACACGACTTCAACACGAATGATTGATATGGCAAGCGTCGCACCTTCAAAGCTAGATTCGAACTGCCCGTTTTTCCCGCGGTCTCACTCGATTCTTCTAGCAAATGCTGACGTATCGCGCGAATTAGTCACCGAGGTCGTTCGCGAATGATCTGGAAGCTGACCCATCTGTCTGCAAGCGACCCGCTTCGAAGGTCGTTACAGTATTGTAATCACGCAAAAATCACATTCCGAGAGTTCTTCAGATCTTCACGTTTCAAGGTCCCTAGATGACGAAGATAAGGTTTTCTTAATTCCGTCTGTCTGTCTGTCTATCTGTCTGTCTGTTGGCAGTATAGCTCAAAAACGATTTGTCGGAAAAAGACGATATTTTGCATTATGATATATCTACCTCGCATGAAACCGGTACAATTTCATACAAATATATACAAGGTGAGCACCTTAAAAAAATTAATTTTTGTTTATTTTTGGGTTAATTTTAAAATAGAAAGTAGTAATAAAACTTTCACATAGGTCAGGCTTTACATTTGCCGAAAATAAGACTCAACCGATACAGGATAATGTCACAAAAGAGTAAAAACGTTTCAACAATAAGCCCGTTCTGTTCAAGAGAGGCGCGCGCCGCACTTATTTCTATAAGGCTTAATTACTTTTCCTAAGTAATAATTATATTTTAAAAATAATTTATGCACGTTTTTGCTGGCTTTTAAGCTCAATTCATACAGTCTATTTTAGCTCTTACTTCTGATCTTTTATTATACGAGAATAAGTTTGATCCGATTGCCAAATTCGAGTAACAATTATTTGAGCACTTTTAAAAAACATATACAGTGCCTCCTTATATAATATTTAAAAAACTGCTTATTGCAGAGTTAATAAAAAATTAAAATATAAGAGACTTAGTGGTCATCACTTTATCAGTTATTAGCGATCCACTATCGTTAAGTTTAACTTAACGTTGCTTTCTGCAACCGGCCCTACGAGTTTCAAAGGAAGTCAGTCCATCTGTTTGAAAATTTTGAGGCGCATCCCCTTTAATTATTGATTGTTATAAAGCTGCAGTTTATTATTTTTATAGTGACTAATTTAATTGCGCATCTATGTCATGAAAGCCTTACCTACTATTTGAAACATTTCAGCAATCAGTGTCTCCCAAAAAACAAAGCAAACACTTAATAACGATATTATTTCAAAAACACTTTACCTGTAATGCAAGAAGTAACTAGAAGAACTTTACAACTTCACTTCCAGTTCGAAATTGTAGTTTTATAACCTCACTTCACTTTATACCACAGATGCGCTTAAAGTAAACAGCTGATTTCTTTAACCACGCTAAACTATAAAACGTCACTTTGAGTGAAACAAGCTAGTGCTAAAAGGCCTACTTTTAGTAGTGGTCGTAGATAATAGCTGTTTATGCAACAAGTGCTAGAAGTCGACGTTATGCACGAGACATGAAAATTATGAAAGAAGCCGAAGCTGAGTTTCATAACATGTCTCGTACATAAACGACTTTTAGCACGCGTTGCATACAATATTTTATCTACGACCTTAATTTTACCGTTATAAATCCATAAATATCGATTTAACAAAGGTTTGCATCTGCGACACTTTTAATTTATGTCATAATAAACAGTAAGCCACGCCGCGCGGGCGATTGTTTGCCACGTCAGTACTGTCAAGGTGAGTTACGAAATGTAATTATTGATACTCCACATCTGACTGTATTCATTACATAATGCTTTAATTATTTCAAAAACACTTTACCTGTAACGCAAGAAGTAACTAGAATAACTTTACAACTTCACTTCCAGTTAGAAATTGTAGTTTTATAACCTCACTTTACTTTATACCACAGATGCGCTTAAAGTAAACAGCTGATTTCTTTAACCACGCTAAACTATAAAAGATCACTTTTAGTGAAACAAGCTAGTGCTAAAAGGCCTACTTTTAGTAGTGGTCGTAGATAATAGTAATTTTTGTATTAAGTGCGCGAAATGAGTGTTTTTTTATGGCGCGTGAGAATGTCAATTTTCGCCGAGACCGTTAGGTCGAGGCAGAAAAAGTCATTCAAACGCGCCATAAAGACACGACTTTTGGCACGGAATACAAACAACGTTTTTTCTACAGCCGGCAAAAAAAGAATAAAAGATTCTCTGCAACAAAATGTGCCGAACTTGGACGATACGAGGTGAGATGGACTAAAAATTTTTGATTTTTATTTTAAGGTTCTGGGATTCGATCCTGCTTGGTTGAAAATAATTTTAAGAATATTTTCAATTTTGAAAAACAAGCAGGCCTTGACAGGGAAGCGAAAACTATTTTATTTTCAGGTAAACTACCATTTTTATTCATGACACGGCAAAATTTTATTAAGAAAAGTTGTCGGGAATGCTAAATTATGGCCCTATACAAACTTTCAGAAAGATCTGTCGACTTAGGAACAACCGTTATTTTTACGTAGATTAAACAATAAAATTGTATTTTATTTTCAGGTAAACTACCGTTTTTGTTTATGATACGGCAAAATGTTATTATAAAAAGTTATTCAGAATAATAAATTATGGTCCTATACAAAATTTCAGAAAGATTTGTCTACTTAGATTAAACCGTCATTTTTAATAAATGCAATTTGTTTAATCTAAAAAATAACGGTTAATGTAAGTCGACAGATCTTTGTGAAATTTTGTATAGGGCCATAAGTTATTATGTCTAAACAACTTTTTTAATAAATGTTGCCGTATCATAAACAAAAATGGTAGTTTACCTGAAAATAAAATAGTTTTTGCTTCCCTGTCAACGCCTACTTGTTTTCAAAAACTGAAAATATTCTTAAAATTCTTTTCAAACCAAGCAGGACCGAATTCCAGAACCTTAAAATAAAATTCAAAAATTGTTAGTCCATCTCACCTCTTGTAACATCAATCCTGGGACACACTGTATGTAGTGTGTCCCCGGATAAAATTAAAAGGGGGAACAAATAGTTATTTATTTAAAAACATTTCTGTCAATAACATACCCCTCTTGTTTTCAAACTTCTGAAAGACATGCAATTTTTAATTTAACTGTTACAGTTGATTCATTATTTATATTTTTAAAAGAAAATATGGAGTTGTCTAAATACAAAGTGAGGCGTCACCCAAGTGCCAACGATTCCAGAATAGTGCACTGGGTATCCGTAATGTTGAACGTACATTGAATTACCATATAGTAAAGTTAATTCATTCACTAAAAAAGTTTTGCAATATCACTAATATCGCTAAATAAGTACTGACTTAAATTGCTTTGAAGCCTATAACTAAGTATAACTTTTCGCGCTAACTACATAGCGGCACCGAGTTCCGTTTTCGAAAAAAAAATCCGCTGTGAGATTAAACGAATTCTATATCCGCGTTAGAACTTAGCCCCAATTTGTAAGTCGCTTTACTACATTTTTAAGCCGAAGGTTGTATTTTAACTAATTTTAGTCAAATTATGCAAACAATTTATAGTAATATCTGGTTTGCACGATGTTCTGTCATTAGTGTTAACTCTATGGGATTCAGGAATCTTCGCAAAGTGGTTGCTGTCTTTGGTTGCTGTCTTCAAGCGGGTCCAGTCTCGTCCCCTCCCCTTCCATCCCATCCCTTTCCTTCTCTTTCCGTCTCGTCCGTTCCGTCCCGCCCCCTCCCGTCTCTTCCCTTCCCGTTCCGTCCCGTAAGCTTCCCTTTCCGTCCAGTCGCGTCCCGTCCCGTCCCGTCCCGTCCCGTCCCGTCCCGTCCCGTCCCCTTCTTTTCCATACCACTCCTTTCCTTCCTTTCCGTCCCATTCCGTTCCGTCTCGCCCCGTCTCGTCTCGTCCCTTTCCGACCCGTCCCGTCCCTTCCCGTGCAGTCCCGTCCCGTCCTTCCCGTTCCGTCCATCCCGTCTCCTCCCCTTCCATCCCACCCCTTCCCTTTCCTTTCCGTCCCTTTCCTTTCCGTCCCTTTCCTTCCTGACCAGTCCGGTTCCGTCCCGTCCCGCCAGTCCAGTCCGTCCCATCCCGTCCCGTTCCTCCCTTATGTCATGTCCACCCTCTTGGACTTAAAATTAAATGCCATTTTCGCAATCAACGTCCCAAATAACCTCAATAACGACACCCATATCGTATTTTAGGCTTATTTACCTCATTTCACCCCCTAAGGGGTTGATTTTCGGAAAATCACGAAATACGTGTTTGCTTATTTGTTTTTAGGAGTACTCTACGAAGTTTCAAGTCGAAATGTCTATTTAATATTATTTCTCCATACAAAATTGAACTCCCATTTTACCCCTTTAGGGGTTGAATTTCGAAATATCCTTCCTTATTCCCTGTATACATCATAAAGAGAACTTCTGTGAAACATTTCAGCTTTCCTCTCCAAGGGTTTGGGTTGATGAGTGAGTGAGTGAGTGAGTCAGGACTTTCAGTTTTATATATATATATACCTAGATTAAATGTTTAATCCTTAAAGAAGGTAATACGGACCAACTCCCACATTCGTATTACTAAAGACAGTGGCGGGTGCACTTTTAGGGGTGCTAGCCTCGCAGCCGTCAACAGCCTATATAGTATTACAAAAAAGTAACTATTCTATAACTGAAAATATATTTTATCATTTATCCTACCGTTATAACAAGGCTTAAGTAATGAGATCCGGAGGCAGCTATTTGATACCGATTAAAACATGTAAAACAACATATGCGAAGTATGTCAATAATACATAAATTATGTGTCAACACATGTGCTCGGTATGAATGCACGGAGCGGCTAGTAGCTTATGAGGGCGATCGAAAATAGGGCCCAAACATATGGCAATTATGGCGGAAATGCTGAATTGAGGTCAGCAGTTTCACTGTGCTCCGAAGGCGAACTGCGCTATCGCTCGCAAGTAGTAAACTGCGGGCTTATTTACAAACATATTCGAGCTCCGAGCACTATTTTGGCAATAAATTAGTTCTTCTTGGTATACTTACAGAACAATGAGAAGCAGCGCGGCCGTTCACAAAACATATCTGACTGTAGAATGCACTATAATTATTAAAATTATTTTATTTTTAATGTTTATTAATAATAATAATAAATTTCCTTTATTTGTTAAAAAAATATAAAATTAAAAAACAATGTTTGTATATTTAGGGTGAGGTTCAGTACACAACGAAAGTTGTGGTCTGCTCTGACACCTAACCCTAATTAGATATTGAATGGATATTCAACAACTTAATAACCCCTAAACGGACAAAAAGAGAAAAAGGAACGGGTTTAACAAATTTTATTTTTTGCGCTGAGTTTATTTAAGATTAAAGTGGCGTAGAAAACTAGTTAATTATATTTTTAACACTTATGTACATTTTTTTGGCGTGTTTGAATAATTTTTGTTCTGTGTATATGATCTTTTCTTTTGGAGTACTAAAATTAAAAATAATTGCTATATTGGAATTAATACATGGCCCGAAAGTAGGTGAGTCATTAATTATTATTTTTTGCTGAGCCCTCAAATACAATTATCACGAGCCGCCACTGTTGAAGAGGTTGACACTTCTCAGTTATTTTGTCAATCAAATACGTCTTTAAAATATTCAATTTTTTTTACATAGTGATCATAAAAGTCGTCTTTTTTTAACGAAAAATCGTATTGAAAATACCACTTTTTTTAAGGAAAAACCGTGAAAAAAATACACTTTTAACTATTTATTGAAAAGTCAATTTGACTTGTAAATTTTGACTAAATTTTGAGTTACAAGAGATCACTATGCAAAAAAACTACGTGTACAACACGTTTTGAAAGTCCCTTTCATTTCATTCATGAAAAAAGTATGACTTTCAAAACTAGTTGTACAAATTACTATTTAACATTCTGTATATGCAATATTATATATTTATACAACAAAGAATTAAAATAGAGCTTTATTCGCCAAGAACGAAGGTTAACAGCCCTGAGCCCGTAGAGCGATGGACTGAAATCTCCTGAGCGAATAAAGATCAATTAATCCTGTGACCTGTATTGAGTGTGTTATATACAATATTTTATTTACTACACTAATTAGCCTTTATTTAGCTTTAATACCCTTTAATTTCAAATCAAGGTATGCATGAATTTTAATCTCTAAGGAGTATTTTATTTCTTAGGGATTAAAGAATTACTCTAGCAACGAGAAGCTAGGGATTAAAATCATACTTGAGTGTGTGTAATAAGTAAACAAATTTAATCTCACATCCATTGAGGGAACGTTAGACGTACCAGATATAGTATGAGATAGTGTAAATTCATCAGAAGAAGCTTATGGAGTTTTGAAGTATGTCCATTGACAGTTATTTGGGTTGTACACTTGGACATTTTAAATTTAATTTGAATTGTTATTGCAAGATTAATAAATATTATACACCAAGTGAATTAAACATATGATTATTCACGAAAAGAGGTTGAGCTCACGAGCACGTAGTGCGAGTGAGATCATATCTTTAAGTTAATAAATGCTTAATTCACGAGGCGTTATATGTTTTTATTCAATTTTGACGAAATTTTGAATTAAAAATTAAAAAATGTTCAAATTAAGATATAAATTTGTCCATTCATCGTCGATTTGATCTAAATTTTAGTAATTATATATTACACACTACAAAGCGAGAGAATAATTGATTGTAAATATTTGTAGAAATAATAAAAATATGTTGTTCTTCATTGAAACTTTTTTAATTCTCTAGTGAATTAAAACACTTTTATTTCACTTGTGAATCTTAGACTGTTTATGAAGGTTGTTATGGAGTTAATAATGTCCCTTTAAACTGTCAAAATTGAATAAAAATCTTTATACTACTACAGACAGATCAATAAAAAAATCAATTAGGGCAGGCTGTGATATGTGTTATACGTTTGGCAGTACTGAAGTGTATTGTCAAATTCGATATTTGCAGGTTAAGTTTTACGTCGGTCTGTGTCAAACAACAAATAAAACCTAACCTACTAACCTCGAATTTGACATAGACTGACAATACACTTCAGTACTGCCAAACGTATAACACATATCACCGCCTGCCCTAATTGGTTTTTTTATTGATCTGTCTGTACAATTATATGCTCTTTGCTACTACTGTATTTTAGAAATAGGAAAAGGTGAATAATAATGATTGGGTTTATTCAACATTTATAGGGGAAAATGCAGAGAATAATACTAGAATAAGGGCCATCTTGTTTTATATCAAATTGATTGCGCAATCAATTAAATTGCGTTCTCCAATTAAATGACTTAATTGAATTGATTCCCGCGAGCACAATTGGTAATTATATTTGAATTATGTTAGTTAAATTTGAACTTTGATTTGCTCCCGGTTTTACGCATGGCAGGCATTTTGTTTTTTGGAACTTGAGCCTTCTCCCGCTACCTGCTCTTTCTCTTTCGCACTTACCTGTTCGAAATTGTTACGAAATCTGACACATTGGCTTGTCATTCAGTGTAAATTCAATTAAATTGATTTTTATTTTAATAATTTGATCTTAGCATAAATTGTATTTACTGTCCATGCAAACATCCCACAAATAGACCCTTCAATTTATATTCAAGTACAAATTGCACATGCTTTTCAACGATAAAATTTATAAGGCCCATTAGCTTATAGTATATTATATACTAAGGGACAAAAGTGCATCATTTGATCCCGAGAGTGAAGTTTATTGCCCGAGACGAAGTCGAGAGCAATAATCACTCTGGACGTGATCTCTTTCTCTGATGGCCTTTGGTTTTATACGTAAACGGGTATAGAAATTGTCGAGTCATATACGAATCGGAAGCACTGATAAATCCCATTTATTTGATGAAGCGCGATTAGATGATCTTAAATAGGATTGCGATAGCTTGCTCACGAGTGAGGATTATCGGTCCTATATTCTTAGAGAACACGATAAACGCTTAACGATATGGAAAAAAACATTCCCTAATTGTTTAGACCAACGTCGTGATGATGAATTGCAAGAAAATTGCAGGATATTGCAAGACCATGTTGCTCGAAGTAATGTGAAATATCTAAAGCATTTTTTGTGAACAAATTCATCAAACTTTTGGCCACAAATATCTTGTGATCTCACTTAAAGTACTTATTGTTCCCTCTCCTGGTAAATTCAATCTAAATATTTTATATACAGGTACTAGGTGCACGCGGTAACTAGATACAGTGACCGTTTTGTCTTAAATTTTTTAACTCTCTCTGTAATCAGTGTTGCCAGATACTTATCTATGGTTTTCTTCGAAGCGAACGCCAAATTTCTTCATAACTCTTCAACCAGGGTGAGAGAGGGGAGGGGGCGGGGGGTTAATGTTTTTTTCAAATTCAGTAAATAAAATTAAACAACTACAAAGAAACAGTAATATTTAATAGCCTATAGTCTATAAAATACATACAATTAAAAAATATTAAAAAATTATCAGAAAAGGAAACAATAATTTCTATTGATAATAGTCTATCTTAACTCACTTATTTATAGAAGGTGGTCGATTTTATAGGGGTTAGGTATTGATAGAGAACAATGGCGCCGTTGAAATACAATACGACAAATTATCAATAGTAATATTCCAAGTGCATGACAAATTACAATTTGATTCGCACTATGGATATTCGACAGAAAATTTCCAGAAAAGCTTTTTTACCGTTAATATCTATTTTTAAATTAGAAAGATTGATTTAATATTAACCTACATACAAAAATTTAAAATTCCAGAATGTATTCGCAATCTGCACCAGTGCAAAAATGCAAAATTGTCGATGTCATTAGCATGTGATTAACTTAAACCTTTAAATTCAAGTTCTCTGATTGGTCCACCATTTTTGAGGGAAATAGTCAAACATAATTAAGCTTATATGTGGTTGGTTCCCTAAAAATAATTCGGTAAATATTTACACGTTAGTAAGTTGCAGTATCAAGCTATTAAGAAAGTCAGGTATTTATAAAGTCCATAATTTTTGTTATTAGTGATGAAGTATCAATTTTTAATAAAAATTCTTCATAATTGGGATAAAAATTGAATTTCGTCTTCTTTTCTTCAAGTGGCAAACTTTATATTAAAATATTTTCATAATGAAGAAATTTATTCAAATATGGCAACACTGCTCTGTATCTAGTTACCGTGTGTACCTGGTACCTGCAGACAATCTATATAGGGGTCTTTATGCAGATATTTTAACTGGTAAAAGATGACAGTAATATAACATGATTAGTCCAATAATGTCTTATGTAAAAATTTAGTTTTCAAAAAAAATCAGGTTAAAAGTTTCTTAAAAAAAGTTTGAAATTCACAAATTAGTTTGAATACATGTAATAACTAAAAACCAAAGGAGCAATTTTTAAATTAATATTTGTATTAAAGTCATCTTTTTTAAAAGTACCTTACAATGAATTTTACCAATGCTGAGAGGTCTAATATGATATTAATTAGTTTTTATAGTTATTGAAACTTATCCGTAGCTCTTCAGCTTTTTTAGAAAAACTTTAACCTGCTTTTTTTGAAAACTAAAAGTTTTTGTGAGAGACATTATTGAACTAATCATATTATTTTACTGTCCTCTGTTAGAAGTTAAAATATTTGTGTAACTAAAGTACGTTTTTTTTCCTATAAAAATTTTCAAGGTCAAGATAAAATTGGTAAAACTGCTTTTTTTAATTATTAGAATAGTATATTATGATACTAGTGTATAAGTACGCCTTTAAATTACGTGCGACGAGTTTAAAAGCACGACGCGCTAGCGGAGTGCTTTTAACTTCGCTAGTGCTTTAATGGCTCTTATACACGAGTAGTATAGGGATACCTTGATTGTGATATCAAATTAATTAGGTCAATTAAAATCGCGAATTAAATTCAATTAAATCCGCGGTTTGACCCAATTAATTTCGCGGATTGCTCTAATTAATCTTCATATGTGCTACTGATTAATCACATATGAAGTTTGATATTTAATTTTCATATGTGCTACTGATTAAATTACGCGGCGGCCATTTTTTAATTTGCTTCCGGAATTACGCGGCGGCCATTTTCAATTTTAGCACGAATATTTGAATTTAAACTTCCCGGGTGTCCGCCATCTTGGTTTTCTGCGTGCGCACTTCTCGCGGCTGTCCTTTTAATTTTGACTTTTCGCGTGAATATTTGAATTTGAAATTTTTCAGATTTTTTTCTAACTCCCATTTGTGAATTTAAACTTCCCGGGTGTCCGCCATCTTGGTTTTCTCGCATTTATTTAATTTAAAAAAGCTATTTGCGTCGGCCCCAAGTGGGATCTGAACCAGCGACCGCAGTATTACGAGTCTAAGGCGTAGCCACCTGAGCTACCCAGAACAACGTAACTGAATGCTATTAAAACTTCAACACTTGCGTGAGGGTTCGACGTCGAGCTCCCTTGTTGTAAACAAACTATTTTTTGAGAAATATGATTTATAAGATTGGAATTGCATAGTCTGTGGTGTTAAATGAGGCGTAGTAATTTAAAAAAACTGATGTTGCAATTGGGCTTGCCAGAATTAATTCTTTTATTTTATAATTTGAGTGAGGAGCATGAATGGATTATCGAGATTTCCATTGTCCCTACCTACTATACAGCTGGAAATTTCCGCTCGACCGTCAAAATTTGAAAGCTATTATTTTTATAATTTGCCCTAACAGAACGTATGCTATCTCACACAATCTTCATTGTTTTCTATAACTTTCTCTTTTTCACTCGTAGTACCGTGATACTGATTAAATTACGCATTAGCTTCTGATTAAATTACGCGGCGGTCATTTTCAATTTTCGCGCTAATATTTGAATTTTAAATTTTTCAGATTTTTTCTAAGTTCTTTTTTTTAAAACAGGTTGAGACATGTGTTTGTGCCTAACAGCGCTTTGTTCGTTTGAACATCCTTGGAGACGATTTTGCTTTGTTTGTCACGGATTATATATACCAGCAATAACATAACATGAACAAGAAGATAACACGTATTGCTTGAGTAAGAAAGAGATAAACATAGTAGCAAATATTGGAGAAGGCTTGACTCTTAATTTTAATTATGTCATTTGTCAACTAAACTTGCCTACTAATATAATTTTTTTGTATGGCTATCTCTTTCTTACTCAAGCGTTGTATTTGCTTGTTCATGCTATCTCATTGCTGTTATATTTTTATCATTTGTCCCGGTATTACAAACCGTCAGTGAAAGTTTGTACTGTACTGCAATTCGTCACGGAGAATGCAGGTATAGACAAGATTCAACCCCATAGGTATATCTTACAAATTTTGTATGACGTAATGCTTCTCCAGTTTTAAAAAGCGGCGGATTATAATTTATGGAACTATTACGCAACAAACTTAAATAAAAATCCTTCGTCGGTATTCATATTTGTTGTAAGGGGCAACTGTCGGAATTCACAAGTTGAACGTATCGTTATAATTTCTTCTATTTCGTACTACCAAATTTCATAAAAGTATAAAAACTACATCTTGTTTTCCAACAAATCGGTACAGGTTTGATGGCACGACGGTCTTTTTAATTTGTAACACCGAGATTGACATGTTTGGTTTTTATTTTATAAGTAAGCGTCTGAAATTGTGTCATTATATCGATCAAAGCTGTATTTTAGTTTTAAAAATTCAAGTATAAATGCAAACCGACGAAAATAAAAACGCAATTGACCACAAATTAACATAAATTTGAATAAAAACAGACAATTTCGTTGAAAAAATGTTCTGACACCATCATTTCATTTAAAATTTTACAAGAAACTGACATGTCACTTTAAATTATACAAAAAACGACATTTTTACTCAATAAGCGATAAAAAAATACGCCATCCCACATCATTTCACTTAAAATTAACACAATTCGTTTTGCAAAGCGCTTTTATAATAACGAAAATGATGTAAAAACAGTTGTAGAGTTATTTCTAAGCATAATTTTGCAAATGTTTTACACTTTTTCTCTAACTTGTTGCAATTTTAGTAAGATTTGAATAAAAACAGCAATTTCATTGAAAAATATTCTTCTACAATCATTTCGAGAAGCAAAATTTCAGCCAAGTAGGCTCGTTGTTCATTTTTATTACGAAGTTCTTGTACTTTTGATGGAAATATATGTATGTTGACTCAAAATTAACATAAATTTGAATAAAAACAGGCAATTTTGTTGAAAAATCTTCTACCACCAACATTTCGATAAACAAAACTTCAGTTACGTGGGCTCTTTGTTCATTTTTATTACGAAAATTCGTCTACAATTGACTAAATATGCATGTGATGACGACAAATTAACTCAAAATTGAACAAAAATCACGCAATTATTACAGATTGATCGATATAATGCTACAATTTAGCATTTTTATTACAAAAATTCTTGTACTTTTGATGGAAATATATGTATGTTGACCACAAATTAACATAATTTTCAATAAAAACAAGCAATTTGGTTGAAAAAAATGTTCTGACACCATCAAAACACGCTATTTCATTGAAAAATCTTCTGACACAAGCATTTCGATAAACAATATTTCAGTTACGTAGGCTTATTGTTCATTTTTATTACGAAAATTAACTCAAAATTGAACAAAAATCACGCAATTACACATCATGTCACATAAATCTTTACAAAAATCGACATCATGTTACATAAATTATACAAAAACTGACATCATGTCACTTGAAATTATACAAAAAACGACATTTTTATTCAACACACGACGAAAATTGAACAAAAATCACCCGATTACACAGCATCTCACATAAATTTTTACAAAAATCGACATCATGTTACATAAACTATGTATAATTTTGCAAATGTTTTACACTTTTTTATAAAATGCATCGCTCAAAATTAAAAGAAATCGCAATTTCGTTGAAAAAATCTTCTACCACAATCATTTCGATAAACAAAATTTAAAAATTCTTGTACTTTCGATGGAAATATGTGTATGTTGACCACAATTTAACATAATTTTGAATAAAAACGCGCAATTTCGTTGAAGAAATGTTCTGACGTCATCATTTCACTTAAAATTTTACAAAAACTGGCATCATGTCACTTGAAATTATACAAAAAACGACATTTTTATTCAATAAGCGATAAAAAATACGCCATCCCACATTATTTCACTTAAAAAATTATCACAATTCGTTTTATAAATCGTTTTGTAAAACGAAAATAATGTAAAAACAGTTTTAGAGTTATTTCTAAGCATAATTTTGCAAATGTTTTACACTTTTTTATAAAATGTATCGCTCAAAATTAAAAGAAATCACAATTTTTTAAATTATATCACACCATTATGAAATCGTAGATTGATTTTTTGAAATTTTACACTTTGTAACAGTAAAATTGTAACAGCCTGCATTGACTAATTATTTGCTTACTTTTGAGCTATGAATAATTACCACTGTTAATGAACTTTTTACTATTAGGCAGCTCAGATGCCAAGGTCCAATTTATTCTCTCAAGAATATAGAAAAGTACATATAACATAAAAGGGATTTATTTGGGTATAACTATTTACATTGTAACATAATAAAAATATTTCCTGTATCTGGTACAAAAAAATTGATCTTGAAGTGTTTTCTGGAGGGATGAACGCCTGGCAGGCAGACAACCCCTTTTGCTTCTCGGGCTGGACGGGTTGCAGGTCGCCAAGATCGTACATGCACCGGGATTGTGGTTGGCGCAAACGTCCTCTAACGGCCAAGACTGTAAACGCAAGAATTCGAGGTTACTTTTATTTACAATTGCCAACTACAATAAATCCGGGTGTAATCTTGTTCATTTCGGGGGCTGTGACTATAAATTGACGTGGGGCGAAGGCCTGACTTGCCCCAACCTAGTCCGCAGTGCCGAAAAAGTCTCTTTCAGCGAGTGAGATGACAGTGTATCAAATTTCTATAGAAACGGTGTTAACCTTCAAATTTGCTAATTAAACCATTGTAATTGTTAAATTAAAGCACTACGGACAGGCTCAGGATGTCTATAAAACAGGATTCCTCTGGGTGAGTAAAGCTCTGAATTTTTATAACAAAATTACTCGGCGCATTTTCCGGTGTTGACCTTGACCTCAAGATAGGTTTACGTGGTTAATTTCGGGATTCGAAACTTTTAGTTTGACGCAAAAGCACTCACAGGGGTTACATGAGATTAATTACCAACTTTCTGAGCGGCGAGTGAAGCTCCTTTAGGTTTTATGAACAGATTTCGTGTTTTGGCTCAATAAGGATTTTGAGGTTATTACTAGAATAAAGAGTGAAGCTCTTTTAAGTTTTACGATTAAGTTTCGTATTGGTTCTTGCGACTAGCGTGGGGAGTGTCTCCAGAGGGGCTTCGAAATAGGGAAAAGACAGGTGTGTATACTAGGAGCCGCTTCTACAGGTTGAGAAAAATTTATAACAGATCGTTTTAGGTAGATAATCACGAAGCCACAAACGATTTTTATTATAGCGAGTTCAGGAAAGTTTAACAGAAATCGAGATTGATTTATAACGAGTCGTTTTAGGTCGATAATCACGAAGCCTCAAACGATTTTTATTACAGCGAGTTCAGGAATGTTTAAAAGAAATCGAGATTGATTTATGCCAAGTCGTTTTAGGTCGATAATCACGAAGCCTCAAACGATTTTTAATACAGCGAGTTCAGGAAAGTTTAACAGAAATCGAGATTGATTTATAACAAGTCGTTTTAGGTCGATAATCACGAATCCTCAAACGATTTTTAATACAGCGAGTTCAGGAAAGTTTAACAGAAATCGAGATTGATTTATAACAAGTCGTTTTAGGTCGATAATCACGAAGCCTCAAACGATTTTTGTTATAGCGAGTTCAGGAAGGTCTCACAGGAATTGCTAGTCGCAGGAATCAAGTATCGGATCGGTTTAAGATCCAGGCCCCGGAGGACCTAGAGCAAGACGCTGGTCAATGTCGGCGGACGCAAGCTGCTCTAACAGCGTGCGTTTTCTATTTATACAATACCCATACCGTTTATCAGTGCTGGAAATTTGGGAGGGATGCGCTGAACCACGTCCTGTCGATGCGGGCGCAGAACGATGATTTTCTCGCGCCTCAGCGATTGTTTTCTAGCTGAATGTGACGAAGTTTTAGCGGGACGAAATTTGAACGCATTCCAATGCGTAGAAATAATAATTTCGGCAGACGCTAACGACACAAAATAACTTCAAATGCTAATATTTTAGCTTTAGATTTTGTAATTATTGCAGATTTGTGAAAAAACAAAAGCAGAGTAGAAGTAAAAAACACAAAAACTTTGTAATAAACAATTATATTGTTCTTATTTCTTGTAATACTTAATAATATAAAAATAAATGTACAACTGAATGTCTTATTTTCTAAAAATCCGCTAGCAATTTACAAAACTGTAGTTTGAGGTGTACAACATTTCAAATTAAAAAAGCTGCAAGTAATAAAATCAGAATTCGTTTACAAGGGCTCGTAGAACAAATTTCATTGTGGCATTTTAAAGTTTAAGATGCTCCCAATCTAGAATTCCTTTCGTTTTTGATGTTGATGACATCTGCCTTAGAGTCGTTTTTCTAACGGCCGTTTTTTGGAGGCGTTTCCTTATCGGCGTTCTTCTGACTGAACCTTTTCGATGTGGACTTGGATGAGTAGCTGGTGTTTTTAATTTATATTCTAAATCGGACTCACAGTTATCAGTTTCCATTTCGGTTTTTCCTGTAGTAACAGTCGGGGCTGGCACTTTTTGCTGCTTAGGTTTAGGCAGCAGCACACGAGCAATGTTAAGGTCTTTGATGTAATCAGCAAACTGTAGGCGTCCGGGTGGATTAATAGTTTTTCGAGGCCTCAGAGTGTCGTGAACTAAATCGACTATGTTAGACGCCGGTAAAATTTCACCCTTTATAGTAACGGTACTCTTGTGATCCCAGCTCACACCGTTTGAGGCACTCAAAATGCGTAGGAAAACTTCAGCTTTTTTCTTAAAAGTTTTGGGAAGTGTAGATAAAACAACGGCATTTGATAGGCTGTTACTGCTTGTTTCAATAGGTATTTTGATTGGCTGCCGTGCCTGGTTTGTGAAATGAAGGAATCCTTATAACACTTGGTTGTACTGCCCTCATTTATCGTGATCAGTTAATTTGGACTTTAAAACTTTTTGCATTTCGTCATCAAGCTGAGATAATATATTTTTTCTTCAAACGTCAGTAAAATGTGACATTATACTGCTTGATTGATGATGCTAAACTGTCACTTCATTGCCATGGCAGATAAAGTAAAAGAGCTTTCTTTTTACGACGTGGAATAGCACCCCAGTATATATACTGGGATAGCACCGAGCAGTTCCGTGCACTTGAATGTGTTGTTCTTTTTACAGAGGGCGCGAAGCTTTAGTGCGCCAGGAATCTACATTCCCCTCGCCCCTAAGGTAGGTTTGGTAAATGCTAGGTTACATTATCTATGACGTCACCCGACGAAGTTTTGTTAGGTTATAAATAACAAATTGTAACATTAGGTATTGTTCTGTGATTGTGACTATATTATTTTAAATAAGAATCGCACACGTAAGTGAAGACTCGTTATTATTCTTTTTATATACTAATTTAATGTTTTTATTGTTTTATAGAAAGATTAAGGCCACTTTCTGAAGAGATATCAATTAGAACAGTATTTGTTTATAATTAATTCAATTCTCCAAATACGTCGCCGCAAACGTTTGATAATAAGCAGAACAATGGAAAGGCAACTACAATGCAGGTGTTACATTTGACGGACCTGAGACGCAACAATTACATACGTTATTATTAAGCCCAGATTGCCGCAAAGCACATGAAGGTAACTAACTGACCGTAGTAAGATAGTAACTGCATTGCTTAATTTTAACTTTTTTTAAGATGCCCAGTTTGCTAGCTCTTTGCTGTTTCATGTCAAATGTCGCAAATAACGTCCACCAAAGTGCCGTAATGACAATAGTTGTTATAGAAATCGACACCAGGGCAGAAACAGTTGTAAATGAAATGGATAATGAAGAAATAACTAAACACGAACAGTTAGAAAATGTGTCTTCACCTGAAATTAGCTAAATCATTTGAAATTCCTAAGTCAAATGTTAAAATCATTTATTAAATTAAAACTTATTTAAAGTAAACTACGTAAATCATTTGAAAATCGTAACTTAATTTTTAACAAATCATTTATTAAATTAAACTTATCATGTATTGAATTAAACTTATATCATTTATTAAATTAAACTTATCATTTATCAAATTAAACTTATTTATAAAAATTCAAATTAAATACACAATGCCATGAATTTTGAAAGTTAAATCCGCTCATTGCTTCAGCGACGGCTGAACTTGAACTTGATGCACTTACAGCAGCTTTTGGAAGGGTTGCATTGATCACTTCAGTTACGGCCAGACTTCTTGATGGGCCCGGTGCATTTACCTCAGGAGTCACAACATTGGTATTTGGGCAGAAAATTTTCATAGCCACGTCTTGCTTGTGAGTCAGAGATTCCTCTATATAGCCCTCAGCGACGGTAGAACTTTTCCACCCTCAATGTCTTTTCAAGCTAGTAATATTGGCTCCACCATCAACGAGTAGTGTTGCTGATGTTCGTCTCAAACAGTGGCCTGTATATTCGCTGCAATTTGGTAGTTTTAAAAAGGACGCCACCTCCCTTGGAACACTACCAATTTTATGCAACCCCATCACTGCCCGATGGCATTTTCCATTCTGATATTTTAAAAAAAATTGAGATTCTTCCATATTTTCGGGACGCAATGAAGTGTACTTCCGGTAAATATCTATGAATTTGTCTCCGACTATAGTAAATGATCTAGGTTTTCTTGTTTTACTGTCTGGAATTTTTACCAAAATTAAAGATCCCAAGTCTTCAAAGTAATCAGTCCTCATTTTGACCATTTCGTCGCAACGACAAGCTCCTGCTATTCCAATAACCAACACAATCTGAAAAATATAAAATACTAAAATCTGTTTGTATATTACCTATTATTTTACCTTCAATCCCAAGTACTGTTGATCAGAGGCGTCAGACAAAAATTTATCAAATTCCTTTTTCGTGAATACTCGCGATTTCTTTGGGGTGTAACATTCGTTTTGTTTTTTTAGAAACGCACGTAATTTCAAGAAGTTGCCAATGTTTATCCCATGTTTAATATTCATTAGAGATCTAATCATTGAATAATTCGACCATAATGATGAACTCTTCATTTTCAACTCGGTTCTCAAATACAAAAAATAAGCCAGAAATACATTTTCGGTAAAGGTTTTTGCACTTTTCTTGTCGCACCAACTTATAAAACGGGAATATGCAGCTTCATAAATATTGGCCGATTTTGTAGGCACCAAATCATTTATAGCCGTCTTGGCGGCCTTTGCTATTTCAGGTGGGGTACACTGATCAGTTTCTGACATATTTAAAGCTACAATGTTATTACATTTACTCAATAAACTTGTATATAATTGCAAAATATAGCCACTTACAGATTCTCTCCAAATTGAAGCAGGTTAACTGACAGACGAATTGTTTTCAGATTTTGTTTTGTTTATAGTGTAGTGCTCTCCAAAGCACACTACATTTATCAGTCTACCCAATCTTCTACCTTAAAATAATTCCTGGTTTTTTCACATTTCTTAAATAATTTGTTATAAACGTTTGAAGAAAAAATAGTATATGTTATTCGGAGCAAAAGTATCTTTATGTGGCTCGGCTGTACTTATCTGCCTCGCAAGCTCGGCAGATAAACTGTCCAGCCACGCCACATAAAATATAACGTTTGCTCCTAATAACATAATATACTATTTCTCCGCATTATCGCCAGACTTAAGGCGTTGGACAAATTCCGGCGATACAACCAACATCTTCCGCGCTTGGTCCATTTTAGTCGAAAAAGGAGCTCAGCCGTTTGTTCTGGTAGAGGCGTCATGAATAAACTAACTTAAAATCAAGACTTTCATAATAAATATATAAAAAAAATATGACAGGTACGAGAATCGAACCCGTATTCTCTCTCGAGATCAGAGCTTAAATCTGATGCCTTAACCATTCGGCCAACCTGCCTCCCTGTATAAACGAGCACTCTCTGCATAATTAAGAAAGAAAACATATAGTTTAAAAGCCTTCTATTTGCAATTTGATACAATATTTAATATAAATTAAGACATGTACAAATTTCTAAATAGGGTTTGATATATATTTATCGAAGGAGTTGCTTCTTAGCTGACGTTTTATTACTATTTGTCGTGATTCGTCATCGTTGAATTTTACAGGAACCAACCTGTCTGCTGTGTGACGTACGCAATGTCTCCATCCCTTTTTATTTTTAAAATTTATAAAACCAGAGGTCCAAACTGCTGCCGCACTAACTCGTTTTAAACCATTGTACTCTGTTATTACATAGCAGACAGGTTGGTTCTTGTAAAATTCAACGATTACGAATCACGACAAATAGTAAAAAAACGTCAGCTCAGGAGCAACTCCTTCGATAAATATATATCAAACCCTATTTAGAAATTTGTACATGTCTTAATTTATATTAAATATTGTATCAAATTGCAAATAGAAGGCTTTTAAACTATATGTTTTCTTTCTTAATTATGCAGAGAGTGCTCGTTTATACAGGGAGGCAGGTTGGCCGAATGGTTAAGGCGTCAGATTTAAGCTCTGATCTCGAGAGAGAATACGGGTTCGATTCCCGTACCTGTCATATTGTTTTTTATATATTTATTACGAAAGTCTTGATTTTAAGTTAGTTTATTCATGGCGGCTCTACCAGAACAAACGGCTGAGCTCCTTTTTCGACTAAAATGGACCAAGCGCGGAAGATGTTGGTTGTATCGCCGGAATTTGTCCAACGCCTTAAGTCTGGCGATAATGCGGAGAAAAATATATTATCTCAGCTTGATGACGAAATGCAAAAAGTTTTAAAGCCCAAATTAACTGATCACGATAAATGAGGGCAGTACAACCAAGTGTTACAAAGATTCCTTCATTTCACAAACCAGGCACGGCAGCCAATCAAAATACCTATTGAAACAAGCAGTAACAGCCTATCAAATGCCGTTGTTTTATCTACACTTCCCAAAACTTTTAAGAAAAAAGCTGAAGTCTTCCTACGCATTTTGAGTGCCTCAAACGATGTGAGCTGGGATCACAAGGGTACCGTTACTATAAAGGGTGAAATTTTACCGGCGTCTAACATAGTCGATTTAGTTCACGACACTCTGAGGCCTCGAAAAACTATTAATCCACCCGGACGCCTACAGTTTGATGATTACATCAAAGACCTTAACGTTGCTCATGTGCTGCTGCCTAAACCTAAGCAGCAAAAAGTGCCAGCCCCGACTGTTACTACAGGAAAAACCGAAATGGAAACTGATAGCTGCGAGTCCGATTTAGAATATAAATTAAAAACATCAGCTACTCATCCAATTCCACATCGAAAAGCTTCAGTCAGAAGAACGCCGATAAAGAAACGCCGATAAAGAAACGCCTCCAAAAAAGGGACGTTAGAAAAACGACTCTAAGGCAGATGTCATCAACATCAAAAACGAAGGGAATTCTAGATTGGGAGCATCTTAAACTTTAAAATGCCACAATGAAATTTGTTCTACGATCCCTTGTAAACGAATTCTGAAATGTTGTACACCTCAAACTACAGTTTTGTAAATTGCTAGCGGATTTTTAGAAAATAAGAGATTCAGTTGTACATTTATTTTTATATTATTAAGTATTATATGAAATAAGAACAATATATTTGTTTATTACAAAGTTTTTGTGTTTTTTATTTCTACTCTGCTTTTGTTTTTTCACGAATCTGCAATAATTACAAAATCTAAAGCTAAAATATTAGTATTTGAAGTTATTTTACTGTTACAAAATGTAAAATTTCAAAAAATCAATCTACGATTTCATAATGGTGTGATATAATTTAAAAAAATGTGATTTCTTTTAATTTTGAGCGATACATTTTATAAAAAAGTGTAAAACATTTGCTTTTTCCGCACTGCGGACTAGGTTGGGGCAAGTCAGGCCTTCGCCCCACGTCAATTTATAGTCACAGCCCCCGAAATGAACAAGATTACACCCGGATTTATTGTAGTTGGCAATTGTAAATAAAAGTAACCTCGAATTCTTGCGTTTACAGTCTTGGCCGCTAGAGGACGTTTGCGCCAACCACAATCCCGGTGCGTGTACGATCTTGGTGACCTGCAACCCGTCCAGCCCGAGAAGCAAAAGGGGTTGTCTGCCTGCCAGGCGTTCATCCCTCCAGAAAACACTTCAAGATCAATTTTTTTGTACCAGATACAGGAAATATTTTTAATATGTTACAAAGTAAATAGTTATACTCAAATAAATCCCTTTTATGTTATATGTACTTTTCTATATACTTGAGAGAATAAATTGGACCTTGACATCTGAGCTGCCTAATAGTAAGAAGTTCATTAACAGTGGTAATTATTCATAGCTCAAAAGTAAGCAAATAATTAGTCAATGCAGGCTGTTACAATTTTACTGTTACAAAGTGTAAAATTTCAAAAAATCAATCTACGATTTCATATGGTGTGATATAATTTAAAAAATTGTGATTTCTTTTAATTTTGAGCGATACATTTTATAAAAAAGTGTAAAACATTTGCAAAATTATGCTTAGAAATGACTCTGAAACTGTTTTTACATTATTTTCGTTTTACAAAACGATTTATAAAACGAATTGTGATAATTTTTTAATTGAAATAATGTGGGATGGCGTATTTTTTATCGCTTATTGAATAAAAATGTCGTTTTTTGTATAATTTCAAGTGACATGATGCCAGTTTTTGTAAAATTTTAAGTGAAATGATGGTGTCAGAACATTTTTTTCAACGAAATTGCGCGTTTTTATTCAAAATTATGTTAAATTGTGGTCAACATACACATATTTCCATCAAAAGTACAAGAATTTTTAAATTTTGTTTATCGAAATGATTGTGGTAGAAGATTTTTTCAACGAAATTGCGATTTCTTTTAATTTTGAGCGATGCATTTTATAAAAAAGTGTAAAACATTTGCAAAATTATACATAGTTTATGTAACATGATGTCGATTTTTGTAAAAATTTATGTGAGATGCTGTGTAATCGGGTGATTTTTGTTCAATTTTCGTCGTGTGTTGAATAAAAATGTCGTTTTTTGTATAATTTCAAGTGACATGATGTCAGTTTTTGTATAATTTATGTAACACGATGTCGATTTTTGTAAAGATTTATGTGACATGATGTGTAATTGCGTGATTTTTGTTCAATTTTGAGTTAATTTTCGTAATAAAAATGAACAATAAGCCTACGTAACTGAAATATTGTTAATCGAAATGCTTGTGTCAGAAGATTTTTCAATGAAATAGCGTGTTTTGATGGTGTCAGAACATTTTTTCAACGAAATTGCTTGTTTTTATTGAAAATTATGTTAATTTGTGGTCAACATACATATATTTCCATCAAAAGTACAAAAATTTTTGTAATAAAAATGCTAAATTGTAGCATTATATCGATCAATCTGTAATAATTGCGTGATTTTTGTTCAATTTTGAGTTAATTTGTCGTCATCACATGCATATTTAGTCAATTGTACACGAATTTTAGTAATAAAAATAAACAAAGAGCCCACGTAACTAAAGTTTTGTTTATCGAAATGTTGGTGGTAGAAGATTTTTCAACAAAATTGCCTGTTTTTATTCAAATTTATGTTAATTTTGAGTCAACATACATATATTTCCATCAAAAGTACAAGAACTTAGTAATAAAAGTGAACAACGAGCCTACTTGGCTGAAATTTTGCTTCTCGAAATGATTGTAGCAGAATATTTTTCAATGAAATAGCTGTTTTTATTCAAATCTTACTAAAATTGCAACAAGTTAGAGAAAAAGTGTAAAACATTTGCAAAATTATGCTTAGAAATAACTCTACAACTGTTTTTACATCATTTTCGTTATTATAAAAGCGCTTTTCAAATCGAATTGTGATAATTTTAAGTGAAATGATGTGGGGTGGCGTATTTTTTATCGCTTATTGAATAAAAATTTCGTTTTTTGTATAATTTAAAGTGACATGTCAGTTTCTTGTAAAATTTTAAGTGAAATGATGGTGTCAGAACATTTTTTCAACGAAATTGTCTGTTTTTTTTCAAATTTATGTTAATTTGTGGTCAATTGCGTTTTTATTTTTGTTTGTTTGCATTTATACTTGAATTTTTAAAACTAAAATACAGTTTTGATCGATATAATGACACAATTTCAGACGCTTACTTATAAAATAAAAACCAAACATGTCAATCTCGGTGTTACAAATTAAAAAGACCGTCGTGCCATCAAACCTGTACCGATTTGTTGGAAAACAAGATGTAGTTTTTATACTTTTATGAAATTTGGTAGTACGAAATAGAAGAAATTATAACGATACGTTCAACTTGTGGATTTCGACAGTTGCCCCTTACAACAAATATGAATACCGACGAAGGATTTTTATTTAAGTTTGTTGCGTAATAGTTCCATAAATTATAATCCGCCGCTTTTTAAAACTGGAGAAGCATTACGCCATACAAAATTTGTAAGATATACCTATGGGGTTGAATCTTGTCTATACCTGCATTCTCCGTGACGAATTGCAGTACAGTACAAACTTTCACTGACGGTTTGTAATACCGGGACAAATGATAAAAATATAACAGCAATGAGATAGCATGAACAAGCAAATACAACGCTTGAGTAAGAAAGAGATAGCGATACAAAAAAATTATATTAGTAGGCATGTTTAGTTGACAAATGACATAATTAAAATTAAGAGTCAAGCCTTCTCCAATATTTGCTACTATGTTTATCTCTTTCTTACTCAAGCAATACGTGTTATTTTCTTGTTCATGTTATCTTATTGCTGGTATATATATAAAAATAATAGCTTTCAAATTTTGACGGTCGAGAGGAAATTTCCAGCTTGTATAGTAGGTAGGGACAATGGAAATCTCGATAATCCATTCATGCGCCTCACTCAAATTGTAAAATAAAAGAATTAATTCTGGCAAGCCCACTTGCATAATCAGTTTTTTTAAATTACGACCCCTCATTTAACACCACAGACTATGCAATTCCAATCTTATAAATCATATTTCTCAAAAAATAGTTTGTTTACAACAAGGGAGCTCGACGTCGAACCCGCACGCAAGTGTTGAAGTTTTAATAGCATTCAGTTACGTTGTTCTGGGTAGCTCAGGTGGCTACGCCTTAGACTCGTAATACTGCGGTGGCTGGTTCAGATCCCACTTGGGGCCGACGCAAATAGCTTTTTTAAATTAAATAAATGCGAGAAAACCAAGATGGCGGACACGCGGGAAGTTTAAATTCACAAATCTGAAAAATTTCAAATTCAAATATTCGCGCTAAAATTGAAAATGGCCGCCGCATAATTCCGGAAGCAAATTAAAAAATGGCCGCCGCGTAATTTAATCAGTAGCACATATGAAAATTAAATATCAAACTTCATATGTGATTAATCAGTAGCACATATGAAGATTAATTAGAGCAATCCGCGAAATTAATTGGGTCAAACCGCGGATTTAATTGAATTTAATTCGCGATTTTAATTGACCTAATTAATTTGATATCACAATCAAGGTATCCCTATACTACTTACACGTGTATCATACGCTATTTTTTCTACTATCGCAACAGAAATATAAAAACTTAGTTCGGTGGCACTTTTTCCGTTACAATGTGTTAGATATTCTAGGTTATGTTGACACTCAAACTTACGGCAAAGCGTATTTTAATGTAGTATTAAAACACGCCTCCAATGGCAACGTGCGAATAAGACGTATTTCGGGCGCTAATATTAAGAGTGCTACAAACGTCGCTTTTGACACTAGAAACAGTGTAAAAAGTTGTCATTTTGACACGATCGTAGAAAAAATGTATTTTCATCAAGTTTTTCTGTAAACGACTTGTGTCATTTTGACATTCAAAAAATTGTCATGCTATATTACCTAAAAAACAAAACTCTTAATGCCAGATTTTAAATTTCCCACCAATTTTTAGTTCTAAAACGTTACTAAAACAAATTCTACCAACATATTTTTACTTCCTTTTTACTTTAAACTACTAAGACTGTAATGTTCCATTTTTCGCACCATAAATACATAGTCCGAGAAATGTAATTTTTGACATCAGTAGGAAATAAAGGTAGTATTAGATAAGCCCCAAAAATTCGAAATTCGACTACCATTTCCTAAAGGAGGCTATTATTTTACACTTTACATATGTCAAAAGCATGTTGTTATTGCATACTATGCAATAAAAATATTATTGCACACATCTGTCACTTTGTTGCATACTTCTGTCAAAACTGTTTATTAAATTTGGGAGTTTTCAATTTAAAACAATGAAAGCATACACAACGTGATTTTTAATCAGTTTTCAATTTGAAATGACGTTGAAGTATCGTAATCTTTTTTAGTAAAAATATGTGGTAGTCGAAAAAATTATGTATACAACTCGTATCTAAAACTTCTTTTTTGCACTTGTGAGACTTTCTCACGCGTGCAGAAAAGTGGCACATTAGCTACTGGTTGTATAAATAACTATTGTTTTGGACTATCCACCTATTTTTACTTGTTTTTGGGTTCGTTATCTGTGATGATAAGGTCAACTTCCCGTGTCCTTGTTGGTTGGTACGACAACAACAAAACAACAAGCCCGTTATGAGTATAACGTCCTAGGACTGTTATAGAATATTTGTATGTATTTAGTTACCATAGAAACAACAATCACCCACTTTATCTAGGCAAACAATATTTGTCATTTTCAAAGGTACTTTTATTTTTATTAGTTGATAGCGCAAAAAATGATATACGAGAATCGATCGTAAGTGCTTTACTGGGACAGTCCTCAACATATAGCAAAACGAGGCCCGAAGAGCCGAGTTTTTTTCGACCTGTTCTAAAGTACTTACCGATTTTGTAACGTAATATACTATACAGGGTGTCCCAAAAAGAATGGGACACCGATTAGTCATAGATTCACTACGTTATAATAAATCGATTAAACCTAATATACCTTAGTACAAAGTCGCTTCAGTAAGAAGTTATAGGGCCTTGAAGTTCAATTTTTTATTTTTTTGTTAATTTCCACAAATGTAAAGATATCGATTTGAATTTTGATATAAATGCTTACTATTCTTTTTCGTGTGCGTGGTCTCCAGTCCATTATCTTCCTAGTCCATCGGTCATCCCGGCATCGCGAAATGTGTCCCGCCCATCTCCATTTTAGTATTGCGATTCTGGAGGCAACGTCAGTGACTTTTGTAGTGTTTCTAATCCACTGGTTTGTCATTTTGTCACGCAGTGTTATATTCAGCATAGCTCTTTCCATAGCTCTCTGACTTACTACTAATTTCTTCATTAGTCCCTTTGTTAGGGACCACGTTTCGGAAGCATAGGTGATGACTGGTAGCACACATTCTTCATATACTTTAGTTTTAAGACACTGAGGTAGTTCTGATTTAAAGACGTTTTGTAACTTCCCGAACGCAGCCCAGCCTAATTTGATTCTTCTTGCAACTTCCTTCGCTTGAACTTCTTTGCTTATTGTTATTACTTGCCCTAAGTATATGTACCCTGGGACCTCGTCAATATCATTGTCTTTTATTTTTATGTTTGGTGTAACATCAAAATTTGCCATCACTTTAGTTTTGTCCAGGTTCATACGTAGTCCAACTAGTTCTGAAGCCTTGTATAATTGACTTACCATATCCTGCATATCTTGCTGATTTTCTGCAAATAGCACTATATCATCGGCATATCGTAGGTGTGATAGATATTCTCCATTTATATTTATACCTTTTGTATCCCACATTAAGGTTTTAAAAAGATCTTCTACAGCACTTGTGAATAACTTAGGTGAAAGTACAT
>OW679200.1:141603901-141770528 GCA_940337035.1 Agriotes lineatus
TAGGCTACCAAGTGTTCCTTATTATCCCCAAAATAATTACTATGGGTAATTTGTGTTTCATATTGAGATAGTATTATTAACCTTAAAGATGTTTTGAAATCTCGTGGTCCGGGTATTGGTGTTCTACTTCGAATTGCAGAAAAAAGATTTTCAATACCATCTTGCGTTAAACGACCAGGTAAGAAAAATCGGAATTTATCCGCATTTAAATAATTTTCTTGTAAATCCAGAGCTGTTTGTGGTGACAAAAGTAATCCACACTGAAATGGCTGGCATTTTCCACCATTTACTTTTATACTGCGTACAATGTCCATAAAATCATTTAAAAAACAAAGTGTTTCTTAGTAATTTTCCTCGTTATTGTTTATAAATAAAGCCATGTGTAGATGGCGGGCTGTCATCAAGCTGAACCATTTGTACATAAGTTTACAAAACCAAGCTGTAGTATCATCTACAGGATTCAGCTTATTTTTCATTATAAGATATTGTATGGCTGCTGCTGTTTTGTGGTGTAATAATGCATGAGCGGTGTTAACATTCATTTTCTCGAAATGGTTTGGGTTGAAAATGTTTGCTTTTAATTTTGGTGCCATTTTAAGTTCTTCGTGGCGTTCCATTTCAAATGTTTCCTCTACAATTGCAAGATTTATACAGTCTGAAGGTAGTTTATATTTTTGCACAGTTTTCTCGTCCAGATAAAATTTCTTATACTTAATTAGTGAATTCGCAATATTTTTATACACATGAACCGGATCTGGCATTATGTAAAGGTTTTTTTGTGCTGAAATAGGATGCTGACAAACATTTTTAATTTTTCCTTGTCTGTGTGCTGTAATATTTAATTTCCGCCCAATGGCTCTATTCTGTGGACCCATATCTGAAATTACTGATCTTATAGTTACGCCTATTTCATTGGCTCGTCTAATTATATATAAGATTTTTTCCAGTGCCTCATCCGAACTGTATGAATTTGCTGTGTATTCATAGACAATGACTTGCTTCCAATGGCTAGTCACTCCTGAAAGCATAAACACCAAAGCGTGGGTTGCTATTTCTTCAGAACTGTTTTTATTTCCGCTTAACTTGATCGTTGGTCTTCCTACTACTTTTTACTTTCCCATACCCATAGGTATAGGGAAGTCTTGGAATCATGAAAATTTTGGAAATCGAGATTTTCACAGAAATATCCGTTTTGGGCCTCTAGGAACCCAAAAAAGTGGTTTTTAAAGAATGTCTGTCTGTGTGTGGGTGTGTGGGTGGGTGACGCTCCTACAGCCGAAAGTATTGCTCCGATTTTGATGCGCTTTGGAATGCGGGGGTGTATCGAAAATTCATCGACAAAATAAGCTTTTCAAAAAAATCCCAAACCGGAAGCGGAAGTTACGCATGTTTTTTTGGTATCACTGTTTTCGTGATTAAAACTTTGACAATTTTATCGCGGATAACGATAGAAGGTCATAAGACAAATCTGTTAGTTTTTTGCCGAACTCGCTAGGTTTAAAATGAAGGGCGCTATGATTTTTTGAAAATTTTGAGTTTACGCCCTATTACTCAAAAACGGTTGAATCGATTCAATTGATTTTTTTTTTTCTGAATAGTATATGAAGGCTAACATGAGGTGATATAAAAAGTGTTTTGAAAAATATTGAGGGGCCTAAATTACAAATTTTCAAAATTTTGGAAATTTTCTAAAAATCATTTCTCAAAAACTGCCACAGGAATTTGTTTAAACTTCATACACTGATAGACCCCGAAAAGGGCTATCGATCTGTTTTTTAAAGAATCTCATGAATTATCTGTGGCGCCCTCTACGAAGCTTTGAAGTTTGAAAATGTAAATCCCTTTAATTAATAAACAAAACAAGATAGGTAGCTGGGGTTTTCACTGAATTGCTCAGTGCATAATGGAGCATATGAATATGCAAAAAAATATTACACTCGTGGATATATGTAAGCGCACCGGCTCTCTCCCCCCTCTATTTTTGAAAAATATTTTTTTTATTCTAACGGTTGTTATATTTTTGCGTCAAAGAATCTTTTTCCGCGAAAATAAAAAAATCGATTTTGTATGCCCTAGAAAATATAATTTCCAGGTACTTGAAAATTTCACCTCGGTGCTACAGCCGTTTTGAGGAAAATAATACATAAACTAGCACAGTGGCGGCTTGTCCACTTGGCGCCATCTACAGAAGCTTGGTGGTCACGTTTTGAACTACACATTCTTTTATATTTACCCGCAATTTACGTGAAAGTGTAAACGCTTATCACGGTGAAGACGTGAGTCATCGAGTTGAAATTTTGATATGTTGTAAAGACTGTTGAATAAAGACGATATGAACAGTTTCCAGTATGGGAAAGTCCAGGGAGGTAGTCACGTCCACTTTTATTTTGTACTATTGTCGTACTGTAGACCTGGCTGTATTGCCATTTCATCCAACAGCAATGACGCATGTTTCTCTTCGCTTTTAAAATTATGATACCTAAAGTGCAAGAAAAATTTTAATTTTTTTTTTAAATATCAGTTACTTACCTTTAGTTCTAAAAGGTGAAAAACTTCTAAAACCCCTGACTTGGATAAGGCAATCCCTGTTTTTTAATCTCTTATATCCCTTAGCACCACAAGCCATATACTCGTATATAGTGGAGTAGATCTGGCGAAAAAAAACCCGAGAAACGAACTCTCTCTTTTCGAATTTTTGTTTTGTGTTTTCATAGAGTCGGGGTCTCTCTTTCAGATGATCACTATGGGAAGACTACCGGAGGTGCGAAGTCGGGGGAAATTACCGTTCAAATATATGGGGAAACGGGTTTTTCGCGAATAACTCGCTGAGTTTCATCCCGATCGGAACAGTTTATCGGAGATGAAATGAAGGGCTCACAAATACAAACAAAATGAACTTTGGTTGGTCGAAATCGGTCTAGCGGTTCGCGAGATATTGCGTTTTGAAGGTCGAAAAACTGCGCCCGGAATTGACCTAGCGACTTTATTTTTTTCCCTGTTAGGTAATCACAATCAAAATAGTTTGTCCAAATTTCAAGTCGTTAGGTCAATTAGGAGGGGAGGGGGAGGGAAAACAATAAGAAACTTTGTTTGGAGTGAACTTTTTTATTTATTGGACGATCCGGATCATCCAAACTGGAAAATCTTCGTTAATTTTTTCGCTATAAGATGAGTTGGGGGTGACCAACATTTTCGCGAAAATGGGGAAATGGCGTGCAATTTTCCGATTTCGAAAATTTTATTTCTTTATTTTCGCGGTGAAGGAGTGGAGTGGGAGACAATTTTTTTGTCACCAGATTGAATTTTTTTCCCTTGAAAATGAGTCTCCTAAGAACCCGGTAGGATAATTATTAAGGGAGGGAGAGAGGTGAACGCGTTTCGCCCTGTAGAAGAGCAAGGGATAGGGCTAGCGACTTCGGGCAAGGCTCATTCTCAAGGGTAATCAATTACCTTTCATTATTTTTTTTTATCGCGAAGCGCTATCTTGGTTGGCGTGATATGTTTATCACGGCGAGCGCGAGATGCCGGCGGCGGAGCCTAGCGCTCCCTCTCCTCTGTCTACTCTCTTACAAATACATATTAACGCTCTTCTCGTCTGTTTGTACCGGTGAGCGGGAACTCCTGATAAACATATCACGCGCGCGTGTAGCCCCTAATCAAGATAGCGCTTCGCGATAAAAAAAACCATGAAAGGGAATTGATTACCCTTGAGAATGAGCCCTGCCCGAAGTCGCTAGACTTATCCCTTGCCCTTCCTTCTACAGGGCAAAACGCGTTCACCTCTCTCCTTCCCTTAATAATTGTCCTACCGGGTTCTTAGGGGGCTCATTTTCAAGGGAAAAAAAATGCAATCGGGTAACAAAAAAAATTGTCTCCCACTCCACTCCTTCACCGCGAAAATGAAGAAATAAAATTTTGAAAATCGGAAAATTGCCCGCCATTTCCCCATTTTCACGAAAATCTTGGTCACCTTTGACTCATCTTGTAGCGAAAACATTAACGAAGATATTCCAGTTTGGATGACCCGGATCGGCCAATAAATAAAAAAGTTCGCCCCGATCAAAGTTTTTTTATTGTTTTCCTTCTCCCTTCCCTCCTCATTGACCTAGCGACTTGAAATTTGGACAAACTATTTTGATTGTAATTACCTAACAGGAAAAAAAAATGGGCTAGGTCAATATCTTCTCTGCGAAAAACGCGAACACGGCCCGCGGAGGGTTCCCGCCGCGGCGAAATTCCGGACGTAGTTTTTCGACCTTCAAAACGCAATATCTCGCGAACCGCTGGACCGATTTCGACCAACCAAAGTTCATTTTGTTTGTATTTGTGAGCCCTTTATTTCACCTCGTATAAACTGTTTCGATCAGGATGAAACTCAGCGAGTTATTCGCGAAAAACCCTTTTCCCCATATCTTTGAACGGTAATTTTTCCCGCCTTCGCACCTCCTGTAGTCTTCCCATAGTGATCATCTGAAAGAGGGTTCCCGACTCTATGAAATCACAAAAAAAAAATCGAAAAAAGAGAGTTTGTTTCCAAACCCAGATCTACTCCACTAATAATTTAAGACCTTTTCTGATGGTTTCCTCTGACCACTCTACGCCTCTGTGTGTCCTTTTTTAAAAAGTCGGTTTGATCGGAATTCAAGACCGCATTATACTTTTCCTCCATTTGCTCAATTCTTTTTCTAAGAAATTAATTTTCTTATATGCCCTTTTTAATTTGTTTTTAAGGTCATGAAACTGTAAATTGCGGAAGTAATCTTCATTCTCACCGCTACTTAACACTGAGACTTCTTGAATTTCGTCACTTGTAAAATAATTTTCTTTGTAGTATACTGTATATCTAACTCACTTTTCATATTTAGCTACCACAATTACTTAAATTTCTGGTAGGTGACTGTGTAGTAGAGCTCGCAGACGTATAAGATTCAGCTAAAAATAATAGTTATATATTATATTATATAAAACAACTGTTACATATTAGATTTTTGCTTACGTATTCTTGCTTTTTTTTGGAGGAGGGCTGTAAGAAGTTTCCGTTCTAACGGTAGGAAAGGAATTCCACTTTAAAAACTTTTATTTGTTCCTCAATTGTAAACATCAATTTATCAAGTCACTCTATTCACCTTGAAAATGTTTCTTAACTGGCTAGCCAGTAAAAAATTTACTGGCTAGCCAGTTATATTTTACAAGCGTGCTCATAGATAAATGCTAGCGTGCAAAGCCAGAGTTGTCTTCCTTAGTATGTGTCATATTGATGAATTTAGTTGCTTGTCAGTGTGACATTTTGAATAAATGGTAAATTTCTAGTTATTTACAAGTGAGAAACAAATAAAATATTCAACAAAACACACCAGGTAACCATTTTTACTGGCTCAAGGATATGACAGGCTCGCCTAACGGCTCGCCAGTCATCCCAATCCTATCGCCAGTAAAAACTGTTTTACCTGGCTTGTAATGTTATAGTATTTAACATTACAAGCCAGGTAAAACAGGTTTTACTGGCGATAGGATTGGGATGACTGGCGAGCCGTTAGGCGAGCCTGTCATATCCTTGAGCCAGTAAAAATGGTTACCTGGCGTGTATTGTTGAATGTTTTATTTGTTCCTCACTTGTAAATAACTAGAAATTTATCATTTATGCAAAATGTCAAACTGACATGCAAATAAATTAATCAATATGACACATACTAAGGAAGACAACTCTGGCTTTGCACGCTATCATTTATCTATGAGCACGCTTGTAAAATATAACTGGCTAGCCAGTAAAAAATTTACTGGCTAGCCAGTTAAGAAACATTTTCAAGGTGAATACAGTGACTTGATAAATTGATGTTTACAAGTGAGAAACAAATAAAATACTATTTATTGTCATTTCTTTTAAGTTCAAATTGATTCTCTTCGAAATGGGCCTGAAAAAAAAATTATGATAAAACTGATAAGTCATTAATTTGCGTCTACGGAAAATGTAAAACTGAACTTACTTCACAAATATTTGCTCTATAAATGTTAAACCGATTTGCTTCCTTTCTAAATTAATGGTTCCTCGGGGTATGGAGAACAATCTAAACCCATTTTTCGAACGATTTTTACAACCAGGCACACAGCAGTCCGGCATTTGCTATCAATTACTCTATAATTAAGACTTGTTAATTTTTAAAATATGAAATATCCACTGAACTTACGCAATAAACGGAAGGAACATTGAGAAATAAGCAAAACTTTGAATTCAAACTGAATTAGTTGACAGGCTCACAGCTTTTGACATATGTGCCGAAGACCTTGATCTTCTATGATTTTACAGTGTATCCGCCATATTTGCTCCCAAAATACAAAACACTGGCGCAATCAATTGCGGTATACTCGATTAATACAGGGACTCTAAGTGAATTTTTGTGGAGCCAGTACTGTCAAAGTCAGTTATCAAAGGAAATTATATAAGTACACATCTGACTTTATTGATTACATAACGCTTTAATTATTTAAAAAACACTTTACCTCTAACGCAAGAAGCAACTAGAATAACCTTACAACCACACTTCCAGTTCGAAATTGTAGTTTTATAACCTCACTTCACTTTTAGCACATGGGCTGAAAGTAAACAGCTGATCTCATTTTAAACACGCTAAATTATAAAACGTCACTTTTAGTGAAAAAAGCTATCGCTAAAAGGCCTACTTTTAGTGGTGGTCGTAGATAAAGTAATTTTTATATACGTAGTATGTAAAAAAATGCCTCTTAAATTTTTATATTGTATAAATATTACTATAAATAGTAAAAGGTTTGTATCTTTGTATATGAAACAGTGAACGTCTTAGTATTTGTACACGTGTTCCTGATTTTGTCATTATTCTGAATAGAAAACTGGTAAACCCAAAAATGGTGAAATTAATCCATCCTTGAACTTAGACTGTCTTAAATTGGTTGGTAAAGAAAATATTCCATTTTCTGGAGCGCATTCGGCTGATAGGCGACATTACAGGGCTGATGACATTGTTTGTGCAATCGAATATGGTGCCGTAAGTTGATGACTGTTGTGCTGTGCCAATTTTACAACATCTAATATACTAAAACAAAACGTTTACAACTAGGATATCTGGAATTACTTATGCCAAATCGAAACTACCATGCAGATGCCTAAAGCGAACTACATGAGCAAGCAGACTGAGCTGACTGTGGAAATGCGTAGCGTTTTAGTAGACTGGCTAGTGATGGTTGCTGAAGAGTACAAGGTCAGCGAACAAGCCATTCATCTCTCGGTGAACTACATTGACCGCTTTCTAAGTGTTATGTCTGTGGTAGGTTACAATCTGAAATAAAGTGGTAGTATATTTATGTTACGTATTTTGTAGACTCGCGAAAAATTCCAGCTGGTTGGCGCAGCAGCAATGATGTTAGCTCTAAAGGTTGAAGAAGTTGACGTAATAGAAGCCGAAGAGTGGGTTTATCTCACTGGACAAGCTTACACAGTTCGTCAAATCACACGCATGGAGCAGTTGCTGCTCAAGATTTTAAACTTCGAAATGAATCCTCCTACTTCGGTTATCTTTATTGAACAGCTATGCATGGCTCATAATTTGGATAGAAAAACTATGTTTATGGCTATGGTAATAAAGAAATAGTAAAACTTGTGTATTGCATTATAATTATACTTTATTTCCAGTACTTAAGCGAGTTAGTTCTTTTGGAAGCAGAAGCTTATCTGCAATATTTACCATCTACGTTGGGGGTTGCATCGATTGTTTTGGCCCGTTACACCCTGTACAAAAAGAATCCCTGCTATAAAAAGATAGAAAGCTTCAGTGGTTACAAGTTGCAGCAACTCAAACCTGTCATTACCCAGCAGCATCGGGCTTACCTGGATTCACCTACCAAAGAGCAGCAGGCGATTCAGAACAAGTACAAAACTGATAAATATGATCGTGTTGCCTTACTTACACCTAGAGCTTTAAATTTAGAAGAAATTAATGGTTAAGAATCCTGGTATTAATTTATTTAGCATAGACTTATTTTTGTATCTAGTTTTAAATTGTTTATTATTCTTGATAAAGTGATACTTTTATGTTAGACTGATGTTTCCTGTGAGTTTTATTAACTTTAATTTACATTAACGTACAATTTGGAAACTGTGATGGTAAGATTAAATGTTATGTTTTTCTTAATGGTAGTAGTTGTGCAATAGTGGAACGACTAGTTAAGTAAAAACCAGTGTATTTGTGTATAGCTTTCGAATACTACCTACTAGTTTAGTGTTAAGTCTACTATATGTGACAATATATAGTGTATGTATGTTGAATTTGTTAAATAAATTATTTGTATTTTGAAACGTAACCAATGCAGGGAGGTAACTATTTGATTAAAGTTGGAAGTAGATACTTAAAAGAACTACAGATTGATCTCCACATTATTTATTGTAGAGAAGTTTCACTATAAACATTGATTTTAGCCCAACAGAATTCAAATTATGAACAGAAAATAATTCTGCTTCAGAAAAAGAGAAAAAGAAAAACAAACAGAGTCAACCACGTCAAAATACCGTGAAGGCAGGAGGATTCGAGTTCAGAAATTTAGTCCAGTAAAAGTCGAGTTTTAGTTGTCTATCTAGTTGCTCATGAATATATCGTGTGTTTAAAAAAGACTGACTTGCAGCATGCCATAATCAAATTGAAGTTTGTCGTAACTTGATCGAAGCAATTGAACTACCATAAGTCAGTAAGAACTAAATTACATCTTGATCTTGAATTATTTTCCTAAAAATGTTGAAAACACTTAATAAGAAAATTTTTTATTGACTTATGATCAATACGTTCGTTGTTGTGTAAATGCCGTCTTATTTTCCTTTTTGCACGATAGAACGATTTTACTTAGTTACCGCGTTTGTTGCCAAATCAGTAAGTTATGTTTACTGGTTACTAAAATAAACAGAACGGTAAGTAATTTACTTACCAGTCTAGAATAGAATAGAATAGTGTAGTCTTTATTTGTACTTTTGCTGTAAATTTATAGATATACCGTAAGACGGGGCTATTTGGAACGATTTTAGTAGTTTTTCTTTTTTAATTTTACAGTAAATTTTTTTGGTAAGAAACAATAAATGACATTGGTAAGAAGATATATTTCAGGACACTTACATTGTGGTCATGTAACAAAATATTTTTTTTATGATTGTTTATTTATAAATTTTTGATGTTCCAAATTACACAGCAATGTTGCCTTTTTGGAACGATCTGAATTTTGCCATTAATATATATTTCAAACCATATTTATTCCAAATAGGCAGCAATATAACCACAATTTATATTAAAAGAATTAAGCAATTCTGTTATGCAAGCCTTTTTACAGGCATAAAAAGTTTTAGATATAGTATTTTATATAAATAAAACGGTGTTTATTTACATTCGTTCTTTATTTATGAAAGTATAAAAAAAAATCTTGAAAAGCAACAAGACGTTAAGCCATTTTGCAGCCTTCAGTATTTAACTCGATTATTTAAGCTTTCAGTACAGCCTGTTTGTATTTCAAATCCGATGCCAGCATTTTTAACTTCTCATCACCTATTTCAACAATTTTCGAATTAGAACAACCTGTATTTGGGCGTAGCGGTCTCGTTTTTGCCATTTTAGGCCACCCTTTATCAAAACACGTGCGCATTTAGCGCGGGTAAAACCAGTTCCGTCCGCCTAAGATTACGCCTCGTGATTGGCTAAGGCTCCGCTTGGGTACGCGTAGCGTGGTTTTTGCTTGCAAGGGGAGAGTCCCGACAGAGCCGTTGACGGTAACGCACGCAGCGTTGAGTGTTTTTTGGTGCTCCCGATGGCCACGTTCTGCAACGTAGTTTAAGGAGTAATCCTTCCTTCCCACTGGTTAGGGGATTTCGCTGGCAGGACGTGTAGTGTGCCCTCGATTCTATCGTTGTATTCGGTCTCATGTGCGAGACCCATCCCAATTAAACGCCATTCCAAGGCGGATTCAGGCTCCAAAGATGCTTTCGTACCGCCCCCGCTGTCAAAAGGGGTACCGCCAGTGACTGCCCACGCAACGCTCAGGAGCCGCCCAAAAATACAAGTGTCGTTGCAAATTATTGTGTAACCAAGTAGCCATTTTTCATACGACGCGAACTTATCATCGCGTGTGTGTTAACGCTATTGTGCCTAACTCGTTGCCTGCAGGGTGACTGAACTGTCATGCACGTAGCCCACAACCGGGGCTAATTAATTAAACTACCGCATTTCTGGTCGCCATTGGTGTGACTAATCAATCCCTATTTATGTGACTGACATCGTGCCCGCCATTGCTGTAAATTTATGCGTTGCGGCCGTTTGTAATTCATAGCTAACATTTGCTCTGTGTTTGAGCCACGCTTGCATTATAGCCGCTGCTAATCCATGTGCTTTGGCCATTCCTGTAGATATAATTAAACAGTGCGAGATTGTTGTGAGTTGATGTGCTTCGATCGCTCGCATGCGTAACTAACCAGTTGCGCTGTGCGTGACCTAAATTAAGCGGAGTTGTTGTGAGTTTATGTAATTTGGTCGCTCTTATTTGTAATTAAATATTTGCTTGTGCTTGATCTAAATTAAACATTACAGTGTTGCAAATTTGCGTGCTTCGGCCGCTTTCTTTCATGAGTAAACCTTAGCTTTGTGTATGACCCAGTTAAGCGATACAGTTACTGCCACTTCATGGGCTTCGGCCACAGTTACCTATAATTCAACATTTACTCTACACTTTACCTAACCTAGTGATACGGTCGCTGTACAGTAATGAGCTTCGGCCATCTCTATTATGCCTAATTAGTCATTAACTTTCTGCAGTTCGCTTAACGGGCCAACCAAAGCCGGCTGAATTAGGTTGACCATTTGTTGTATTTGTGGGGCCCTAATTTAAGGCCTACAATAATTAAGGCGACGTGTCCGTTGCCCGCTTTGTAACGTCAGACAATAGACGAATATCTGAATAAGGGACTTATTGTGTTCGACCTCTGCATGTTCTTTCCAGGTTAAACAGCTAGTGTCAAGATTGATGTACGACGAAACTTGAGCGTTGGAGTGTGCAGGTAGGTCTGGCGACGCCCCCCCCCTCCCCCCGCGGTGGCAGCAAATATCCGAAATAGTAATTCAAGTATTTCTTTCTCAAACTTGTAGCCCGAGCTCGACAGTTCTCGAGTACCCTCCTGACGTAGTACCCTGCGTACTTCTCGTCCCGTCTAACCGTCCAGGTCCGGTTTTACGGTTATGTTTAAAGACAGACTTGGTGGCGCCCTTTTATTTTGACCTACCCTGTATATGTCATACCACGCTTGCCCAGTGCCGTACTGTTTGAACCACGCCCAACTCCCTGAGCGTTTCAGCCGAGGCCTTAGCCTGTTTTAACGAGTAACCGGGCGAGCGTGCCATCTTTTTCCCGGACTTAACCAGTCGTGCGATACTCACCTCGCGTGGGTGTCGCTAAGTCATTTTGATACCGTAACAAAGACTGTTTTAAACAAAATTAAAAATGTCTAATAATATATTTCAAACAATAGAAAAAAGTGAAACAAACTATGCATAATAACTTGGTAATAATCTATTTAAAATAATAGGAACACAAATACCAGGTGACCCATAAATGGTTGTGATAATCTATTTAAAATAATAGGAACACAAATACCAGGTGACCCATAAATGGTTGTGATTTTTCTTAGGTTGGCTCTGTTTATGTTGGTGGCACGTGCCAACCTAAGAAAAAAAATCACAACCACTTATGGTCACCCGGTATAATATTGTATAAAAAAACAATAATAAAAATATGGCCTTATGTAATAAAATAATCCACAGAAAGTGTGGCGGCCTCGAGAGATAACAGGGTCTTTGAAGGCATTTTCAGGCGTTCCAAATTACCCAGCAAATGTAGTTTCATATAATTTATCTGCTCCACCTGTTACTATCAAATGTAAAAAAAGGTATTCAAAGGAATTTGTTGTTGAGGTTATGTACTAAATAACTTCAGATAAAGAAATTTCATATTTTATATAGTCACCTCACTAGAGGGGAGACTTCGTGATATTCAAAAATAACAAAAACTTACCTTGATTTAGACCTCTAATTGGGACACAAACTAAATTAAATTAATGTCATCAAATGTAAACATTTGTTAGTAAATTTTGTTTTCTAGCTGTGGTTACATGCATGAACCAACCTGTCATCGGAATTAGTTGGTATGACCAAGTACTCTCTCATAGAGTAGAAACGCTCAGATATCAACAGTGACCTGACCATGTATCGAAACTGTCTAAAATTTAAGTTTTTGATACGAAGTGGCAACTTTCTATATAAAGTAATTCCTGCATAAGAGAGAGCTTTCAAATTTCTTTGAATTATGTCTGAGAGTAGCTATTTCATTGCGATTACGTGTCAAGTAACTGTGACGAGCAGAGTTAGTACTCGTACTATACAAATGAACATTTTTCTTTATGTATAACGGACATTTAAAAATATACCTATATTCAAGGAAATGACATAAGTTTGTTATTAATAAAAGTGCTCTTACGCAATTCTGTATTTTTTAAATTAAAAATCAATCTTAAAATCCTCTTGTGTCACAAACACTCGGTTACTTTCTACAGAGTTTCCCCATAAACCAACATTATAGGTTAAATGACTGTCAACAAGAGAATAATATACATTTACCAGATGAGCTACACTAAGAATCCTTTTAAGAGTATCGCAAAATAGGATTTGTTTATCTTATTACAAATATTGTCAATCTGGCTTTTCAAATTTAAGCTCTCCTCTAAAAGAAGACCCAAATATAGTATGATCAAAAATTAATATCATCTAGTATGGCTATGGAATTGTTCCTAATTTATGAATGCAAAGTTTGACATTTAAGTGTAAACATAGTTGCATTCATAAATTAGAAAAAAGTCCATAGCCATACTAGATGAGATTAATTTTTTATCATACTTTAGTACTTAGTAGAGCTACTTGCATTAAGGTGGTAGGAGGTAGGAGTCACAGAAATTGTTCGGCTAAAGATCGATTTATATATCTACCTTCTATAGATGAACAGGGTATCGATGGTGAACAGTCCTTAGTTTTGACATTATTAACAGAATTATAACAAAAAAAATGTATCTCTTCAAATAAAAAAAATAGGTTAATTTGTGATTTTGTCGTTATTTGTTACGGTTTTGAAAATCTGTTTGAATACACATAAACTTTATAATGGGGCGCAGGATATAAAGCAATAGATTTATGTTTCTATTATTTCGTTAACGTGTAATTAATTTTTTAAAATGCGACTATTATTAAGAATAAAAGTTGCTACATCTTTCATATCTCTTCTTCTATACTCTTTAAATTTAGTCACTTCCAGCGGTAGATATCGTCAATTGAAATTATGTTCAGCAAACGGTGATTAATCAAATAACAATAAATTAAGAAATCACAAATTCAAATGTTTAGTCTTTCCATGCCGAGTACTAAAGACAAAAATAGATATAAATAAGAAAGGACGGACAATGCATACTTCCACGGTAACCAGGTATGTGGATTAAAATAATGGTAGGGTCGCAATTCTTGTCTTTTCTGGTTTATGAGTAAAAGTACATACATTATGTATATCATACTGATTTCTATTTAGTTAGATAACAAATTTTCTACCCAAATTTCGTTGATACAAAAGCGTGTTCGTGTTTTTCGGTCACAGAATATGTTCTTGGTATCGTCAATCAAAGAATAGATATAACAATAAATAGCTAATTATTGAACAAAATCGCTCAGACATTTAAAGTGAACTTTCACGGATATAATGATTACTAATTGGATTTTACCTGCACTGGTATCATTATCTTAATTCGCAATTACGAAACGTGCCATGTTGACTGCTATAACAAGTAAGTAATTATACTAATTTAAATTTCTCTTATACAGTGGAATTTTACAAAGATGAAAAACCACTGATTTCTAGTAGTACTAGGAACGAACATAAACAATTAGGGTTTAAAAATAACGCGTCTTTAATTTTGTTGGAAAGATTTTGACTAAAAACGTCGACCAAACTCAATATTCTATTTAAATTGCAATTTGTGGTATATAAAAAATTATGCAATTTAAAAATTGCCGATTGGAGTAATACTTTTTTTAAATAACCTAATTGTATATAATGCGTTTGCGGTATTTGTAAACCATAGCAGGCAGACTTAGAGGAGATAGTTTCGTTGGTGTAAATAATACTTTTTCTGTTGTAAATTTGTCTTTTTAGTAAATAATTTTAGTGATAAATAAATACTAATTATTAAAATTATATTTGTTTATAACAGCTGTTTTATAGGTATATTCAATATATTTTAGGAAAATTATTCAGCTAATTATTTTCTTATATTAATATATTTTTGACGGTTCGTCAGCTCAGCTGACTTCCTGAGAAAATACACATTAAGATGAATACAATAAACTTATGTAATTTTGATTGAACATTTGAGATTGTAAAGTTGTATAATGTTGTAAGTTTAATAATAATTCTTACAATATTTAAAAAGATTTCGTAGATATAAAATGTCAGATGTCAAAGTTTGAAATTTAAATTTTCTTTTTTCTTTTATTTAAATTTCAAACTTTGACATCTGACATTTTATATCTACGAAATCTTTTTAAATATTGTAAGAATTATTATTAAACTTAGAACATTATACAACTTTACAATCTCAAAATTTCAATCAAAATTACATAAGTTTATTGTATTCGTCTTAATGTGTATTTTCTGAGGAAGTCGGCTGAGCTGACGAAACGTCAAAAATATATTAATATAAGAAAATAATTAGCTGAATAATTTTCCTAAAATATATTGAATACTAATTATGTTAAATCAGCTATTTATTCGAGCAGAAACTATAACAGTGTTTAATAACATTTAAAGAATGGGCGAAAAATTTCAACATTCATGAAGGTTCCAATTTCCTTCTTTGAATTTCTTTCGCAGTAATGTTACTATGTTCCACGAACTGTTTTGTTCCTTCGGAAATTTGCAAACTATTATAGGATTAATTTATATATTTATTCCATTGTGCTCTTCGTTTAACCAACTGCCACAACTTCTTAAAATTTAACGAAAAGTTGTTTTCTTCTGTATGTTTGATGTGCATTACAGTGGGACTAACAAACTTTGAAATATTTGAGGATGGTGTAGGTTTACTAAATATTACTATATTTTTAACAAGCATTTTGAAGGCAAAATGTAAACTCCTTATTCCACCTCCATCAGTACATATAATCAGAATCACTATTATTCTCTGATTCTGATTTCTTTAGTGAAATAAATGAAAGAATATTTTTCGCAATGATTAAAAAATGTTTGCTATATCTTTGCCGTACATTTTGAAAGACTCTCACATCTTACATTAGCAACTATGCCTTTGCACAAAAGTTGAGAATTTACGTGTTTATTATAACATCAACGTGAAACATATATTATAGGAGACGAGATGCACAGAAATTTTCTTCGGAATTTTTGTAGCTAAAGATTGTTTATATTTTCTTAATTTTACGTTAATTAATGAATATGTGTATTTAAAAATTTTCAAAAGCAAAAAAAAAAATTTTATTAAATAGTAAAAGAAAATTAATGAATTAATATTGTTCATAAAACTAGATCTTTTATTTTACTTATGGTACTCCTAATAAGATATAATATTTTTGACAATGTAGTACTATCTACAGTCCATTTTTAAAAAATCAGCTGTCAGTGTCAAAACTATAAAAAACCAGACTGTGTTACCCTAAATTCTGTACTTACCAACCAACTGTATAACAGTTTCCCCCATGTCAAAATTGAGGTTATGTCTGTCTAACGTAATTGAAATGTCAAACGTGCATGGTTAAACGTTTCAGTAAAATGTAAGTTTTTAATATTATAGGTTTATGTAGGATGTAGATACTTCTATATACAGAGTATTTTGTAGATCATGTTCTTTCGTACATAATGGTAGACCAGTACTACGTATAGACGTAGATCAGGTGAAAGAAGCTGTTATGCAAACAAAATTGAAGAAAGCTCTCGAACCAGGAGGTATCTACCCAGAACTAATAAGGTACGCACCAGAAAAATTAATTACCATGCTGAAACCTCTCGTGAAACTCTATATCAACGATGTATTAATGGGGAGAATATCCCACAGGGATGGAAAACATCTTATATAACTCCCATACATAAGAAAGGACCTAAAGTTGACCCAACAAACTATCGAGGAATATCAGTCATAAATACATTGGGCAGAATATACTCATGAATATTAAAAAACCTCATTGAGAAAACAATAGAAGCAAAGCAACCAGAAGAACAGACTGGCTTTCGAGCAGGCCGATCCACAATAGATAACTTATTCTCGTCGAAGTTAGTACTGGAAAAAGGGTACAAAGAAACAGAGAAATACACATAGCTTTAATAGACATCGAAAAAGCATATGATTGTGTACCAACATCTAGATTGTGGAGAGAGATGAAGGAACTGACATAGAACCTACGCTTATACAAGCCACCAGGCAGCTATATGAAAGCAATTTAACAAGAATAGAAAACGGGAAAACGTTTACCGAGACTTGCAACACAACAAAAGGTGATTTTTGAGGCTTTCACGGCCATTGTCATTAAGTAACAAACGACTGCCGGGATTGGACCGTGTCACGATTGAGATCGACTAACTCAACGTTTCGCCCACTTTCGTAAGGGGCATCATCAGGAGGAAAAAAGCAAAAGAGCACGGTAACTCAACGTGTTAACCACGCCAGAGGCGAAACTCTTCGCAGGGAAGGGACAAGAAGAGCACGGTAACTCAACGTGTGAACCACGTCATAGGCGAAACTCGACTGACTATCGGAAGAAGAAAGACGAGAATTTATAGGCAAGCGCCGTCGCGATTCAGCAAATGCCGTCGCGATTCAGCAAATGCCGTCGCGGTTCAGGTGTTTATAGAGTCTCTTGCTCTTGTAATGCTGTATACATTGGTGAAACAGGTCGTTCAGTGAAAACTCGCATCTCTGAGCACCAGCGCTGTCTCAAGTCAGGTCTCGTTTCATCATCGGCCATCGCCGAACACCAACGCGATACTGGTCATAAGATCCTTTTTGATGAAACTTCCATCATCTGCAAATCCCCATTATTTTTTAGCAGAAAGATTCGCGAAGCCATTGAGATTTGCAAACACCCTAATAATCTCAATCGGGACGAAGGCTTTCCCCTTCCTTCTATGTGGAAAGTGCTAATTCCTAAGCCCCGCCCTCCGCCACTGAACCGCGACGGCATTTGCTGAATCGCGACGGCGCTTGCCTATAAATTCTCGTCTTTCTTCTTCCGATAGTCAGTCGAGTTTCGTCTCTGACGTGGTTAACACGTTGAGTTACCGTGCTCTTTTGCTTTTTTCCTCCTGATGAAGCCCCTTACGAAAGTGGGCGAAACGTTGAGTTCTTCGATCTCAATCATGACACGGTCCAATCCCGGAAGTCGTTTGTTACTTAACAACAAAAGGTCTTCGGCAAGGATGCTGTCTATCCCCCACACTTTGGACCGTCCTTTTTTTCAGGGTTGAACACATTTTGTCTTTTTAAAGTTATTACATATCTTGAGTGCAGACGTCCTATGTATCTAGTAAAGTATTTACGGAAATAAATGAGACTTTAGAAAATAGGTATTTAATACGCTACATTGAATATGTTCGAGGCCTCACAAATCGCCTTAGTCAATTCAGGTTTGTCAACTTTCACCTCTTCGCAATACCTTCTTTTCGCGAAGGCATCTTTTCAAATTTTGTGCGTTAAGTTTTCAACACAAACGCAATGACAGTTATGCACAATGACAGTTATGCGCAATGACAGCGCCGATGACATTGAACGGCTCGACGCTGCCAACCTACATTGTGAAATACACTATTTACTACTTTCAACTTGAAAACACTTTGACAGCTGATTAAAAAAAAATAGACTATACATAACCAGTATTCAAACATCTAACAAAAACAGACTGTTCATATTTAAATGAAATTTAATACTAATCTTCTACTCTTCTTCGTTCCTATTCGGTCCTTAAAGGATCATAGGGCGTCCGTTGGACGTTTCATTGACATAAAGGTAGCGCAAGGTTGTCAGCCTTGCACTTTAATACTAATATAATAAATTAAAATCATGATCTGCTCTGGTCTAAAAATTGGCGAATACAGTATATAATACATTCACAATGTTTCCTCCCCCCCAATAGGCTGTTATATGTTTTTAGTTGGTTGCATGCAGGAATTGTGATAGAAGTCCAACTGTGACATGAAAGAAGTATGAAAATTGTTACAACTGCTTCATTGACATTGTTACAATTGAGACTATTGAAAGTGCTCTGAAAGACGACGTGAAAAATAAATAAACTATGTGTTTTTTATATAGATTGTAATTTGGTTTTAAAGAAAAGGCACATTTACAGGTCACAGAAACAAGATTGACTTTCAAGGTAAGTCATGAAAGACGCTGTGATAATATTTGATGAATTGGCAATATGTGAAATGTTGTCAAACATACAAAGTTTGGTTACATTTTAAAGCCCGATTCACATTTTTAGTGCAAAGCACATGCCAGGCACGGGCACTGCACGGGCTCGGCAAGAGCAAGGATTTCTTCAAGCATTCACACTGCGGCGGGTTTCAGTCGTTCTTTAAGAGCTTTTACAATATGTTGTCAACTTTAACATTCATAAAAAAATCTTTAATTTTAGACGAAGAAGATAAAGAGAACTTTGTAAAGTGATGCCAAAAAAGAAAACGACGTTTTTGGGTACATAATATGCTAAAAAGTCATAACAAAGATGTAAAAAATCATACAATTCTTAATTTTTGTGTACATATTCTAGTAGCATTTTACTCATCTCCGCTGCAAAAGTTTGTCTCTGCTGACACCTCATTATTTTGTTGATTTCGCCTATCGACTGCCCGGTTGAGTATTCACACAAAACTTTTTTTGCGAAACGGGCTCGGCACGTGCTCGGCAAATATTGTTCGAAAGAAAACCCACGTGCAAGCGCCGTCGCTTGCCGAGCAGGTGACCGCCTAGTGTGAATGCCCCCCGACAAAATGCATAAGATTTCATGCGAAATAAATTTTGCCGAGCGCGTACCCTGCCCGTGCATGGCATGTGCCTTGCACTATAATGTGAATCGAGCTTAAATGACAAGTAATCAGTAACGGTGGGTAGAGGGATTTTGTTTGCGCAGTGACTAGCGTCATGACAGATTCATTGTGGTTTAAAGTGTAAAAATTGCTGTTGCTGGGATTAAACGTTTAGCAGAGCCTGGTTGTTCAACTTAACACCATTATTTCTGCAATCCTTTTAACATTCAAGAACTGATAAGACACCATACCGCAATGTTGCGTACGTGTGTGATTTATTGTGTCATTTACCTTAAATAAGGTTAACAATTTAATGTCAATATGATATGATTTTCACCGCGTCTCAATCTAGATTCTGTAACCTGTACTATTATCAAATTCAGGAACAGCTGCACATTGTATATACTGCATATTGCAATTTTATTTTATATACTGATAGAGACATTCAAATTATTAGTATAGAAAAAGATACCAAATTTTGGTCGGAAGAAATGGTACCCAAATTACAAATTTTTTTTTATGAATGCATGCTATCAGAATTGGTAAATGTACGTGTGCCACGCGGTATGAAAATCGGGGATTCCAAACGAATTACCGATGCACAAGAAGAGAAAGCAAGAAAGAAAGAAAAAAGTAGAAAGCATGTTTTACCCTACTGAAACTTAAACTATGCGGTGCCAATTTGTATAAAACTAAATGTGGAAACTATGTGTTTCATATTAACTTCGATGTATTTGTTTTTGCATTTTAACTTTTTTATGGTATACTTACTTCATTTTAAAAAAATATTTTACTAGGGCGCTAAACATCCGCAATTAACGTAGTACCAAAGAGCATGTAACGTGAAGAGGTTCAACGTTATGGCAATAATCGTAAGTGTGTAATATGGGTTGCATAAGCAAATATTTCGTGAGAAAATGCCAATAATTCGTTAAGACAAGGAACGCTTCTACCTATCCTTGTTTATTTAATCTTTGCTAATGGTGTTTTACCTGCTTTCAGAGAAAATATTTAACAATGTTTGCAACATAGTGGCTTGCTCCTATGCGGCAATGACGTTGGAACCGCAAGCTTCATTTTCAGGATTACTTAAATTATTATTTCAAATATGACATATACTGGTTAATTACGATTTTAATTTGGCGCTTAGGAATCAAATGATTAGGTTGGGAACGGTAAAAGCTACTTACTTTTTTAAACTGAAATAACTCTTTTAAGAAATTTCCCTATCGATTGGTGTCTTCATTTTGAAGGCAACTTTTGCCGCGTGATGGGGCTTGTGTGCATCAACCATATAAATGTATTACAACTTACTATACCGGGTGTCAACGAATTTATTAGACAAGTCATAACTTTTAGAGTATTAGGTATATCAAAATGATATTTGGTATAGGTAAATGGTATGAAGAGAGGAGAGTTTTCGCATATTTTTCACTTTTCGGTCACTTCCGGTTTCACCGAAAATGGTTCCGATTTAGAATTTTTAAATGGAATACCCTGTATATTTTTGCATATTTGGATTTCTGAGACAATTTTTGATCAGAATGTGACATTTTAAAAAGTTTTTAAGCCTACTTGAGTTTTTTAGAGCCACTTTTAATATGGCATCTAGGTGGCCATGATCGGACGCAAACTAATCTAAGGACCTCAGGTGATGTCAGAAAATTACAAGTTTTAGTGATTAGTATGATAGATAGGAATAAGACAAGTTGGCAAAATCACGTTTTCTTGTCTAACTATGTTTTTTCAAATGGCGACCCTTTTTTGACAAGCAGTTTCCGAAAAGTGGATTTTTTGGCGAATCTAACGATACTAATTTATTTGCGATTGGATTAAAAATAAGCTCATAAGTTAAATATTTCCAAGCAAAATACTGGATAATAATTTATTTACTTTTGTCAAGTGTGCCATGGATAACTTTTTAAAATGTCACATTCTGATCAAAAATTGCCTCAGAAATCCAAATATGCAAAAATATACAGGGTGTTCCATTTAAAAATTCGAAATCGGAACCATTTCCGGTGAAACCGGAAGTGACCGGAAAGTGAAAAATATGCGAAAACTCTCCTCTCCCTATACCATTTATCTATACCAAATCTCATTTTGATACACCTAATATTCTAGAAGTTATGACTTGTCTAATAAATTCGTTGACACCCGGTATTGCTAGCGGCTATGAGTGGGGAGGTCACGAAGGAAGTGAGACAGACAACCAACTCTTCAATGTATATGGTGAACTGTGCGCAAGCGCTTCGGCGTCGTCCTCGCGGTAGGGAAGTGGTCAAGTTTAAAATTCGCTTCTAAATAAAGGCGGAGTTCGAATTCTCAGGCATGAGTACGAGACGCGTAATACTCAGAGTGAGACTATGTCGGCGCCGTAATGTTTTCGGCCATTTCCAGGCCCTACTAGCAATATATGTATAATACATATATGGCATCAACGAACCTTTGAGCGATGCCGGCGGTAGGTTAACTACCGGTAGGGGCACCCTTGCCGGTAAGCATATTTGAGTTCGCTCGATGCCACAGCGCGGACCGGGATTGCCGGGATCTGATTGGTCGCCAACTTCGTGTCCTTCATGAATGACGTTTGAATTTGAACCGATGATTGTTATTAGTTTTAATTTTATTGTAATCTTTTTTTTTGACTTACGTAAGTGCACTTGTTTCATATTAGCACCAATAAATATCTATCTATCTATAGATGAACAGACAAGATTTACACTGTTTTGGTGTTAAGAAATCATCCTATTCAGAAACTACTTAAGCTGAATTGTATGAAACAATAAATAAGTAGTTATACTTATTTGTTATTTTGAATTTCGTTGTCTTTTAATACTTGGAGTCGCTGCTTATATTATTTTCTTGCAAAGCTGCTGCAGTTTGTGGTGATGTACTTGAAAAGATCTATGGAAATTTATTTTTGTTATAACCTATATTTTGTTTTCAATTGTATTATGTTGGTGTTGACAGTAGGTACGTATCAGAGCTAGTCCGGTTGTAAACAAAAGCAGGTATTAGATCTATTGAACAATTATTTTACTTAGTGCCTACAGAATTACCTACATAAAGGAAAACGAGGCATTGACCAAGCCTTGCGCGGCGCACCACGGACCAATCAGAGTCTGGCATTCACGGACTGCGCTGTAGCATCGAGCGAACTCAAATATGCTGCCGGTAAGGTTGAAGGGGGAGATGCCAGACCAAGAAATACACGCTGGTCCTCCAGGTTGGGGGTTGAGACTTTGGGTTTCCGGCCCACCTCTCGTAAAATTTAAAGTTGGGAAAAATCATAACGCGATGCCTCGGATGTCGGATGAATCAGACAGGAAACGAAAATGGCAAAGGAAAAGGACATTGAAGTGTGGAACGTGGAACGTACAAGGGTTAAACACAAAACAAAGAGAAGTGTTTGGAGAATTAGAAAAATATAAAATAGATGTGAGAGTCTTGACGGAAACTAAAAGAAAAGGAACAGGAAATGTGGCTCTTGGAAATTATATCCATTTTTACAGTGGTGTTTCTATTGTGCTTCGAAAAAATTAAAGAAATTTATTAAAATCTCGGAAGAGATAAATGAGCGAATTATGACGAGGTAACTACAAATGTGGGGCCAGACATTTATTATTGTTGCAGTATATGCTCCCACGGACGATTCAAACATGGAAACAAAATACGATTTTTAAACGAATATAACGACGCTTTTAATAAGTAGAATAAGCCGTCGAAAAGAATTAATAATACTTGGAGATTTAAATGCTAGAGTAGGGAAGCAAAAGGACAATCAAGTGGTGGGTCCTTTTGGGGAAGAAACTAGAAATAATAATGGAGTAAGGTTAATAGACATATGCCAAACTTTTGAACTCCGGATAATGAAAGGGATACTTTGAACACAAAAATATACATAAGTACACGTGGACAAAACCTGCACGGAAATTAAAATCGATTATACAGGGTGTTTAGGGAGGAAATGGAAATATTTTAAGGACATGTCTAGAAAGCCAAAATAAGCAAAATAAGCTCATATGTTCTAGTCCGATTTTTATTTGTTTCAGAGATACTTTGATTAATTGTAATTTAAAAGCTAAAGAAAAATTCATTAGAAAACTAACAAAACAAAATTTAAAAAAATACATAAATTGCATTAATCTACAACAAATCGGAAACATCACCGCCCATCTCCATACACTTCTTTGAGCGTTTATAAATTAAACTAGTAGCATTAAGAATGCGATCTAGTAACTTTCGTAGCATAAACCAACGACTTCATCCATCACCAAAGACAAGAATCTAGGGGAGTGAGATTCGGCGATCTCGGTGGCCAAGGGTGCGGGCCGCCTCTGCCAATCCAGCGATCGCCGAAATGGGTATTCAGAATAGGGATGTGTTACTAGATCGCATTCTTAATGCTGCAGCGTTTATTAGAGCGAATTATGGTTCACTAAAACTAGCTACTAGTTCAATTTATAAAAGCGCAAATAAGTGTATCGAGGTGGGCGGTGATGTTTTCGAAAATTTGTTGTGAATTAATGCAATTTGTGATTTTTTTTGTTTTGTTTTGTTAGTTTTGTAATGAATTTTTCTTTAGTTTTTAAATTACAATTAATCAAAGTATCTCTGAAACAAATAAAAATCGGACTTGAACATATGCTCTTATTTTGTTTATTTTGGCTTCCTCTACATGTCCTTAAAATAGTTCCATTTCCTCTCGAAACACCCTGTAGATTACGTCATACAACGACAGATGTCGAATATCAAAATTAACGATGTTAGAGTATATAGGGGTGCAGAATGTGGCAGCGATCACCACTTATTAATAGCTAATCTATTATTCCATTACCGTCACCAACAAAATAAAAATCACAACCATGAAGGAGATTACTTAGAACAAAGGAAGTATCAACTACATTTACTTAAGGACGACTCAATAACGTTTTTATATAAGATGAGACTAGCAGCCAAGTTAAAGCAGGAAGCAGAAGGAATAGCATAGCAAAGATATGAACATTTAAAAGAAGCAATACACGCAGCGGCATACGAAGCACTAGGAGAAGAAAATAGAAAAATAATAGAACATTGGTGGAATACAGAAGTGGAAAGTATAATAAAGGAAAAACGAAGATGTTATAACAAATGGTTGACGACGCAAGACCATGAGGATAGAAAACAGCACTTAAGGATAAGTAGAGAAGTCAAAAAGGAAGTTGCAAAAGCAAAAAGTGAATGGTGGGACAAGAAGTGTATGGAAATAAACTGCTACATAGGAGGAACCAAAACACAGGAAGCGTGGAAAACAATTAGGTCGATTAGAGAAGAAGACAAATCGAAAGCAGGCGTACAAATGATAAAAATGGCTGAATGGCATCAATATCATGCCACAATGCTAACTGAAAATAGAGATCAGTACAAGGACATCCCAAATGTAAAACAACAATCGAAAGCAAGTAGAAGAAATAACAGTGGAAGAAATACAAATGGCAATTAAGAAAATGAAAAGTGGAAAATCGTCAGGCCCAAGAGGCATTACTACCGAACTGTTAAAGCATGCGGAAATTGTAATTGAGAGATTGCAAGCAATATTTAATGAGTGCCTGAGAGAAAGAGATAACATCCCTAGAGAATGGAAGATTGCTTATATTACTTCTAGCCATAAAGAGGGATCGAAATCGGAGGGCAAAAATTATAGAGGCATCAGCGTAACAGCTACGGTAGGTAGGCTGTATGGGAAAATAATTAACGAAAGAATCGAAAAAGAAATAACTATAGAAGAAGAGCAAAGTGGTTTTACTGCGGGACGCTCCTGTATTGATAATATATTTACAATCCGACAACTGACCGATAAAAGAAAGCTCAGGAACGAGGAAACTCATATAATTCTAATTGACTTGGAAAAAGAGTACGATACCGTCCCAATAAAATCTTTGTATCAAGTCTTGGATAAAAGTAGCCTTAGTGACTGTTGTGTAGGCATAATTAGAAATCTATATCGTGACCAAGAAAGTGTAGTCAGGATTGGAAGTAAAATATTAAAACCTTTTAAAACAACTAAAGGATTAAGGCAAGGGTGATGTCTTTCCCCAACCCTTTTTAAAGTGTATTTGCAAGATACTCTGCTGGACTGGCAAAACAAATGTAAAGGAATGGGCACTAATATAAATGGAGACTGCTTACATACGCTATTATTCGCTGACGGCCAAGCCATTATGGCAAATGACGAATATGATATAAGTTATATGATGCGAAAATTGACAGAAGCATATGAAAAATTCGGATTAAAAATCAACTTTCAAAAAACCAAATAGTTGGTTGTGGGAGGGGTAGGTCAAGATTTGCAAACAAACGGAATGATGATTCAGACATGTAATAGCTACAAATATCTAGGTACAATAATAGCCTAGGAAGGAAGCAGTAAAGGAGAAACAGCCAGTAAAATTGTACAAGCAATTCAAAAATTAAATCCTCTGTTATGGTCAAAGCAAATTGCAAAATCTACGAAAAAGAACGTTTGTGATACTATCGTCCAAAGCATTCTATTGTATGGTTCGGAAACGTGGGCAATTACTAAAAGAGACAAACAGAAATTTGAAGCTTTAGAAATGGATTATCTACGTAGATGCTGCAGGATATCAAGACTTCAACATAAAACTAATGAAGAAATAAAAGGAAAATGAATCTCGAACGGACAGTAGCAGAAAATATGGAAGCTAGAAGACTAATATGGTACGGCCATGTGAGACGAATGCCGCCCGAGAGTGGCCAGTAAAAATGTGGGACGACCACCAGAAGACTGGACTACACAAGTTTTACTAGACATGGAAAGAAGACAGTTAGTAGAAAACCAGTGGCAGGACAAGAAGGCTTGGCGATTAGGATGAAATAGACGGCCATAGTGAAAGCTGTATAAAGTCGCTATACGTATATACAGGGTGTATTAAAACATGCGGCTAATAATTACACCACGCAATTCTACGTAGAAAAACAAGCAACAAACGCGAATACAATTTTAGTGTTAAGTCTTTGGTTAAGGAGTTATTAATGCTCAAACTTTGAAATTTGTTTCGACTATGGTTGAAAAATAGATGGCGGCCCTTCACTTTAGATAAAGTGGCGTAGGGGGCAAAAAGGAGTATCAATTGACAGTATTTGCCGAGCTGAGTCGAATTATACCGGTTTCAACTTTAGAAAATGCCCCGGGGCAAAGTTACGCCACTTTCAATTTTTCATGTTAAGTCTATGGAAGATGGATTTTAAGCACCGAATTTGCACCTAACCAAACCTAACCTAACCTAACCTAACCAAACCTAATCTAAATTAACTCACCTATCCTAACCTGAATTAACAACAATTGAACAAAAAGGAAACAGGAGAATGTTTTTTGTTTTGCAAAAGTTTATTTAATTACTATAGATAGATTTTAATAACGTTTAAAGGCGAAAATCTTTATATTGACGTCGAACTGCCTCGAGGAGCGCCTCCATTGTGTCGACTCCATTTTTGCGACACCCGCAACGCCAAAGGTATCTATTCGACCAAGTAGTCGGCAAACTCATCCATTGGTGGCTTGCGGGCATATTTCCTTGTAAATTCCTGCTCCCATAGACTTAACATGAAAAATTGAAAGCGGCGTAACTTTGCCCCCGGGCATTTCCTAAAGTTGAAACCGGTATCATTCGACTCAGCTCGGCAAATGCTGTCGATTGACACCCCTTTTTGTCCCCTGCGCCAATTTATCTAAAGTGAAGGGTAGCAAAATAGATTTAAATAGTATCAACAACACATAATTCAACAATTAAAATAAGTAATCAAATATAAATTATAACATTTTGGTAATTAGTTCACCTATAATTTAATATTTAAGAATGCAAAATCTTCGCGATTTATAGTTTTGGAAGACGTTGCAACTATGCATTATAAGGTGGGTTTATTTTTAAAATGTAATAATAAAAAATTCATAACTGGATGTATTAATGTCATTTTTGACACTTGTAAAAGTCACTTTTCTTTTCATAAAACCTACTTCACTCATTATTTATTAGTTATTCACTGTTATTATTGTTCTAACTTACTTTGTTCCTTGTTTGATTCTTCAGTTTTGTGTTTTTGGTTTTTGGAAAAAACATGGCATACAGTTTTCCTGAATACGCAGATATGTATTTGATATTAGGCGAATGTTGTGGTAATTTTAACCGAGCTTCAAATTTATATGCCTAACGTTATGTAAACAGGAAACATCCTAATGCTTATGTTATTGAAAGACTATATCGCCGCTTAAGAGAAACAGGGAGAATGGAACCTATGCAGGGAGATGGTGGAGGGCGACCACGACATGCATTACAACCCGAAATAGAAGAAAACATCCTACAGGTATTTGAAGACGAACCTCGACAAAGTACCCGTTCTGTAGCTTGAAGACTTAATATTAGCCACACTGCTGTACATCGAGTGTTAAGAGAAAATCTCTTACATCCGTTCCACTTCCAATGAGTCCATGGGCTGCTTCCGGAAGATTATCCGCGACGGATGGTGTTTTGCAGATGGTTATTACGGCAACACGCAGTCAACCCGGCTTTCATTGAAAACTTTTTATGACGGATGAAGCCACATTTACCCATAACGAAACATTTAATATGCACAATATGCACCACTGGGCCGATGAAAACCCTCATGTCTTCCATCAAACTAATCACTAGTTTAGAAATAGACTAATAGGGCCACACATTTTGCCTCGTCGATTAAACGCCGAAAATGTTGTCAATTTTTTGAACAAAGATTTACCGGGATTATTGGAGGAAGTACCGTTACTTGTCAGGAGAGATATGTGGGCTCAGTTAGATGGAGCTCCAGCCCACTGGGGCTTGAAACTAGGGATTGGTTAAATCAAAACTTTCCAGAGCGGTGGATCGGGCCTGATGCTCCGATACCATGGCCCGCAAAAAGTCCCGACCTAAATGTCCTACACTTTTTCTTTTGGGGCTTTTTAAAAGCTCATGTTTATCAAGTAGAAATTGAAACCGAAGAACAACTTATTGAACGGATAAATAATGCAGTTAGAGAAATAAACAATCGTAAGATGCTGCAAAATCTAATACCAAACATTCTTACTCGGTGTACCAAATGTATAGAAGTTGCAGATGCTCATTTTGAACCGCTATTGTAGCCAAAAATAGTAATTTATTATACAAGACGATAAAGTTAAATTTTATCCACGAGTGAATCGTTTAACGTCGAGGCGAAGTCGAGACGTTAATGATTCAAGAGTGGATAGAAATAACTTTATCGTCTTGTATAATACAATGTTTTTTTCTATAGCAAGAACTTTAACAATTTCAAAAGAAAATAAGGACAGTCAATCACATTTCAAAATGTCAGTAGCTAGATTGGGTTGCTACGATAATACGAAGCTGTCATATTTAATTTAAACAAAAGTTAGAAAATTAAATTACTTTATCTATCCTTGATGTTAAAGTGCTACTTTACCTACCCTTGCTGTTAAAGTAAAACTTGACCTTTTGTTTTGAGTTGATAAAAGCACACTTTAACATGTGGTATAGAAAAAAGAGTATTAATTTAAATAAAACGCATTTAATCTTGATTTGACAATTATTTCAATAATTTTAAAGGATATCCATGAAAAACATGAACACATACTTGATTTAATTGCAAAATCACAAACATATACGATCAAGGGTAACTAAATGCATGTCTCTTAGCTTTAAATTGTACAGCGTTGCCAAATTAGAAAACCTTTAAGTGCTTATAATTTAAAGACTTCGTCAAGACCAAAATGGTGTTAAAGTTTTTCAAAGTAGAATTGCGTATGGTAATTATTAGCTGCACGTTTTAATACACCCTGTTATATATATACAGTGTCCGCCAAAAAGTCGGCATAATATGGGAAAATTTTGATTTTTGATTTTTCAAAAAAACTTTTTACGTCAATAAATTGTGCTTGTTTAAAAACCTATTTAGCCCCTATCATATATACCGAGTGATTTTTCGATAATTTCTAATCAAAACCCTTTTGATGCTTTTGAGTAGGAGGGAAATTGTATACTCGCAATTATTACAATATAATCACTTTTACCTATTGGGGCCTATATTGAAGGTTTGTGACAAGGTTGTCTTCAGTAGTTAAGATTAAATCAAGAAGCGACGGTGTGTCCGAGGACCGGAAGTGATTGAAGCTGGAATTTGTTTCGCCCTGGTTTTGCTCTTTTGAGCGGATCCGGTATTTAGAGTTCCTGCAAGCTGTTCCTTATTTCGACGCATTCTGGTGAGGCGACGTACTATATCTGCCCAGGAAATCAAGATATTAGATATTCCACAAATTCATTAATTATGAATTCTGAGTATAAATGATGTGAAGGGAATTTTTCTTAGAATTTAAGGCGGGCAGCGAAGGTTGCAGATGCGACATTGTAGATGCGTATCTTTGTTATACTTGTTTTTTGTTGCAAGGCCTCTCGACAAACACGAGTTGTGGTTCAAGTTAGAGATTACCTTTTTAGCAGTGCCAACAGGCTGCTTTTTAGTTAAGAGTAGTTTTTCGCTGGTCGGCTTCTGCTACTGGGCTTCACCCTTTTAAAAGTTTTCAGCGTTCCGTGCTATTTGAAGCGAGCAATTTACTTTCGAAATAAAATTTAATAACCTTTATTTTCTCACTTGGTTTTGCCTAACGTAACTTGCCTATTTTTTTAAACGCCTCTTGTTGAAGGGTGGTTTAGGCTTTGTTTACATGTGATGGAAGCAGGAATGTAGCCAAGGGATATAGCAGATACAGGCAGCTCTATGAGTGGTTATATGACGTGGGGACAAGAAGTAACTAATGCAGGGAGGTAGAATTTCAAATGTTCAACAGAAGTCGAGTATTAAGCCCCTTCAATTCGACATAATGGCTGCAAAACGTGTAGGATAATACCATGTCCTGTGATTGTCGAGTTTGACAGAAGTCAGGAATGCCAAGTAACGACCAATAATTACCTAAGAATAGTCACATTAAGTCACCAGAGCCTGGACTTGAAAAACAGATGAAATTACCATGTACATCCCGAATAAAAAAAAGTGGAGATCTATATAGAAGCAAATGGGCAGACCACTCAAGAAAATTTGATGAGGACAGGTTAAGTATAGCAAAGGACATGCAAAAAAAGAAAACCCTGGAGAAGGCGTTTGCCTGAATAGAAAGGGATACACCAAGGTCTAATACTAACATTTTCCAGCGCTAGGTACGCCTACATTTCGGGAAATGCTTTGTAAGTAAATCATTTAATCAATCCATTTACGTCTTATCGATAAGAAGTTCATTTCGTTGTTATAAATTATGTACACCAGGCACTCATGTTAATTGCTATTATACATATTTTCTTATTGGAATTTGTATTTAGATTGCGCAGTGCAGTGGTGTGGTAATAAAACTAACGAATATGGCAAACCACGCTGGCATAAATATCTATTCGGCGACAAATGCATTGTGGAAGTTTAGTCGAATTTTTGGCTTATACTGCAATCGCGTTCCAAGTGCTTCACAAGAGAAGTCCAGAACTGATCGTAAAAGCATGACTGCTTTTTGGTTGGTTTATATTATGATAATAACTATAGCTCCAATATATTATGCATATATTTTTCTATCACACGTGACTTCATACAGAAATAAAATCGTAGAACTTGCAGATAAACTTATGGTTATTTTCAATATTGCCACGTTTTGTATTACAATGATTTATTGTTTCATACACACCAATACTGTAAATTTAGTATTAAACAGGTTTGTAACTGTAGAAGTGGATATGTGGAAAAATATGCAAGACTCTGTATCTTACACAGCTGTACGTTCTGTAGTCAGATATGGCATTACTGCCATAAGTTTTATGCCTGTCATGTCGTTAATCATATTACTGCTGCCAAGTACAAAGCAGTCGGAAAGAACAAATGGATGGATAATCTATTACTTTTTACTGTCTTTAAGTGACATTAACATTCTTCAATTCTTAACTTTGGTTTTCACCCTCGGTGAGCATCTCAAAAAGCTGAATCAACAAATTATTTTATTGCAGAAGATTCCAACATCTAAGCAAATACAACATCTGCATACAATACCATCAATTCCAGGGGATGAAGTACAAAGGCTCTTATGTGTAAAAAGAAGTTCTAGAAGCATATATGAGATTTCATTAAGAATTAATAATATTTTCTCTGTGCCACTATTTCTTTCCATAGCAAATTCATTTGTATCCCTTTTTAGTGGAGTTTATTTTAACTTATTTCAGTTTAACAGTGGCAAAGCTATTATGTACAGATTAAGAGAAGATCTTCTCCCAATACTGATATTTCTGTTACGCCACCTTGTGAAACTGTTGGCAATATCTGCGTTTTGTGAAAATGCTTATACTGTACGTAAGAATTGTGGCTGGTTGTTGCATGATATTCCATTGTATGGAAAGGCGGAGCTGATGAAGCAAAATGTAACAATACGACTCTATTCATTTAGCAAGCTATAGTTCCATTTTTTGCAGGTTCTGGAATATTCCATGCAACTTATGCATGAGAAGATTTTGTTTAGTGCTTCAGGATTTTTTAGTATCAATGCTAATGTCTTACGAATGGTATGAAGATTTGGATTTTTTGTATATGTGCTATTTTTACAAATTATTGCAGGTAATTAGTTCCGTTACAATCTACTTAGTAATACTCATTCAGTTCGACGTGGCTGCGAATCAAAAGTAAACAGAATTTGAAAGTTGTTTATTGGTTCTTCAATCCATCGTTTCTCACTGATATAAGTATTTATGTACAAAATCCATACACGCTTGTTTTTCGCTAGATATATAAGTATATATTGTATATACAAACATACGAATAGATGAGACAGATTTAGGATACAATAGTTGTATAGAAAATAATTAAAGACATATAAAAAAGTTAAATTAAGTAGTACACAGTCTTGAAATGTTTAAAAAAATAAGGTTTTAAATTAGATACAGCAATTTTTTACTACCTACCTACTTACGACTAAAAAATGTATTTCTTAAATATTAAGATAAAACATGTTACAATTGGTATTTCTCAAGTAAAATGTATTAAAATAAAAAAAAGCCTTAACACAGTATGGCTCAATGGCTATTTGTTACTTATAGTTATCAATGAACAGTTACAGTGCTATACATTACATTAGTAGCACAAGTGACATGCTTACTAGTTAGATTACAGTAAGTACTTTGTTAAAACCAAACATTATTGTTTCTACCATTAAAACCTTAGAAATGCTATATGTAGTTGAAGTTCTTCTGTACATGTACAAAATTGAAATTAATTTAAAAACAGCTTTTCCAGTTCGTTGAAGCTTAAATTTAGTTTCTGTAAAATAAAAAGTGTTTTCGGGCTTGTCTAACTAGGATTATCACTGTCAGGTAAGCATACCGCTAATAGTAAAATAGAAGTTTTTATAGTAACACATGCTGAATTTAATCATATTAATAATCAGTTGCATCAGTCATTTGATGTAAGTCAATTTTCACATACTTTGCCTGTTTAGTGATATAGGATATTTAAACCATTTATTATAAAACAATTGAAAAATACATTTCTTTCAACACAAGATATAAAAATTGAGATAATTTTCGAGGCTTTCATGGCCATTGTCAATAAGTAGCAAACGACTTCCGGGATTGGACCGTGTCATTATTGAGGTCGAAGAACCTAATGTTTCCCTTTCTTTGCAAAACAGTTTCGCCTCTGGCGTGGTTTACACGTTGAGTTATCATGCTCTTTTGCTGTTCCTCCCGATGAAGCCCCTTACGAAAGTGGGAGAAACGTTAAGTTCGACCTCAATAATGATACGGTACAATCCCGGAAGTCGTTTGTTACTTAAAGATATAAAAATTATTCTATTTTTTATTAAACAAAAAATTATGTAAAATGTACCCCCACTTCTATAAAATACATCTATATTCATTAAGATTATTTTGTAAACTTGTTACATAGTAGTATGACTGCTTTAACCTACATAGCTTCACCATCCTTTTAAAAGGACACTTGAAAATGCCATAAAACAAAGTAGTAAAATTAATTGTCGAAAATAGTGTTTTCAGTTCACGCGTTTTGAAGGTCAATAACATAAGTGACTGGAATGAAGTGTTTCTGCAACATTGTGAACAACTTAATCTTCTGAAATACAACTTAATTATTATACATATGTATGTTATATATAGATACTTATATAAATTGGTATTTTATAAAGGTCAGTGGCTTAGTGCACCATGCCATACCTATGATTTTTCTTTATTTGTAAATCAGTGGACGATACCATTAACTTTGACTGAGCTCATGGAGGAAGTCGAAAATTTTGTTAAGAACGTTGACTTACCTGTAAATATAATTTTTCCAACAGAAAATGCAAACAATGAAAATACTGGCAAAGATAGTACCTAGTTAAAAAGACAATGTTGAAATGAACAACCTTTCTGGGTTGCAACTAAGAGCAAAAGCGGAAATTAAAAGTCAGATATTGAAGACGCTTCTGCTAGCAGCACTGACGGTAAAAATAACCTTTTCTTGTCTGATTTTGTAAAAAGAGTAAAGAAGATGAAAGAAGTGCAAGAGAAGATGAAAACGTTGAATGAACTAAGAATGACATAACTTCAATCATACCCACGTGGGCCGAAAAACCATCTACTCTCCCTGGTGGAGTATTTTTACAAATATTTTGATGATGAAGTCATTGAAATACTTGTATGGTATTCAAATTTACATGTTATATTGCGGGGATTGGAATAATTTTCTTGTATGTAACATTATGTCAAGAAATCATTTGAGATGCATAATGCCAAATATTCACTGTAATTGGAAGAAAAATGATAAATCCTCAAAAATCTGCCCATTGCTTTATGTAGGTAATGAATAAACGGTTATTGGATTTGGCACTCACTGATAAAAGCCATAGCTTAGATAAAAAAACTCATTGTGGAAAACCAATCTGATGGTCCGGGAAGAATTAGACTTGGATATACAGGATGTGTCAAAAACATTATGCCAACCTTAAGGTTATAGGGGATGTTCAAACATAAAATGCTCGTATAACATTTTTACTTTCAATCACTTCCCCTCTCCTAAACGGAGAACAGGCTGGGAAAGAACTGCAAAGTTATATGCAGACTATGAGGAAAAGAGAAGGAGCAACCTTTGACCATGCTTCTATTATTTCTAGATGGTAGGTACGACAATAGCTTAATCATTCTTGCTTCCAATAACACCCCAGCACCCGGAAAACGTTTTTTCAAAAAAAGTCTATAGCAACCACATATAATAGAAAAATACAATAAAAATATGGGGTACTTTATTAAGCTAATGATGTATCCGACACATGGCCACATGTAGCATTCATAAATTACCACGTGGAAGGGCTACAAAAGCAGCGGAGGGAATCGTAAATGGTAAAAACCTCAGATAACTCATTTTGGATGTTACTCTACATGCAACTAGGTGACTAGTGTCATAAACTGAGTGACCAACTGTATCTGCAATTAAAGTGTAAAAAGCAAGCAATTTAAAACTCAGACATCGGCAACCTTACGGCATCTGTAAAGTGCAGAGAATCCGGGATCAAACAGCAAGTAGCGCTCAACCCTTGAGGGCAATCCTATTGACCGCCTGTAATAAAACCTTTGGGTGATGCAAGCAAGCTGTTCGAAAAAAGGTGACCTAACAATTTGGCCAAGAAGATATCTGGTTGCAGCAGAAGGGTAGTAAAGCAATTTTAAAACTCTGGTACCAGAAGAAAATACAAGGTCTATGTGGTCACCGACAAGCAATAAAAAACTCTCCATCTACCCAACTGGAGAACGAACATGGAAGTGCAACCATGAGATCGATTCGGTAGACTCGTTTAAGGTAACTTATTCCAGCAATTCATTCAAGTGTATTCGGTATACAATATTCAGCACTCCGTATCTGCTAGTCGTTTGTCACGTGTTGAACCAACGTCATTTTCAATCCTTTCGTTAACTTGGCCCTGTCCAGAACGCGTTAGCTACAATGGGTTAAGCAATTTCCTGAAGTCATAGATCTGCTACTGATAATGAATATTCAGCTTGACAGAACTACTCAATTGAACGAGTAAACCGGTAAAAGTAGAAGGAAGGCAAAGCAGTGTAAGCCGAAGCTTCTTGCTTCATAGAAATCAATAGAATTAAAATTGCTTTGAGGATAACCAACCTTTATTAGAAGGCGGTACCGCAATGAAACAAAAATTGCAATTTACACTATTTTAAATAACCTCTAAGGGTCGTGTCCTGCAACTTGTTACGGTTCAATTGCGCCTCCTTTTGATTTCGAGATCTGTAGCATTTATTTCGTACTGTTACGCATCTTTTCATTCTGATGTCTTTGGTACTCAGTTTGTATTTCGAGAACTAGCGCTACGCCTACTTCGTTGGCCTTGCTGCGAAAGTTTGATATAGCAGAAAATGGTTCGGAGCGCTTTCTTTTCCACCTCGATCGGCGAAACAAGAAGTCGGTTGAGCAGTATTGAAATTTAGGAGGATTCTTGGGCTGCCGTTAGTTTTTGGTTGTGTGAAGTTTGCCTACGTTGTTTGAAGCGGTTTTAAGTTCCCGAATTTCATCAGTGAGAAGTTAAATCCCACGCCATTTAGCTGAGTGTTTCGCACATGCCTGGAGTTTCGTCCAGACTACGTAGAAAGTTTGCTTCGTAATGCTGTGTATTTCTTGTATGCTATCGTGGACCTTTTCCTCCCTATAGCAGCCAGTGCGGGAGGGCCGATCTAGGCATTAGTTACAGTTAGGGTCATATCCTCTACGTGTGAATTTTTCAGGCGATTTTGGGCTGTATTGACGCACGAAATGGTATGAAACGTCATTGAAAGCCCAGGTAAGGGACGTAACTCTGTGAAGTCACATAGGACTAGCGTTTGCTGTACTGTTTGCTTGTCCGTTTATTTTAATGTGTGCAATTAATATTATTGCAAAGTTTGTGAACTGTAAGTGTTGTAATTTTTGCCTGAGGTACCTCATTTTTGTATTTCTAAACTATTTATCATAGCAATTAATTTGTGGCAACTTATGATTCCGATTATGTTAAAATATTGTGATCCTTGCTGTGATTATATTATTTGAATTATACTGTGATGTTTGCATTCTGGCTTTATTTGTTACTGCGACCTATATTTGAATTGAGCTTCTCTTTCAGATTTATTGTTCTTCCTGCATTTACGTATTCTCGTTTGAATGTCTGGATATACTTGCCGTTATTTGATAAAAATCCGTTGGTGCCCTTTTTGCACTTTTAAAGAATTGTACACGCAGTCTCTGAACCTAGCTAGTCGCCGGAAATTGTATCCAAGTAGTCATATTGTGTATTGGTTTTGAGAGATTAGCCAACGGAGACTATATGATAACAAACTTTTGCTCTAAAAACCTCCGAAGCAAAATTGATATTGAAGCTATGTAGGACAACACAGCGGCGATCACAGAAAATGAGTTCCAGAATTGTTTGTCAGTGTGGAAGAAGTATGTTTTGTCCCCACAGGGAAAGTACTTTGATGGTGATCGTGTATTTTATTTTAAAATAGAAAAAAAGCCTACGAACATTTTTGGAGTGTGAGGTATTATGCAAGTTTCAGCAAACCGGAAAAGCTCATAATTATGTTAAGTCATACCTACAAAACTCGTAAAGATAACAATTCTGTGCTTATCTTGTAGTAGCATTACAGCGTTTAGGAAATCAGTGTTCTGCCAAATTTCACACTTATTTGATTAGATAAAAACTATACCTATCTGTCAGGCTGTGGTGAATGTAAAACTTAATTAGGTACATAAGAAAATATTTACTGATTTTTAAAGTACGTTATTTCTTATCGTAAGTATTTTTACACTTTTATCACCACGAGTATACTTATTAAAGTAGATCACATTCCATTATTATCTCGATTTCTTACCTTTAAAATTGCTTGAATTTTTATTAAAATTTTTCAAAAATTTACTCTTAGTAGGAGGAGGGGGTAAGTCTCTCAGTCCGCACTTATCCTTAAACCGCTCGAAATCGTCCTTAACGGCGTTCACGAGGCGCTCGCGGTAGCGGAAGGCGGTGGTGTCCACGGTCGAGGCCGCCTTGATGCAATCGTCACCGCCGAATTCGCATATCCTGTAATGGTGCAGAATAGCGGCGTCAGCGGGGACGTTGTAGGTCCCGTGTCCAGGGACGAATTCCCAAACGAAGTGGTTTCCGGCCTCCACGACCAGTTCCGGCCTACATATGTATTTAGAGCGCTGTTTGTGGGGGTGCAGTTTGCTTTTACGCCTCGTTTTCTTAAGGGTAACGAGATTGGTGGCCGTTGCGTCCTTGCTCCCGTACACCCACTCGTCGTCGCCCCACTGTAGATAAAAGAAGGCGTTCTGGAAGGAATACGAACCCGTCGTCCGCGTGCTCATTCTCGTTCCCAAGTAGCTAAAAATATAATGTTAATCGTTTAATAATAAAGATGTTGCATGGCTTAATGTTTGAAGTTCAAGGGAATGTTTCTGAAGACAATTAAAATAACAGATGTTTTATAAACCTGAGTTCAATGCGTAGGGTTATTGACTTTTATGTAATTCTCCCCTAATTCTTTTCATGCTTTCCGATCTCAGTTTACTATTACCGAGATAAATGTTATTCCCCGTTTTTACAATGTCCCGAACCCAACTCAACTACCACACTCTTTCTACTACATATAAGTCTGTTCAATATTTTCCTTAAGGTATTACTTCCGTTTTGTAATTCATTTTCATCTTTGGCAAAAGCATAGTGTTCTGCACATTGTAAAGTGTATGTTGATGCTTTTGTTTATTACACTTGCCTCGCTTAAATGTAACGTTACTTTCTTACGATGCAAAGTTTTGGAATAGTATTAAAAAAGTTGAATTAATGTCAGTTACTCCTGAATTATTTAAAAGAAAATTTAAACAGCTTATTATGGACGGTTAGGGTTTATGTGATTGGTCTCAAATGGTTCTCTTTACTAGTTTATTATTTTTTTTATCTTTACTTGTATTATCGCAGCTAATTTAATTATTTACACATAAAAAATTTTTGTAAATTCTCCGGTGCGGGGGGAAGAACAGGGTCTTCCTGACCCCTCACCCTTTGATTACATATCAATAAAGCAAATTTAAAATTTAAAAATCGGCCGGTGTGAATATTTGCCGCTTTCGCTGCAGATCCGGAAATTTGGAACGCTCGACGTGTTCGTGTCAAGGACGGACCCTATCCGTTGCAACCGCCGCTTCAGGCGAGTGTTTCGTTATGTGGTAGTTCGTGCTGCAAAGGGAGATAGTCCTTCTATATTGCTGATATGACTGATCCAGTGTCGACTTCCACAGGTAACGTATTATCCTTCACGTCTGTATGTCCACCTACGCCTTAGAATCTTCTGAACCAAAATCCTTATTTTCGACAACAGACTGTTTCTCCTTCGGTAAAATTTCTTCTTCTTCTAAGTCTTTTTTGAGTGTTCTGAACCAATTTTATTTTACAAATAGTGTCTTCCTCTTCTAATAACTTCTCGCTTTCGTCGTAGCACTTCTCTACAGTTTCCTCTTTTACTACGATTATTTCACTTCTTTTCATCTTATTTCCCAAATATATTTAGGAAATGTGAACTTTTACTTGATAATCTTGCCATTTCCATTTCTTCACTGGTGCATTCGCTGTCTTATGTTGCCAAACACATCAAAAATACAATTTCTTGTTTCTTTGATGTAAAGGGGGCTTTCCTCCATATTTCGTTTATATTTGTTGACTGAGGAATAGGTTTGCTTACTTTTCAGCCATCTCCATGGCTAAAGCTGCTTTGCACGCATTCTTGAACTTTAATTCATTCAACAATCAACAGTTTGCAATTTATATATTTTTTGTAAATACCATAAATTAGCTCATTCAACCTTTAATCATAAGTGCTGAAATTTGTTATGTTTATGATCCTAGGTATAATTTGTGGTATTTGTTCGTTTCTGAATTAAAAATTCCACCTGTAAAGAAGTATTTCAAACTATGCGTATCTTTGTCTGCTTTAGTGGCACACATTCCTTTTTACAACGCTGGAAGGAATCGATTGCTGTGAGTGCAAGCGAGGCAGACGATCACGTGTCTTTTATCGATCCGGTTTTAGACTTGAATTATGTAGCAACGCTCACTCTTAAACCAGGAATTATTTCACTATAGAAAGAGTCGTTGTGTGTGTAAGGATGAGAGGAAGCAAACGTTTTTTCCCCGCTAGGTCTGGCTTCGTCTTGACGTGTGTGCAAGTATTTACCCTCGTTTGGGGATGTTAGTATCGCCCAAATACCTTTCATCTATATGCTATTTTGCAGTTTCTGCGAACTTCTTCGGGCAGTTGTTTAAGAAGCGACCACCTGCAGCTCCATTGGACGTCGAACGGAGCTGCATGAGCTCGTTAAGGTATCGCATTTATTGTACTAGTTTTATAGTGCCTAGATTACAGTGCACGTAGCGTGTTGCTAACGTCTCGGATTGTTTGCGTAACGTTGCTGTCAATGTAGCATTTACTGTTTGAACCATTTTAGTTGTCAATAAGTCGAATCAATCAATTACCGTCCGATTTTGTGTGTTTGCTTAACCTAACGTTGTGGCGCGTAAAGTAAGTACCGCATTTGAACCACGTTTATTTGCTTACCGTCAAGTGTTATTGTTGATGAGCTAGTTCTTTGAATATTTAATGTTACCGTTTAAGCGTCATTTCGTGTATTTGTTGTCAATTGTACCTCATTTAGCTAGTTTAAGACGTTACGCAATATAACCTAACCCTTACTAACCTGTTTCGTTACATTTATTTGCTAAACCATTGTTCATTTACATATTATTATTAATACAGTTCATTTTCGTTGAACTGTGTTTTTCTTGTTTGATGTTTAAGATATTTGAATGCGATTTGGTATATGTTTTCTTTTGTAAAATGAATTTAGAAAGCTGCACAAGAGTTTTCCCGCAGGGCAAGTTCAACGCTGTTGTTCGTGCCTCGTCGACCAAGCACTGCCAAAGTTGAAGTTAGAAGGTGTACTCATTGGCTTCCACTTTTCTCAGTGTATTTATACTATTACGAAAGTGGTGGTGTTTTGACATCTAATATCTGCTTTTCCTTGATTAGGCCATTGCCCTGTGTAGTCTCGTGTTGAACCACCCCAGCTCCACTGAGCCACGCCGGTTCCCCCCTTTGTTACGGGATGGAGCAGCGGTCCTATGTAATTCTTTCCCGGCATGAGTTATTTTACGCACTAGTCATTTAGCTAATTACTGTCATGTCGTAAGGTTCCGTTGATGTGGTAATAAACTAGCACCCTTGTCGTAAAGTAGTGTTTCTGCTGTAACAAACTATTACTAATGCGAGCCTTGTCCTTAGTGGCGTTTTTAGCTTGTAACATCTGTTCTTCTTTGGTTGGCACAGCAGTATTTCAAAAGACCATAGTCCGTTCCACAACTGTAACTCTTTTGCCGCATTCGATCTATTTCTGAATCATACCAAAGCTAGCTGACTTACGCCGCCAGTAAAATTCAGCAGGTGCGGACTTTAAAAAATCCTTTTGTTTGCGTTTACATAAATTTTACTGTAGCCCTAGGTTAATCGTCTCTTATTGTTTGTAATTGACTTGTCTTATTGTGCGCTGCAGAAATTTTTTTATTTTATGTATTATTATCAACTGTAATAAGAATACCAGAGCCTTTATTTGTCCGAATTAATCGACGATTATAGCGAAGGTTAACGTTGGAATTTGATTGATAAGTGTATAAATAATTCTTCCTTTTGGACTTGTTTTGCATCTGCGGGCGTACCGTAGATTGTAATTGATTAGTGAGTACATCGCTTATCATAACTGATAGCGTAAACTGGAGTATCTGCTATGCTGAAATTGTGCTGATGTTGTTCGTGTAACCCGTATGTTATGCCCTCTCGACCCCAGTTGTTATTTGTATATTATTGTAAATAAATAAATTATTATTTGCTACTACCCGATGTTGTTTATTTCGTGTTCTTTGGGTTCCTTGCAGCCAGTTTCGCCGTAGCTCACTCACTCCGCGTGGTTCTACCAAATTTGACTTGCCACCCTTATAGATTGATCCTTTTCGTAATCCGGCTTGTTGTATAGGTTTGTAGTTGTCTCATTTAGTTGCGAACGTAGTTGCAACGAGTCTGATTAACAATTCATACATGGCAAAAGTATTTATTTGCATAGTGACAATGAAAGTAGTCTTTTTTTAAGAAGAAATCGTGAGGAAATAACTTTTTCAACAAAATATCGCAAATAAAGTAACACTTTTATAACTATTTTATTGAAATTGTGAATTGCCAATTTGACAGTTGTAAATTTTGATGTTGTTTTCGACCAAATTTCGAGATACAAAGAATCACTATGTAAAAAAATAATATGTACAACACGTATGAAAGCAACTGTTTTACTCGTTTGTTTGATAAACTCGAAATTCGTGAAAAAAGTATGACTATTTCTTATATGTAGATCCACATTTTACAATTAAATTGGAGTAGTAAACATATTCAACTGTTTATTTCCAAGGCAACTTATGACAGTGTTGTATCAGCATTTACCCACTCTAAGCCTCTATAGCCTGGTTACATACTGGACCCAGGTTTACAAATTATCTTATAGTTAAATTGACTTTAGGAACACCGAGTTTTCCCATTACGTTATATAATGCCCTGTACAAACTTCTACTGCATACTTACTCAAGCAACAGGGGCAAGGTGTCGTTATGGCGAGGAATGATATATTCATCGAGATCGATGAGAAGGATATGCGAAAATCGATACATGGCCCTGTAGAGGCAGTCGTTAAGGGCGGCGAACAAACCCTCGGTGCGAATTTCCTTCTGGGAGGGTATGTTCAGTTGCCAGGGGAGCAGCGTGACTAGACCACGCGCGATGTAATCCTTGAGGATACAGTTAACCTGGGACCCGATCGTGTGGTTGTAGAAAGTAAAATGCGATACTCCCATTATGCGGTTTAATTCTATGAACTCGAGGATCTGGAGGGCCTGCAAAGAGAAAATCCTTGTACTTGGGTGGAAACACAATAAGGCAAGCTTACATAATGATTTACTGCAATAGGGAGTTAGGTCTTCGGCAAGGTTCAAAGATTAAAATAAATGTGTTATTGGGCATTATGCGCTAAGCGTCATTGATTTAGGAGAAAGCTTATTCAAATTTTGTTAACATTTTATCTTTTTCATCAATGTTTAGAATTCGGTCGATAATTAGGAGAAATGACACATGTATGTCGTATAAATAGTTAATATAAAGAACACTGTAGTAATTTTGAATACATGTTGTCGTAATTCGTAAACAATCAGACAGCATTTCATGGTTGATAGGTTAAAATTAATGTTAGTTAGTTTACAAACGGCTGGATGTCTCGTACAGACTAATTTGAAATGCAGCAGTTGACATTGGTAGCTACACAAACACTATTTAGTTTCGTGATTTGCACACAATATGTGATGATTACACAATTTTTGAATGTAAAGCGAGTTTTTAACAATGTTTTAATGGATTTATATGTTATTAATTATTATGCTCTGAAATGTGCAACAAAATATGCAGTACGTTCCGAACGCTGTGAGCAAACACGAAAATTATCAGTTTAGAAATATCGCTATTAGCGTAGAGTTACAATATGTTGAGTGTTGTAGTTGGACGTCTTGTCTTGATTTTTCAGATAATACTCAAGGCGAAGGTTGGAGTTTTAAAAATAATGTTGAAATTTTGAAATTACGACTTGAGCACTAAGACAGTTGATCATGATTAGAGTTGTAAACCCCAATGGAAAAATTGAGATTTTCGAAGAAACGCTAAAACGATGTTGTGTCTCCATTTAACGTTTTAATAGGTGGAAATACAAAAAAAAGTCAGTAACCAATAGCGTTCAAGAGGTTAGCTGAGGTATTCCGGAGGAGGTATAAGTTAACACTAAACTAATCAAAAGCAATGATACCATTTTATTTGTAGAATTCGTTCGGTATTCCAATTTATGAGCACAGGAACACCTACCAGGTAGGCAACTGTTGATCCGCCAGGAGAATTCATCAGCCGCTAGATGGCGTGGGAGAATTTGTTCATTTCCGGTAAAAGTTCGCTCGATTAAAGATGTCGATACATTTTCACGGCTTGATTGCATTCCAAGGGCATCGGGCTGAAGACGCACTTTTATGCCTTTCTATGTGTAGTTCTCCACCTATTTCTGGGATGGGAATTTGCTGAACACCGTTGCTGGAGTTAGATTCTTCCCAAAATCGATTGCATGGTATCTTAACCTGCACAAGGCAGTTGCATTAATCTTTTTGTGAGTGAGTGAAAGGCAGCTTTTGGTGAGAGACTTTGCCTTGTATTAACTCGATTTCTAATTTTTGGTGTATGCTATATTAGTCTTTCATTCGACGGGCTATCAAAGTGGGCTGTGAACGTTTCGTGGACACTGTGGCATAGAGGTTCATGTTAAATCGTATCTTATCTTCCATTGCAGACAGCCCAAACGTCTTGGTTTTTGGACGCATCGATTAAACCTATATTTTGTGTGAAACACTTTAAACCTTATATATTTTCATTAGCTGATGCTGAGTGATATTTTCAGGCGTAAATCTTACACCTTAATTATGGGATATGATAGTTGAGTAACTGAAAATTTTACAAGCGTTCACAAGTTAGTCTGCTAGTTAACAAATTTGCTGGCTGGGTTACTACGTCAGTCCTTCATATGTTTTGGTAATATAGACAAACATGCAAGTACTTGAATGCTAGACTAAACGTGTTACATTATACAGTTATTTGGGAAATTGTATATAGGTCATATTCATTCAGCGAACGGTTTTATAAATTAATTGATTTTTAATACCAGTTCAGCTTTATTAATAAACAATCATGCAGTTCTAGTATTTTAAACTTAGCGAAGTTACGTAAACAGTAATTTTTGAACACACGTCAATATGCATAATCTGTGTTATGTTTTTGTAATATATATTTGTATATTTATTTAGTTTCGAAATTACGTGTTACTTGCTGAAGGTTGAAAGCCAGTAATTACAAATTGATATTTTATTTCTAATTGTTTGCTATCCGAATCAGTAATCATTATACGATTTTACTGTTATGTTGTCTGTTGTTACGGTTACGGCAATTTAGTGGTTTGTTAACATAAGAATTTTTGGGGAACATCGCCAAAAGTAATCGCTTGACGCCCAAAAAAAATAGTTCTATTTTAACTCGACCCCGCCCTTCTCCCGAGTTAGGTGGAGGCATGTTTTCGTTTCATTAGCGGTAAAAACTAACGTAACAGCAAATAAAGGAACTACCAACTCGATTATTCAGAAACTCGCGAATCTAATTTGGAAGATTCCCCGGTGATCTGGTAATCGCAACTTACATTAAAGGAAGATAACTTAAAAATGACTGATCAGACGCAGGCTGTAACTTGTTATAGAAACAAAAAGACAAATACGGCGCAATAAAAGTGACTATTATTTTCAATAAATGTGGACAAATAAATATCGTCAGTTCATAAACTTATTCATGTCAATATATTTCGAATTGCGGTTAAACTATTTAGTTGGAGTGAAGGAAGCGTGCAGATTATCTGTTGAATCCAGCCTAATACAAAAGGAAGTTCAAATCGGGGCCAAAATAGCAACTAGAAACTCCAGTCTCACAATCCATCCAGATACCCGAATCTTGTAAATCCATAAAATACAAATACATAGAACCGTAAATATAAGGAAAACCCCTGAAACAACAAGGCGCAATTAACGCACAGGCGTACAGTGCATTGGGGAAAAACTTACTGCAGTTGCCAATCGGCTTAAGGATCCATTCTAAATACCAGGTAAAGTAATAAGAAGGTGGTGACTTATCAGAAATCATCTGAAATGGGTTGAACAATACGCAAGGACAGATTTCAGCAATTACTTTAAGACACAACTCACTAGAAAAAAAGTTATCTTTATTAGATCCACTAGATTGTATTTTGTCCAGATTCGATTTGACTAATAAACGACGAGAATTGGAAAAATAACCGAGATCAGCAACTACTTAATTACAAATCCTTCATAGAAGATTTTAATGGCTCGTTTTTATGAGTTCATGTCGGAAGTTGTTAGTTGGAAAAACAAAACAAAAACATTAAGTCAGAAGTGGAAAATCCTCCAAACCTCCAAAACGTTAAAGTAATCGCTTCATTTACCAACAAGTTGAATACGTAAGTTGTCAGAGCTAATCAATCAAAATAGTGCTTTCAGACGGGACTACCAGAACCAGGAAACATCACATTACTCGGGGAGGGAGAATGCGGGAATCAAAACCAAACACCTAACTGCAACTAAACTCAATGTTAACCACGGCAGATAAAACCACCTATATCCTTTAAATTTCCATAGAATTAAGTAGATTTTACATAAAAACTACAGGTGAGGTAAACCGCTAGCCTAATGTCAGTAAATAAAGCAAAAATATAAGCTTTCGTCAAAATAATTGCTACAGCTGGAAATCTGCTACTGAGTAGTTTTCAGAGATGAAAACTGTTGCATGCATTAATTTTTTTACACAACAGAGAACAATTAATGTTCCTAGTTATTAACAGAGACAGACCGAAACCCGCGTACCGAACTAAGCTGTGAGTTTGGTCAACAAGAAACGTTTACTTCTTTATGACAATGCTAGCATGACAATGTAGCCATTTTGGCTCAAAGTACATTTACCGACTTGAAATAATGTAAAACATTTCTTTCCCCACTTTCTCTACAGTACGGATTTTATGTCTATACGATTACCAGCTTCTTGGACCAATGAAAGAAAGATTAGAGGGAATCTAATTTGAAGACGATGAGCAAGCGAAGAATATTATACAAAAATGACTGAACACTCGGTCAAAATATTTCTGTTTTAGACATATTAGAAAGTTACTACACAGATTGCTTAAATACGTTGAATTAAAGAGGGAATACGTCGGATATCATTAGTAAATGTTTTCATCCTCAATGAAATGTTGTACAAAAATACCGGTTCCAATATGATATATCCCCGTACTTTAATTATACAAACCTGAAACACAGTGAAACCAAAAGCATTATAAATATAATCTTTTGATAATTCATGGAACTGTAGAGATAGTATGGCACTCAGTTCAAATGTTTTAGTTATCGTTTGATGTTGTATTGTGCCCTTATGTATGCGCATAGAGAGAGTGTGCTTTAGAGTTATATTGTCGAGCCATGGATACTATTGCTAAAATAAACCAATTAGCATGTAAACTAGACTTACACGGAAACAACACTGGTTGAAATTACATGCTCGTGTTTTCTATCAAAACAATAACACTGAACTACGTGTACATAACATTAAGAGTAGAAGTTAAACTCGGTAACGTACACCTTTCGCAAAATGTAACGTTATCGATCAACATCCATGCACATCTAATCTCTTTATAGTGAGAGCGTAAACACGCTTTCACTACTATTGGCTTTTAACTACAGGCAGCTTCTCCGGTAGTATTTAGTATCACTGAAAAGGTAATTTATGTTATTATTACAATTTAAGAGCAAATTTATGAAAAAATTCATTTTTTCAAATCAAAAATAGCAAATATTGGTGCAATCTAAAGCAGTTGTTAGTACGTTGATTTACTGTGATGTAAGTAAATACAAGGACAGAGAAAATTAACAAAAATAATTTATACTTCCAACCTATACAATACGTAGACAGAATTGTCGAAACCGACTCAGCAGACGCTCACACAACTGTCGATGAAATGAAAGAGCGGATCGACGTCGCGAACCCTTTTTATATGGTGCTGCCTATTGTCTAGCATGTTATGTGTATTTCATCCCGTTGAAATAAAAGGTCACGTCGCTACTGGAATAGTTGCCCTCGTGCGGTTGTTAAGTTTTTCTCGTAACGCAATGTGCTCGTCGTGTGGAAGTGATTTTCGGCCCTTTGTGGTGTCATCGCTTTAGTTACTAAAGAAAATACAAGCTTTTTTAAGTGCCGTAATTTTGAAGTTCTATTCACGTTTTTAAGATATCGCGAAGTTCAAAGAGTAAATTTATATTGGCTGCCATCAGCATTGCTCATATCGTCGCCTAAGTTGCAACCACTAAAATTTCTTGCTGATAGTGCTTCGTAACTGGCCGCTTGTAAGTACAATTTGGGCATTTAACGCTCTTCCGCTAGTTTTCCCGCATTAGTAGCTTAAATTCTAGTGCGCATCCTTTCGTTTAACTTAAAAGTTCAGTAAGGTTTTAAAACCCGATTCTGTTTGTTTCGAATATAAGCGTCTTCCAGCTTATTTTATCTTCAATTTAAGAGCACATGTGATTGTCGTTCAAAATTTAGCTTTGTTTTTCACAGGAGTGATGCAATGTGCCTTTATCGTATTTTAATGAGTTCTTGACGCCAGAATGTCGCCGTTGTCTACAATTTTACCGTTCATATAAGCCGGGGATTTTCCCGTGCTCCAAGCAGAATGCTGATTTAGGATTGCACCATAATGGGACTTTCATTGTGTTTCACATAAGTTGAAGAGAGTAAAAATTTAAGTAACGCCTGCGGAGAGTCATTTGGCTTTAGTATTCAACCCGGAGCATTCAATCAGCGTCCGACACTAAGACCGTCTACGAGTGTTGTTTGTTATTTCCGCGGCGACGTCTCCGTCGGCCTCGCCGCGTAAGTCGAAATTAAAGTAGTGAAACTATATGGTTGCTATAGTCAGCCCTTTGTTAAGTAACGTGTTGGTAATGTTTAGCAGAGGAATTCCGTATCGTGGAGCAGGCATCTCAAATAACGCTTGAAGCGGTTTGAAATGGAAACCTCGTTTTTGTGCTAAACTGTCGTTAGTGAAGTCATGTGTATCGTATCGTAACCCTGCCTTTCGTACGTGCTCTATTTTTACCCTTCGTAGGGATATAATGCGGTTCAGACCCGCTTGATTATCGCCTTTATGCAGTTTCCAATAGTTTTATTCGTATTTCATGGCAATCGCTTTGAGGTCGGCTCGCAGCTTGGTTGGACAACGTCACCAGAGCAGCTAAATGCCTCCAACAGTTATTGTGTTAGTTTATAAGAATTGTAACTACCGTAAATAAGTAGTGAAGTGATCGAAATGTCGCCATGTTAACGCAGCGTTGTCGTTCATTAAAATTTTAAGATGTTGAATAGAAATGACCGCTTTTAAGCCAATTTTAAATCTGTAGGTAGTTTTACGTTGTGAGATCAAGTAATTACCTTCGTTGTGTCATATTTGAGTATTTTCCGTCAATTATACAGCCTGTTGATGGTGTACTGTGGTATGGAGTAGTGTCGCTGGGAAACCCTTCGAGAAATTATTAGAAAATATGGCAATAGTGTAACCCATTATCGTCGGTTGGTAGACCGAAGATTTACACTTTGGCGGATTTTCCTTGGGGTTCACGTAACGCTCGCTTATGTCGAGGGAGGTTTTGCCGGTTTTAAAACTCGTTGTCAATGGCACCTTCCATTTCTCACGTATGTGGATTTATCCTTTCTGCTTCGTTTGAGTGCTTCCGGCAGTGTCCCGGGTCATTGCTATTTCGCCAGTCAGCAACTTCGTTGGACAATTAAGCAACGGCTTCCGAAAACCAGGTACTGGGTTATTTAATTTTTATAGTGAATTACATCGTCCAGTGTTATGCCAGCCGCGTTTGGTGTAACGTAGTATGTCAGCTGTGCGCAATTTAAATTATGTTGTCGTAGCATGTTTTCAGATTGGTAGAGTAGCTATTTTAGATCTTTGTGGGTCGTTCATAGCGCAACTATTGTGAAGCAGTTTATGTAATTTTGGTGATTATGTTCAATGATCACTGTTTTAATGTCATATGTGGACTTTGTTTATGCCCGACTGTGTCAATAATTGTTCAAGTAAATGTTTAGTAACCCCTCAATTTTGTAACGTTTCGCCCAGCGCGAACGCGATTTTGAAATTAAAAATTAATTCGCGCGTTCTTGCATGGCGTAAAGCACGTTAGGAATCGGAGCGCTGCACCTTTGAGCCGCGCGGACAGCGCTAAACGACGTCATCTCGGAGAGTCGGAGGTTCACCGCCGCGCATCCAAAGGAAGGATTCCCTACTTTAATGAACCGGCTTGAACCGCTGATTACGCCAGCCCAGGGTATATAAAGAAAAAACTAAGCTATTTTAAGACAGAAGTTTCCCGAACTTTCTCCTCACCTAATTCTGCTCAGGAGGGCCTCCAGGCTCTTCGAGTTAGTCCTCGTCTCTCACCTAGTTCCGCTAAAAAGGGTACTTAAGTGCTCTTCGAGGGGGCTCCTACCAGAGAATCTTCACTTAGACCGACTCGTTAGGAGGGTGATATTGTGCTATCCGACGAGTCACCTGCCGAACAACCCGCTCGTTCCACTCGTTAGGAGAGTGCTATTGTGCTATCCGACGAGACACCTGCTAAATAACCCGCTAATTTGGTCGATCAGACTACTTAAAATAATTCCCTAGGTCCTATTCCTTCCGTAAGACGTAGTATCCTTGCAGCTAATTTCCACAAGTCGAAACATCGAAACAGACGGCATTAAAACCACTAATTGCGACATGTCCGACATAACACAAGTGCAGCTTAAAGCTTGCACTACAAAGTCCACCCTATATATGTCTAGCGGGAAGCCGCATCACAACGAATCGACGTTAGTAATTTCTCACGTTTAATCCTCGGGCCATTTCCGCCATCTACGAGGCCCAACTTTAAATCACATTTTACGGTGTCCGCCACCTGCGAGGCCCGGCACTAATTCAATTACAAAATCGCTTACTTGGACTTTCAAGGTTTCCTGCAGGTAGCTGCAAAATGTAAACAAGATATCTCCGATCCGGCCGCTCGAAGATTCTGCACTTTATGCACACCTGTGAGATCCGATAACGTAAGCAGCACCAGATAGGAAGTTTATTAAATGTAATACTGCCCGCATTTTGCCCTCTTGAAAGATATAAAATCAAAACTCAGTTATTACACTACCGCCATATTGGTGGTCACCGCTAAACTTCTCATATCTCTGTTATTAGGTTAAACGAGCGTACGAGACGTAAGAACTACTTCATACTGAGCTTGGTCCGTAAGTCACTACTACTACCTCAAAACCGCTGACCGGGACGTAAACCGAAGAATACCTGTTTTAGTTCGATTATAAACATTGTTACAGTTTATTTTTGTCTTTATGAATACAATTTGATTTCATGTATTACTAGCTAAACAAATTATACGCTTATAAATATATTCTGTGTACTTTCTCTTGGTTACTACACTTGAATGTATTAATGATACCTTGGCATTCTGAGCTGCCTGGCGCCAGTATCACCCTGGCAATTGTAGCGAATATTTCAATCTTCTAAAATAAATCAAACTAGCCAGAACCGGCGGCTACAATTTAATGTTTGAAGAATGATTTTGTCTTTGTTTTCTCTCACTTAATATATTTTGTTTTAAAGTATTCGTGCGTTCTTATTGCGGATACCTTATGTTGCAGGCAAATTTAGTAGTAGTTGTGTTTTTCTTTTGTAAAGAGTTTTCGAGAAAGCGGAAAGAATACATGGAAGGTAAGTTCATCGATGCTGCACGCTGGTTGAAATCAAGCAGTGCAAACACCTTTTAAGCTCCGTTTTCATTTGTTTCCATTTTTGAGTGAACGGATTTACCGACAGAGAAGTGGTGGAGCTTGGAAATTAACATCTTGATTTTGTTTATCGGATCGTAGCACTAATTTCAGGTCGACAAGGCCCCCCACCCCTCTCCTTCTCCATTGAGTGCTATAGCAGGCAACCTTTGTTAGAGCCCATCGTAACAGGATTGGGGCAATCGATCCGAGAATTTTCCGATTTTGTGTCGTGTCAGACTGTCAGAGTCGTAACGACGAGTCCCGCCTGTAATAAGCTGGCGTCTTGTAGTAAAAGTCGTTTCGTAATGTAACAAACTGACAACCGGTCGTAAAGGCAATTTCTTGCTGTAACACGCTACCTTTTCAGGCTTTTCTCGAGTTTAGATCTAGGACCGTCGATCACCTCTTTTCGCCTAGATCTATCGTTGTGAGATAGACTCCGAACCCTGCCTTCAAGTTGCTATGCTTATTTATTGCGTTAACGTCCATTTGGCATACAATATTTATGTTTGTAATACTTGTATCATGTCTGCTTAACGGACTCAGTGTTTGAGCTCATCCCTATCTGGGTGTGATAATCGCTGCTGCCAGTTCATATTCATATATTCATATATCAAAGACCAGAGTCAGGTCGTCCATGGTGGGAATTTTTCAGTAGACCATTTGATAATAAGCAATAATAAACCCCTTTTACACATCTTTAACGATTTGCATTTGCATTTTCAGATTAAGACTATTCTCATCCGATTCCAGTTAGCAGCGTTGACCTTTTAAGTTTGTTATAGGAAGTACACATGTTTCCACCTCTAATAAGTTGTTTCGGATTTTGGTAAGCTTTTACCTGCTTGATTTTCCAGACAATGAACAGTACCGAATTTTGAAATTCCTCCAAAAATTAAAATGTCCGTCAGTGGTTCGAAGTCCTTTGATGGAAGTTCTATAATTTGAAGAAATAGAACTTGTTGACAGCTTTTTCTTTTACAAATAATCTTTCATTATGATAGAAAAGTAAGTCAAATTAAGCTACATGTTAAATAAGCATATACTTTATAACGACGTATCTGATAACGTTAGATGATTTTTGTAATGTTTTTGTGGAAATCTCAAGATGTCTTACAAAGCATAGTTAAAAATAATCTTAACTATATATTGTTATAATACAACTACTCTATTTGTTACAGTGGTTAAATAAAAATAAAAAATAATGATAAATTTGGAAGATCAATACAACCAAATGTTGAGGGGTTTTAAATAAGATGGGTATTAATTTTAAAATAATTGAGAAATATTAAAATTGAGACAATTATTAATGTAGATGTGACAATAAAATAGAAATTGCATATTTAATTTTGATGGTTGAGGACAACCATGGTAAAAAGTGTAAACCAAGGTTATATTGACAATTATGCTTGCTTTAATAATAAGAGATTGTAACATGTAATAGTTAGGACATTTTATATTTTAAGAGGGCAGTAATAATAGTAACCATCAGAGATATTTTTTTTTGTTTGGCAGTCAGAATAACAACTCGTACAAAAAATGTACATAGAAATTTGAAAAAAAACTCTTTTTACTAATAAAAACTTGGAAATTATGGCTTTTATTTTGTATAATTGTTTGGTAAAATATGAAAATATAACATTGAAATAATAATACATTACAATTGGTGAAGAGATTGTGCAATACAGTTACTAAAATATAAAATACAAGAATAATTGGATGGATTTGGTTAATGTAAGATAGAATTAATATTCATTGGTGACATTGGTGGTTGTTTGGAAGACGGACCGATCGTTTAGAGGGAAGTTGATGGGAGTATTTACTTGATTTGGACAGTTTCTGTGGATAGTGCTGGATCCAAAGTACTAGCTGAAGAATAAAGAGGATTAGTTTGGAATCATCTGCAATACTGAAACTTACCAGAAGTCTATTGGCGTGGCAGTAATATTAATGAAAGGAGCAGGATCAGATTCTACGGACAGTTGGAGTTTTGACAGGTTAGATGTGGTTTGAGGGGTGACAGAGCGATGTGGTTTTGGCTATTGGAGGAGTGCGCTGTCGTAGTTGCTGACTGTGAGCATTTGGAGCTGTGGACATTTGGAACTGTCATATTTGGATGATTGCAGTAACAAGTTGAGAAGTGGTCAGGTTTGTTTTAGTTAATTAATATAAAAGTAGGTTGAATAACAAACAATAAAAAGAAAGAGTGACATAAACAGAATACAGTACTTACTTTGGTGAACTGATTAATTGAAGTGTCATTGTAAAGAATAGTTGTCAATTCTTGGTTTAATTGAATTTGAAAGTCAAGCTGACAGTTAATGTCATTTAGCATTCATAAAAGCACAATTATTAAGAGTTGAATTTCAGTTAATAGATTACTAGATTGGCGAACCCGACCCTGAGTGTCTCAATATTAATATTTAGTTAAAAGTAAAATTGATTTGAGCAGAAATAATAGGGCAAATACTAAATAAAATAGGCATATTAAGCATTGAGTCATTGCATAAGTAATAGCTAGTCAAAAGTGGAGCTATCACTACAATATAATGCACGGCTTACTTTTAAGCTGTAGAGAATGCAATTATTACATTGATTCAATATTAAAATCTAGGGGGTAGTCTTGCAGAATTATTTAAAGTAGTTAGAGATAGAGGTTACTGTGGTAGTGAATTACTGTGGTTACAAAAAAAAATAATTAGTTAAGTCATTTTGTACAGTACAAGACCGTGATGTGCTCAAATATTATTGTTTAGTACGCCTTTAGTTTAATTTTTTTATTTATCATGATCTGCTCACCAGTACTCTAGTACTAGTTAAACTGATGAATTTCAATTGCGAAGTCATGAAAGTAAAGTAGAAAAGTGATACTCAATAATTAATACGAGATTAATATTTATCCAACTACAAGTATAAGATATGCAGAGTTCGCACGTATTGTTGGAATTGTATGAAATTCGTACCTTCTTGCATTTGATATAAAATCACTAACCAGCTCAGCTGACGCTTCAGTGTAGAGAAGACATGTAATCCCTTAGGAAATGAAACTAACAATCTGCAATCGAATTCGTGTTTTGGAACACCCTAAGGGAGGAACCAGATAAACTAAAGAAAATACTATTGCCTTGACACGCAATCGTTTGCTGGTTTTAGGTATGGATCTTATTTTGTTATTTGTTCACTGCTCTTATATTTAAATATTCTTGTTTCTGTATTTAAAAACTGAGGTTTTAGCTAGCAAATTGTATTTAAATGTCTTTCATAAAAACATTACTATTAATATACGAGGCGCTACCCAATATTTCCTAAAACGTTCTAGTAATAACACGAATATTTAGTCCTAATTGCTACCGTCCCCTTAAAAATAGTTACCTGGGGCTTGCATATAACGATTCCAGAATTTTTCCTATTTTTGGAAGCACACATTAAAGTCTGCCGGCTCTAGCGTGACCAGTATCGGCTGTAATTTCGCCTAGATCCCTTCACTGTAGTCAAAACGCCACCCTTTCAACAGAGGTTTTAGTTTAGGGAAGAGGCAGAAATCGTTGGGGGGCAGGTCAGCCTAGTACCGGATGGGATGCAGTAGCCATGTTGTTTTGTTTATCACAAAGATTATCAATTTTTAGACTTAGATCGTAGGCCGGTTTTTATTTTCAAAAAAAGTACGAAATAGCTATTTATGCAACAAGTGTTAAAAGTCGACGTTTATGCACGAGACATGAAAATTATGAAACGAAGCCGAAGGATGATTTTCATAACATGTCTCGTGCATAAACGACTTTTAGCACGCGTTTCATACAATATTTTATCTACTACCTTAATTTTACTGTTATTAATCCATATATATATATCGATTTAATAAAGGTTTGCATCTACGACACTTCTAATTTATGTCATAATAAACAGTAGGCCATTCCGCGCGGGCGAATTTTTGCGAAGCCAGTACTGTCAAGGTCAGTTACGAAATGTAATTATTAATACTCCACATCTGACTGTATTCATTACATAACGCTTTAATTATTTCAAAAACATTTTACCTGTAACGGAAGAAGCAACTAGAATAACTTTACAACTTCACTTCCAGTTCGAAATTGTAGTTTTAAAACCTCACTTCACTTTTAGCACATGGGCTAAAAGTAAACAGCTGATTTCTTTAACCACGCTAAACTATAAAATGTCACTTTTAGTGAAAGAAGCTAGCGCTAAAAGGCCTACTTTTAGTAGTGGTCGTAGATAAAAGTTTTAATTTAATTAAATCCTTTAAGTAGCGGAGCGGAGCATCTGTCGCCGTGGGTTATGGTGTGACAGCTGCTGTGGCCGTGTACTATTAGTTCGGGTAATTTAGTATGTTCATATATTATTATAGTAGCGCGTTATTTAAACAACCGTGGTTGGCGCAGGGGTAGAGTGCTCGCCTGTCACGCTAGTGGCCCGGGTTCGATTCCCGGCCGATGCATCCTCTTTTTTAAATTTATATTAAAGAAATTTATCTGAATACGTTTGCGGATAAAATAGTATATGTTATTCGGAGTAAAAGTGACTTTATGTGGCTTAGCTGAATTATTTGCCACACTGACGTTCGGCTAAATTAACTTCAGCTTCGCCACATAAAGTATTACTTTTACACCTAATAACATAATCTACTATTCTTTATAAGTAAATAAATAAATAAAGTAGATTAAAAATATAACAAATAATAAATTCTCTATATCTAACAAAATTAAGTATTTTTATGTGTAACTAATAGACCAACTAACAGATAAATTGAAATTGTTCATAAAATATGAATTTTCTTTATTGAAATTGGCTCTCAAAAAGCACAAACAATTCATAGGTTTATCATTAAGGGAGGTACGATTTTTTGCAGATTTGACCGTCCGTAGAGAATGCCCTTTCTGACTTCATATTTGTCAGTGCACTGGCCAATAAGTAAACGCATGCTTTTTTTAAATACGCCTCTTTTGTTCTAGTTTTTTTCCCAAAAAACGTCATCTCATCTTTCATTTTTTGCTAAAATTCCTTTATTTTTTAATCGTAGGCACAGTTGTAAGTGTTTACTCTATTGCTGCCTGCACTTTCCCTAAGATTCTCTCATATTCTAAGATAGTTTTATTATTAGATGCCGAGCAGAATTCTTCTCGTATATCTGTAAGTGACGTTTCTTCTTCATGTAAAACCCGTTTAGTCAAACGTATATTTTTCGTGAGTGTAACTTAGATATAGGTTAAAATAACATCTTTATAGCATGTTGCAAGCCCCTTTGTAGGTACCGAAGTATCTCTGACAAATCTGTAAGATGCCACATTTTAAAGCATCTACCAATTCTAAAGCTATTGGATATTTTTGTTGGAAAAGAGACCCAATCATAAATTTAAAAGATGCATCAGACGTCAAAAGATTATAATTTTTATAGGAATATGTTAATACCTAAATACCGGTATTTTTAACATCAATACTGGTTTTCAATACCGGGCAAAATTCGTCCGGGATCCCGGTATTCGGAATCCCGGTATTGTAAGCACTAGTAACAACCATCTCTGTTCTTCCACATCTCAGACCATCGGTGTTCAGATATTCTCTCAATCGTCTTAAAACGTCACAGTAAAACTTGCAGTTGATGGGTTCACCAGCTGGAGTAAAGTCCTTATGCACAATTCATCGAATGTCAAAAAATGTGAGCATTGACTTGATGTTGCTGAAAACTTGTTTGATTTCAGGGCCATAAACGTACACCCATGATTTATCGTCAGCTATGACCCTGAACTTCAGTTCACACCTGAATTCGAAACGCTTAAACCATTCAATTGTTCTTGCCCGGTTAAAACCTTGCTTGTTAAAAGTCTGCTTTAGCATTCGGTGAGATGCAGACGAAGTTTTGTTGACCATATTCAGATTCAGATCTTTTGTTGGGACAACTAATCACTGCTTCATCAAAATTTTGCACTACAAGTGTAAACTCTTTATATTGATCCACCTGAAACCCGTTTATATATCTAGTGTGTTATGATTGATAACTATTCAAACCAAATAAGTTTATTTTTGTTGTTTACTGTTGTCTCATGGTTTAATTACTAAGTGTGCTGCATCACATAAATAGTTTCCACCAAAATCTGTTTGTTCAAATTTTTAACAGCAGAAGGGTTTATACTCCAAGCAAAGTATGTGAGAACGCTTGCTGCTTACGGCCAAGTTTTGTTATTCCAAAGAGAAAGACACCCTAATTGAGGTGACAAGAATTAACAAAAGACAAAACACGTTGTAAAAAACTGTAAGCATTGTTAGGCGTATGCAAACAATTTTATGGAAATATCGGCTAACGCCAAAAAGCGATTATTTTTTATTTGTCCCGTTTATTGCGCGATATTCTGGCTAACGCCGTCCATGCGTTTCTGGCTGTTTACATTTCGAGGTGGTTGAACTCGTACTTGGCCGCGCGGCTCAGTTTTTAAGCAAATTATAGATCTGCAGATGTGTCGACATGCGTTTGTTCTAAAACGCTTCCTTTTCTGCCCGGTGTCTTTTGCCCAACGTACGTGTCCTTTGTTCTAAGTTAGGGGTTTGTTTTACAGCGATTGTGTGGGTGTAATATCCTCTGTGTCCACTAGCAAAATTCGCGGGTATTTAAATTGGGTAGTTCAACATAGATTATAAAAATTTTCTCCTTATCGTACTGGTTACGGATTTATTCTTCTGCGTAATGTATCGAGTTGTCTTTGAACGCCTTCTGCTTTGTTTAAGGCAGCAATTCTTTCCTTTATTGTTGTAATTAGGCACTTGTTAGCAATTTATGCTGCCTATTTCTTGGTACAGTTTTTTTGCCTCTCTTCCGCTGGGAGAATCTACACACATTGTCCAATGTAAACACGAACCTGTGTGTATTGTTGAACTAAATTTTTGTCTATCGTGGTGGTCTTTTGCTAACACTATTGTGCTTGGGTTTACGGTGTCACCGTAAGCTTGTAATTATTTATTAATCAACCTGTCAGCGAATTACTAAGGGACTTAATTTGCATTTAACTGCTGTACCTATTACTGCTTCTAATATAATTCTATTCATGATATCTTTGGTTTATGTATCGCTAATGTAAGTAATTTATGTAAAAAACCTTTATATGAGTTTATCCCAGGTTGTATCAAATTTAGCTACGCGAATTTTAATGATTTTAAGAGTTCTTGAAAGATAATGGACATATTAGTTGAGTTTAAACATGTTTTGGGGCCCCCTGGTTGTTTCAACACCCTTTGTTAGTTTAGAAAAGAATCTCACACTATCTTCATTCATTTCATTGGTCAGCCTTTTGATGTGTCCATGTAGTCTGATTGTATGTTACGATTTAAAGCTGGATTCTAGAATTTGTGTCTGAATTGTTTGGGGTTTGAGTCTAATTGCTTTGCTCCTGGTAATGCGAGATAAATTGCAGACTGTAAATATTAGTGTATGACATCATCAAGCTTCATCCAGGGATTCTACGCGTGCTGATAAATATAAAGATATTAGACAGACTTCATTCAGTCGTATATCATATTATGAAAGTAAAGCAAACCATTTCTTCTGACATGATGTTACTATTTTGAAGCAAAATCAAGGAGAAGTAAAAGCTGCCAAATTCACCTCTGCCAATAAAATGCAAACTCAAGTTCTGGCAATTTTCGAAAATCGCAGGTAATATTTTTGGATTTAAAAAAAGCGAACGTTCATATTGACCATGAACACTACTCGGAAATGTGAAACACTGCCATTAAAAAAAAGTCAGAAAAATTAACAAATGCTGTCACTTTTTTGTAAGATAAAGCTTGTTTGACATGCTGCTCCTGGGGAAGAGCTCATTTAAATATTTTGGAAAAATATATAGTTAGGTGTTTTAATATTAATGAAGATTTCTGTGATATATTTTGTCAATAAAATTTGAATATCCTAGAAGCATGTTTCAGTTAAACCAGACTCGTAAAAGAAATGTTCTCGCTAATGGTTTATTTTACATCAGACTGTAAACAGTTCCTTCACGTTTACTTTCTTAATATTTTAAATTATGTAGTAAGTAAAGGGGGTGCTTTATTAAGCGCAGGAAATTTGACAAAACAAGTACAAGAGCAGCAGATGATGAAATTTTGGAGAACGGCCAGAAGTCAGCCACAGCCATTGTCAGACTAAATTACACATCCTTACCCTGTTATATTCATAATGCAACGGTTTGATGCAAACTGCGAACTTGTTAGTTGGTTTCGTGTCGTTGTAGTTGTCATTGACTGCGAGTAAATTGGCTGGAGGGTAGAGAACTTTGGCAACGACAGAAACCGCCACTGGGGCCGTCTGGTTCACTTGCAGGGGGCACAGGACGAAGCAGGCGCTGTATTTGAGGTTCCAATTTTCCCGAATTACCTGGAGTGCATTAGTCATGTAAATTTTCATTAATACTGAGCGAGTCGCGGGCTATTTACTCGCATAGCGCGCTGAATGTAACGTATAAAACAGCGTACTTTAATTTTGGCAGCCACAGTCCTCGATATGTACACCGTAGAATTTACTTCTGGTGGGCGGTACCACAGACGACACCACACACGTTCCGGAGCCCTGGTTTTTGTCGCCGCTATTATTCGCACAGCCCGTTGTCCTTTCCGGCGATCGAAAAATGCCGAAAATACGTAGAATTTGAACCTGAAATCAAAATAGTTTGTATTACAAACAGGAAAGCAAGAAAAAAACATCTTAAAATATGAAAGCGGAAGAAATGAGTTATATATCTTTTAAAAAATCCAAGATAAAACATATATCGTAAGGGAGCAGTTTTTAATCAGTGCCTTATGTTAATAACTATAGGGAAATACGGTGGGAGTCTATTTACATGACACGTTTAACCATTATGTGAATGACTATAATATAAACAGTGTCTTCTTTGAGGTTTTGGTCCAGGAAAGCTCAAGTAAACATTACCTACGCCGAGTGTAACAAGTCGTTGTTCTGGAGCCTTTTTTAACTGTCTAGCTTAGTAACAATGAAAACTCTTTTATTTTGATCTCAGTTCCTGGTTATTAAGCGGTATTATCCATAAAACTTGTATTAAACTGTACATTTTAAAGCAATACCATAATAAAGAAAGAATCTGTTCACACACGAATAAACAAATATATATTGCTGGTTATAAACAACGAAACAGAGTCATTAACTTCTAAAATAAATCACTGTTTCTACACACGTTTGTTTTAATCAAGAAATGACAATTAAAGCGCAACAGATATTTCTACATTTATTTATATGTTAAAAAATATTACGTTACCTTCAAAAAAACTCTTTTTAAAATGCATTTACGTTTTAAACTATATGAAATTACCGTCAGAATAACTCCGCGCAAAATCTGTATTACGGCGTCTTTGACTGTAATATTAGTTACACCTTCTGACTTGCAGTCTGACGTTACTCGTCCATACAATAGCTTCAATGAGGCCCAAAACCTCCGCCAGGTGCTGACGCACGCTATCACGCAATCGCCTCAAAACCTAGTTCCGGCACTTCCACATTGTGCGGGGAGAGATGCCCTCGCTTTTGGTGGCGCATTCTACTAGCAATTTACGAGAATAAAATGCACTTTATTTGAACCCCGCTTACTCAAATTGCTGCACTAGGAGTGCTGCCCGTTCTGACCTAATGTCTCTTTTGGCGCTTAAAAAGTTCACTTCCAACAACGCTCTTAAAACGCTGCATACGAGAAAGCTCGGAATGCCGCTGCCGGATGTATTCGCTCATTGGTGCCAAGTAAAATCTACTTTCACATATATATTGCAATGTACAGGTGCACGTATTGTCTGTATAGGTAAATATTGTTCTTCTTCTTCTTCGCTCTTATCCTTATGCCTTCCAGCGTCAAATATCAAAATAAGTAATTCAGGCAAGGGTTTAAATACCGTTTCACGAGCTTTACAGTTTTGCGCTAACCCGTTTGCTTTGTATTTTGGAGGTCATTGGTTCGATTCTCTTGGCTGCCTGCTACGGTTCAGATTTTTGGGTGGTTTTCCTGAGTAAAAAAGGTACTTTCTTCGGTTTTACGGAACCCTTTCTTTCGATAACTTATTTTGAGCTTCCTGTTGTTAGCTAAAGCACTTTGCTTCTAGTGTTGCTTGGGAGGGGTAAAACTGAATTAGTGATTTGAAATAACTGTATGTGAAAGTGCGCGAAACTGATTATTATGGATGTAGAATGATGTTTGAATGCAGATTAAAATCTGAGCGATAAAATCTGAATTACTAGTGAACAGCGAAGAAGGAAGATATAGGAAATGGATAAAGGCTTAAGAAAAAGAAAATCAGTGAACCTGAAAATGAAAGACTTAAAATTGAAAGAAAAGGTTAGAGTATCATTAAGGAATTTTATATATTAAAGAAGGAACGAATAACATTAGGAAAACAATTAATCGAAATAGACCTATCCCGGTAGAAATTAAAAGGTTGAATTAAACAATAGAAATGATACAGGGGATCAAAGAAATTTTGAGAACAAGCGAAAGAGACTGCAATGTAATATAAAAACTTGGCGGCATATTAAAAATAAGCTAGTCAAACAAGAGTAAGAGCATATGAGAACTGAAAAGGTTAGACAGTTGAACAACTAAACGATCTGCAATTTTAAATTGGGGAGAATCAGAGCATGAGAAATGGGAAATTGTGATGTTGAAATAGTAAAAGAAGAGCAAATAAGAAAATTAAATAAAAGGTGGACAACTATGGGGGATGGAAAAAGAGGAAAACTTGCAAAGCAAGTTAGAAAAGCCATATATATGTAGGTATAGAACATATAAAGAATAGATTAAACGAGGCAGCCATGGAAGTGAATAAGGAAAGCGAGATGAACCAGGAATTAATTTAAAAGAAAAAATGAGAAGAACGGAAATGAGTTGCATTTTAGAATGTTAAGAAGTGAAGGAGCTATCACAAGGGAAAAGAAATTCATACAAGACATAAATTACGTAAATACAAACATACGAAGAATAAAAACTGGACATTGCGAAAAATACTCTAAGAACTTACAATACGACTTCTATAAACTGCAAAAACAAATGTGGAAGACGATACGTAATCAGAACAAAAGAAGTAAGGGAATCAATGAATGCACGAAAAATATAAATGGAAAAATGTGTACAATATTTGACACATCTATTTAGAGAAGACAATGAACCCAGCCAACAAACCATAGACATACTACATAATGACGTAACCGATACCAATATCAATTTCACCGAACAAGAACTAGAAAAATAAACAATCAAAAAGGTCAAAAACAAAAAGTCAACAGGCCAGGATGGAATTCACAATGTGCTGTTAATATATGGAAGCACAGCAATCATTAAACAATTAACACAACTGTTTAATAAAATAGAGAAATATTTTAATCCCTCTCTTTAAAAAAGGAGAACCAAAACCAGAAAATTATAGAGCGACTAATTTATTCGACCCAATGCATAAGCTTAAGCTCAGCGATTACATGAACTTAACCGAAAAACAACAAAAGTCCCTCAAACTGGAAGATCATCTGCATATTCCATTTTCATCCTAAGGAAAATAGTTGAAAAGTTACTGGAATGCAACAAAACAGCTTTTTCTATTTTAAGTTTTCTATTATAAGTTTATAACTAAAATATATGGGCGCGCTAGTGACTTAGTAGTAAGGGTGACAGACTCGTAATCACAGTAATTAGTGATTCCGGGTTCAAGCCCCCGGGGTAGATATGAGTGTACGGGAAAAACACGCACAAAAATCAGTCTTTCAAAACTAACCAGGAGTTCATTCACCTGAAGAGGGGAGTAGACCAAACAACGTCTTGTGATAAATAACCGAGACAGTGGGGAAAGTCCGATAAAACATCTCATAATAGACCACAGTCAAAAATGACATCATTCAAAGAAGTAGTCATTTACAAATGAATAAGACAAGGCGATTTCTTAAGCCCCTTTCTCAATTTAATAAAGGGCAAAATTATCAAAAGTCTGGAAAATAAAGAGGATTTAGGATGGATGTGGATTAGATATGCATATTATGTTATGAAGATGATGTGGTTTTATTCGCTGCAAATGAGGACGACTTACAGCTCCTCTCGTTTTAATTTAATAAATTCGCAAAAACACACAACATGGAAATTTCTAAAATAAAAACAAAAACCTTTGACTATGGCGAAAGATCCCGTGAGATGTACATTGGAATGTAATGATATAATAATAGAACAAGTCTAACGTATCAGTTACTTAGGTATAGAAATAACAACTCAATTTAATGCAAAGAAGAAGTAAAGAAACAAATTGAAAAGGCGAACAGAGTTTCAGGATGTCTGAATGACATAATATGGAAAAACAAACACCTGCGACAAGAAAAAAAGATTAGAAATTATACAAGTGTGATCACACCAGTATTAAAATATGCATGGAAAACTATACCTGATGCAGCATACACGAGATTAATGGAGACGACGGAGATGAAGACTTTTATGAAAATAGTCAACAAAACCAGAAGAGACAGAGAGCGCAACGAGAACATTAGAGCCATGTGTAACATCGTATCAATAAACGAATAGATAGAAGACAGGAGTAATTTATGGAACGACCACATCAAGATGTGATTAAGCGCTACTGCACTTTAATCTAAAATTAAAAGCGCTTAATCTTCGCATTTTTGACGTTAGAAGAACCTCAGAACGCCGGCAGCCGTTCGCCGTTATGCGCGAACGACACGACAAATTGTCCAATGCGCCTTTTCCACTTTTAAGTTTGTCCAGAAAGGGGACGCGGCAGTTAGATAAAAAATGAAATTATTCCGCCGAAGTAGGGGAGAAGTTATCCAGCCCTCCGACCGATTTCCGCGGCCTCCAACCGATTTCCGCGGCCTCCGAGAGCTCTGCTCTCGGCCCGGTCGGGCTTCCAGAAATATTCGATTAAATCTCGAGCCAGATTCCCAAAGAACCAGCTATTAAATAGCCTGTCCCGTTGTCGAAAGCTACTATCCGTCCTGTGGATAAATTAATTTCGAATAACGCAAATCTGAGGATCAGATTGCGCTATTTTGAATAATTTAAAATTCCCAAAACTGCTGTAGCTTTTTAGTTTCGAATAACGTAAATTTGAGGATCGCATTGTGCTATTTGAATAATTTTTTAAATTCCCAAAACTCCTGTAGCTTCTTAGTTTCGAATAACGTAAAGCTGAGGATCGGTTTGCGCTATTTTAAATGATTTTTAAAAATTCCCAAAATTCCTGTAGCTTTTTAGTTTCGAATAACGCAAATCTGAGAATCGGGTTGTGCTATTTAGAATAATTTAAAATTCCCAAAACTCCCGATTGCACTCTTTTGGAATAATTCAAAGTTCCAAAGCTCACCTAACTCCTTAGTTTGGAGATAACGTAAATCGGAGAATTGGATTGCGCCAATTTAAATAAATCCAAGTCTGGCTGTAGTTCCACAATCTCTTTGGCGGAAACTCGGCACGACCTTTCCGGCAAAATATGCGGTTCTCCCAGTCCTAAGAGAGCTACGTACCTGTAGAAATCCGTTTGCCCATCCTGGAAATCAACCTTGTCACGCGCGAACAGATAGATAACGGCGCGGAAGAATTTGACCCCTGGCACGAGGTCGGAGTTATCACCTGGGCTTATCAGAACGCGACATGGACGTACACTTTCACTTTAAACACATATATGGTAATGATATCAAACCCTCAGTTAGTTATTGGTAATTAAAGCAAACCATAATTATTCAAGTTTGTTTACAATACCGCCAGCTGACAATAATTTGATTACTGTATTACAAATTTACCAAAGCTAGTAAAATTACCACCATACCGTAGAGCCCGGACGAGCACGCAGGCAATTGAGGTTGTGTACTTTCCCGACACAAGATCGAAGAGATTTATGTTAATATAAAATTTAATTTGTACATATTTCTGAATTATTTATTTAGTTATTTTCCAACTGTACATAGTCGACAATAAATGTTATTTAAGTTAAAGTACCTTCTTTAAATCAGTCAAGGTATAAATATAAAGAGAACCTGGCAAAATTAATGAATGCTAATCTACTATAAATACACCAGGTAGCGTTGCAAAGAGAAAAAACGAAGACAGAATGGCGAAGTTGGCAAGAGATAAAATCCCCACGGGCCGTAAAAGCATAAGAAGACCAAAGGAGAGGTAAAAACTTAAACCCCGGTTAAAAAACGGCAAAGAGCCTAGAACAGAAGTATGTAGAAGAAGAAAAAGAAGATTGTGTTACGAGCAGGAAAAATAACCAAGGTAGCTGGATACAGAGGACCTGCAGGAAGTGAGATCGGTAGGGCAAGGTAATATTCGAAAAGAAGATTATGATATCTTGTACAGTGTTGCTGGAAAAGGTCAAAAAGGAGTACTGCATTTTTTTCATGGAAAACTATTAAATGTATTATGATTTCAACCCATTATACGTACAGACTGCATGTTAAGATTAAATGCAAGGTTAAGTAATATTTCTATCAATAGAGTGCTGTATACACCAATACAAGAAGCGAATAAAAAATAAAGCATCAACTTTATAAAAGCTTAACGAAACATACAGAAGATATTCCACACTAATATACCAATATAGTTATACTCGGAAATTTTAATGCCCAAGTGGAGAAAGCAGATGTAATACTCTTGTAGCATGAATATTTACTAGAACCGCACTAATACTCGCCCACACCGTTTTCCGTCTACGTATTAATTCTTTCTTCGATTGCATTAGATAATATCTTGTATATTTTATCTAGAAGAGGAATTCCCCTATAATTAATGTTCTACGTCAGTTTGTTTTTTAATATTTGAACTATTACTGCTTGGGATCAACTTTTTGTCATGATTTCACTGATTAGGTTACCTATTCTGTTTCCTAGTTCTTGTCTTCCATATTTGATGGTTCGGTTGTTATCCCGCTCTCTCTATTAATGTAGGAAGTTCGACTTCTCTTCCTTCCTAGTCATTATCGGCACTTTCTTCCTTTATTCCTATTTCTTTTTCTTGGTTTCGTCGGTTCATACTTTTTTAAAATTTTCTTTGCCTCCTAGTAGAAATTTCTTATTTCTTCGTTTTTGAAAGATTTTTCCAAGTTGTTCTCTGAATGTCATTTTTTGGTAGTGGTCTATTATGATATGTTTTTCGGACTTTTTCCACTCTCTAGGGCAGTGGTCGCCAACCTCTTCAATGTGTTGAGCTACTTGTTAATTTTGGAATAAACAGCGAGCTACCCACACGGAAGCCACGTAACGCAACGCAAATGAAATAATCCACAGTTAATTTATCATTATATGTATTTATTTTACTATTTATTTAACTGGTAATACATAATACATAGGTACTAATAATAACTACATTCCTACCTACCAAACGAAGTTGTTTGAAAAATAAACACAAACTTTTATCCAGCCACAACGGCATGTCACGTAAGATTTAAAAATAGTTAATAATAACAACAAAAAAGTAACGCACTATCATGAACATAAACATTGAAAAATAAAAAAGCACGTTCAATGAGAAGGCTGACACTCAGACTCATCGATAATTTTTTTAATGTTTGCAGTATAATTTGATACAGCCATTCGAATACAATTATCCAAATGTTCATCTGTAAGTCGATTGCGATATTTGTTCTTAATAAACTTCATATTGGAAAAAGAAGATTCACACAAATAGGTTGAACTGAATAATGCTTTCACTTTCAAGGCAACACGGCATAGAACTGAATATTTGTCTTTCCTTACAATAGGCCAGATACATTTGGTACTTGAGACTAACGATTTTAAGGCTAAATCATTTTGAAAATCAATTACTTCCATTTCTGTTGCAGCGATGTCTTCGCCAAAGTTCTGCATAACACAAGTTGCAAACTGTTGGATATCAATTTCCATAAAGGGTGAAACAACAAACTGCGCTACTAAAGCCATTTCGTTGAAATCCTTAAAACGATTTTTGAAGTTATTCTTCAGGGTAGAAACTATTTCTACATGATATTTGCTGTCATAGGGTTCTAATGGATTTTGAGATATTTTTTCTGAAAGAATAGGAAAATGCTTGGCATCGCTGTTAATTAGGTTTTGTTCCCAAAACTCCAGCTTTTTGATAAATGCTTTTATATCAGAAATCATTTCTGCTAGTTCTTTGTCTCTCCCCTGAAGCTGCAAATTAAGTTCGTTTAATTTCTCGGTAATGTCCACGAGAAAACCAAAATCTCTAAGCCAGATTGAATTTTCTAGTTCCGGAGACGGTTCATCGCGTTTTTTGAAAAATTGAACTATGCCAGATAGGACATCATTAAAACGTTTCAGCACCCGTCCTCTACTTAACCATCGGACTTCAGAGTGAAGGAGTAGGTCCCCGTATTGACAGTCAACTTCATCGGCCAAGGTTTTGAATAATCTTCTTTGTAACGCTTGAGCTCTAATCTTGTTCACAATTTTTACCACCAGTTTCATAACGTTGTTTAGTTTCAGGAAATTTCCACATAATGCTTCCTGATGGATAATGCAGTGGTAAGAGAGAAATTGCGGAAAAGTTTCATCTTTACGACATAACGCCACCAGACCCTTATCAAAACCCACCATAGCTGGAGCGCCATCGGTTGTCAAGCCTACCATTTTCGATATTGGAATTTTCTCGGAAGAAATAATATTTTTTAAATGAGAAAACAACTCCTGTCCAGTAGTGTGTCCTTTCAGTGGAATAAACTTCAAAAGATCTTCTTTAATCGTAAAATCACTAAAAACCATCCTGACGAACACGGCCATCTGGACAGTGTCAACGACATCTGTTGATTCATCCAGTTGAAGTGAAAAATAAACACAGTTATCTAAGTCAGTTCTTAACTGTAAAAAAATATCATTGCTCATTACTTCTACACGTCTCATCACTGTATTAGTAGAAAGTTGCATAGATTTTATAGCTGAAACTATCTCGTCTTTGTTTCTAAAGTTGGCAAATAACGAGTCAGCAGCTTCTAAAAACGCCTGTTTCATCATTTCCCCGTCTTCATAAGGTTTCTTTTTTTGTGCAATTATCTGGGACACACGGTACGATGCTTCAGTTGCAGCCTTATTTTTGTCGATTGTTCTTAAAAATATTGATTGTTGTCCAATTAACTGCTTTTTTAACTGTTTCAGTTTCTCCTTTCTGGCGGCAGAATGTAGTGGGAATGATTTTTCAAAATTAGAATGTACAGTTTTATGATGTCTCTCAATATTTCCTTTTTTAGCAAAGGAGACCGAAGTATTACATAACAAACACACATTTTTATCTTTAACTTCTGTAAAAAAGTATTGTTCTTCCCATTCCGAATGAAAGTGGTATGTCTTTACCTTCTTACAACTGCTTGCCATAATATTATTTTTTGTTGTTCATTACTAACCCAACCGCTGGACGTTGGTTACGCGTTCAGTTTTAAACTAAGCGCAATGTCGCCGCGCCGTGCGTATTTATCCCGTTCAAAGCAATCCAGATCGTTCTCGAACACTAACGCACTGGTCCGGCTGGTCGGTTCTAGCCGATTCTAGCCGATTCTAGCTTGATGGCGTCAGCGGCAGATCGCTCGCCGCAAAGTTGCCGCTGTTTATGTTTAATATTATGACAATTAGATTTTTTTGTGGAATTTTAGGAAGCTTCTCTGATTTTGTATTTTTTAAATTAAAATCGTTGTGAGAGCTACCAGAATTGCCCCCGCGAGCTACCGGTAGCTCGCGATCGACAGGTTGGCGACCACTGCTCTAGGGTGTAAATCACGTCATGAATGTTTTTCGCTTTCCATCTTTCGTACGGAATACTACGATACCTCAATAATCATGGCATATCTTGGTGCTAAGTTTTACTACCAACTTCACACTGTTATAATTTGGGATATCTATGCAATCTGTGTTTCTATTCGCCGTGTTATCCGCATTACTCTTCTTTTTCTCTGCTAAGTAATGAATATATGGTTTTAGTTCTATTGACATACTCGAGGTAAGTATACTGTGAATAGATGTTTCTTTTTAATAAAGTTCAAGCGTTACAAATATTTTTTTAACGAATATTAATTTATGCGAGTTCTATATAATTTTTGTTTAGTATGTGTCGATAATGAAAGGCAATTTAACAAAAGTAGGTAGTTTCATAGCGCCTGAGAGGTGTATTCTACAATTTAAGTTTAAGGAGTTGAATTTAAGATTATTCAATTTATATGAAAATAACAGCCATTTCCAGTAAAAAAACGCAATGGTAACACTATACTTGAGCGACAATCCAGATAATTAAACCATTCCATTCGCTGGCTTTCGATTGTAATTTCGCACAACACATAGACCGTCCAAATTAAATGGAGTCTCTGTAGGTGAGGTTAATTTACGCATGGGCTAGTAATACCTTTGTACAAAACATTGCATTAATATAGGATTATTATATATTCCCTTAACGTATCAAACGTGATATTATGAGCCGAATGAACATCATAGTAGACTAGCCGGAGGGGTTATGTGCTTTGTTGGAGCAATACCCTGCTAGTAGTGCAATATCAGCTGTCATATTAGCTGTTTACTTGGAAATACGAGTACGATATTCACCCGGTGGCTATATTAAGTTCTCAAAGACTCTTACATAGTTTTAAAAATAAGGCATCTTTTATGAAATACCTCTATAAAATGTTATACGTACAGGCTGTAATTATGGGTTAGTGAGGAGAATTACGGTTTCTATAACGTAACTTAAATCATAAAATACAGATAGGCCATAACATATTTGGAGGAAATCCCTAATTAACATTGATTTGGAACTATTTTATAGTTTGCAATTAATATGCCTGGGTATGGTTGATAATTTCCTAAAACTGTTTTTTATTAAATTAATACATTTTGTATTAATCTTCAAATTGTAAATGGTTGAAAAGTTTAGTAATAACTTGAAGATTTTGTAAATACCTTAAATACGGAAAAAGTATCGTGTAAGTCAGTTTGGTTATCAGTTTTTGGTATTGTAAAAAATGAACTTTACGAAAATTGAGAATCACAGACAACAGCAGAGAAGCATCGTTCACTTTTTCTTCTTTAACAGCATTTTTTGGGTGCAGTGCTCTCATAGTATTTTCTATTTATTATTTTCATATGATGCTATTTGCTGTTGAGCGTTTTCCTTATATGAACACATCTTCTGTGTTGTCTTTTACTGTTTATATGGCATGTTTTTGATCATCACTATATAATTTGCGCAGTTTATATGTTGTACTGTTATTTGTTACAAAAATTTCCAGCTAGGCTTCAGGATGCAGAGTTGGGGTTTCCATCGTGTATGCCATCAATGAAAAGCTGCAGCTATTGAATATGCGGCTTCATCATTCTTGCAATTCATTCATTGCGGATACGTTCTAGTAAGCTGATTTAAGTATAAGCGATTTTTTTGCATTCCGTATGCCATCAGTTACTTAAAGAATGCAGCTATCAAAAACCTTTCTTCTGTAGGTACATTCTTCTTGTAATTTGTGCGTTACTGATACGTTCTCCTAGGCTCACTTCACGAAACTCCGACAGTCTTTGTATTGTTCTGAAATTTTATGTTGATTTAAGCGGGAGTACTGTGTTGTGTCAACCCCGTATACCATCTTTAAAAGGATGCAGCCATTGAAGATCTTTTATTTGCTAGTACATGTTTCCTGAAATTTCTTCGTTACGAATGTGTTTCCTTAAGCTTACTCCAGGCATCATTTGCTCCTTGCTGATCAATTTTAAGTATTGTTGTTTGTATATCATATTCCACCAATTAATGGATACAGCAAGCAAAAACCATTCTTCTGTAAGTCCATTCTTTTTGGAATTTCTTCGTTACGCATTTGTTCTCTTAGGGTTACCCCAAGCATCATTCACTTTTTTTTATGTTCTGAATTTGTTGGCTGATTTAAGCGGGAGTACTATTGTGTCAACCCCGTATACTATCCATAAAAGGATGCAGCCATTGAAGACCTTTCTTTTATTTGCCGATTCAATTCTAAGCACTGTTGATTGCTTCCCGTATTCCACCAATTAAAGAATACGGCAATCGAAAACTTTTCTTCTGCAGGTCCATTCTTTTTGGAATTTCTTCATTACGGATATGTTATGTATAAATGAACATATGCAGTTATTCAAGATCATTATTTTGCTCGTCCATTCTTCTTGGAATTTCTTCGTTGCGAATTGTTAAGTTGGGATTAATCAAGCACCATTCACTCTTTGTATTATTCCGAACTTGTTTGCTGATCTAAGTGTGAGCGTTGTTTGTATTTCATATACGATCAATAAAAGGATGCAGTTATTGAAGACCATTCTTTTGCTCGTTCATTCTTCTTAAAATTTCTTCGTTGTGTATATGTTTGGTTGAGCTTACTCTAAGCACCATTCGCTTTTTATATTATTCCGAACTTGGTTATACGTCTTAGAATTCCTTTGTTAGGAGTATGTTCTCTTAGGCTTACTCCAGGAATGATTCGCTCTTTGTAATGTCCTGAACTTGTTTGCAAATTTACGGTCTAGGACGTTTAGGCACGATTCTTTAGGCGCGCATCTTTAGGCGCGCACTTTTAGGCGCGAGCGCTTTAGACGCGGACGCTATTAGGCCCCTGGACGTTTAGGCGCCGCCACTTTAGGCGCGGGGACAGTTAGGCGCCACATGAAAGAAATTCACATTATTCTTGATTTGAAAAGTTTGGTTAGGAAAACAAAATTACAGCCAAATAATTTCAAAATATCCAAGATGCTTTACTGGAAATACGTTGCGTTTGCCTTGGAAAACTTCTTCAGATTCACATATTTACATATTATGCATATTTACAAGATAAATGAGTTTTCTTGGATAATTTAAAACATTTCGAAAAATTAAAAACACTAATTATACATGAAATATTTAGAGGGAGGCCTTAACACTCCCTTTCATTATTTTTAAATAGCACATATTTTGCAAAGCAAATAAAAATGTTTGCCAGTCACGTCAGATTATTTAACGTATTACTTACTTACTTACTTACTCCATGGCGCTACGGTCCACGTGGGGCCATGGCCTCCCATCGGGGTTCCTAGACTGTTGTTTTACAAGGTGCGTTCGTCGCTCGCACCTCAACCTTTGGCATATATGCCAGAGGGGGGGATTGTTCTACTCTTCTCCTTTTTTAACTTCGGACACGATTTTTCTCCATTCTTTTCTATTAGCTGCCTTCCGCTTCCACTGGGTGACTCCGGCTGTTCTTAGGTCCTTGTCGACTTCATCCTTCCATCTTAACCTCGGTCTACCCCTGCTTCTCCTTCCTTCCGGTTTATTTTGCAGAATTCTCTTGGTCCTCTTGTTTGTTGCATTCGCTCTACGTGACCCAACCACCTTACCCGCATACTTTTAATCTCGTTGGATATACTAGCTTCTCCATACCGTGCCTTAATTTCGTTATTCGTTAGGGCCCGCCACAACCCGTTCTCATTCACTGGCCCGTATATCCTTCTAAGTATTTTACGTTCCCATGTGTCCAGTTGTTTACGCCATTCTGTGTGAAGCACCAAGTTTCTGCCCCGTAAGTCACCACCGGTTTTATTACTGTCTTGTACACTTTAATTTTATTCGTTATTGAGAGCGTTTTTGAGGTAATTATGTCTTTTAACCCAAAATAGCACCTATTCCCTGCCGAGATTCTCGCTTTCAGTTCCTCCTCGATATCATTTCTTTCGTTGATTATGGAGCCTAGGTATTTAAAATTTCTAACTCGTTCATATCGTTTTTTATTTACGGTAATTTCCTTGACATTTTTGTATCTATCTGCATCCTTTGAGGTGATCATATATTTTGTTTTAGATACATTTATCTTTAAGCCCTGGGTATCAGCTGCATCTTCCAAATATTTAACTACCTCCTTCAACTCCTCTCTTGTTCTGCTTACTATGTCAATGTCGTCGGCATATGCCAGTAGCTGACACTGTCTGTTATAAATTGTGCCCCCAGGTTAATGGGTACCTTTCTTATTAAACAGCGTCGTTGACATTGCATCTCCTTGTCTCAGTCCATTCCTTATCATAAAACTCTCCGTTAGTTGTCCTTGAATTCTTACCTTTGCTTTTGTGTCCAATAGGCACATTTTTACTAATCTTATTATTTTTCTGGGTATCCCAAACTCGTTCAATCCTTGTAGTAGTTCCGATCTTATTATTGTGTCGTAAGCCTGCCTAAAATCTACGAATAGGTGGTGTGTTTCAATATTATATTCCAAAATTTTTCAAGGATTTGTCTAATTATAAAGCTTTGATCCGTGGTTGCTCTGCCTGCTCTAAATCCGCATTGGTAATCACCCACTATAGTTTCCATCCAAGTACTTAGTTTTCTTTCTATTAGCTTACTTATCACTTTGTATCCTATATTAAGTAGGGCTACACCTCTGTAATTGTCGCATACTGTCTTATCTCCCTTTTTAAATATGGGACATATGACTGCCGTCATCCATTCCTCTGGGATAATTTCGTATTTCCAAATATTTACTATTAAGGAGTACATTGCCTCATTTACCGCTGTTCCTCCATATTTGACCATTTCTGCCGACACGCCATCCTCGCCTGGGGCCTTGCAATTTTTTAATGTTTTTATTACGTATTCTACTTCTTCTTTCGTTGGTGGGTTTACTGTGTCCTTTTCCTCCTGGTCATCCCATCTTTCATCTATCAGGTTCTCCCTATTCTGTACCGGGTTCAGTAATTTCTCAAAGTACTCCTTCCATCTCCTCATTATTTCTTGTTTGCTTCCTAACAGTTTTCCGTCTTCATTTTTGCAGAGTACTGTTCTTGGCTGAAACCCGTCTTTTTGTCTTTTAACCTCTTTGTAAAAGCACTTTGTGTTTTGCCCCCTTCCTGCTCCTTCCATTTCCTCTATCCTCTGTTGTTCATACTTTCTCTTTTTTTTTCTACATTTTTGTTTGACAGCTTTTCTCTTATTTTTAAAATATTCTATTTTATCATCTTTCATATCCCTTAGCATTTCTAATCTTGCCTCATTTCTTTCAGTAGTTACCCGCTCACATTCCTCATCGTACCATTTTTTCCCTTTACTCAATTTGCGTTTTCCTACTATCTCCTCCGTTGTCTCGGTCAATATCCTTTTTATATTCCCCCAATTTTTCTCTATTTCTTCTCTTTTCGTTTTTTCTTTTTCTTTTGTTCGTTCCAGCTCTTCGAATATCTGTTGTATACTGTTGGCGTATTTTTTTCCTATTTTTATTGCTCTCTCTGAGTTTATCTAACTTCGCAATCTGAGCAAGCCGAGGAGTTGCTGAACACAAGCGACCAGCACACAGCTGATTCAACAGAGAAAACCGAAGTTGAAAATTAGCATTAGTTGGTTGAAGGATCGCATATCCTTCAACCAACTAGTGCGTTATTTGAGAAGTTGAAGGTTCTTAATATTTTAAAGTAGATTTGTGTTTGTTAAGGTTTCGAAAGCTGCTGCGAATGGATATTTTCTTTACTAGTTTAGGATTAAATTTGTATAATTAGGTACCATGTAATTGACTTAACCTTACTTCTAGATGTGATTGTATTCGAATATTTATTACAATTAATTTAAAGTTAGAAAAAAGCAAGCAACACAGTGACGGCCGTTGCACAGCTGTGTTTTCACTTTTAAAGGATTTCACGCAAATTGATGCTGTGATGCAGGCATACTCAAGTGTAGTCAGGTAGAGAAAGTTGTGATACGTTGCATTTCATGCGGATATATTTTAGAGTAAGTAATTTTGCGTGTTGTGGAAGGCAAAGTGAATCGTTTGTTGTGTTATGCGTCGATTATTTTAACTGAATATTTAAATTTGTATGTTTATATTAATTTTTCCAGAAAGAATACACGAAAAAAAAACAGGTTAGGGCTGTTTTTGTTAAATGGGATAAAATGGCAAGCACTTAACAGAAATGGTAATTAAACATACCATACTTAATTACATAATCAAGTGTTTGTTTGATTCTGGTGCATATTGGATGTAGGTAAATCACACACAAATACTGTTAAATTTAGACACACTTTTAGCTATACTCTGTATACAGTGTGGTCCATTAAGTGTGCAACAAATGGGAATTTTTTTTATTAGTTGTACAATCGAAATTTAAATATTGCCAAAAGTTAGTGCATGTTCGATAACCATATCAGATGCCCTTAGAATTGCTTCAAGTCAAACAATATACAGGGCAGGACAAAAAATATGAAATTCGTTCAAGAACAAAGTTACCTTATTTCAAAAAATATAGCAAAATTTTATTGAGAAAAGTTGTTTAGAATTAAAAGTTATGCTCAAATACAAAGTCACGGCCTCCTATTCGAATTTTGATTCTTTTTTGGAAATTTTGTATTACCCCGTATGATACATATTTTTATTATTTTGATTTTATATGTATTTAAAGTAGCCACAACCACATCTCTTTTAAATAACTTTTAGCAACTTGAAGCGTATTTGTAAAATTTACTTGGATTTATATTTTTTTAGGTAAGCGTCCACTTCATGTTTGTTGCAACGATATTTAACAGAACTTTAGAATTTCGCAAATATTCTTCTTAACAAGGCAAATGCTTTACTAATAATAATTTACATATGAAAAACTCTTAATAAAATCAGAATAATAAAAATATGTATCATACGGGGATAATACAAAATTTTACAAAAAAAAAATCAAAATTCGAATAGGAGGCCGTGACTTTGTATTTGAGCATAACTTTTAATTCTAAACAACTTTTCTCAATAAAATTTTGCTATATTTTTTTAAATAAGGTAACTTTATTCTTGAACGAATTTCATATTTGTTGTCCTGCCCTGTATATTGTTTGACTTGAAGCCATTCTAAGGGCATTTGATATGGTAATCGAACATGCACTAACTTTTGGCGGTATTTAAATTCGATTGTACAACTAATAAAAAAAATTCCCATTTGTTGCACACTTAATGGACCACACTGTACTATACAGCAATTATGCAATTTGTTTTCTAAAGGTTGGTCATATCAACTTTGTCAGCTCCATCTTGACAATTTATTATTTTTTTCTCTAAATCGCACTTTTTCTATGATCATTATTAAAACTAAGGCTTTTAACGAAAATTTATTGAAGGTTTACTAGCATTAGTAAAACGAGTGTCAATTTTTAAAAATTCTGTATGCTAATTAAATGAATGAAAACTGTGATCATTAGGTGAAAGATATGGATATTAAGACACTTCTTAATTTGTAAATTCTCGAAAATTAGTTTTGAAGAATTTCAAGAGTAGATTTTGTTTGCCCGCTAATGAAGTTGCTCATGTTTTTTAAGTAAATGTGCTGTAAGACAAGCTCGATTATTGATATCTCCCATAGGCAGAGTCTTTTACGAATTATTTGTTTTTAGTATATATAAGTTTAGACTCAGCTCTTCCTTTATCTGTAAATTTAACGTATTGATCATCAATAATCATCTGACGTGACTGGCAAAAATTTTTATTTGCTTTGCAAAATATGTGCTATTTAAAAATAATGAAAGGGAGTGTTAATTCCTCCCTCTAAATATTTCATGTATAATTAGTGTTTTTAATTTTTTCGAAATGTTTTAAATTATCCAAGGAAACTCATTTATCTTGTAAATATGCATAATATGTAAATATGTGAATCTGAAAAAGTTTGCCAAGACAAAACGAAACGTAATTCCAGTAAAGCATATTGGATATTTTGAAATTATTTGGCTGTAATTTTGTTTTCCTAACCAAACTTTTCAAACCTTCCGCATTCAGCAGTATAAATCTTACATTTCTCCTTAAAAATTATTCTTGATTTAAAAATTTTTTGTTGGGTAATTATAACAGTAATTAATGTTGAAAAAAATTAAAACCTTCATAAACAATATGTATTTGGCGCTTTTACGAGCCTTCTTCAGTGTTAAAGTTTTACAAATTTACATATTTAATTTACATTGTATCGATTATGAAAAATGAGTTATTTACATTTTGTATATGGGTAGTTTAACGTGGTGGAATTATACACACCATATAATTTCACTACGTTAAACTATCCATATACAAAAAGTAAATAACTAATTGTTCATAATCGATAAAATGTAAATTCAATATGTAAATTTGTACAACTTTACACTGAACACTGAACACACTGAAGAATGCTCGTAAAAAGCTGAATATATATTGTTTATAAAGGTTTAAATTTTTCTTCAACATTAATGACTGCAATAATTAAGTAACAAAAAATTTTAAAATCAAGAATAATGTGAATTTCTTTCATGCGGCGCCTAATTGTCCAGGCGCCTAATAGCGTCCGCGTCTAAAAGCTTCGCGCCTAAAAGCTCGCGCCTAATAATGCGCGTCTAAAGGTGCGCGCCTAAACGTCCCTTTCCGGCAAATTTAAACGTGAGGATTGTTTTGTTCACCTCTTATACCATTCATGAAAGGATGCAGCATTGAAGACCTTTCTTTTGCCCTTATATACTTCTTGCAATTTATTCGTTACGAATATGTTTGGTTACATTTACTCCACGCAGCATTCGCTTTTTGTATTGTTCTGAACTTGTTTGCTGATTGAAGCATAAACATTGTTGTCTCCATCCCATATGCCATCAATTAAAGGATGCAGCTGTCGAAAATCTATAATCTGTAGGCGCATATGTTCTCTTAGACTTACACCAGGAATCATTCGCTTTTTGTATTGTTTTAAAATGATTTGTCGATGTAAATATAAATGTAGTTATTTTCCATCTCAGAAACCATCAGTCAAAGAATGCAGCTATTGAAGACATGTTCCTTGCAGGAAAATTCTTCATTACGAATATTTCCTATTAGGATTACTTCAAGCAACATGTGCTTTTTGTATTGTTGTGAACTTGTTTGCTGATTTAAATGTAAGCGTCGTTGTTTCCATCCTACATACCGTGAATGAAAATATGCAGCTACTCAAGATCCCTCTTTTGCAGGTCGATTTTTGTTGGAATTTATTCGTTACGTACATGTTCTCTTAGGTTTACTTCAAGATTTATTTGCTACTTGTATTGTTTTTAACTTGTTTTATTTCAGTGTAAGCGTTGTTGTTTCCCTCCTGCATGCCACTACTGAAAGATTTATGTAGACGTCGTTGCGTATTTTGTCGTTTAGTTTTCCAGTGGCCGCCCAAGTTCACTTCTTTAGATTTAGGTTTTAGTTCTGATATCATCCCCTGCGGTTCATTTAGATGGTGCAGTTTAGGCGAGGTAAATTAAGAACAGTTACTGTTATCGGAAAGCGATACCCTAAAGTGCTGTATAATTATATTACTCCAAGATTAATGAATATGATATTGAAAACACCTCTCCATATCTATTGCATCTCAACACGCTTGCCCATCGTATCATAAGCAGATATTTTACCACTGTATGGTCAGCGTAGAGTGTACGCCATGGGGTTATCTTGAAAATAGATTTTAAGTCGCCCTACGGCCATTCAGCCATTAGAAGGATGACTTGCTGTACAAGTTTAACTTTTTCTGGTTAATTTACGAGAAAATGCCATAAAAGGCATTCTGATTATTGAAGGTCAACATGGAAAGCCTTGTGCGATTTTGCTTTCTTCAAATTAATAAGTGACTCTTGAAGCAGCCTCTACATAGGGTTGCATAAGCTGAAATGATATTAGAATAAATAATTAGAAATCTGACTTTTTATAGTGTATGCGTTTTCATCTAAGCGTACAGCCTATAAAATAATTGAAGTTCAATTGTTCTCCATCATTTAAAATACAGCAAATTGGAAAGCTGTGCAAATTCAGAGCAATTTCACAGTCGCTGCAGTGTAAAATCACTCGAATATGCGCTTATATCCAGTTTGTCGGCTTTATTAAAAGAAGTTAATGTTTGCGGGTGCACTTGATATTTCGCAGTGAATCGTCTGGTTTTGTTGCATTTCAGTGAGCTGCAGAGTGCCACGTTAGCCGACTCTTGTTTGAATAATGGCGCACGAAATAGAATGTACTTTAATGCAAAGCAATTTCCCATCCAATATCTCCCTTTCCTGTGTGAACTAAAGCGGGGAATTAGGTTATTCTAACAAATGCCATCAAATCTCCCGAGAATCCGTATTTTACGACGATCTAATTGGCTTCCTAAGGCATTCCCTTTTATTCCCTCTAATTAGGTTTTCAAGACTGGCTCAATGACTAAGTATTGCGTTACACACCTGATTAAAGCTCCTTGCTCTCCGGGAAATCCCGAACAAAACGCAACAGGGGGAAATTGCTCGTCTTAAGGGAACATAAACTCTGGTATTCCATTATGATAATTCATTTTAAAGGGATGCGGCGACAGTAGGCCGTGGATGAAAGAAGCGACACGTCAGTGACTTACTTAGTGCCGTTGACTGTCTGCCAGCTGCCATCCAAGGGCGTCGCGTTGGACGGGTAGCTGGGCAGCTGGTTTTCGGTAACCACTTGCGGCTTGGGGGGCTCCATCTTCTCCTCGACCAAGACCGGAAGGGCGATGGGGGCACGCTCCCCAGCTAGCATGCCACCCACCGCTTCGTCCATAGCTGCGACACCTCCAATCCGAATTGATATGTAGTCGTCGCTCTGTAACAACAATAATAAATCAGAACCGCGATCGAGCATTCCTGATTGATGGCAGTAAATTATGGAATTCAATATTGTTGTCCTATATATCATTTTGACTTATGCAGTTCCCAGTTTGATCATTTGTAGGGGAATATACAATATAGAGAGACAAAGTGTGCAGTACATAAAGGTTAGAAAACTATCAAACAATTTCTTATACAAAGAAAACGTTCTTAAACTTTCTACCACTCTTAGGTGCCGGGTGGTGTAGCTTGAACAAGCGTCCACGTACGATCAGTAGAGTTAAACAACGTTCCCTCTGGTCGGAACTTGGGTGGAAGTTTTACGGCTGCTTCACTGGGCGCCTCGTGGTACGGCTGCCACGGAAATAGTTGGTCCTGGATGTCATAATAACATCATGACAGTCGTTAGTGGGGTTGGAAGTTTCCATAAAATGTACAGCGACGCCTATAATTGGCCTAACGGCTGTTGGCTGAGTACGAAATAAATAAAATAAAAAGACAGATCTTGAAATGTTAACCTGCAATCAAGAACAGTACCTACTTTTTTCAGTAATAGATTTCTCTATAACCCGATGATCAACACTGTATGGGTATCTTCTGGTAAATGACCTTCATTTTAAAAATGAGACTTAAACATTGTAACATAAAGAAAAGTACGAGTCCGACCCTGTGGGTCGTGCATCAATAAATTTTGTCTGTGCAGCTCTCGCTATGAATCTTTCAACCGCGTTCGCAGAGTTCTTCAACTTAAGAATCAGTTGCATGCGGGTGTTGCCCAGAGCCACCCTCCTTTAAGCGGCTCCCAGAGAATTGTGCTTGCGGCGAGTTAAAATTACAAGCTATTGAAGCCCTTCCATAACAAAAGTTTCTTGAATACGTTTTGAGGGCACCAAGCTGTGTTTTCGTGTCCAGCAAACGCTTTTTTCATTGTGTGATGTGCATTGTAGGTAAGTGATCTCGCGGCACGCGAATACGCAACACAGTAATTCACAAGTCTCGAGAATGCCTAGGCAACTTGATACCGAAAATATTGGCAGTTTAAAGCGATAAGTAGTCGCTGCCGCTGTGTTAGAACCGAGTTTAAAAGAATCCGCTTACGAATGTAAATCGCGTCATAGTTTTATGCATGTAATCGCGTACAGGGCCAGTTACACACACTGTCAGCTTCAGGCACTTTAACGTTTGCGCTTGTAAAGATAGTTATTTAGGCGTATATTTTACTATGGTTTTATATATTTTTAAATGTACATGCGAGTAGCCCTAAGCTATATTCGAAGTGGATAGTCCATTCTTACTTTATATTTGTGTTTAGTAATGCAAATTACTCTAGGATTTAATCATATTTTTATTTGATTTATTTATGATGTAATATGTGTTTTAAAGTCAAATATTTGTGTTAGCATATTAGTTTTTTTGCGTGTATGTTTTTTTAAATCAGTTTCAACAGATGGCATTACAGTTGCAGACCAGATTCATGTTTTTGCAAATAGTGATCGTTTGTAGCCACGATTTGCGTATTAAAAAGGTTTCATGTATACTGATCTAGCAATGTTGTGAGGACAATTTGCTGTATTTTCGCCATTTTCCGCATTTTTTTTCATTTTTAGTATTTTCCTGGTTCATTTAAGCCCAAATTAATGGTTTAGTGGTGAAGCTAAAACCTTATTGCGTTCGTTTTAAATAGTAGCATTTCTCGGCTTACTTTGCGATCATCGATTCAAGTTTATTTATGCGTGTTCTAAATCTAGATATGTTTTCTGCACCGGATGAAATGACGTGTCGTATCTTAATTGCCGCTCTGGAGGACCATTGTCTGCGGATTTGTCGTTATGCATGCGAAAACTTCCTCAAAGTTTTCAGGCATATTGCTGAGTTAAGATTTCATCATCATACAGGAACTTTTCCGCGGGGTCCGTGAGTTGAACAGAGTAAGAAGCTAAGTAGCGCGTGCGGCTTTTCATTCCGTTTAGGAAAAACTCGCATTGCTCATAAACCACGCCCGCTTAAAGTCATTTTAAACTCTCCATCGGACGTTCTTCAGCTACTTAGAAATAAAACGCTACTAAAAAAATTCAACCGATACCAACATCAACATTAAATCTGATGAAACTCCAATGCAGCGCGAATTTATGAACAAGCTAAGATCTGAATTAAAAGACAGGACCGATAAGGGTGAACAAAATTTGACTATTCGCTATATCCGTGGATCTCCAAAAATAGTCCCAACAAAAAACTAACTCGAGCATTGCAAACTATTTCGTTTATGTACACTAATATATGTTCCTTATCCTCAAAATATTCTGAGCTACTTGCCTATGTAACTGTTAATCAACCCACCTTCATTGTAATTTGCGAAACCTGGCTGAACGACAGTATTACTGATGGGGTAGTGAATTTACCAAATTATAAGTTATATAGAACTGATCGACTAAATCGACGTGGGGGTGGCGTGGCTATATACGTATTACAGACTGTTAATATAAATGTAGAAGTCACCACTGAACACTCCACCGGTAACTACGAATCACTATGGCTAAACGTCAGAGCCTACGGCCACAAATTTCTAACTTCTGTAATATATAGACCTCCAAACGCAAATTTAGAGTCTGATGAAATTATGTGGTCAACTATACAAAGCTCTAGTGCAAACCACAGTTTAATCTTATTTGGTGATTTTAATTACCCTAACATCTCCTGGCCAATTCAATCTAATCATCAGGGTAGTATACAAACGTCTCTCTTAATAGATATGTTTACAAACTCTAACTTACATCAACTTGTAAACCAGCCTACTCGGTTCCGAAATAAGGATAGCCCTTCTGTTTTGGATCTTATCTTCACGAACATGGAAAATTTCATATCAAATATAGTATACGATAATCCCATTGGAACAAGTGACCATATAACAATCAATGCTGAAGCACAAATTCTCGGACATTTAAAACTGAGAGAATCACGATGATTAGGGACTATTGGCAAGCCAATTTTAATGATATAAATGATCACTTGCATTCTATGGACTTGAATTTAAGAGAAACGGATAATGTAGAAACAACCTGGTCAAAGATACTGGATGTAAGTAATTTAGTTATTGAAAAATATGTACCACAGAAACGCAAGAAGTCCACTAAACACAAGCCATGGATAAACGCTGACCTGCGATTAATGATTAACAAAAACGTCGCTGTTGGAATGCCTACATTGGTGACCGCACAGACTACAACTACAGCAGATATCGTACAGTAAATAACCAAGTGACGACTGCCATACGACTTGCTCGAACTGCGTATGAAGTAAATATCGTGGATAGTGGCAACAAAGCTTTTTATACATACGTGAAATCAAAACTTATCAGCAAAGTTACTACTCCACATTTAACTAACTCTGCGGGTGACACCTGTTGGAATAGTGAAGAAGTAGCTAATCTCTTTGCTCACCAATTTCACAAAGTTTACATTAGAGAACCAGCCGACACATTGCCTGATCTACCAATAGAAACAAGATGCTCTAATTCTATTAGCAATATTGAATTCCATGTAGAGGAGATAGAAAAACAGCTAAATAATCTCAACAGCCATTCCTCCCCAGGTTTAAAAGATATACATCCACACTTCCTTAAGCAGACGTCTACAAGTATAGCGCCCTCGTTATCTATTCTTATGGCCCAATCCATGGCTACAGCAACTATACCAAGTGACTGGAAAATGGCAACAGTGGTCCCTATTTACAAAAAGGGAAATAAATTACAACCGGAAAATTACCGTCCAATAAGTCTGACATCGATTGTGGGGAAGCTAATGGAAAGGATTATAGTTAACAAGATTGTAGAATTTTTACTAAATAATTCAATGATCAACAAAAATCAGCATGGATTTATCCCGGGGCGTTCAGTAGTAACTAACTTACTTTCGTGCCTAAATGACTGGACTAAAAGTTTAGATAAAAACGAACCAGTTGATATTATTTATCTAGATTTTGAGAAGGCCTTTGATAGAGTACCGCTAAGAAGACTAATTTATAAATTAGAACATTACGGAATAAGAGGGCAACTACTTCAATGGATTACCTCATTTTTGACTAACAGAAGCTTTCGTGTGCGGATTAATAATCAATATTCTTGTGAAAAAGATGTGCTTAGTGGGGTTCCACAGGGATCAGTGTTGGGGCCAGTATTATTCATAATATATGTAAGTGATCTTTTGGATAGCATTGTGTCTCCTACAAGTTGTTACGCCGATGACACCAAATTTTACAATAATCCGACCACTAATTATCAACAAATACAAGATGACCTTTCTGCTATTGATAACTGGTGTAAGAGCTGGCTTTTAAGTCTTAATAAATCTAAGTGCACGGTTCTTCATTTAGGTCCCAATAACCCACACAGATTATACGCAATTGATGGTATTCCTCTACAACCTGTTTCTTCGCAACTGGATCTTGGTATTACCATAACGGAGGATCTTAAATGGGAAGCACATATAATTAACATCACCAAGAAAGCTAACAGTATAATATTTTTAATAAGGAAATCATTTATCAACATCTCGCCTCAATTACTTAAGAAAATCTATACCACTTACGTTAGACCGATTTTAGAATTTGGAGTAGTAATCTGGTCTCCTTACTTTCTAAAAGATATTAAACTTTTGGAGAATGTGCAACGCAGATTCACTAAAATACCCAAAGCACTGAAAAGCATGTCTTACGACAATAGATTACAACAACTAAACCTAACCACACTCGAAAACAGGCGTTTACGCGGGGAGTTAATAGAGACTTTTAAAATATTAAGTGGTGCTTATAAATGTGACAATCTCAAGCGCTTATTTACACTGAGCACAAATGTAGCGACTAGAGGACATTCTTTAAAGTTATTCAAAGAGTCGTTTAAGAAACTGCCTAGGCAATATTTCTTTAGTGTGCGGGTTTGTAATCATTGGAACACCTTAACAGACACTACAGTGACTAGTACTAATATTAATCAATTTAAAAATAATTTGGACAGTGAAATGCAGCAACTGAGTTTAATTAATAGATAATACTACGTATACCACTACTTTATAAATCTTGGTATTTCAATTTAACTTCTGTTTTATCTTTTTGCTTAATATTTAGTTTACACGTTAATATGTATGTACTGTATATCGTAATTGTAATAGGGACATAATCGGCTACGCCGCCTGTCCTGAATCATAATAATAATAATAATTTGTCTTTAGAAATCTGGTCCGGGTTTTTTATACAGTGACGGGCCTTGAGATCGTTCACAAGGGTGGTCGTTATTTCCCGCAAGCTTTTGCCTGGCCGCGTAGTAAGTTGAAGTCGAAATTATAGAAAGTAGTGAAGCTACATTGTTGTTATCGTCAAGCCCTGTGTAAAGTGACTTAATGGTAAACGTTTGGCCGAGGGTTTCTTTTTTGTACCGTGGAGCTAAGTATCTCCAATCACGCGTAAAGCGGATTTTAAGTGAGAACCTCGCCTGTGTGCTAAACTTGCCATTGTAATGGAGTTCCGAATGTCGTGCCGAATCTGCTTGTTGTACGGGTTTCGTTTAATTAACCCGTCCCGGGGATGTAATGCCGCTCACACCCGCTCGAATATCGCCCCTATGCAGTTTCCAGTAGTTCTTTACCGTATTTCGCGCAGTAGCTGAGATGCGAACTGCAGTTTGAGTTGGTCATCAATATAGAGCATCTGAATGCCCGCCATCAGGTATTTTGTTAGTAATAGCATTTGTAACGCATATAAATTTACAGTGAAGTGATTTCGAAGTGTCGCCATGGCAGGTAGAGCCATAGTTCGTTTAAATGTTGAGATGTTGAACAGAAATTGCCGCCTCAGTTAATTTTTAGCTTTTACCTTCAAGTTTTAATGTCGTTATGTAGTTTTGCGTTATAATATCAAGTAATCATTGTCGTTGTGTCAATATTTCAGTAATTGTTGTAATTTTTACCGCTTGTGTTTAGTTTAACAATTGAGCAAATTAACCGGACTAAAATGTTTCGGGAATTTCTAACTGTAATTATTTTAATGTTCATAGTCACTTATATCTTTTTCTTCGTCAATAAAGTTTTTTGTTAATTATTTGTGCTTTTCATTGAGGTTTGCATGTGTATTTTTCCAATGTACAGGGATTCAGACGGCTGTACGTTAATAGAAGTACAAGTAGAAGAATGGGCTTTTTTCTTCCACTTTCAGAATGAGTCTACCTGTACTGTTTTTTTTTCGATTTAGTAAGGAAGTGGTGGCGCTATCACTTAACATCTGTGTTTCGTTTACTGGATCGTAGCCCTAATCTAAGGTCGTAAAGAACCCCGCCTTCTCACTGAACCTTTTTAAGCCGGCAAACTTTGTTACAGCCCATTGTAACGGGGTTAGGACAACGAGTTTGCATAATTTTCCCGATGTTATAGTCTTTGCGTGGTAATAAACTGATGGTTTTGGTTATAGAGTATTTACGCTGTAACAAATTTTTTCTTTGTCGTTATGCCGTTTTATAATGTAACAAGGTAAACAAAATTATTAAAATACTCAGTCGTTCGAGACGATTTATTTAACTTTAAAGTCCCGACGGAGGGTCCGAACAAACGTATCGTTACAAAATGTGGAGTTTTTGTCTTTAAATTCAAAAACACTAGAAAATATTGCAATGCCTGTAACTGATACCTGCATATCAGTAAGCTAGTTGGTGTACGCATTTTTATTTGAACTTTTATAACGACTCGAATTTGTTTAAAATTGTTGAAGTCGAAGATAAATACAATTGTTTTAAGCTTTGAAACATTTATATTCAAGTTTAATATTTTTAGGTGGATGTTATCGCTAATTCAATTAAAATATTGGAATATATTGTTAGCTTGGTTCACTCACATGTTAATGAACAATATACGAAGTAAATTTTCAAAAAAATATTTCAAAGTACACAAATACAAAGCGGTAGAAACAACAACAGTGACGCTAACATCACTACCACTACCATCTATTGAAATAGGTATTACAATGCTCGTAAGCTATTAGAAGGTTGTCGTTACATATTTATGAAAAACAATACGGTGTAGCAAATAATATTAATAGGGACAATTTAGAATCTTGAGTATTTGAAAGAACTGGCCAATCTACTTATTTGAGAAAGGTTATGCATATGAAAAATATGCTTTCTTGAAATGGTATAATTTCTTTGCAGGGAATTGAGACTATCAATGTCTTGAAACTATTAGTGCCTTGTATAGCTTCGAGTATGGACAGCATTATAGCAAATTCGTAATAAAGTAGAGTTGAATACCAATATTTGTTATTAGTAAAAAAATATATATAATAAAACCTGAATTCACATAAAGTCAGTAACAAAAATAAGCTTTATTAAAATATTTTTTATTATGTATATTATATATTATTAATTCTATTTAAAAAAAATGCAGAAATTGGTCTGTAAGGTTTTGTTTTACCTACATAAAACGCAAAAATTACTAGATATTGTTAAAACCTACGCCGATGAGGCAGCGTGTAGGATAACTCATTGAGCCTTCTGACTGTTATATTTTCTTTGTTCTAAGATAAGAATCGAGACATTTGCATATCGTATATATATATAGATTGACAAATGTACTACAAAGAAGAAACAACTTGAAATAATTTTTAGGATATAGAAAATGAAAACAATGACTTGGGTACATGTCATACAACGATAAATACGAATTATTAGAGCTAATAAAGCAAGGAAAATAGATGTAAAGAAGTGCTAGATAGATGAAAGACATCCATGCCTGCAAAATTCAGGAGTCGTTTGGAATATCATCAAACGAATTCTTTCGAGCAACAGTCGGACGAATACTGTGTTTCTTCACCGGAAGAAGAACAGGTTTCTCCACGCCTTGGGGAACTACAAGTGAAGTGAAGCGCTGAAATAGCAGCCGGAGGCTGCACAGAGGTGCTGAAGTCTTGCAGACATTACGGTTTGGCGATTTGGAACCAGGACGCTAACAAAGGAAGCGGTCGCGTTATCGCGTGACGCAATAGTAGATGTATCGCCGTGGAGAGCAAATGATAATCGTTAGTCGACATTGCAGGTGAGTGACAAAGACCAAATTAGATTACTTGCAAGCAGCGAATAGCACCAATAATTTCTAAAATCGTATGGGTTAGAACAGCCTTATTAAAATTTGGCCCGGAAGGAAGGGGCTCTTAACAGACTTGTTAAAATTAGAAGCCCATTTGGCGGAATATCATCCCGAAAAGAGGTACTACATGCTAAGCAACGACATGTGATTAAGGCACTGATACATAAGAAGAAACAAAAGTAGGATTTGCTATCATCAACCTTTAAATATACCAAAAATTTTACTCTCGTTTAGTGTATTCTTTCTTAGCTTAGCAATAAAAGTAATGAATCAGTTGGGTAACTTTAAGTACCACTTCAGTAAGGCAAATATCTACAACATTTACAAAAACCGTAATGATGCTGTTTCCAAAGAAAGCACCAAACACTATAGTAAAAATCTTCAAACATAAGACAATAAAAGCATGTAACAAACCAATCCGAGGACTGAAATTGGTAAGAGGGGGAATCTTTCTTTGCTTCTTTTCAATATATCCGTTATATTCTCTTATCTCTTTTTTAACCGAGGTATAAATTACCTTTTTATCGCCTTTTTGGCCTTCCTATACTTCTGAGACCAATGGGGATTTTATTTCCGGCCATTTTTACCATTCAGTCTTCGTTCACTATGTTGATGTGGTCATTCTTTTTCCATTTACTATTTTCCTAAGATTCTTTATCTCTGTCGCCTTTGTTAGTATTTTGGGTATGCCATATCTTTTGTACTTTTAATCGTAATGATTTGAAATTGTGCTGCCTTGTAAAAACTTTCAAAGGGGCTTCAGTTACATACTTCAATTATTTGCACCATTGATTAATTAGAAATGTGAATTTTCAATAACTTACCCTAGCGATCAAGGTACGTAATTTCATTTCAAAATTTTTCTTAGCATCCTTACAACCCGCAATTATTAAATGTGGAAAAACCATTCAACACTTTTAGAAGTATTTTTAAGTGTAATATTGCTAAAATAGAAAATGCATAAATCAAAATTAAAATACTCTTTAATTTTATAATCTCTGAGGTGTAATTGTTTGCACAGACTGATAGGTATTTCAGCCACCAAATAAATATATAATAATAATTTCATCCCACTTGTTGTTGATTTTTAGTAAATCAAAGCATTATTTTAAAGTTTTGATGGCTGTTTTCTGAAACATTTATCATAATAAAAAATTGCGTTATACCTTCTTCTTGCAAAAAGCAGTACACACTTACTACAGTTAGATTTATTTAATTTTGCAGTTTGGGAGTAGCATTATAATGGCTTAAATGCGCAAATTAATTCTTATTGGCAACGATATGAACTCCGAACTAATGACCCGCAGAGCTCTACTTCGATTTGTCGTTCCATGCAGGACGAGTTGGCTTTCATTTTTCTCACTGTGACCCTTCGACAAACTTAATAAAACTAGGTATTTCTCATCCCGCTGTGACGAAGGTCGACGCCATTTTCGTATTCCCAATTTCCGCTTCTATTCATATCAGCATAATCAGTCATTTTCTTGCACGCCTCTGTACGTGTTGATAGCAATTTTCTTGAGATGTATTGCTCAGTGCTGATAAGCAACTGCACGGCAGTTGATTTGCAAACATACCTTAGTAAAGAAGCTACTTATTTTGGACAATTACGCAGTATTAACTATTATTTAACCAGGATTAATTAGTTGGTTTCTTTACTATTATCATGCATGTCTTACACCTAGAATATATTTATGGTAATTTTTGCTTTCTTTTTCTAATATAGCTGCTATATAAGAGGGATCACACACTTAATTACTAATTAGTAGGTGTTTTATACAAAAACATAGATTCTAAAAACCTAATCACGCAACGTTTACAACTTTTATCCTAAATTTTGCTAGTGGCAATTATTTATCCGGTATAATGCATTCGTGTACGAACGATATTTTCACAATATGTTAGAACTGCCCAATGTATGCTATCACAGCCAGTAATGATCGTGGAAGCATGTGATCTAGGGACTTATCCGTTTCAACTTGAATATGTAGAGGGTTGACCGTTAATGTTACAATCAAAAATACACTAAGTTGTGAGGTCTGAAAATTAGAATTTTAACATGTATAATTAAAGGCTGTACACTTTTCCTAAAAAACTCAGTAGAATCACATAATATGACATATTTTGCTATGCGCATTGTTCGATCCGTTTGGAAATTTCCGCCGGCTTTTGAATGCACAGCGTAGTTTGTCTCGTCTAACTTCTTCTCGCGTTGGTGAGTTATTTTTTCACACACAGTTGTGTGCGAAGCTTTATTTTGATCCGTGAATATCGACGTGTGGGAAAGTCTTACCGTGCCAATTTTGGGTAAATTGCGACGATTGTCACGGATTTGAAATTCTGCATCTCGCCTCGTTTAAAGTTTTACAGATTTTAACATCGACTTGTATATTGTATACCGGTCTATCGTTTTTTATTTTCAGGAATCCCAACAAAGACCTGAAAAAAACCTTTCGTATATCGCTTGTGGATTCATGCTAATTGCTCGTAGGAAACCTATGAACTACCGTTGCTCATTTTGTATTACCCTCCCACGCAGCTTAAAAGGTTTGCAGTCACATCAAATGTAGAACTACGCAAAAAAATCCCCGTCTCCGCGTTACGAACTCGGGCGATTTTATGCGACGCTTGAAATCTGCAGATTTTTTTTGATTTTCGCATTATGTCGCTGATTGAATTGCATTTCAGCTAAGTTGAAATTATGTTTGTATTACTTTATATTTCATGCGCAATTTACCGCTGAGTTAAAATGCACTAAAAACAATTTTGTATGTTGTAATTATTGTATTTTAGCAAGCCAGGTGCATTTTGTGAAATACGTTTTGATTCATATCTCTGTTCTTATTGCACTAACTTTCTCAACGATGTGTACCAGGTATTAATATTGTGTTTTCCTGTAGAGTTTTTTTGCAGACGATTTCATCCACTATTTTTGCTGATAACGACCAGGTAAACTTCGTAGGAAATGTTTTGGAAACTCGTTTTTGCGGTCTCAGCTGACAGACTAGCCTGCTCAAACATAATTTTATCCTAACAGTTCCGCGTATTTTACCACATACGTATTTTTGAGGGTCCTGAAACAAAGTGAGATCAAATACTCGGGGCTGAACACTCCACACTATTCCCCATTATTGAAAAGATTTTTGTAGTGTAACCTCCACCCCATCACAAGCATACAAAACACCGATAGCTCTCTAAATAAATACGAATTTATTTCCGCACCCCCGTATCTTGCGAGGTACATTGTTTTGAATATATAAAGCGAGATTTTTTTTAATTCAGTCTATGACTCCCTCCTCCCGCATACCAATGAGCTACCAAGCACAATTTCTGCGAATAGAGGGATGTTTTCGGTGTTCTAGGTATTTTTCTGACCACAGTCTGATTTTGTGAATTTACATATCTAGAGTAGTGAAACCACAATTTATTTGAAAAAACTAAAATGTCGTTGTCCATGCTGGTAATAAAACGAATGAAGATAGATTCTCTATTTGCAACAATTTCTCTGACATTATCGATTTTCTCATCGGTTCGCTTTGTAGATCGACAACTGCCATTTTCCTTTTAAAGCTATCCATTTCACGAAAAGATGATACCGAGTTCATTAAACATTTTTATAAAATTTAATATTTTTTAAGTAGACTTGCCGGACATTAGGGAATTGGGTAGTGTCACTCGCATTGGAAAAATATGCTACAACCATATAAACTGCCTTAATTCATTTTAATACAATTAAGATCTATAAAGAAATCAGCATATGTGAGTTACTATTTAACACATTTTTGTATCAATATACTGGTTTGGCGTGCATTTAAAACCAATCGCATTCTGTTTCTGCCGGATTTTATAATAAGTAACTCTTCCCATATAAAATGCACGTTTTCCATAGCTTGATCATAGCAGGTGTGCTTATTATAGTAACTGCTTAAGTTAGAATTTTACAGATAGCAACGATTCACATGAATTTTTCAAAGATAAATATGGTTTTCTTTGTAGGCTATAGTTTGACAGTGTGTGATAATGGTGTACAGAAAATCAATGTTTAGTGAAGCTCTCTTGCATTATTTGAAATTGGTGTTTGAATTACTGTTTTTCGAAAGTATCTAGTTCGTTTAATATTTTCTGATCAAACTGAGTAGAATACTTAAAAATACTAGAAATAGAATAAGAAATTAAAGGAAAGTAGGCAAACGAACAAGCTGGATTTAGAGCAGGTCTACATAAAGAAACATTATATGATAACTTTCCTGTTAAATAACTATAAGTGAAGTTACACACATAGAACTAAATGCATTATAAAAGCAACCACCAAACTGTACAAAAGTAACTGTGTCAGGATAGTCAGGAAGCAGCTTGTACGGTGGTCCAAACGAGCAAATTAGGGAGATGAAGCTCTAGACCAGTGCTTCCTAAAGTGGGCAATATAGCCCCCTGGTGGGCGCTGGAATAGTCCAGGGGGCCGGCAGTAGTCGCAGGTGCAATTGGGGGCGGGGGGCGATAAATAGAAATAGGGGGCGGTAAAAGAATAAAGAAAGAGAAGAAAATAAGGAAATTTTGAAAAACGGTTCGTACAGGTTTCATCTGTTAGTAAACTTGCGTAGATACAAATAAAGTCGTAGTCATTAGGTAGTGCGGTCACAAATCTATTAATTAAAAAGAAAACCGACTACAAATAACTAATCGTGGTAATTTAAGAATGCTACTGACAAAGATAGAGCCGAACGTTAACGAATCGATAGCAGTGCAGGAGGTTCATCTTTTTCACTAAAATAATTTTTAATGTTATCTATTAATTGTTACATAATTTTTATTTTAATATTATCTTTCGTTATATTAATTTTCTGTGTGTAATGCGAATACTACTGTGGCCAATTTCAGTAAATAATTTTATAACTTTAAGCTTGTTCTCTTTGGAACAATATATTTTCTTACTATGTTGTAAAATGGTTACTGCATATTCTGTTTGTTCATTTACAGAAGGTAGATTTTCTAGGGAGAAGGGGGGGGGGGAGCGCTGAGTAGTTTTTATCTGAAAAATGGGCGGTGGGCCAAATACGTTTGGGAATCTATGCAATAGACGGCGAAATTACATCAGCTGTAGTAATCTGTGTTCAGTATGTCCCCAGACTGACTTTGCGGTAGATTTTTGGTATGAGTCACATATTTTGCACTGTCGATGTCGGCCTACTTGGACCAGCAACTGCAGTTCAACTGACATCAAGATGGCGGAGTTAGAAGAAGAAGAATATAACTCGATGTAGGTAAAGCGGCCTTTCTATTAACTTGAGGCAAATATTTTAATGGAAGGACTAAAATATTAAATGGCACTGATTCCTCATATCTAATGCCCTGTTCAATCTTAGTAGATAGGGAAACTGGCACAACTTTTTAACATTCTTAACGTTCTCCTTCCCTAAACCCAATATAATTTTCCAGGTTCTACTTTAACACATTTAATCAAAATGCCTAATACAAACATATCAGCCATTATTGTATTAATAAATACCGACCATTAGGTTTTCTGAAACAGAGTTCAAGTGTGTCCAAGTGCTGCATGAGTCCCTAGAATTCTGAGTTCAGGCGTAGAGATAAGATCGATTGAAAACAAATATTTAGTATTTCGCTACTTTTGGAAATGTGTCCTTGAAATGTAGATATGCTTACATATTTGTATTAGTAAATAGATTATATCGTATTAGTGAAGGTGAGTAAATTATTCCCGGCAAACGTCACCATTAGGTCATAAAAACTGGTTTTACTACAATTTGTTACGACAATTTGAAAATTTTACCGCTCTTTGTCAGTTCAGTTGATTTGTGAGATAAGAAATGACATCTTCCACTTCATCATAATCATATTGCAGAGTTCTGCAAACGCGAGCCCTATTGTTACAGCTCAAAACGACATTTACGACCCTAAAGCACTTTGGGGATAGCCAAAATGGGTCGTTAGGACATGTTAATTTTCAAAAAGGCAAAGCTCACTTTAATTACGCCTCAACTTGCTGTAACAGACAGATGACCGGTTATTGCCCAGGGAGAAAGGAGAGAGGGGTCCGGATCAACACGACTTATTGTAGAACGAAATGCTGTCGCAATGGGGGTGGATTGTAATCAAAATAAGGGGAGAAAATGAGCGCCACGAATTTCATTAATAGAATGGGGGATAACTTTTCGGCCGGCCCTCGTAGAAATTCGAAGACAGAAAACCGACTCTTTAGTTCGACGGTCTTGTGCGACGTTCCGGCTGCTTGGGGAGCTACCTTGGTTAGCCTGTTAGCCTTGCCGGTCACCTTACAATTAATACATCTAGGAGAAAAAATCTTACATGTTCATAAACACATATACGCATCATAAATAAAAGTCCAAGGAGTTGTAACAAATTCGAATCTATTAAAATTTAAATATGTAGGTAAATGTTGGGCATGAATAGTTGTAAAAGGGGTTAGTAATTATATAATTTACCTAAAAACGATAATTATGATACAAAAAGTACATTGGTTGCATTATGAACAAGCCGCACAAAAACTTTGTATGATGTGACGCAATACGCGAGTCGACTCCAAATATTGCTGTTGCCACGTATACATTACGTCACCTTAATGTCAACACAAGCGCGTCGCACAAACGTTCTAAAATTATACAAACAAAAGAAAAAACAAGTAGTTCACAATACCTAAGTGATGTTCAGCGATGTTGCTGATTCATGAAGTCGAAAGGTCTCATCGTCTCGTCGAAGTCTCTGCAGATGGTTAAAGAACAGCGCAGATTGCTGTCCGTCGAAACGACGTTATCAAGCGAACTCCCAAAAAGCCAGGTTTTGCGTAAAGGTCCTTGTATGGACAATCGTTGGAAAGAGGTCAAAATTACACTACAGTTCCCTAGATTTGGCACGTCGGAAAACCTGTCTCTCCACCAAACCGTTTACTGCACAATCAGTGCTACAATACAACGGAGAAGATTGGTTCGGCCATAATACTCACCCATCAAAAGAAGTTCAACTACACACAACAGTACGGTAATAGCTTCAGACCATGAGTGTAGAGACGTGGGCTACGTGCTGACGTCCAGTCATAATTTAACGACTTCCGGGGCAACAGTGAGATTAGCCGTCTGAGGCCTACGTGAGTTTTTGGGTGTATGTTTTCCTGTGAAATGTGGTGCAATCTTGGGCAATAAATTTAAGGCGCATGTGGAGGAGAGAGAAGCGCGGCATGCATTATTTTACCGGGATTTTGAGAGCATACTTGAAGGGCTCAGACGTATTACTGACGGCCCTCGGCGGCCTTCGAGCTATCGATGATCCGCTGATATGCTGTTTGCCGGAACCCAGTTTTCATAGTAGTGATGCTAGTTTTATTTACTTTTCGGCAGTTATTCTAAGCATATCGAGATAAACACTAGTTTCCGCTTGATAGGCCGAGTAATCTTGTTTTTGGTATAGGGGTGGTAACCTTATTAGGGGGTGAAGCGGAAATTGTGGTTATGAGCCTTCCTGTTGAAAGTTATCGTTCTTAAACGTCTTGTGCAATTAAAATTCGAAGGCTCAATCGTGAACAGTTGAAAGGGGCCAGTGGCCATGTCGTCCTTGTAGTGAAAACCTCCCTTATTTCTCATTTTTGACGATCTAACACCCGTAGCCCTTTATGGGAATTACCCCAGTTGTTGTCGAAACCATTTGTGGAAGTTTCATTTTTACTGCGTCTTGATCAGCTCCCGACCCGACCAGCAGGACTGCCAACAAAGGTTGTTTTAGTGTGCGATAAACCGGCATCTGCTCCTATAACCCTGTAACGGCGTCGCTAGGATTCTCAGTAGGGCATGGTGTTATGTTCGCCAATGTTGGTGCTATATTTTACGGTGTTACGGCTAAGTAAACAACCAGTGGCGCTTTCCAAAAGAACATTATATAATTAGGTAGCTTGTTTTTAATTTTAGTCCTGTTCAAGTAACTCACGTTCAAATTTTTAGGAATCATTAATTATTATCTTGTAGCAGCGTATAACCCCCGCCCCCCACCCTCATATAATAGATAAGTATAGGAATTATCGTTTTTCTTACTGTTCAGTTTATTTTCATTATATATGCTTATATTCAAATGCAATATAATTAGAATAACTTAATTTTTGCTTTTCCTTTATGGCGTTTGCATGTGACGTTCGATTGTATCGAGAGATCAAAAAAAAAACTGTTCCTCAGCGGGCTGTGGAAATTCAACGTATGAATAATATTTTGGTGACACTGTGCGTCAATGTCAAATTTGAGGTTATCAGGTTAGGTTTTCCGTCAGTTATGACACAAAATGACGCAAATCCTAACCTGCTAACCTCGAATTTGACATTGACGTACAGTGTCACCAACATATTATTCATACATTGAATTTCCACAGCCCGCTGAGGAACAGTTTTTTTTTGGATCTCTCGATACGTTTTTTATGTGTTATTTGTGTAAAGAATGCTAGCAGCCTATAAGAAATTAATAACAAGGTAATTTCGTGGATGGATGAGCCTTAATATACTTGTGTGCTTACAAAACTCGTGCTACGCACTCGTTTTTAACTTACACACACTATTATTAGTTATTTACTACACAAGTGGGATAAGAGCATCATTAATATACGTGTAGATAACTACTTTGCGTTCGTACTGAGGTTATTATGATACTCGTTTGCGTATCGTAATCGACAAAAAACGATGCTATAATAAAAATATTAAAAACAGAGTAATTAATTTTTTAACGTTGGCAACCATAAGTACTTCGCTCCATGTACATGTCGAACTGTCAATAGCCGCCTTTATTTCACCGCACAAATGTTGCCAACTGCCGCGAAATTCCCTAGATTTTGAAATTTTATTTTTTTGTTTTAGAAAGTGGCCAAGGAGATAAAGCACTGTATAGTACCTCGTTTATAACTTACTCCTTTAGGACACTCCTCGCTTTGCTCGTCGTACCCTAAACCCGTGCGTGCTACAAAATGCTTCTTATAAATCTCGTATCATAATATACTATTTAGCAACCGTTTTAGGCTACACATGATAGCGTTTATCAGAATGACGCAGATGTTTCTTAGAAACTAAAGTCAAAAATAACAAAAATTGCAAGAAATAGCAGCGACGTAAATCCGCAATATTTGAGGTATCTAATTACAACCAGTACCATGAAATATCTGATGTATTTGGTTGTTATTTCATTTTATCTTTTATTTAAGTTAGTGAGCAGCAAAAGTGACTGTTTTAAGGGTTTTTAAATATTCCTGAAATTGTTTCTGTGTACGATATCGTTGAATTTCTTCTTGCCTTGGGTCGCGAGGGACAGAAGTGGCCCTCCTATGTAATAGAGCCGAGACGTGCGTGTGGAGAGTTATTTTATTGTGTGAACATTGCCGGTCGGAGAGCCTTAACGTGTCAGTTAGGCAAATCACAACTGTTTCAGTTCTCTGGAGCTGTATCGTGTCCAGCTAACCTCTTGAAAAACTTTCATTCATGCTGACTGCCAGTAGATATTCTTTAACTATCTCTGTCCATTCTTCCAGTAAAGTTTAAGGCGGGGGGGGGGGGGGGGAAACATTGACTGAGTTCGGCCCGTTTTTTCTGTTTTGAAGCTCGCCTTCATCGCTGAACTTTGTCCATGAGCGATACAACACATTCGGACAAGATGTTGTCCGACGTTCGGCATACGTAACTTCCACTTTTTTTTAGCACTTCATCGCTGATCGGACTGCACCCAACTAAATCTTATGTCAATTTGAAATGTGTTTTATGTACCTGGAATATCAATTTTGCATGTATGTACGTGTAACTGCCGTTGTCAAATAAGTTTTGGGATGTATCTTCGTTCACAGGGCTAAGGTGGTTATTGTGTGACATCACAACGAGCAAATAGTATTCTTAGGTATTGTTTTGATGCTCTTCTTTGTTACGGTCATAGCTGCAAGGTTGACCCGATCAAATGTAATATTACGAATGTTGTTTAATAGTGTTCTTTGAAATTTGAATTTATAACATTCAGTGCAGCTTTCTGGTTTATTGTTATAACCCCGTAAATATAACAAATTTGATTGCATAAATGTGAAACTGTCTTCTACTGGACAATCCATACAAAAAACTTTTAAAATTATAACACCCGAAGCAATAGTATTGATATTAGCCCTTAATGGAAATACGTATGGATCGTATGCGACGATACATTCTTTTCGCCTGTGTTTCCGACGACTTGATAAAGAATCACGTAACTTTAGATTATTTTCCACATCGTCTGTGAGCTCTTGGCGATAGAACTTCCATACAGGAGCTGCTCTTCCGCATTTCTCGAGTTTTCTTTGCCCCAGCAGACAGCGCAAGCATATCTAACTTTTTTAACTGAATTTATGCATTCTTTTCAAAAAAGCGCTAAAAAGAGAATACTGTCTGGATTTTCTCGCCCCGAATACTGCTCGAATGATAAACTGGAAAACTCGCGGCTGTTGTTTAATTTTTGTTTGGGGCTGTTGCTGATAACAAAGGGCAGAGTTTAAATGCGGAATATCAAAAACTCTTTTATGAGGCTACCGCTCGAGACTTAAAACCACTTAAGCAACCGCAAATTGAGATTTATGGCTCGAGTTTTAGATTTATTGAATCAGGGAGCTGCAAAGAGAAAAATTAGACCCGAATTTCTACGAAATTAATTTGAAGGCGACCACCGTTTATATCAATTAGGGGCTGCATATAACTACTAGGCTAAAAAAATCCTAGCACTAGCCACTACTAGCACCGCTAATACTTTCTTTAGCTTATGAATACGTAACTTTTATATTATACATTGTTGTCAGCTGCCCGTAAATTTTAATTTGGATTTTAGTGTGGGTTGCTTTACAGCTGTACATAAAACAAGCCATTAGAGCTTCTAGCTATACGTAACGCTAACTTTGAGCGATTGTTTCACTCTAGTAATCATGTAAAATGTTTTCTTTTCAGTTAATTGATTGTAGTCACAACCAATAACAATTTAGATATTGCTGATGTAACCGACCAAATAGCTGATAGGCAAAATGACTATTAATTTTATTAACAATTTTGTATGATTAGCTTAAGTAAAGGTGCTTGCAATTACATTATTTTGCGTTTTTAGACTTTATGTAATATTCCATTTAATATCCATCAGTGTCAAAGTTTTATTTACCTATATATTCTGTAGATTAAGTTTTTACTGTAACGAGTTTAATGTGCAAAGTCGTCACTATATTGACCTTAAGAACCCTACAGTAAGAAAATACAAAGTAACACAGGAGGTAGCAATATTAAAAGAAATAGAAACAACAGATAAAGCTGAGCTGATCATATACAGAGACCTGCAAACGTTTACAATAGAGCCTGTATCCTTTTAAATGTTTATCAACTGGAAAAAATATTGATCTAAAAGTTTCTTGGTGAATCTTTTGCTCTGACATGGTGTCATTGCTGTGGCAACCAACCATTTTTTGACATATGTTTCGTAGCCTGAGCGGATTTATAAATTTACAAATGATAAAGTTACTGTGCGTTGATTATTCTTCCTCTTCTTCAATCAAGGAGCAGGATGTGCAGCGTGTTCTGCCTTTTTCTCCCGTCTTGCATTTTATATCTTAAATAATAGAGCTATTGGGAATAGAAGAAGTTCATATCGTGCTAATCATTTTCCGCCACCACTGTGTGTATCTTCATATAGCCGTTCTCAAATTTTATACTGTTTAAATTATTTATGAAGCGGTATGAAGTTAGTTTTTGAAGTAGGATAGCATTTCAGAATTATGAAACAAGACAGATCATATCTGGGATCTGTACACATTCAAGCAGCCGAGGAAAATCTCTTTCTGGTGAAACATCCCCTCTTCATTCCGCCATACACATTAGGTAGCGCCTAACAAATTACCCGAATTTGTTCCAGGTACAGTTTCTTTTGAACATTCCCCATTATTTCTAAGCTGACTAGAGTATTTTTACGTTATTTCGCGGTTGTAAATCTGTTTTCATCTGTAATAACTGATTGATAATAATGTTATGCAAAAACAACCCAAAGAAAGAAGGAATCGCGTCTAAGCTGTAATAGTATATTGTACAACTAGTGTTGGAAATAGCACTTTTCACACGTGGTGTACACGATAGTTTTTCCACGACTGCAAGCCGCGGCTTAGATTTTAATATTCGGTTGAATTTCTGCGTACGACTTCGATGTCGCACGCTGTGTGAAATGTAAGATTTTCAGGACTAGTTAAGTGTTTTTTTTTGTAATTTTCAGAGCAGTGGTAATATAGCACGGTCGTACTGTAATTACTTGGTTAATTGGTGGCAATAAGAAATTGATTGTAAGTCGTACTATACTAAATCTCAAAATAAGAATGCAGTAGATGGCGCTTTGAACTCAAACTCAGTTTTACATTAGGAAAATGTAAGTTTGTGTGACTGCTCGTGCTTTACAATAGTTTCGTCCTATATAATTCAAACAAACGTTGTAGGCCAGCATCTTTTCTCCACTATTTGTTGACAATTTTTAAAAAATATTTGATTTGGTTGTAATGATGACTTTGTTTCGATCAATCACGGTCATAGTTATGATTATTGCTTAGTTCCAAGTACTGCATGCTTATTAATAATTTAGTATAGTACAAGAGCCCAGTTTGAAAACAAACGTCGGATTATTTCAAGGGATGCTTGGTATTGTGTACATCCCTATATCTGAAATCAGTTTTGCAGAACTGTATCAGCAGAACAATAGTAATTATTTTTGATTCTTTAACGCAGCTAGGTTTAATACAAAATTTGGATTTATTCCAAGAGCACTGCGTGAAAATCAGTTCTGAAAAAAAATAACTTTTACTAATAGCTTGGTTGTAAGCAATATTAGATCTAGAGTTTTCCATTGTAGCGAAACCCGATTAGATATAAACACTTCTTTATTTAAAGACTTTATGTTGTGAAAGTAAAATTTAAAAAGTCTCACCCAGGAGTTAAAAGATTAGCGCGTCCACTTGATGTACCATCGACAGCGCGAACTGTACGGGATAGCCATTACAGAAGTGACCAAGCGGACTGCGGCTTATTACTAAAAATGGTTACTTCACGGTTGATCGGCTACGGTACTAACTGGCGTTAAGAACTCCGGATTCTGTTTCCATTGCCAAAATCAAAAAAAAGAACTGAAGTTACTCCATAGGCTAAAAGAGATATGTTGATTGTGTTTTGGAACAAGAAAGGAGTAATTGCAAAATATTACATGATGAAGGGTATGACAGTTATTTGACAGTTATTAGTTTACTAAAACATATATTGTAGCCATCTCTAAGAAAAAGCGGTTTGGATCTTCTTTAATTCAGCGTTCTACATAAATATTGCACGCTTTTATTTTAAAAAATATATCTTGCATGATTTTAACTGACGAATGAAATTTGTCATTTTATATAAAACGTCAACCGCAAAAACCCGCCGAAAACGTGTCACCGTTTACGAAATTTACTAATACGGATTTACAAAAACTTGATCCCTGAATTACTAGGGGGCAACCAGCGTAAATTTCATAATCTGAATGGGATCTAAAAGATACCCGGGATGCTAAAGCCGAAGTTCGTGCTAATTTGATTTTCAGCGTTTTATTTGCTCATGTTCCTCCATTCCCATTTCCAGTATTGTAGGAGCCTGCACCGAAGCAATGCGGTTAATCCCTCTACTGCAAAAACTTAATTAAAGTAAATACAGGATTAAAGTTTTCAGATAAGCTTGATGGCATGGTAATTTGTTTGAGCAAAAAGCAAATAGTCTTTGTTGGGGCAACCGAAAACTGAACGTGTTGCTGGAGAAGAACAGTACGCATTTTGAATTTTTAATGTTAAAGAAGACGTACTTAGATTTGCAGGTATACACTTTTCTTTATAATTAGCAACTAGGGCTGTTTATTGGAAACTGTTCGGGTCGCTGTTGAATTTAGATCAATGACTACAGATAGTTATTAGAAATTGCTTAACAATATCGAACTTGTGATTGGCATTAGGTTTTGAAATATCAATTAAACTTGATCCTTTTTTGGCTAACTCAGAGGAAGATATTGCAAAATTCCGCCATCGCATAGAAATTTTTAAGCGAACATACAAGTCCAAAACTAAATTTATTCCAGTCAACACCATTTAGAAACAAAGCTACAAAATGAGCATTTAGCCGTAACCCATTCGCTGTATTTGTAATGGAAAGAGAAGTTTAAAGGCAAAGACCATAATTTTGGTGCCGCAATAGCCTTCTCAAATTTTGATAAGTCACTTTTAAATCTACGGAATAACTATGAAACTCGAAATTTGCTTTATTTATTTGCTGGCATAGTTTTCAACTTGTATTTATTTTGCTCAATTAATTATTATTAATTTTTCCACTATATTTTTAATCAAAGTATTGGTTGTATAATTAATTTTAATTTTCCATATTCTTTCCTCGCTATGATATTGGCACCCAATAAAATAGACTAATGAACCCTCTTCTATAAGGTATTTTAAAACCAGTTGTCACACAAAAAATTGTTCTTTAAAATGCTCAGGTAATTCATTGAACATACCACAATTAAACAAAACTAAATTCATTGCCGCATTATGTGAATACAACAATCCCCGGCGCGGTGTCTTAAATTATTGATTAAACTGCAATAGTCTTCTACCGCAGTAACTAAAGAATTACTAATACAAGAAGTACCTACCTTACTAGCGTTTGTATAACTGCCTTCGCACACTTGTTTGTAACGATCATTTACGTTCCCGTTTGTGCAAAACTGACAGTAAATACCTTACACGAACATCGCCAAACACTAACAAAGGTATGAAGAGTTTTAAAAAAAATTAAATTAAAGTCGATAATTACACTTGACGTTTAGCTATGCTCCGTAGGTCTTCCATTATCTAACCTAACCTACTTTAAGCAACGTTACGAGCCCGTGACGTCTTGTGGTCTTGTTTCTAAGTGGTGTTGTCCAAGGGCTGCCTAATGATTGTTAACATACAAAACGTATTACCTCGCCCATAATACACTGGACATAGACCAGAAAGAAGCAGTGTCCTGCTTCAGAACTCGAATTTCCAATAAAGGATATTGTAAAGATAAAATTAAGAGGAGAATCAGCATGACTAAGAATTTATTGTTTAGATTGACAATAATGTGAAAAGAGTATCACATTAGCAATAAAACAAAACAACAACTAATCTTGGACTATTAGTACTGCATGCAGCAAACGGATTGAGGTCTCCCAGATGACACAACATCGTAGAGTGTTACGAATCCTATGCGAGATTATAAGATTGATGCTTACAAGTCTTAACGACTGGCCTCTAGAACAAATACAGACTTGATACTTTTAAAAAAATATATCTATGTGTGGTTTAACTCACTGTCATTCAACAGCAAAGGTTATATACCTTTCAAATATTAGTAGAGAGGCCAAACTAAATTATCTCGTCAAATAACGATGTTCGTGGGACTGAGTAGCTTTATACCGACAAGTGGTACCTTCTTATTCGGTGGTGTTTCCTGAGTATGAAAAAGTATGTTGTCGCTTTCTCAGCCTGTGGAGAGAAGAGCTATGCCGTCACAAATATGGCCAGTCTTGGTTCCAGGTTTTAGTACAGTAAAGCTAGGGTTTAACCCAAACATTCAAAAAAAAGTTCTACCCAGCAGAAAACTGTTTAGTACCCTTCTCTTAATAGGTGGTAAAAAGTTGCACACAACATTGCGCGTCGGGTTTAGGAAGGAGGGGGGTGGAAATGTGGTAAATGGTAGGTTTCAACAGTTTTATAGTTTTTCGCAAATATCTCGTTAACTGCAAGGTTTAGCGCAAACTTTATCTTATACAAAATTAATCTATATTTAATTTACAATAAAAATGGTCTTATGCATTTTTGACTTCCCGACAAGGGTTACAGAGATATGGAAGGGGTAATGATGTCATTATTTTCCAGTTAGCTTGGGATTCATCGTACTCACTTAAAAATAAGTGTTTCGTTATAAAAAGTACTTAGTGACGCATCAATAAGATAGGAACATTTGTATGTGTGTATGTATGTATGTTGGTACAGAGCTGGCAACTCTGCTACCATATAGGTGGAAACACCAAATGCTAAAGAATCGTCGAAAGACGCCCTATGCTTCTACAGGAGCAAAAACGAATGATGATGATGATGATGATGTATGTATGTACGGCTATGTGTATGTATATGATAATATATCTACATGCCTCCCCTCCTTTGTTGCTTTTATCTTCATTTTGCCTATTTTTCTCTTTGAATAATTCATCATATCGTTTTTTTCGTTTCCATTTGTGTTCTTATAATTACACCTACTTAAATTACCTCTATCTTTTGTCATATCATCCTAAAAAGATAAAATCATGTGGATATCATTGAAACAGGGTTAACTACAAACTTTATCTAATAAGCTGTAATACAAAAAATAATGGAAATTGTTTTCTTCACAATACATGCCTTTCAGTAAATTCAATGTTCTTCAATGAAAAGTGGTATGTACAACGTTCAAGGTAGTTACATAATAATAAATAACAGCAATCAGTAACCTAAAAACCTTCAAGCTCTTTTTCATGTTGAAGATTATCTTCATCGATGCCGTCGTCAATAATTAGTGCATCTGTGTTGGTGCACCCATGTCAGGAGCAATTCTTGCACATGTTTGAGCATTTCAAGCCACTCTGTCGACGCTTACAGTTCCTGACACACTCCGCGTTACAAGTGTAAACAATGAGGGAGAGCAATTTTTCAGGATCATCTGCCTTTGTGGTTGCAAGTGGACGCACATAACCACCAATCCTTTTCCAACCCCATTTTAGTGAATCTTTATTGAGATTGAGCCATTGCTGCACTTGATGGTAAACTCTATAAGAGTGTTGTTGTGCAGCTGCTGAAGTAGGGAAAAGTACATCCAACCTGAAATTTGTGTGTACAGGCTTCTTTGCGATGGTCTACAAATAACATTGATGGCGCAGATTATCCAAATTATCAGCATTTTTTGATGCAAATATCGAAAGGAAGAAATGGTTTCCAGCCAGTTACTGCATCTGGGTCTGCATTTGGGTGGTTAAAAATCAACTGCTTGAAGTAAAATTCCTTGTCACGTCGCACGCTTTCAGAAGGCGTTATTTTTCCCTTTCTATAAATTGAAGAGGCAGTATCATATCCGGCGAAAGTGTAAACTGCCAAGAGAACATCCTTCATTTTTCCGATACCACGCTGAATGTCTCCAATGCAGTAAACTTTTTCTTCTTGGTTATACCTTTATTAGGTACAACCATATTCAACTGTTTGATGGCTGGAGCATGAACAACCAACAAGACCAATAAATCGTTGTCATTGCCAATTACGATACCCTCTGTTTCCTTCTTTGATTCGTCAATTGTAGTAAAAACGATCTTGGTCTCAGCATCACATTCTGCCTGAATCACTTTGCAGCCAGCTTGCTGTAAGTGTACAGTGATGAGAGTAATCAGTTGTATCTTGTTCTTAATACTAGTTAGAAATTTTGCTTGTCCTAGAGTGACATTAATTCCATCTTCCAGTTTCACTTCAACATGCGTAGTAGTGGATGATCGGCGTAAATGTTGTTCGTCTTTTATGCTGGGTGCTTTACCATAACCACCTGGCCTCCCCACTTCTTTGAACACTTTATATAATACACTTGGAGCGAATATTACGAGTTCATAGGCGTGATTTTTGCTTTTTTTGACAAACAGAAAAAGTTACATTTTACCCCCTCCATATTTCCGTAATCCTTTACTGAAGTGCAAAAATTTATAAGACCATTTTTATTGTAAATTAAATGTACATTAATTTTGTATAGAATCAAGTTTGCGCTAAACCTTGCAGTTAACGAGATATTTGCGAAAAACTGTAAAACTGTTGAAACCTACCATTTTACCACCTTTCCAACCCCCTCCGCCTAAATCCGACACGCAAGGTCATGCAACTTTTTTCCACTTACTAAGAGGAGGGTACTAAACAGTTTACCACTGGGTAGAATTTTATTTTTTGGATGTTTGGGTTAAACCTAGTCTTACTGTATTAAAACCTGATACCAAGAATCGCCATCTTTGTGACGTCATAGCTCCTCACTCCACAGTCTGAGAAAGCGACAACAGGAGTTTTTCTACTAAAGAAACACCGCTGATTACAATGGTATCACTTGTCGGTATAAACCTACTCAGTCCCACGAAAATAATTATTAATTCACTTGGCCTCCCTACTATATGTAGATGCAATAAACGTAACTATTTTGTTAAGTTAATTTCTATTCTTAACGCCACTTGTGGAAATGAGTTGTAGTTCATTTCGGACTAAGTGGGCCCTGCCCATATGGGTCTGTAGGCATCGATGCAAGCCAAACTAACGGTGCTGTAAGGCTGCTGAGTTGATATGAAAAAAGTATCTCTCTAATATGTGGGCGATTTTAGCTGATTTCTAATCGATTACAAATTTCGTTTCTCGACCAGAGCTAAGCTTTGGCCTCAGGGGCAAAATGTTGCTGACAGTGGGCTAAAGTGGGCATTTGCCCGCGCTATAAGAAAGTTGACCTTCGGTCTTCAAGTAAGTGGCGAAGTTGTGTAGAGATAAGAATTACCGCAAGTGGTAACGCTGTTGTAATTCGTGAATAGGCACGTTTTCGTCACTTGTGAGCATTTCTCGCTGACCTGGATATTACGCCTTCTTTTCGGTTGTTCTATGTGTATCGTACGTATTTGGTGAGCAAACTGGATGGACTTTACTAAATCTATAGTCTGAAATATTATTGCAACTCTGTAAGCATACTGATAAGCATCGCAGTAGAATAGTTAAATGCTTTGGACTTGGATTTGTGATATGTGTTTGGTTTTACAAACTATATATATTTTTATTGTTTTGTTGTCCTTTTATTATATTCTAGTGCGGTCTCATACGAAATATAATATATAAGTGTGTATAGTACAAACCTTCTTAAAGTGTATAGTGAAATAAGTTGTGTTACGTAAGATTATCTACTGCATATTTAATCAAAGGGAGGTATAACTTATCAAGATCAACAATAAATCTTATTCTGAACTTACGAACTAGGCGATTCGAACTTGCCATTCGAGTTACTTATATTTTGTAGACATCATGTTATTATTAATATAGTTGAGGTTCATGAATTTGAATTATAAAGCCCCAAAGGTGCATGCAGGAACCTTCCCTTAGATCCCTAGAATACTCTGGTGGATAATTTGCTACCGATTTGATCAAAAGTAGTATCAAACTGAAATAAAGAGAATATATCGCATGTGTCTAAACTAAACACGCAACATAAGCTTTCCGCCAAAACATGAAATCAATCAACTGAAGAAGTTAGTTTTGCACAAAATATTATATAATTACAGCATTTGATCAAGTTTTCTCTAGATATTTTAATGTGTTTGATGAATTGATTCATCATTAAATTATGCTAAATAGCCACTAATTTATATTTTTTGAAAACAGCTTTTCAGTAACAATCGATTTCTATAACAGTAGATGGTGACATATAGTGTCGTACTGCATGTTCATTATTACTTTTTCAAGAGCAGTTTCCAAACTTAATAACATAATCCAAATATGAATCTTATTCTGAGCGTGTCGCATAGAATATCATAGGTACACCTTGTGCACCTCATGTTCTGGGGAAATGTGTTCCTTATGATGGTTTCCCGTTGGCTTTCGTAGAGTTTGTGTTAGTGTAAATGTGTATAGAGTATGTGGCTTGCTATTAATCTTCAGTCGACTACGCCGCAGATAGAATCGATATATTATAAACAGATGATTAATGGCTTCACTCGCTCACTAATCTCAGGCAATGGATTAATTTTTGAAAACATCGTTTTTACCAACAAGGTTTGAAACCAAAATTTTTGGTGCTCTTGACCACTACACCACCGAACTTGAACGTGTTCTTAGTGCGAAGAGATTCAGCAAGAGACGAATTGAGAATCAGATAATATGTATATATTATGAAATTGCATAGCCGTTCCGTTATCAATTTCAGGTCTAATGACATAAATGTGGTTAGATGTAATAACTATATTTCTTAACATTTAAATGACTGGGCACTTAAGCATCTTTAATTTATTTCTTTTGACTTCAATTTCAGTGGGATAATGATACTGTAAGTTACAATTTTACTATGTTTTTCTAGATGAGTAGAACTATAATTTACAGTATAATGAAGTCTGCAGAACGGTAAGAATGGTTACCGGTCGAAGACAATGTCTAGGGCTAGGAAACATAAAAATAATGACCTACTAATGCAATTATGTCATTGTTTTCATGGTTGTTTAGATAAGTAGAACATTATAACTTATAGTACATTAAGTATCAAAAACGGTAAGGATGGTTTACCGGCCGAAGACAGCGTCTGAGACTGTTAAATATTACGCGAATGCGATTCTTATAGTAGTTTTTGAATCATTGAACTTGAATACTTATTTCTAATATAATAAATTACTAGCTGGTCCGGCAAACGTAATTCTGCCCAAAAATAATTTGTCTCTGAAATCCCGTTTCAAAACTATAGAGTTTTAATTTTATGTTATGTCCATCGTCTTGGACTTAACAATAAATGCCATTTTTGCAATCAACGTCCCAAGAAACCTCATTGCGGTTCGCACGTATATACCCGCTCAGCTGACTGACTACGACGACCTATGTTAGCTCGTCGTGCCTTTATAAGGCATTTGGAATTACCTCCTGCTCATAAATTGCTATTAGTGTCTTATATCTTCCGCCTTCGGTTACCTGATGCGGATTATGACGTGATGGGGAAAACCCTTCAAACCATTAAGCAATGACTGCAAATAGTAAAACACACTTTCGATATTTTCCAATTTTCCGGCTTTCCCTTTGGATTTTCCGAATTTTCTTTTTTGCTAAACCACCTTGGGAGTAAGACGAACAAAAAAAAATCATCCAAATCGGTCAATTCGTTCTCGAGTTTTTGCGTTACTAACACACGGCGATTGATTTTATATATACTCGTACATATAGATAATGTTAAATTGTCAAAAATGACGTCTAATTCTTTGATACATCAATAAATAAAACTAATAAATTTATCAAGTAGTCTGTTTATAATCCCCTTATTTATGATTCCGTCACTATTGTCAAATTTATTGACATTTGCCATTACTTACCGTTGAGCTTTCGTAAATCCAACTTACTGTCATGGAAACTCATGTGGTCCACGACTAACAACGCTCAGTTGTGTACAAAGTATGATTAATGATCAGTTTTAATATAAATCGTAGTCATTTTAAAATTGTTGGAGAACTTAAAATTTGAAATGTATATCATATTGACTACGTATCGTTCGTAGACCGTCACATTCTCAGATAATTTATTTAGTTTGTTGTATAGTTTCCAGATTCCGAACTATAATTTTTTTGTGTAAAATTCAGTACCTACATAGCCGTAACTAGCGGGGGGAGGCAGGGGGGCGGCCTTCGCCAGAGCACTGTCTTCACTCTACAAAAATAGAACTTTAAAAATAAAAAAAAAAACTCTATTTGTACTAATCCATGTAATATAAACCCACACACGTTTTTTAATTTAACGGTTTTATTATTTGTTTTGGCTTCAAAGAGACATCATAGACTAAATACCATACGCTGGATAGATGGCTCTAATGAAAAATAATATTTAACAGTAATATCCCAAGTGCATTAAATAAGCCGATTAAATTTTGACGTTTTCGGTCAGAATGTTTTGCTAAGAAATATGTAAGTTTTTATGTAATATACTTGGAGCGAATATTACGAGTTCATATGCGTAATTTTCGCTTTTGTGCCAACAGAAAAAGTTAAATTTTTAACCCTTCCATGTCTCCGTAATCCTTTACTGAGTGCAAAAATGCATAAAACCATTTTTATTGTAAATTAAATGTAGATTAATTTTGTATAAAATAAAGTTTACGCTAAACCTCATAGTTAACGAGGTATTTGCGAAAAACTGTTGAAACCTACCATTTTACCACCTTTCCAACCCTCTCCCGCCTAAATCCGACGCGCAACTTTTTACCACTTACTAAGAGGAGGGTACTAAACAGTTGCCGCTGGGTAGAATTTTCTTTTGGATGTTTGGGTTAAACCCTAGTTTTACTGTATTAAAACCTTGTACCAAGAATCACCATCTTTGTGACGTCATAGCTTCTCACTCCACAGGCTGAGAAAGCGACAACAGGAGTTTTTCTACTGAGGAAACACCGCTAATTACGGTGGTATAACTTGTCGGTATAAACCTAATCAGTCCCACGAAAATAATTATTAATTTAGAAAAATTAGAAAATTAAGCAAACTGTGAAAACAATTACCCATCGTAGCAATTCGTGAATAGTGAGCAAGCCCATCTGTCAAAGTGCGACGTATTTGGAGCAGCCCTCAAGACCAATTTCAAAAGTTCCGTAAATCTCTCTTGGAAGCCACATAAGCAAGGATGTCGACCACGATCACTTGGTGAGACTGCAAATGGTGTGCGACTTCTTCAAGTCGATCTTCCACATGGGGTTCATGCCGCTCGTGCTGATGCTGGGGTGGCAGCTGGGCCCCGAACCAGGCGCAACCCCGTTCTCCTTGACAAACTTTTTGTGGTACTACTAAATTCGCTGATAACGTGCGTGAGTGCGATCAATATTTTGCTGTAACGTGGTGTCCCGAGCGCCAATCTATTACACGATACCTTAATAAATTGTAATGTCGCATTAATTACTTTGAATAAGTAGCAGGTTAAGTTCAAGTTGAGAAACTGCGCTATCTCGGCAATTAATCCATCAAACTTGGCGACCCTGGGATTAACGTTTGTGCTAATACCTCCGCCCAGGTCGTGACCGGAATTATCTCTGATATGAAGTGCTTAGCGAGGGGCAACTATTTTAACTGTTGAGTCCGGCGGCAAGTTTATGATTAATTGTTGTCAAGTTTCGAACCGCACGCCAAAGTTTGCTGGATTATGAATATCAGCTGCTAACAGATCCTCATATTGTGGATTTAATCACGTACGTAAGGAGGGATAACAGTGAAATATATGCAAAAAAGTTAGGTAAAACAATACATCTAGCCCAGGCATATTAGACAAATTTTGAGGAAATCCTAAAAAAATTTAGTCTTGATTTTTGGCATAAGTATTCCTTAGCGCCCTAGGAACAATCCTTAAAGGTCCCCGTCGCTGTGGTACAGGTGTCGTAGTTTTTTGGAGCAACAAGCAGAAGAAGAAACCACGTGTTCATTAGAAAGAATCACTATAAAGTACCTTATTCGTTCGTATGTAAAATTATAACCCTCTACAAAATTTCAGAAATATAGGCATACTTATCTGAAACCGTGTGTATGAGATGAAACATTTTTGCAATTCCTTCCAATAAACACGGTTTCATAAAAGTCATTAGATATGGCTGAATTTTTGTATGCCCCCATAATATTAGAATCTGAAGAACTTTTCTCAATAGTTTTTTTGCCGTGTTGAACACAGAAAAGTTATTTTACCTAAACAAAAAATGTTTTTGCATAGTGATCCTGAAAGTCGTCTTTTTTTAACGAAAAACCGTATTGAAAGTTTCACTTTTTTTAACGCAAAAATCGTGAAAAAAAGTACACTTTTTTAACTACTTTATAGAAATATCAATTTGATAGTTGTCAATTCCGAAGTCCTTTTCGATTAAACTTCAACCAAGGGATCACTATGCAAAAAAAACTACGTGCACAACATGTTTTGAAAGTCATTTTCTTCATTCATTTGCTTGATTACCTCGGGCTTCGCACTCGTTATCAAATTGAAAATTCATGAAAAAAAGTATGACTTTCTAAACTAGTTTTATAATAGTAATTTATCTACGACAGTGTGTAAAATTGCCTTTTAGTTGGCAGTTTTAAGTTTGTAAAACGACTATTTAATAACATGTTTTCATTAGTTTACGTCGTTAGTAGTAACGTTTAAAAATTTTCATTAGACACGTTGTCAGTACCAACGTGTTTTAAAATTTTTAAAACACGCAAAATTACGACCGGTTGCTGATAATCCTAATTTACATTATTTTGTTTATATTTACCGTGTTTTCTAGATTCTATCGTAGATAAAATATTGTACGATACAGATGCGTAAAGCATCTATAGTCATTCGAGGTTAGTAGGTTAGGTTTTGCGTCAGTTTTGACACAGATTGACGCAACACCTAACCTGCTAACCTTGAATTTGACATAAACTTACAGTGTCACCAACAACACACTTCAGTACCAAACGCATAACATCAACTGGAGCTGCTTAGTGTGCTTCAGTACATAGGAATGAGTTATGCTCATCTTGGTTATGTTTTGACAGTTAGTGTTACTTGTATGTAATAGCTATTAACATATCTAGGAATGTTATGAGTATCATAACTGCCGCAGATGTTTTGAAATCCGAGATCGTAGAGCGAGGATTTTAAAACTTCTAAGGCAGTTATTATTCATAACATCCGTGATTTGTTCAATAGTTTATCGGTTGCTATATGGTTATGGTTGCCATGTAGGGTAATATTCTTTAACCCTACAGATAAGTTATGACCTAGTTACCTGCCTACTTTTGTATATGTAAACAAAGGCTTAATATCCTGAAACCGATAAAAATTTTATATTTTACATTTCTTATGAAATGCGATAAAATAGTATATTCAACACGTTAGAAAAGTGATGTTTCACTAAACTTGTATGGCCGTTTAAGTACTCGCTGACGCTCGTACTCAAACAAGCCATACTTGTTCAGAAAAACATCACTTTTCTCAATAATTTACTATTTTTTAACTACTGCAAAGGTCTGCTTGATACGACGCCGACGTGGGCACCCCAGAGGCGGGGCCTTTTAAAGGGTTCTTCATACAGTGTAATGAAAATTTGTTAAAAAATCAAGACTGATTTTTTTTGAAGTAGATATCTAACGTGTCAAATTTGAGGTAGGATTTTGAATTTCCCAGCATTTCATTTCTGTCAGACATACAGTGCTAATATTTTACAGTTGTCATTTTGACACATTACCATTTAAGTTATTTCAGTTATGGAGCTGTTCACGCTTTAGCAACGTATATTTATTGTAAAAACCCCTTACAGATATGGGACTTTCCCCCTTGCAGAAACTGAAAAAAAAGTTCGCGCTTTGGACTTGCGTGACATGTGGTTTCAACAAGATGGTGTAACATGTCACACAGCGCGCGAAACAGTAACTTTACTGCAATCAAAGTGCAGAGGTAGACTTATCTCTCGATATGGTGACATCGATTAGCCGTCAAGATCTTGTGAATTGGCGCCTTTGGATTTTTTCCTCTGGGGTTATGTGGAAAGCAAAGTCTATGTCAATAGTCTACAGACAATTACAGACCTAAAGGCCGAAATTACACGCGTAATTGGTGAGATAGACCCTTGCTTATGTTTAAATGTGGTTGAAATTTGAAAAAAATGATTTCATGTAAAACAAGCTGAGGAGGGCATTTATCTGATATTATCTTTGATATGTTTAATCGTTACGTATATGCTTTAAGTTTTCATTAAAATAACTTATATTTTCAAGTTATTTACGCGTTTTATTAACGAATTAAAATCCAACCTCAAATTTGGACACCCTTTATTATGCCTGGACTAATAGCCACCCACTAAAATATGACAACAATGAGATGAACGAGGTTATATGACACCAAAGAAGTGATCGTTGACAGTTAAATAAAGTACAGTATAATCCGTTCACAACCTTTTTGGAACAGAGTTGGCTATGATTTTTTCTTTTCATGTTGGACTAACTGATTCGGTTATATAGGTAGCGGATGCAACTTTGTTTTCTGTCAGTGTCAGTTCGACATTTTCTTGCCACAACGTTGCCAGATTTATTATTTTAATATTTGTAAGAAAATCAATGATTTATCAAGTGTGTAAAAATAATTTTGTTTGTTTGTTTGTTTGGTTGTTATTGGACAAGGTCTGGGCATGCAGCTTACCAAGTACCTTAGACATGACTGCTTTGGTCATATGGTCAAAGTCCTACTTAGGATTTTGCCGAGACTAAGGAGTTCTAACCCTAGCAAGGGATCTTTTACATGCTACACATCGTAGTAACATGGGACCCACGGCTTTACATCACTTCCGAATGATGGCATTCTGTAGAGGCTTTCATCTACATTTTTTATTTTTGAAAATCTCACCGGGACCGGGAATCCAACTCGCGACCCTTAGATCAGTAATCAGGATGCTTACCACTGAGCTATCGACCCCGGCTAAAAATAATTTTAATTTCCGTTAAAGGAAAAGTCAAAATGCCCAAAATAATTTTGTTGCAATAAAAAATTTCCACTAACCGATGCTACTTCCAATTTAAAAAGAACAGACGGGATTTAAAAGAACACAAGTTGATGTGGAGACTAGAGAATATATTTGCTGTACGTTAAAAATTTGGAAAGGAAAAACGATCCAGCGTAATGTATAATGATTTACTACCTACCTACTTATTACTATTTTAGTGTTGAAATGTCATGTGCCAGATGTGAAAATCAACATGAAGTAAAATCAGCAAGCCATCCATTTGACAAGATATTTACATTTTTCACATGTTAATTTCTATAAGACCAATATTGCTCAATTGCTCTACTAAATTTATTTGTCATCAATTTGTGACGTTTTTAACCTTCCACACCAGCAAGCAAGCAAGCATGTAAAATAAAGTGGCATATTCATAGCATGTACACAATTCTTATCAAAATTATAATACACATTGTCATTGAATGCTTTTCTTATCATTAGTTCTCATTTTCGTTTCTGTGGTCAATTGGCAAATCATTTGAATTTTTCATCCTTAATTTAAACAGAGATCCGGCAACAATGTACCTATTCAGAAAATATAACCTTAAACTGAAAACAACCTAACCTAACACAAAAAGTGTCAATTACTGTCCATTTCCATTAGGGAGTTTAGTTGCCACAGAGGTATTGCCAACAAAATTACTAGATGGTCATAGCCTCACCAGACCCAAAAAGATCGTGAATGGCATATAGGTTAGAGTGCCTTGATTATATTCCAGATTTATAGTAAAGAAGAGTTGTTCTCTGCATGTCATTTTTGGCAGTGGTCTGTTATGATATGTTTTTCGGACTTTTTCCACTGGTGTAAATTACACGTTTCCGGAGTTTTGATCTACTCCCGTCTTCAGGTATTCCTGGTTAGTCCTGAGAAGGACTGATATTGTACGTTTTTCTACGTAAATTTGTGCCTCCCCCGGGGTTTGAACCCGGGACCGCTGATCGCTGTGATTACTAGTCTGCCACTCTAACCACTAGGCCACCAGGGCGGTTGTATATTTTAGTTGTAAACTTATACCGGGTGCTGACTTGCGCGACGCACCATAGGAATTTGCATAGTAAATTCTTTATGTTCAATTATTTGCTCCCCTAATTATTTTAGAGCTAAAGTGTAAAGACATTTTTTGTAGAGAAAAAAATACTGCATCCATTCATACTGTTGCTAACAATTTTTCATTTTCTAGAACCGAAAGAATGCAAAAAATCAAACTAGCATTTTTACAAAAATCAGTGATGCCATGGAATTATCGAAACAAGCCAATGCTAACACAAGTGCGTGCGGGGCGATCATCCAGTCTCTGTCGTCAAAAGATTGAACGTATTGTCGTTTTTCACGTTTTGATGTAAGTTCTGAACCTCATTATTACACCTACAATTATTTAATAACGTGCCTATTGTCTTAAACTTAAAATGAATCAGTCTATTAATGGTTGTACTGTTTGGAATTTGCCGATACGGATATTTTACAATAAACAAGGAGCTTACTTAACGAACGTCCACCATACTCATAAAACCATTTTTGTTATGGACAAGGTCTAGGTACCTTAGAGACATTAAGCAGAACATAATTAATAATGAATTATTATAAACGTCAAACATCAATGACAAACAAACAAACAACACATATTGTCGCTCCGCACGCATTTGCGTTGGCATTGGCTTGTTTCAATAATTCCATGGCATCACTGATTTTTGTAAAAATGCTAGTTTGTTTTTTGCATTCCTTCAGTTCCGGAAAATGAAAAATTGTTAGCAACAGTATGAATGGATGCAGTATTTTTGTCTCTACAAAAAATGTATTTACACTTTAGCTCTCAAATATTTAGGGGAGCAAATAATTAAACATAAAAAATGTACTATGCAAATTCCTATGGTGCGTCGCGCAAGTCAGCACCCGGTATATATCTTACCGCTGTATGCGCAGTAGACTATTTTTGTAATTCTCTGCGCAGTAGTGGCATCCAAATGGACTTTAGTTCTGCGCTAGCCTGGCTAATTGGTTCTACTGCCAGCGCTATGTATGTAGCTTCTTTCAGCTTCCTACGGAATCTGTTTTCCTCTTTAGCTACAATTGATGCGTTATCCCATTGTATGTGGTGATCTTCGTGTGCCCACGAGTGTCAATATGTTTGGAGTTGATATGAATTTAACTCGATCAGCTGATTATGAAAATGGCGTTTGAAGATGGACGTTCATCCAAGAAGGAAACTTTTTTGTTTAACGTCATCACATCACAAGTAGTCAAATAGTAATTCATTATATACGTAGTAGTTTGAATTTCTCACAGCCTCTTAGATGAAAATGTCTAGATGTATTTTGAGTAATTATAGCAATTCTTCGGAAACTCGTTATGATTTCACTTTCCCAATGATCCCTTAGAACAATTAGAATGGAAAAATGGTTAATAGGACCAGTTTGGAAGGTGCCTAAACATTCCAAAGTTTGCGAAATATGCGTATGTCTTTATATCTTAATTATGTCTCATGATATATTATCTCTAATTTAATGTTCAAGAATATTATATAATACACGTAACACCAAATATTCAGTGGCAATATAACAAGTGCCGAAAAAATTTCCGAAAATGTTTGGAAAATGTTTCGCAGCTATTTTTCAATGAAAGCTTGAGTGCATGGCAACTGAAAAAATCCTGACTCCGAAGGAGGAGGGATTTTTTCTTGGAGGCATGCACGAATTTTGTTAGAAAAAATAGCTGTGGAACATTTTTTGCAAATATTTTCGTAGGATTTTTTTTACACACGCCTTATATTTTGATAGAGAATATCACGAATAAAAACACACTATAAAGAAAACATTTTTATTAAAAATAATAATAAAGCTAGTGTGTAAATACTAAAATTTTACGGATTTTGGTCAAAACTACGGTAAGTGGAAATTTCCCCGTATATTTCCAAAAATTTCTCAAAAGTTGCATAAGGGATATTCTCAATTATAATAATTACAAATCTGTAAAGGGGTTTACATGAAACTGCCCTCGGGCAAATTAGATCAATTTAAAACTTTAAAAAAATGTAGCCCGCTGGGGTTTGAACTCCGGCGTAGCGATTGTAACCGCATCGACTTGTCGTACTGCGCCATCCAACGTGTGCAGCGCGCGCCTCTATTGAACAGAACGGTCTTATTGTTGAAACGTTTTGACTCTTTTGTGACATTATCCTGTATCTGTTGAGTCCTATTTTTGGCAAGTGTAAAGCCTGACCTATGTGAAAATTGTTACTTCCATCTATTTAAAAGTTAACTCAAAATAAACAAACTTAATTTTTTTAAGGTGTTTACTCTGTATATATTTATCTGAAATTTTCTGGGTTTCATGCCAGGTAATTATATAATCTGGAGGGAAAATATTGTTATCTTCCAACAAACAGTTTTTTAGTTATACTGCCAATAGATAGACAGACAGACAGACGGAATTGAGAAAACCTGTTTTTCATTATCTAGAGACCCTGAAACGTAAACATCTGAAGAAATCTCGGAAGGTGATTTTTTCGCGATTATAATACTTTCTTCGTATTTTAGACGAGGGAAGTAAAAATACGCAAAATCTGAGGTATAAAAGCTTTATGAGAATCCCCGCAGTAACGCGCCTAAAAGAGTGTACAGTTACGTAAAATCATAAAAGTCGTTTACTATTTTGCAACGCAGAAGTCAGATAAATTTAACCTGCCAAAATCAGATAAAACAGAGAGTAAACCCAAACAGTAAGTAATTTTCATGAAAATAAAATTTCGGCTGTGTACCCCATGTTTCAGCGTGGCAGGTAAGTTCGGCATACTGTAATAACACGTAGGGACAGGTAGGAAAATCTCTGATTTGTACCATTCGTTGACCGTGCTAATCAGCAGGCCGAAGGCCCCTCTATTTTACGATTCAGCCGGAATAGAACATCTGAGTTAAAGTTTTTCCCTAGAGTGTTACGAGCATGCGAAAGATATTAAGAACAGCTCCACTAGTATTTGGGTAGCTTTACGATGATTCGATCATTCGTAGCTAATTCGTAACAGAATCCGTGGAGACTTACTTGAAGAATTATTGATGGTAACAAGAAGAATCATTTGATGGTACGGCTATCCGTTTACTGGCGTAAGGCGGCTGCCATTCGATGACAATGCAACTACTACATACAATACAGCTGGGTCCACGAGGGAATGCGAGCGGCCGGCTCATGCCGATCGACAGTGTTGTAGACACGAATCCGTAAAACATCAAATGCAGTGGAGTGTGTCTGATATTTCTTATCAATTGGTAGATACCAATACTTAATTTATTCATATGTTTATTTAAAATCAACAACTTCCTGAATTGTGAGACAAACGTTAAAGTACATGTAAAGCGAAAGTTTATTTTTTTTAAGAAAATCGGTATTGCCCAGATGCAATAAAGTGTTTTCCTACTCACTAATACCTTTTTTAAAACATTTAGAGGCTTAGAAAATGTTCCATTCATTTATGTAAGGACCGCTGCTATTGAATTGCTGTTGTAAACACTTTCTGTGCGTCGATTTAAACCGAGGGACAGAAAGTAAAACACTTTCTGTTGGTCCTTAAACGCTTAGTCAAACTGACAGTTATTAATTTTTAACAAAACAGGCTTATTCATAGCAACTAGATTGGGCGTTACTTACAATTACAATGCTTAGAAAATTGTTAATACAGTAGGTACTTGTGATAAGTGAGCTTAAAACGGGATGATCAGAATTTGTTACCAGTGGTCCAGACTACGGACTGAGCTTGTACTGTTAGCTGGTTTCAACTTATCACGAAATCTTCGAGTTGATATTGACCTCCTACTGCATACCTTTTCAGACAGCTCGAAGAAAAGTTTCGCCGTTGTTGTTTATCTACGAGCAACTGTGTATATTTACCGTAGTCATAGCCAAACCTGAAGTTACCCCGCTCAAGAAGATAATATTACATAGGCTCGAACTTTGTGGGGCATTGTTGGCAGCCAAACTCCTGATTTATGTAAGGTTACCTTTGAAAGAGTAGTGTACTATATCGAACGTGAATATTTGGACTGACTCACTGGTAACATTGTGGTATATTCAATCACAACCCAACCGTTAGAAGACTTCGTAATGTAAATTCCTTAGTTGGAAGTTGAAGAGTAATTTACGATATGTTTTTGCTTTACGGAATTTAAAAAAAAATAGCGAGCGAATAGTGAACATATGGAATAGAAAACCGATTTCTATATGTGCTATCATATTCAAATGTTTGTTTTAGTGTAATGGGAAACTGTGAGATTGTATTTTTAGTACCCTAGGAGAGATATCAATCAACTGTTACCGCACGAAACCGGTATTAACGACACAAAACAGACCCTCAAGTGGGCAAAACAAGGCCACAAGCTTGGGAGCCAGTTTGTTACCGTACGAAAAACTTTTAACTACATAAAAGAGAAATCTACCTAGAATACGCGGTCCTAACTCCGTTACGATGTACGGTAACAAAAGGTTGCTAAAGCTAAAACTCAGTTGGGAGGGATGGTTCTTGACGACCTTTCACTTAGGGCTGCGCTCCGGTACACGAGGTAAAAGATGTTAAATAATAAAGCACCACCACATTCTGGCTAATCGGGAAAACAAAATAAGCAGCACAGGTGAACGCACTCTAAATGTGGAAGTCAGTGCTCAGTGCTCCTGTACATTAAAACAAAACACAAATATTCATGTAAACACCAATGAAAAACGAGTGAAATCAACCAAAGGTGCAATTTGCCCAAACACTTCAAAATCCACTTGACTCTAAAATTATCGGTGTTGCACATACTAGGAACTAACAAATACCTGATAAGAAGTCAGATGTTCTGAATCACGTTGTTCTTGTCCAGCTGCAGATCGTATCCCAAGCTATTGCCACGAAATGCGAACAGGAACTACTGGAAAACCACATTAAGGAGTGATAATCGAGCGGAGGAGCGACGTTACATCCCCATTTGGGTACAAATGAAGCACCTTTACGATAAGCAGGTTAGGTATGACGACTTTAGCATACGGTTGAGATATCCACATAAAATACCTCTACGGCGGTACAGAAGATGCTAGCTTTACAACACGGACATCTCGGCTTAACGCTACGACTACTACGCACTGGCTCGACCACAGCAACAATGTAGTTTCACAACTTACAACAATTTCGCGACATATATCTGATAACCATCCCAACCAACCATCCCCTAAAGTCTTTCAGCTATGAGTTCTGGTGTCTTCCAACTGATTTTGTTTTTTGATTTCTCCCACTACGACAAATCTTAGTTGTTCGAAAATTTTAATGCAGCATGAGCATTTTAGGCGTGCACATCTACGATCTCGCCCCGTAAGCAGGAATGATAGCGTTGAACGCCTAGCGGTTCCCTTGGTTTCGCACTCTTGTTTAACATTTGGAGGGGACAGGCTGCTTAGCTCTCGCCGTGGGGTTATTATTTTATGGGTCTCAAAAATTTTAGATGATGGAATTTAGAAGGCAGAACGGTTCGGATGGCGAAGCAAACAAGTTGCGATGTGAGAAGCAGCCGTGAGTTTTTCGTCAAGTTCTCGTGTTTATCGAAATTGGCCAATTACCAGATTTAAAGCATTCTCGATCTACATACATTTTGTAAAGAGTGTCTTACCGTCAGTTAAGCCCCATTGAGGGAAATATAACACTCTATGGTTTGGTTAGATTAAATCTCATCTTAAAACTGCCTGGATTTCGCCACTGCTCATCTTCTTAGCCTCTCGTGCCTCAGGTCTTTGCCAGGGCACCAGCAGAAGTTCCAGTGAAGCAGAAGTTCGTTGGCAAATCATTATTCCACAGCTGCTGGTGCACACCTTGCTTCCACGTCGGCATTTACGCTGTACGACGTTTATTTATGCTTACTAAGTGTACTTCATAAGTAGCTTCTCAGGGTTGTAGATTCTGCGTGTATATACTTGTCTCACTGTTGTAGTCAAACTGGTTTGAATATTTAAGTTTATTGTGCGACATTTTTTAAGTAGCTTGCAGTTTGACATAAATACCTGTTATTCAGTACACTCTGTGTTTAAATAAATTGTTACGATCACATGCATGTGATTTTATGAGAAGATTAAGCGTTAATAGGTGGAAGCTAGGTATGTACGTTGCAATTGCGAAATTTCAACGTCATCCACGCCGAGGTTGTGGTCTTCTGGGTTGGAGCCAACATCTAGAGGTATCTTAAATAAAGTTTCTGGGTATAGAGTGAAAGTTCCGGGAAGAGAACGCAGCCTTGTCTTCTAGACTTTTGCTGTCTGATACCCGTAAAACTTTATAACACGCATGTCTGTTTTGTCGATTCTCGTTGACTGCAGGATCTCCAACATCTCCTGGTGATTACTCGTAATATACTTCAAGGCAATGAAATATGCGTATACATATACATTCATGGCTCTATATATTTGTGTCTCTATTATGGAATTCCAGTTGAGTATATCTATTTGGTATTCGCACTTCCTATAAATTCGTAAATGAATGATTCCTAGAAATATATCAAACACACGAGACATGAGAATTATCATGCGGTAGTGTAAACAGCTGGCCTCTGTTTTTGGATTGATACTATCTCGCTTGATATATAAATTTTGCCGAATAATGTTTTATAAGATTCCAATCCTTGCATTTTTCGTTTGCATTTCTTTAAGAATAACAGTGTAAATATTATTGGTGCCGGTGGCTTTCCCCTTTTTATGTTCTTAAGGAGTGAATTAATTCAGTGTTGGTAATTCGTGGGATTCTTCATTGATTCTGTTAGTGGGGAAGATTAGGACTATCCTCGTTCTCAAGCTCTTTGTACCAACTATTGCAACCTACCTTAGAAGGCTTACATAACTCCGACTAGCTCAATCCTCGGATTGCGATACGAGTATGATAAATGTGGGATTTTTGTTTACTTCACTTTCACATAAAGGTTTTAGGTTAACTAAGAAAGAAGTATTGGGCGCCAACAACTTTATTTAAGATGTTAGTTTTTTTCTACAATATTTATATATACATTCAATCATATAATTTGTGGGTTACGTTAATGGTTAATTATGAGTTTAATATAATAAAGGTTTATCTACTATGGCAGTTCATATATGATACTTTATACTGAAATATCGAATTAGCGTTCATATCAGTTTGATTTCAATTGATTAGTCAATTATGAGTTCTATAGCAAGGTTTTCTTTCTTTTTCTGAAATTCGGCACTTTCAGGTAAGATAAATTTAAAGCGCTCTCTATACCTTCTTAACCTATTTCTATTCACAATGAAGGCGGTTAAATGATTTATCGGTTAACTCAATTCAAGCTTCTGAAGTATAAGAAGTGCCCATTATTTGACAGATACCCGCGGTATAACATTAAACCCCAACTGCCATTTACAAATATAACGTGGTGGCTGTCTATTTGGTACCTTTTAGCCTTGTTACTTATAAGGCAATTAAATATTCTTATTACATGATTATGAAGTTATTGACAGTAGAATGATTTTCATATGTACATTTTAAACTTGTAACTTGACATATTTTGGGTTTTGACTGAATTGAATAGTTTATATAAGTTTCCTGCGCTTACGACTAACCTAACTAAAAAGGAGGCGATCCTATGCTGCCAGAAATTATCGTCTTGCCAATAGAGTTGAACTCTACTTAACAGGAAACAACCTCATCGCCAGACTAATAAAGCGACTTTTTGGGTGAGGAGCTGTTAACGAAACTTAATGATGGTCTAACATTGGCCTAACATTGTGTTCTATTTTCGTTAGGCCCTCCAAACAGGTTTCATCAAAACTCCGTGTGATTCTACCCAACTGAATCATAACATCCCGTGTTCAAAGATAGCAAAGAATAACAGGGAAAGAAAAAATCTAAACCAAAGACACGTCTATTAGAATCTATACTGCTCGCCAATGTATGTACCTACCAGTTAATTTGTAACTGATTTTTCTATTAAGAACCTGCCCAAATGAATAAATTTTATTTGCCTGAAAAACCATTACTTCTTAATATAATGTAGAATTAGATTAATTACAACCTTACAGATGAAAAGTTTCGATTTTTTTATCTTCTTAAGCTGGGAATCAGCTCCTAATTTATTTGCTGCTGGACGCTATCAAGCCCCAATCTGTTTTTTATTGAAAACAGGAAGTGGTTTTGTTTTTTATTTGAAAATTCCCAAATTAACCTTCTATTTGAAATTTAAAAAACTAGATGAAGATTATGCAACATGTATTTCTCCCAAGTACTTTAAGTTATCTAACTTTCAGGTTTTGTGATAATTCAGATTTATTATATTTTAGCAGCTCGACTGTGGAATGCTACATCTTCAACATGTTCCTTCCATCTCTTGAGTTTGACTTCGACTCCTACGATATTTAGTTGTTGCTGTCTCTCAAAACTGTTCCTTGATATTCTTTATTTCTACCAGTAATTTATTTCACATTATAGGTATTGTATATTTCTTGTAGCATTTATATTTCTCTGAATTTCTTCAACATTCAGTTTTTCTTGCATATCTGCATTTTTTCCTAATAATTCTATTTAGTTCTTTATATTTCGTCAGTTTTGTTTTGTGTAATTTTCTTTCGATCATGAGAATATCTAGAATATCTTGTGCCATCCATTTTCGTTTCCTGTTGTTTGCAATGATTCTGATATCCTTTTTCTGAATGTACTTTGTCTTGTTTTTCATTATATTCCATGTTATCTTTATTTCTACTACTGAATATTCTAAAAGCACTTCGTGGTTCTCCATAAGGTAAGTCATAAAATACTAATTAAGATTATTGCAAACTGTTATTGGCGTCCTAGCTCATGCGTACAACGAAATGTTTCTATTGCTGATTGGTCACGAAGTCGAACCTCATTTAGCTTGGATAGTGATGAATAGTAATGTTTTTTCATTTATTCAAATTTTCTAATATAGGTACAATTTGACTTTCGCACGACTTAATAACGCTGTATTAACAAATTAACATATAAAAAGATGTAAATCGATATGTATCGAGGATCTCGGACCAATTTGATCTCTTTCAGATAATTTTTGTCTTTGTTATTCGGTTAGATGTTTAGTAATTCTAAAATAAAAAGTCACAGCGAAGTTACGCATGGCTCGCCTACAAATTTATTTAATTATTTTTTCAGTTCACCAAAGTTAACTTTAATTTGATACGAATTTAATTTAACGCTAAACATTTAAAATTTTAATTTCAAATTAATCATTTCCCTAATTTTTCAAGCATAGCCCGTGCTTGTTAACATGCCTGTCTGGCGATCAAAGGATCGGGATTTTGTTGGCGTTGATGGCAGGATTTTTAATAATAAAAAATATCCTGTTGAGTCCTCTTCCAGTGAGGTATAACACCGTTGGTTTATGATAAGTGATGTGTATGATATGCGTAACGGATCCCAGATTAAATTCTGATATAAAATGATTGCATTTGTTGAAATAGCTTTCTGTCAACAGCATTCTGGCAGGCATTTGACAACTACATCAGCTCAGTTTTGATAATTCGAATATATTAATTAGTTTGGAGCACTGCGCTCCTTGTTAAAGTTTGGCTGTCTTTAATTATTTTTTAAATTAGACATATCGATGTATAAGAATTTGTTCAGTATAAGATTTTCAATTGTTACAATACACCTTTTTAACAAAAAAAATGCAGGTACCTAAAGTATGTTTAATATGTAATTTACTATATAATAGGATTAGGTCATGGATGTGAGGATTGAGTGCCGATATGATGGCCAGGAAGTATCAAGTAAGCCCTTTCTCAATTTTCGGTATAAAAGCCAGCTGGGGCCATAAATTACTCATACTAGGCGGCAAATTAAATAACAAAATTTTTTAATTACCAATTTTCAACTTTGTGTTACATGCTTCAACAGGAGGCAGTAAACGCATTTTTGGAGCAGAATAAAGTTAAGATATTACAACAAGAGGGAAAAATTAGTTTTAAAGAGAATAATGTAAAACTACATAATGTAAATTCATTGATAATTGTCCAATTCGATCTGAAGTTTATTTGAACATTTCATTAGGATTTGCACTTCCACACTAATATACTGCACTGCTTTTATGTAAAGGGGATCACATAATTTCATTATCTACTTTAGGATAACAATAAAGTAAGATACAGTGCCTTCAGAACTGATCGAACGTTTTTGAATGGTCAATATTTTGGTGTCATTTATTTATGTTGGTGGCACTGTAAGTCTATGTCAAATTCTAGGTTAGCAGGTTAGGTTTTGCGTCAGTCTGTATCGAAACTCACGGAAACCTTGTGAGGTTACGCAATTTTCTAGGTAGCTATGAAGGGCGTTAAAGATTTATACCTCGGGTTAAGCTCAAAATCGGAGAAGTACGTCCACTGAAATATATATTCGATTACCTAGTAAAAAAACATCAGATAATTACTCAAAACAAAATTTCATGTTTTTAGCTATATACAAAGATTAATTAAAAATAACTGAATTGCACATTATTTAATTAATATGTTCTACGGGAACGGTATCTGGCTTCCTGGGTCGCGTTGCAACCCACTATACCGGGGCGTGTTGCGGGCTCTTATGGGCAGTCCATCGGGACGCACGCCGATTCTTTGGGAAATGAGCTGCTTAGGTCGTTTGGATCGTCCGCCAGAACGCACGTCGATTCTTTGGGAAATGGGCCGAGTAGATCTTTTGTTCCTTCGAACTTGACCTTCGACGCCGAAGTTTTTGACAGTGATTTTAAGCTGTAATTTGCCGTTGAAGTTAGCGACTTTTAAGGGATACCTGGGACCGGCGTTTGTACCTGAATCCTGGTGCGGAGAGTGCTGGTATATAACGAAGGTTAGGCGGCGTTCTTGGAGCGAACGCGGTGTCCCATTCTGCCGATGAAATTTATTTGCCTTGAGCCGGCAAATGGCGTTGACAATTTCCCGGTCGGGAATTCGCTGGCTGCGGACTCGAACGTTGGTGTCCAGAAATTCGCCTTTTAATGACCCAAAAGAGGCCCTGCATGTGAGTTTTTGAAGGGCGGCTACAGGGCTCTGACCGCTTACGAGTGGGATAGAGGCTGCGATTCCTACGGGTTGAATTATTAGTCAAATGAGGTTATTGCCAGTATTTCGCCTCTCGGGGCGCCGGTATTTGCGTTTACAAATTAGGCGGTCGAAAATGGTTTTTGAGAAGTTAGCCCTGCGAGACATTATAGCGTATCTCAGTCAGGGTTAAAGCCTCAGGGATTCGATTTCCCAAGCAAGTCCATCGATCAAGGTAAAAATCTAAAAATCGAATTCTAGCGGTCTTACTCTTACGGAAAATTTCAACTGACAGTACAACACGTCATCTCCCTTAAAGCCTGGTCTGGTAAGGGTTGGAGGCCGACTCCGTTAGACAGTTCAGCGTGTCAGACCGGAGAGCCCAGGCAGGAAAGGATGGGATTTGGGGAGGACAAATCTCAAGTTGGGACTGGACAGGATCAGGACTGGAGCTCAAGTTCCTGGAACTAGCAGTGCAATCTTCTTTTATACCTTTTCTGCAGCGTTATCGGGGTACTTGTCCTAGCTTCCACTGGAGAGGGAACGTAGCGATCGGTTTTTCAGCGCACCTTTGCGCACCGCGGATAAGATTATCTTATCGCCACGCGTCAAAATGATGTAGCGCTTGATTAGGCGATGTATCAAATTTAAATAAATTTTATGTAGAATAAAAATTTAATACAGGAGCAACCTAACCTGATAACCTTGAATTTGACATTTACAGTGCCACCATCATAAATAAATGGTGCCAAAATAATGACCATTCAAAAACATTCGGTCATTTCAGAAGGCACTGTATAAGATATGATAGAATGGAGAAGATTAATACAAAAAAGAAGAAAAGGCACCGCTAATATTTTCAAAGTTTCCTTTCATAGGTTTATATGCATAACAGGTTGTTTTATCTATTTTCCTTTAAATGGTTCTTGCTCTATGGTGATATCTCTACTTATGAGAACTATTTTAAATTAGTATCGGAGGCGATAAAACGCCAACAGGAAATGGTTTGTGACAACTGGTCCTTACTTCACCCAGCTCTTTCTTACGGCTCCTATTGCCATGTTCTATTAACTACATTAGTGTGCAGGTTAAACTAATTGGCAGTAGCCAGATATGGTAAAGGTACCCATTGGCAATGGGTGGATGAATCCAAAGGCGGATTTAGGCACAGGCGGACTACGCTAAAGCATAGGGCAGCAAATTCTAGGGGTCTCAGTAATTTAGTTTTATTGCAAAACTAAATTACCGAGTTGCAACACCTTTGTAAGAAATTTCAAAAGTAACTCCGTTATACGTAGTCCTATTTAAAAACATATAATTAACATACCTTGATGTCGTTCGTTGAAGTAAAGTTGGCTCTTGATATTTATAGCAGTAATTAGGATTTTAAATGCTAGCAACTGTTATTTACGTGTTTATTTGTGCAATACTGACAGTAACTCACTCACACGACCACCACCAAACAGTAACGCAGGCACTAAGTGACTTGAATATTAAAAAACTAAATTCTAATTGATATTTACAATCAACATGTAGATATAATCTGTACACACAATTCACGTGACAGCCATAATGATTGCGTTCTTTAGCTGACGTCACGAGTCTGTGACACCAGAAAGCTGAGGCCTGTGTTCCTTAGCTGGTACTGTACAAACAGCAGCTTTTTCGAAACGGCGGACCGCACTATCTTCAATACTTTGAATACGTAGTTCTAAAAAGTAAGATTTATTATGGAATTCGTTAAGACACCGTCAATTCAATGCATTTTGTAGATTCAATAATAGAAGAAAGGCGGCAAACATTTCAGCTTAACGCGGGGAATAGCTAAATCAGTCTGTTGATGAATGGTTACGTTAGTCAATGGTATTTATTCTTTAATGTATTTTCATACTCAGCCAACAGCCGTTAGGCCAATTATAGGCGTCGCTGTACATTTTATGGGGACTTCCAACCCCACTAACAACTGTCATGATGTTATTATGACATCCGGGACCAACTATTTCCGTGACAGCCGTATCACGACGCGCCGAGAGAAGCAGCATGGAACTCCCATCCAAGTTCTGACCAGAAAGAGCGTTACTTAACTCTACTGATCGAACGTGAACGCTTATTATTAAGCGACCTACTTATCGTCCCATGAACACATCATGATGAATTTAATCTAATAGAGCGATCTGGGCCAGTTAGTGACATATTAGCGACTAGGCACGCAATAGTGGGCAACCGGGCACTATCTGCAGTATAAGTTTCTGGAAGACAAAAAGATTCTTTACAAACAAACCTTAACATAGCAACATGGAACGTTAGAAGGTTGGTTCAGGTTGGGAAATTGCAGCTCATAGAAGGTGTCTTTCGACATGAGCAAAATGCGGATCAGAACACACTCTCCATTTTGCAAGCTTTAGAAGAGGCCTTCATAAAATTGAAAGATAGAGACGAGCAAGAAAACTTCTAACTCCACTACCAAAAAAGCAGTAGGAAAGCCTAAGAACAGTGAAACACCAGGTACTGATGGAATAATAGCAAAAGTTCTAAAAACCATGGGATCTTCGATAATTCATGTTTTTTATAGTTTAATTAACTGAATATGATAAACGGGAACACGGCCTAATGAGTGTTTCAGCTTGATACTGTTATGTACAAGAAAAATGCAATTCAGCAAAATGCAATAGCTACCGCAAGGTTATTTTAATACCCGATGATTTTAAAGTACAAATTATTAATAACCGACTTAAGCCCTTTCTCTTACCACAATTAGCTGAAAAGCAAACTTACTTCATGCCATGTCAAGAATACGGAAACGTTTTGAATATCATTAGTATTAGTTTTGGGAAAAGTGCGGGGGGCTTGTAAGGTACACCGACGTGTTCTAGACGAGTGAGGTGTTTAGTGCCGCGTGCAGGAGTGAACGGCGGGTGAGCTAGTTTCTGAATCTGGACAACTAAAAGAGAAGTGTCTACGTTTTCTGGGAAACTACAAGCGAAGCACTGTATTAGCGGCTGTATAGAAGTACCCAAGTCCTGGAGACATTGAAATTTGGTGATTTGGTTGCCAGAAAGCCAACAAAGTATTATGATGATCGCCAGGCCGAGCTGCGGGAGCCCAAGTTTAGATATTACGCAACCGGTATTGCAATCATTACTCAAGGTGGGCGAATCAAATTAAATTAGGATAATTTGTAAGTGGCTATTTCAGAAGTAGAAGAGCTAAAATTCTTTGAACGGAAGTGCGCAATCGCAAGTTTTTCCTTTTTCGGTATTTAATGCGATTGAGTATAGGCGCAATAGGCTGCCAGCAAAAAGGTGGCGTTAAAACAGCTCTCCGATTGATTTGTACTCCCACTCTGGCGTCTGCGTGGTGGACGAGTAGCATAAACGCATCATAGCAATAGCTGTTGGTTGTGTGATTTAATTATTATCAGTATAGCTATGTCGTAGCAACAACTTTTTGCATTTACACTGACTTTATTATTGAAATAAAAGCGTAATAGAAAGAGCTTGTCGTTTTGTGATATAGGATGTAAATTAATTATTAGGTAGTGTTGCCTTTTGTGGAAAATATACTTAGCTATTGTTTATTGTTTTGTGTGTAAGCAAATTGGATTTTCATTTACTACATTTTTGAAGCTAATATTTTCAGTTTAGCATGAGTACAGCTCAAAATCTGCTACATTTTAACAGGGCCTTTCACTAACCAAAAAAAAGAGGTAAATAGAATAAAAACAATCTCATTGGTATTGAGCTAGCTGGCAATAAGAGAAGGCAAACTAATTTATAGAAGCGTAGGAGCCCGAACTGCCTCATTTACAATTTGGTGCTCAATTTGCAAGGCTTCGACTCGCAGCAGTACATCCTCAACCGATACTCGAGTTGGCTGGTGTTACATTATGTTTATATGGACAGACATCAAACTAGATGTGAACTTTATTTGATGATTCGATATTACTATCGGAAAAATACAAACTCGCAGCCATTCTGAGAATAATTTTGTATCGCTTCTTATTAAGATGTTAAGTGCTCAATCATTTAGTTTTATTCACGTGTTTTCCAGTAGTAAGTTTTGAGAGGACTTGTTTCCAGGGAGTGAAATACGTGTACCTACAATTTTTATATTTACCTCGTGAAAAGCAAAAATATCCAAAATAGTAGCAGCGTCAGAACTTCCGACAATGTTTTGCCAAAACTTAAATATCCAAGAAGCTTCAGTTTCTAATGAAGTTCTTTAAGGTAGGAAATTTACAGACCGCTATCGATACGCTTGGAACGTTTCCTGTTGCAGCTTGCTACTTTACACTAAACTTCTTTATTGGGCGACGCATTTGAGGTGGATCACTCTTTATTAGAATTATGACTCGATGTGTGTGTGGTTTGGGAATATCTATGATTTTTTCCACTCTTTTCTTTCTTGTGCCAGATTTTTTTCAGTTTCGTACACTAAGTTTGTATTCACAATATTATACCACAATATCTATCTTGATCTTCTCTTTCTTCTTATCTTCGTTTGGTTCCATTGTGTTACTATTTTGACAACTTTTTAATATCCACTTCTCACTATATAATCAACCCATTTCAATATTTGGGGTTAGATGTATCTGATAGCGTCTTCATTTGCGATTTCCATTGCAATTTTAAAGTTAATTTTACTTTTCGCGTGTCGATTTGCTTCTGTCATTGAATCGAGTAAAATGTTTCGTCGAAATCTTATTAACTCATCTATTTCACGTTTTGTGAATGTCAAATATGCAATTGTGTATGTTATTATATGGCCATATGAACGTTCTGTAAATTCTTAAGTTTGTTTTGGTTAAATGTTTGCTTCTTCACAAGTTTTTATGGACTATATCCGGTTTGTCTTGAGCATCCTGTCCTTAGTTTTATCATTATAACGTGATGGTTTTTCGATAGTAGTTCTCATACAAGTAAATGTTTGTACTTGCAGAATTTGAACTTTTTAACGTGGGATATAGACATTTCGTGTTTCTTCGTTGAATTTCAGTTCGAATTTCTAGTATATTTTCACGAATCTTTCGTTCCAGTTATTACATTACCGCATACCTACGCTGTAATTTGGGTGCTTCTGTTCTTGTTCCCCTATAATTGCTTCCAGAGTCAGGTTAAAGAGCAACGTGGATAATGGATCCTCCTGCTTCACTTTTTATTTATTTAAAATCTTAGAGTTTAGTTAATATCATTATCAAATTTTCTTTACATTGTGGTATTCTCCTACAGTTTTACTTAGGTGTAATACTACCGTAGGTCCTTCCTCAGTTCTTTAAAACCCTCTTTTTTGGTATTCTACGTTCGTTTGGATTTGAATCATTCGTTAATGGAAGATTTGTTCTTCAGTTTTTTTCTGTTTTCTTGAGTCTTACATTCTTCTAACGAATCGGTTGCAAGTTTTAGTATTTGGACATTTATTTCAATTGCATTTATCTTTCTGGAGTTCCAACGTTTATAGTTTTATTTTTCGTTATCATATTTTGTCTTTCCCTTTTCGTGTGTTTATTAGTAGCGTGGCTCTTAAAATGCTATGGCCACTCCCTGTCGTAAATCTGTTTAATGCGGTTACATCCTGTATGATATATTTTTGTCCGTTATAAAGTAATCAACTTAGTTTTTGGAGTTGCCCTAAAAAAATTTTCAGGACCATTCTGTTCACTTTTATTTTTATTTTTTTTAATTTAATTTATTTAATTCGCACTCAGCCAACAGCCGTTAGGCCAATTATAGGCGTCGCTGTGCAGTTATGAGGACTTCCAACCCCACTAACGACTGTCATGATGTTTTATGACCGCCGGGACCAACTTTTTTCCGTGATAGCCGTACCACGAGGCGCCGAGAGATGCAGCCGTGGAACTCCCATCCAAGTTCTGCCCAGAGAGAGCGTTGCTTAACTCTGCTGATCGAACGTGGACGCTTGTTCAAGCTACACCACCCAGGACCCAGGACTTTGTTTTGAAAGAAATAATATATTATATATAATTGCTGTTATATCGAAAATTTGGGGCATATGGTTCGGTAACTTCAAGATCGTATATATTACTCCCGGCGGGTACTCATAATGTCAGGGTTCGTCAACTAGTATGACCTATTTAAAATAGATTGTTGTTGGAGAAATAAAACAAATTTGTCATTTTGACATATTGTGGTAAAAATTATTAAAATAAATTCAATCAAACTAGTTCAGAGAGGTTGTCGTCGTAGTTGCATAGCTGAAAATCATAAATTAATACCTTCCAAAAATGACGCTGGGTAGTGACTTTAACATGTATTACGGCCAAAAAGCGCCACGCTTCAATTGCTTTTCACTTTTCCCGTCATGCGCATGCTAACACTGTACTTTTTGAGGCCACTGAATTCGTTTAGCGACCTTCAATTTGTACGAAGAAAATTATCGATTATTAGTGCCCCTTGAGCCCATAGTATTGCTTAGTTCACTCGTGTTATCGAGGAATATAGGTGAAGTTAATGGAGATTATTGGGTTTTGTCTACCTATCTCACTTGATTGCGGATTGTTATCGACGTGCGTATCGAGTTCTGAAGCTGTGAGCTTAAGGTATGTGTGCGCTTATTTCTCTTCTTCATTATTTCTATATATTGCGAATTTATAGAGCCGATCCTGGAGTCGTTAAAGGTTGCGCTATTAATTTGGCGACAGATTCGTAAAGCCACTGTTGACACAGCGTTGTTAAGTGAAAGATTTTGTTGTTTTACATTTATTGCCGGAGAAGTGAAAGAGGATCTGTTTTCCGGGGCCTTTGCCGTGGCTCCGTCATATATCCGACAACTTCTATTGGTAGCTGAACGTTGGCAATTATTACTGTTTGTTTGCCGATGCAGTATCGCATTATCCTGAGGGTATCTTACATGAACATGTGGTGTCCAAGGTAAACACAAGCCTATGTACAATACCCTTTCCGTAAGCCGGGATTCACCGGCTAAACCTGCATTACCCCCAAGTCTGTTCAAGTTCGTGTTCCTCTATAGTCGCCGGGAATTGAACTCGGGACGACCGCCTAAGACGCATTTGCTCGCTGGGCTGCTCACTCTACTTTGCGAACTATTTCTGAAATCCTTAGCTTTTCTCAATATACTTATCCTGAGTACCCTTTTCTACTATCCATTTCAATTTCTTAGAGAATCGTATATCAATTTACTTTTCTTTTGTTTATATTTAACATTTGTTACCCCTTTAAATTAATCCTTGCATTCTGGTTTCTTCTAACTGTCTGTCGACCCATTGTGAAATTAGTTAGCTTCTTCCAGTACGCAGTACTTTTTTCAGTTATTTTATTCTTTATTTTATACCATTGTGTCTATGTACTCCCTGAGGTCTTTTCTATCGGTTGTCACGGTATACAAATGTTATTCAACGATAGTGTTTTAAAAGACTGTCTTTATAAGGAAGTATTATCAGCTTCTAAAATCCCTCACTTATTATCTATTCCATTAGCCTTAAACATCGTCTGTTCCAAACTTTCTCGAGTAATCCAATATCCTTGTACTGATCCACTTTAAAGCTTTGTTAGTCTCATAGAGTAACGTTTCCAGCGTTTTTAAGTCTTTGATATCTGCTTTTTCATCCAAGCGTCATTTCCGCATTTCCGCTAACGACCTATAAAGGCACTATCAAAAGGAGATTTCCCACAGTTCCCTTAAAAAAGCATTTACTCTTGGTTGGGAATCCATTCCGCTAGCTGTGGCAATTAGAATTTTTAAGTGAAGTTTAATTCCGCGTTGAAGCTCACGTCTGCACGCGTTTACGACAGATAGCCTAATGAGGGAGCCTCTGGATGAAGCCGTGCTTGTCACAAATTTATATTGTGGAATTGAATTACCCTTTGAAACCTCACATGAGGGACAGAGCGACCGCGAGGACATGCCGGCAGAATTTGCGGTTTAGTTAAGTTAGGCTTGAATGCCTTAACAGTCCGGCAAACGAGAATACCGATGTGCAAGGAAGTGCATAAAGGCCAGGGATGAAGTATTCGCACGGCTCGACCCTGTTTTACGGATGTTGAACAGCTGCAAAATGAAGTTTTTTCGTCCTATAATTACTTCATTTTAATGACGACCGTCTGGATAATGCCTGGATTTGCCCCAAAATTAAGCAAGCAATTAACTTTTAATTCAAAGTAAAGGAGTTACTGCCCTTAATGGCATTATAAGACCAAATAAAGGAGACATAAATTATTTTAACGCATTAGATTAGATTGTAAAACATAAAAATCAGTTGTATTAAAATTTTCGGGAAAAGTAACCCCAGAAAACTCACCATCTGGTTTTGCCCCTTGTCGGGGTTGACCTTATTTGCTTTTTCCAGATGGCGATGCATGTAACTTTGAAGGTGCTAGTTCGTGCACCATTTACAATACTTTTGGGAAAAGTTCGGACAGCCAGAGCTTTTACATCCCAGGTAGATGCATGACCGACTCTTTCTCACTTATTTATTGCCGGTGCGCCCAAGTTAAGGTAACTTTTTGTCAGAAAGCTGTTTCCATATAAACTACGAGCCACTCTGGGGCGAGTTTCTAGCTGTGATTTACAAATGCATTCGGGCTTTAGCTTGTAGAACTTTTCAATCTGAATTGATTTCGTTTAGTTAAAGTGCATATCGGAATAGTTTAATTTTAAACTTTTATGTCACGCTATACAATTAGACAGTAAAGCTATTTTTTGGGAGAAAGCTTTAGTTTAATTAATTAATTATTGTAAGCGCTGTTGTATTTAGCGTCTTTTTGCCATCAAGTAATTCATGTAGATCTGGAAGTTTTGTCTTTGTAATTATGGCCTTGCTGAAGGGTTGGTTATGATTATGTTATTTCTTTTTGAGTAAATGGTTTTTCTTTATATGAGACATTGTGCCAATGCCAGACAATTCTTTTAATATAAGGAATTATCATGATGGTACCTAGAAATGTATATACACAGACGATAAATAAACTTGAAGACCACGTGCCCACGTAGTCGTACCTACACGCAACTCATTCAGCAGTTGGCAACCATGTTTAGAAAACCAAATTTGAGAGGGACAGTGGAGTGCCACATATTAACATATTATAGAATGTAACTTATCCGAAACAATTAAAAGTAAGAGCTCAGAATAGAACTATTATTGATGCAAAAAACATAAAGTGTCGCAATAAAATTAAAACAACGGTGTAAAATTCCAATGCTTGTAAATGTTAAATTGGTGCGTGAATTCAACATTAGAACATTAAATTCAGCAAACCCCAAATGTCACATGGTATTCATTCGTGACGTCTTCGTATATTAAAGGAAAGACGAAATGAAACACATTTTTAAAATATTATGTTCCTTCTCAAGCAAGTTACTATCGTTTCTTATTTCTTTACATAATTTTTTGTTTATTCTACTATATGCTTCATTGTAGAATATTTTTCGTGCTCGTCTTCATGGTTTTTAGTTTATTTCGAATTTTATTTTAACTGTATGCCAATGCTTCTTGTTACATATTTTTCCAAATCTTCTTCCTCTTATTTAGTGTCCATTTTTAACATACGCCTCTTTAACTTCAGTATCCCATCTTTCCGATTTTGTGCTACTTATATCCTGTTCAGACCTCCTTCTGTTGTTAGACCATTAATCCATCTCGTTTGTGGTCTTGTAACACTTGCGCCTCTGTCTTGTTTTAAATATAAATAATGTGTTTGATATGGAACGTCGTCATTGAGTCATAATCGAAGTTTAAATCTCCAGTGCGCGAAGAATTGGTGATAAGAACAAAGGCTCAGCGAGCGACTAGCAGCAACGCATCCCTACCCGGATTCCCTCAGAAGATGGCACAGAAAGTGGGAGGACCAGAAGGGTATACAACAAAGATGTCCGGCCAGTCGACTTCATCTGAGTCCAATTACTTGAGAGTTCAGCTCCACCTGTAGATGCCACCAGCCCTAAGCCCCAAGGGGCAACTTCAGTGCAACAGCCTGCAGCCGGAAAACGTTTTTTCGTCGAGCCTTTGGAGCCCCAAACTGCTGTCAGGTTCGCCTAGCTAGACGAAGCTTTCCTCTGAATGCCTTCTTGAACTGCATACTTTCATACCGCAGTATTTCCCAAAAGGGTCAGCTTTCGGTACCAGAGAATACCTTCAGAAACAGCCCTGAAACCGTTCTCCATGCTTCCGCTTTCGGTACCGGAGTACGCTCCTATGAATCGGCCGCCCTTTTCTGTAGCAGGGAATATCTTATCTTCCCTTTCTTGCCATCAGCTCAGGGTTCCGTAACTACGCCGTTAAAAAAAACTTCCAGGGCCTAGACTGGCCCTCCACAGTTATGCTAATCGCAGCCTGATAAGTACATTTTCAGCCTAACCACTACATTAGCTAGTTAAATGCACAACTTAAGTGTTTTAGAAACATCCTCCTAGCCAACGCCAAAATTGTCTGACGTCATCAGGCGATAGATATTACAGCTCCAGCAATGCGTCCGAAGCCGGTAGTCAATTCAAAACGGGGGCCAGCAAAAACTTGAGCAGGCTTGGGCTATTTTGAATGTAAAGTTTTGCAAGGTATGTAGCTCGTCAACCAGCACAAATTGACGTCAAGCGCCTTGTAGTACTAGCATTGTACGCTCGACATTATAAAAATGTTCCCTAGGGGTTAATTACCTCGAAGTGCACGCGGTAACACCAAAAATAATAATAACAATAATAAATGGCTTTATTGTCTCGGATACAAAAAAAAGACGAAGTTCAACTAATCTTGTTCTTCCATAATGTCTAGGAACGTTTATAATTCGAATTGGTTTTATTTTATTTACTCGCTAAATACATTTTGTACTTCAGTTTTTTACAGCAATGACATGTAATACTAGAAATAGTATTCTTAATCTTCCTAAAAGATAATATTCTTAATCGTTCTAAAGTGTTCTGAACCTAATCAATCCAAGCAATCAACGAATTCTTCTGTACTGGCCACCACACTTATATGCAAAGGAGCAACATCTTTTTCTAAGTCGTTTATTTGAATATGACGCCCGCTGTATTATTTGAACGACAAGGAGACAGTAATTTACCCTGACTATTTACACTTCCAGATATTTGTAAACAGTAAATTAGGCAGGTAACGAAATTTGCTTCAACGTAAAATACCTCAGTTGAAGAAGATATGTTCATGACGTTGTCGTGTTCGCCCAGGGAGTACATACATCTGTGGCAAATATTCATTCTTGGAAATTGAAATTAAAATAAAACAGATATTGACGGCCTTTGTAAAACTCGATGCACCTTAAAGAATAAGAAAATCTTATTAAGTTTAAGAACCAATATTTCACACATGAATCTTACTAGTTATGAGTTAGGGAGTTGAAAACTGGGGGTCGACCAAGATTAACATAAATATGCTTAGAGTAACACAGCGTTCAATGAAAAGATCCACGTTATGCATAAGACACAAGACAAAAGTAACGGACATTGCACACAAAGCAGCAACCCTAAAGTGAATATGTAGCTGAAACAAAACTAACCCGTATTACGTAGTAGTTAATACTATTTCGTGATTGCGGTTGTTAAAAATTTCGCTTAGCTCATACAATCGGCATTAGATCGAGTCATTTTATCGTAACCTCAGCCTTGTTCTTACATCTCCACTACAAGCCATCGAACTCTCCTCTTGGAGGATGTTTTCAGGTACTAGACTTCCACGGTTGTCACAGCAGAATTGGGCAATTAGAGTGGAGTACTAGATTTTGCAACCGTTTTAGTAGGATGGACTTTAATCTAAATTTTCTGGTCTAGAACCAGAAAGATCACTACTTCTTCACTGTCATAGTAGTGGAAATGGTTATGAATGCTGCTAGTTGAAGAACGTTTAAGTTTTCTAACCTTTCAGACATTCCTATAACTTACCCTACATTTTTTGATTTCGTAGTATAAACTATTCGCTACAAATATTATGTGGTGTGTCAGTAAAAATTTGATTTGAAAACCGATTGAATTGGTAACGTGTAGGTAATATCGTCAATAATAAGGTAATTAAGTAAGTACTCGTATATGCATCATCGCTAAATTTTTATTCACTGACGCGTATATGGTACGTTGATAATTAATTTACAAAACTAAAAGAGTAACATCCGCCAACTTTTCTAATAGTAACATTAACATCACTTTTTTCGAAAGTAATGGCAAGTAGTCGCAGGCAAGGTCTGTTTTCGGCTCTCCTTTTCGGACATTTGCGAAGCCTTTTCTTCCGAGGCTGCAGTATGCTTTTTTGGGTTTATTTTAGTCACGTTTGAAACGGGAATGTGTCGGTATTGTTTATTTTCATGTTTTTAATTGTAGTTAATTTGTACTTACAAACTTTTTTATTGTTAATTCGGATTAAATATTCAAATTTGTGTATAGTTGAATGTGCGCGGATACGGGTCTGTGGTGCGGAGCAGCGATCAATTTTGCATAAGCAGCTAATCAGCGTTGTTCGCGGCCATTTTTAATCTAAGCGTCAGTCGCTTTCGTGTCCAGCTCAAGGGAGGACGCTGGCGAGCTGATTCTGGTGCATTGTACGAAATCACCTACGGCGAAATAAATAAAAAGGGCTTGAGTAAACATTGCAGTGTTGAAGTTACTACTTAAGTTTGTATGTAGCAAGCAGCGTTTGCGTGTCTAGCAGAAAGCGGTTTCATCGTGCACAGGGTGAATGTGGGCATTTAGAAGCGTATACTCGTGACGTCCACTGTTAATGACGTGACATCGTGCGTGATAAAATACCACGCGTCACGCCGTTTAAGGTTTGGGTGACGCAACTCGAGGATTAGCTAAGTAGGCAACATAACAAATCGCGGGCCTGGAGAATTTACAGATAATTAGATAGCGGAAATGTGTGGAACTGAAGCGATACGCAATCGCCAGAGCTCCGTGATAGAAGAAATGCGCGATTTTTATGTATACAATCGCGTACAGGACTGTACGTGTGGTGCACTTTAATGGACGCGCTTGTAAGGACAGTTATTTGGGTAAAGTTTAATTACTGTTTGAATGACTTGTATGGCAGATATAATCATCCTGCCCCTGTTTAAATGAAAACGCGTGTAGCTCCGAGTTATATCGGTCGTAAAGTGTTCATTATTACTATATATGTGTTTAAGAATAATCATTTATTTCAGGTTTTAATCACACGTTTTTGTTTCCAATTTGATTTTATATGTGTTTTAAAGTTAATATATTTGTGCAAGCAAATTGGTTTTTCTTGTGAATGTTGTTTGAAATCAGTTTCAGCCCGAGAACACTAAAGGTGCAGACCAGCTTCCTGTTTTTGACGCAAGCAGTGATCGTCCTTAACCACAACTAGGTATTTATAACAGTTTTATGTTTACTGAGCTAGCAAAGTAAACAAGCAGAGCAAATAATTTAGAAAAATGCTAAAGTATCGAGACGTCTCATTTAACCTTAACTTCTCGCCGGAGGGGTGTAACTAACGCTTTGTTCAATTTGGCTTACAATGATGGGGCGCCAACAACAGCATGAATAGAAGCACTGTTTCACGTTTACAAAATGAATTTATCCCAAAGGGCATGAGTAACCAGGTGCAGATTTGCTGTTAGGGATGATTAAATTGCTGCACCTGTATGGTTACTTTAGTAGTAAAGTAAAGCCACCCACAGGCCGTCCGCAATGTCAGGCATGTGCTGTTATATTAACCTTCATGTGGGGAGTGATGTGGTCTAATTTTTTTTCAGGCCTTCATTTCGTTTCCCTTTTTCAAGCAATTCTTATATTCACCACGTTCACTTTGAGGCACTCTTATTATTAGTCCTTGAATACAGAAGTTCCTTATATTGATGTCTACCTTCTGTGGAGCTGAGCGTTGCATGCTGACGTAAAATCATAGCACCTGGTGGCACGATTCTAATGATTTTTCGACGCAAATGGTCAATGATTAAAAGCCATATTTTCATATTTCACCTCCTGAATACCGAGGGAGGGAGCACAGTTATCACCTTTGTGCTTCCCGCTGCGTTTGAAAACTGCATTGGAGGTTACTTGTAAATTTTTGAATCTATTCTCATTCTTATAATTAGTAAACAACCAACTTTATTTGTTTTGTGTGTTGTCTGAACTTATCCTATGGTTTTTTAATTTTCAAGAATAGTAAAAGGTTTATTAGTTTAATTGATATACGTTTCTACCCGGCGATTGTGAGAACAACTTATTTTAATTCGATAAACATTATCTTATTTCTAATTTTCCGGGAAGGCTTCGTCGACGGCTTGGATGTAATACGTGAATCGTGTTATTAAATATAATTTTTGGTGCCAGCTGATCACTTCAATTAGGAATGTCCTAAATTCGAACACAGATGGTTGAATAGGGCAGGTTATTTTTGAAATATTTACATCGACAATTGTTTAAATATATATTGGAATAAACGCTATAAAGCATTTCAATTTTATCTTTAGACCGATTCGAACGGATAGCATGTTAATGGGTTTACTAACCACAGTAAAAACAAGAATTACATAATTTGTGTACTGGACTGCGACCTAAATACCCTCAAATATCCCCTCGGACTTGTTTTACATCGCACTAAAATTGTCGCCCAATTACTATAAATTTCCTTGCCAGAACATTGAAATTTTGGAATATTTGATAAATAATTAACGTTTTCATCAGCAAGCAGCAATCAGTTCATGTATAAAAATATTTCTATCTTCTCAACCTCGTTTAAGTGTAAGCGTCCGTTTGGAAACTCTTCTCCGGAAGGTGTCTACATTAGTAACACAAGTATGCATTATCGTTAACCTCGTTTTACCTTTCGGTGTAGAGGATGGTGCTTTATGTGCTTGCAACTGGCGGTACAACGCTCAACATCCCCCGGATTCGGGATACAAAGTTGAAGCGCGTCTTTTGTGCTTGCACAGCAACCATTGTGTGAAGTATGTATCATGTTGATGTGTTGACCTTGTTACTCTATCTCTTAGGTCTGTGGATCTGAGTAGAGCACAGTTAATTTGGTGCCCCACTGTGAATGGTCTCACCGAACCCGATTCCAATCGCCAAGGCTGCGGAAAAATTCCGGCCCCCGCGGGATTCGAACCGAGGGCTTACTAGCAAACCTAGCGCAACCCAACTGCACTACCCGGCTTCTTCTAGTAACATAAGTTACTGATGTAAACAAAGTATGAAGCGTTTCCAATAGACCTGGATAAGCTACTACTCAATGACAGCAAACTAAACAGTTTACTTGATTGCTTACCTGATTGGAGCAAGAATGACTGCATTTTACAACAGATGCACTTGGTTGTGCACAAGTCGTCTAAATGGTTTTCTAAATCTTTGTTAATGATTAATTAGAACTCAAAGCATTACGTGGACTTGATAAAAGTAATGCTTTAATTAAATAGTAACATTCAAACAGTAGAAATACCTATACGTTTTTCTTAATTTTTAAAGCAGCGCTACATACCCTTCATTTGTTAACATATTTAAATAACGATTTTCACCCATCGTAGTATCTACATTTTTCATTTTTATGGCGAACTGCAGTTTGAAATCATTTTAATATGCCATTGTTGGAATGTTACGTCATCGAAAACACAAATTTCAAGTACCTTCTCATACGTCTAAAGTAAAGAGATGTGGGTTATACAGATCCGTGAGAAACTATAGTAATAATGAAAAATGTCTTTGAAAGTAACTTTTCTGGTTCCAAAAAAAAATTACTAACGTTCTAACCTGCAAATATAAAATTTCAGAAAAATAGGCTACATCCCCTAAGCACACAGAACGCGGTTTTCTTAACCGTTCAATACTAGTAAGTGTAACTAATAATAGAATCTACTAGCCTCCGGTTCATCCCATTCATTGTTCGATTTAATCAGGGTAGTATTACTGTAGTTACTTTAGGGGATAACGCGTTGTAAGGGAAGCTTTGTTATTACAAGGCGTTAACGTGTTTCAACAGCTCGCGATATTAGGTGGATAGTTTTAGGACTGGGATTATTCCAAACTCTAAGTAACAATATTAGAATAGGGAGTTTGATGCATTGATCATCAAGTTTGCATTATGCTGAATCAGCTATAGACGCTAGAAACTTTTTTTTTGGTATATGGCTTTTTTCTGCTATTCCAAATTTTTAATAAATGACTTATCGACAAAAGCATTCTGCCTGGTAACCACGAGTAGCAGTTTTACAGTGAAAAAATTAGAAGCGTTTGCACAGAGAAATTTTGGTCAAACTGACATGAATTTTAAACAGTTTCATTCAATCAAAGTTCAATTATGATAAGTCTATATTATTTAATGAATACACTAAAGCAACTCAAAAAATTATTTAGTTTAAAAAAGAAGCTGGAAAAATTATAATCAAAATTTAATCGATGTAGAACTGTGTTCCTTCCACAAATCCTTGTCCATGATTGGTTCAGTTTCTTATTAATAAAGTAAAAATTAAAAAATAGTTCAAAAGTAAAATTTATGATATTGCATGAGTATGGCAAATGACGCGATTCGACCAATAAAACAAACAAATTTCAAATTTTAGACCAATCTTATGCTGTTTAATTGATAAGGGTTGCCGTTACACTTATCAGTTACGTGTTATCATTTACCAAATATCGTTTACTCATTTTGAAGTAAATTATTTTATATTTCGTTGTTTACCTTTGCAATAGTCCCGCAACGTCGCAACAAGCGGTCGTGCATCGCTGTATCCAGAATTATCGGTAAGGGACTATGCACTTAACACATTATTGTTGATAATTCACAAACATGTGAAACTGACTGATCGAAGGAAAGACCTATTCAGATAAGTAAATGTAAAAATTGTGAATATATTGAAAACATAAGTAAATGTGGAAATTACCATGAAATATATTTGTAAAAATGGCGGGTATGGTGTTAGATGAATTTCACACGCTAGCCAGAATTTCTGCAGCATATTTTCCTCTAACTACCATTAGCCAAGCGTTCAACCAGTCGCTGTCTCTGTGTGCAGCCCAGCTGCCTCGATAAGTACTGTCCTTGGTTACAGCTGCAGTGCAATAAGTCCCCAAACGATCAGCTGCTGCCCCATAAATCAGTTAAAACGCTCGTTGGGGCATTAAAAGTGCAGTAAAAGTCACTTTAAGATTCAGATATGAGCTTTAGAACACACACGTTGAGCAGATAATTTTGAGATGTCATCAAAACACTCGTTAGTCTATTAAAAAGGTCATAAAAGTCATTTCAAGATTGATATAAATGAGCCATAGGACTAACCAGTATGCAGTAAATTCTTTTTTGCAAAAATCAGTCACGCTATCTCTCGCATAAGGCCTCAGCCAATAAAATCGCGGAATTAAACGCCTAACCAATTTTTTAACCAATGATCACAAACATCTCATTATTCCCTGCTACAATCGGCTTCAAATCTTTTAAAAGGGCTTCGCGTAGTTTTTTGCGAAGATTCCTTCAGTTGCCGCTTCCAAGCAAGTTGTGTAGCTGTGCCGAGTGTCTTTACGTGTTTTGACCACGACGTTTCTAATTTCCGAAGATATCTTCACAATTCGCTCTGCGGGATTTAATTTACATAATCCGTCGATTTAAGTCACTTAATAAAAAGAGTCGTAAGGTTTCCTGTACATTTGATGTAGAACATTCCAAATCGCCCGTCGATAATCTTGAGCTGTTCATTTTGGTTTCATTGAAACCTTGCCGTCAAGTACGGCTCCCATTGTTAGATGAATTTTATTAGCCACGTGTTCAACAGTCGTTGTCTCATAAATTACTCAAACAGACATGTGCACTAGATAATAACAGTCTTTGGTTACAGTTGCCGTGCATTCCGTTCCCAAACGACCAGCTGCTGCCTAATAAATCAGTCAAACAGCAGTAAAAGTCACTGCAAGATTAAGATATGAGCCATGGAACACACACGTTGAGCAGATAATTTTGAGATGTTAATCAAAACGCCCGTTAGCTCATTAAAGAGGTCTTAAAAGGAATTTCAAGATTGATATAAATGAGACATAGGACTAACAAGTATTCAGCAGTAAATTCCTTTTTGCAAAAATCAGTCACGCTATCTCTTGCATAGGGCCCCAGCCAATAAAATCGCGGAATTAAACGCCTAACCCATTTTTTAACCAATGATCACAAACATCTCATTATTACCTGCCACGATCGGCTTCCAATCTTTTAAAAGAGCTTCGCGTAGTTTTCTACGAAGATTCCTTCAGTTGCCGCATCCAAGTAAGTTGTGCAGTTGTGCCGAGTGTCTTTACGTGGTTTGACCACGACGGTTCTAATTTCCGGAAATATCTTCACAATCCGCTCTGCGGGATTTAATTTACGTAATCCATCGATTTAAGTCACTTAATAAGAAGAGTCGTAAGGTTTCCTGTATATTTGATGTAGAACATTCCAAATCGCCCGTCGATAATCTTGAGCTGTTCATTTTAGTTTCATTGAAACCTGGCAGTTAAGTACGGCTCCCATTGTTAGATGAATTTTATTAGCCTCGTGTTTAACAGTCGTTGTCTCATAAATTACTCAAACAGACATGTGCACTAGATAATAACAGTCTTTGGTTACAGTTGCAGTGCATTCCGTTCCCAAACGACCAGCTGCTGCCTAATAAATCAGTCAAACAGCAGTAAAAGTCACTGCAAGATTAAGATATGAGCCATGGAACACACACGTTGAGCAGATAATTTTGAGATGTTAATCAAAACGCCCGTTAGCTCATTAAAGAGGTCTTAAAAGGAATTTCAAGATTGATATAAATGAGACATAGGACTAACAAGTATTTAGCAGTAAATTCCTTTTTGCAAAAATCAGTCACGCTATCTCTCGCATAGGGCCTCAGCCAATAAAATCGCGGAATTAAACGCCTAACCCATTTTTTAACCAATGATCACAAACATCTCATTATTACCTGCCACGATCGGCTTCCAATCTTTTAAAAGAGCTTCGCGTAGTTTTCTACGAAGATTCCTTCAGTTGCCGCATCCAAGTAAGTTGTGTAGTTGTGCCGAGTGTCTTTACGTGTTTTGACCACGACGGTTCTAATTTCCGGAGATATCTTCACAATCCGCTCTGCGGGATTTAATTTACGTAATCGGTCGATTTAAGTCACTTAATAAGAAGAGTCGTAAGGTTTCCTGTATATTTGATGTAGAACATTCCAAATCGCCCGTCGATAATCTTGAGCTGTTCATTTTGGTTTCATTGAAACCTGGCCGTTAAGTACGGCTCCCATTGTTAGATGAATTTTATTAGCCTCGTGTTCAACAGTCGTTGTCTCATAAATTACTCAAACAGACATGTGCACTAGATAATAACAGTCTTTGGTTACAGTTGCAGTGCATTCCGTACCCAAACGACCAGCTGCTGCCTAATAAATCAGTGAAACAGCAGTAAGTCACTGCAAGATTAAGATATGAGCCATGGAACACACACGTTGAGCAGATAATTTTGAGATGTTAATCAAAACGCCCGTTAGCTCATTAAAGGGGTCTTAAAAGGAATTTCAAGATTGATATAAATGAGACATAGGACTAACAAGTATTCAGCAGTAAATTCCTTTTTGCAAAAATCAGTCACGCTATCTCTCGCATAGGGCCTCAGCCAATAAAATCGCGGAATTAAACGCCTAACCCATTTTTTAACCAATGATCACAAACATCTCATTATTACCTGCCACGATCGGCTTCCAATCTTTTAAAAGAGCTTCGCGTAGTTTTCTACGAAGATTCCTTCAGTTGCCGCATCCAAGTAAGTTGTGTAGTTGTGCCGAGTGTCTTTACGTGTTTTGACCACGACGGTTCTAATTTCCGGGGATATCTTCACAATCCGCTCTGCGGGATTTAATTTACGTAATCCGTCGATTTAAGTCACTTAATAAGAAGAGTCGTAAGGTTTCCTGTATATTTGATGTAGAACATTCCAAATCGCCCGTCGATAATCTTGAGCTGTTCATTTTGGTTTCATTGAAACCTTGCCGTTAAGTACGGCTCCCATTGTTAGATGAATTTTATTAGCCTCGTGTTCAACAGTCGTTGTCTCATAAATTACTCAAACAGACATGTGCATTCCGTTCCCAAACGACCAGCTGCTACCTAATAAATCAGTCAAACAGCAGTAAAAGTCACTGCAAGATTAAGATATGAGCCATGGAACACACACGTTGAGCAGATAATTTTGAGATGTTAATCAAAACGCCCGTTAGCTCATTAAAGAGGTCTTAAAAGGAATTTCAAGGATGATATTAGAGCCATAAATCTAACAAGTCTTCAGGAGTGAATTCATTCTCTCAAAAGTCAGTGACGATATCTCTCATTCCATAGGGCTTCGGCCAATCAAATCGTCGAATTAATCGTCTGCCCCATTTTCAACCAATGGTCGCAAACATCTCATTACTCTTGCCACAATCGTCTTTTAGATCCTTTAAAGGGTTTCGCATAGTTTTTCTGGAGGACATGCAAGTTATGCGAGCGTCTTTATGAGTTTTGACCGCGACTGTTCTAAGTTCCGGGGATATCTTCTCAATCCGCTCTGCGGAATTTAATTTACGAAATCGATCAATTTGAGTCACTTAACAATAATTGTGTACTGGAGTTTCGTATCGTCTCGGCACTCCCGGATTTTACTGCACAAGGGATCAGTCACGTTCCAAGTGCTCGCACGGCAGCAACGCTTGCCATTCCGGGCTATCGATTTTGCTCCCGGATTCTCAGCCGTTACGGCGGAATCGATTGCCATTCCATTTTATCGAGCTCTCGGAATTCTTCTGTAGCACTACAGCGACATCGTCCAAGCGCCATTCCGGAAGGGGCATCAAGCCACACAAGCCGCAGCGAGGATATTAAAAAGGTACTGTGTAATATTTATATTAATGTAGATGTCCATTATTTTCGCTAAGTGAAATAGTGTCGCGGAAGTAAATTAAAGTGACGCACCTCTTATAGCGCTCAGATAACGGTAAAATAGTCATTGTCATTTCACGAATTCATAATCCTGTAAATAGTTAAATTAAGATTACCGAATGAGAACATGGAGCAGGTTGTAAAACACCATGATTTCATGTAGGACTTAAGATCCAGTAATCAAGTCAGCTGTGATCATTGTATATAGTAATTTTGGGGTTTTGATTTTCATATATTATATTTTAATTATTTTATGTTTTCTTTGGATTTGACGGTTGTTGCATGCGTTCTTTCTTGTATTTAATTGTAAAAAGTTCTAGCTGTAGAAAATTACTTAAGACAAGTTCCATACGGGACAGCGCAAGGAAGGACGTCGCTGCAACAGTATCAACAACACACCTACGGGTAATTTCGTCTTTCCACTTTTAAGAAATCGCTCAGTATTATCATTAAAAAAGTGGTGGCGCTCAGGAATTTTATCCCCTTTTTAGATATCGAGCCTTGCCCGGTGTAACGGACAATCTCGAAATGACCTATGCCTCCTTGACTAGCTGCCGGCAAGATTTTTTATTACCACCATTCCGGGCGGGCTGGACTTGTAATCACCCAATATTTCGTAATCTCGTTTTATCGGGTAATACCATTTTTGAGCCCGCATTTCTCGACAAATGCTTAGCCGTTAGAGGACATCGCTCGGCCCTCGATTTTTGCTCAGTGCACGGTGTTCGGAGCATTCCTTGATTCTCGTATCTTACTGTTGAACCTTTTCTATTGCATGTCGGAGGAGTATTAAGAGGTATATCCGCTGGAGGTATAGTAACGTCCTAAACGCTCTGCGCCAGTTCATCAAAAGTGTTTGCCCTTGTGAAACTGTTCCCAGAGGAAACGTGACGTCAGGAATAGCAGGTAGAATTCTTAGGGATTATTTGTTACCATTGATTTTACTATCGTAAGAGAGATCCTTCTATTTCAGTCTAAGAGCCACTATTCTCACTGAACCCCTTTAGGCTTGTGACTTGTAGTAAACCATATAGTGAATCAAAGTTACGCCAAACACAGTGCGTCACTATGCAACAAAAATGTTGATTTTGCCTGTTTATTGCTTCTTGGTTTCAGTTTAGTTTAGTTTAGTTTGACTTGTAATGAGATCTTGGAAATTCAATACTCAAGTTTCGGTGAATATCAAAACTGTACAGAGAAAGTATATGTAGCATATAAACGAGTTGCCCCTGCCCAGAAATGTCAAATTAATGTACGTCACTAAAAATTTGAGTTTATACTAATGTGACCTAAGAGATAGAGTAACAAGGTCAACATAACGCATACACACACCTCACACAATGGTTGCTGTGCAAGCAAAAACCGCGCTCCAACTTTGTATCACGAATCCAGGGGCAAGTTGAGCATTGTATCGCCAGATGCAAGCACATAAAGCAATAGCCTCTACACCACAAGGTAAAACGAGATCATCGATTATACATACTGTAACGTTTCGCCCAGCGCGAACGCGATTCTATAAATTAAAAATTAATTTGCACGTTTCCCCTTGTCTTGCACCACGTTAGGTACCGGAGCACCGCGCCGAGAGCACGATGTGACGTCACCGCGAACAATCGCAGTAACACCGCTGCGCACATAGACCACGAATCCCCCGCTCCAGCGACCTGATACGAACTTCTGATTACGATCGCACCAGGTATAAAAGGAGAAATCGACGCCCCAACAAGACAGAACTTTCCTAGAATTTTCCCAGTCCTCTCTCCTTGCCTACTCTCTCTCAGGGAGTGTCTCCCGACTCTCCGAGAGGACTCCGACCAGTCACCCTAGCACCTGGACGCTAGGATTGTCGTCAGACTCTTCAGCGTCGTTCTCTAAGCACCTGGTCGCTAGGATTGTCGTCAGACTCTTCAGCGTCGTTATCTAAACACACCGGACACTAGGATTGTCGTCAGACTCTTCAGTGTCATTCTCCGAGTACCCAGTGACCTAGAAAGTCTTCTCAGGCCCTACGACGACGACGTCGAACTCCTAGTTACAAGGAGAGCTTTGCCGAACTCGCCGACTACGCCCCTCCAGAGTTTTGGACACCCGGGAGGCCAAATCGAGCTGGCCGGTGACGACTTCGTCTCGTGAAGCAAGTTTCCCGGTATCAGGACAGCGACACAGACGTAATTAGGCCTGTTAATTGCATCTGGAGTAACTTGGCATCTCCGAAGCCGAGAAACGTGCACCAGGAGGTTCCGCCGAACGAGCCAGAGGCCGTCGTCCATAGACACGCACGTTTGAATCGAGGGTAACCCGGCGGGCATCATCGCCAGCAAGAGACAGCGCATGTTTGATCGAAATTCACTTACCTAGGGCAGTAAAACAGCTGGCAGGGTAAAACAAACTAAATTCGTCGTCCACCAACTGAACACCTGGAGTTCCACCGTTAAACACAAGACACACTAGGTATGCATGCAATTTAGTTTGATATTGACCACAGTTTCGTATATTTAACAATTTCAAAACCGAGTATATTGTTATTGTCCGCCATTACGTGGCGATCCGCTAACCTGTCATATTATCTGTTCAGATCCGGCGCGATGCCTGCATGACACGGGAACTAATGTATATACAAGCTGTCCCGAAATAGAGTGTCACCGTTCGATTACCAGCGAGCGAAACACCCCGTTACAGGAATTGATTTACTTTTATAAACATCATTAAATTTTATCATTTCATATGCTGAATACAATTTAATGTATTTAGTTAAAAATTATTATACAATGATAAGAAGTGAGTTTATTATTTGGATCTTGGCATTTTTTGAGCTATTCCTGGGAAGCCAGTTTCAGTCTGGTAGTTGTAGCAATTAAATTAAATTAAACTAGCCCGTCAGGCTGCAATACTAATGTATAGTATAGTATCTTTGAATCTCGAAGTGTAAGAACGCGTTTTTTATTCGCTCCGGGCGTCCGAATGTAAGTATCCTCGATGCCGATATGTGTCATCTTGGCAAGACTATTATGTGCCTTTGTTGAAACTATTAAGAAGAGTTTTTTGGAGCTATCCATGGAACTGTATTGGGACTGGAGCAGATGTGTATGATGCTGGGTTCTTTATCGACCAACACTAATGTCTGTTGTTGTTTATGGTTCCGTTAGTTCTTTGATATCACACCAGGCCAGAGCAGTACATTCTGCTGTTGGAATGTTATATGCATTTTATAATTACACAATACTGCGTACATACCTGTGCCATACTACATATTGGAACAATTAGAAGTTGTTATTTTTTTTGGGCTAAAAATTGATCTTTGCCATCGACTTTACTATTCATACGAAAACTGAGGGATTGGTATTAAATCACTCGAATACCAAGTGATAACACTACGGTAAATAGAGCAATAAAGCAAGAAGCTCTCAACGAATACAAAAAATCGTGGCATATCAGAATACTTTGGCAATTTATAGAGCTAGTATTTTAAAACATTTGTAATATTAAAGAGAAACAAAGCCATGACGATAAACACCTTTAGGGAACAATTAATTAGATTTAGTCCAAACTGTATCCCTCAAGATAAGCTCACGGACCAGTTCTCTTAGAATATTTTTATCTTCCAATTTGATTTCGTGGTTCATTTAAATAGAATACAGCAGTTGTAGAGTGAATTAAAATGAACCCACTTATTTTTTTTAATGGAAATAGTTAAAATTTATTTGGCTTTGGGTTATTTTAATGTTATTTGAAATTAATCCCTCAATAATTTGCTCTAACGGTTTGTCTAGAGCAGCGAGCTGTTTACTTGAACTAAATAAATAATTAGCACTGAACTCTATATACACAGTGATTAACCGATGTAGCCATGACGAAGAGCAATCGATAAGGCCCATCCGCCTGCATGCCGAAACCATCCATTTGTTTCCGTATTTCTTACAAATTCAGAGTGGGGTCGGAATCCTTCAACACCCCCTTTTGTGCTTAAAAACTCCAGTCTCCTTTCAGGTCCAATTTGAACGAATTTCGGCGAAGAAATGCTGCTCTCGAAAGTGGTTTTGAATTTCGCAACGATTTAGAGCTGTTCCTCATAAAGGGGGCAGGCATTCGTTAAATTAATCATTTTCAAGAAGCTTGCATTGGATCAGCGTTTGATTTTCAGCAATAAAACACTGAGCTCTGGAAAATCTCAATAAGGGGCTGTGTTTTTAGTTACGAGGAAAAGGGTAACCGGTAACGTTCCCATATACATTTGCATGCCTTTTGCATTCAAGGAAGTGCTCGATAATGATGTGAAAGAGATGTCCCGAGATGCTGCTGACAAGTGATAAAACGTTGTCTCGAACGCGTCCAAACGACACGTCCCGTCTAATATAAACCGCGTTCTGGAAATACTTTGTATTATAACAGCTTTCCTGGGAATGCTTTATCAGCGAGGAAATCTGCTGATGTTTTTATACATGTGGTAACGTTTCTATTTCTGATGCGCGCAGCTTAGGACGAGCCTCTTCTGTAAATATTGATTTTTATTTAAATACTCCAATGATATCATTTGTTAGGATTTATCGTAAATATATTTCAGCTAAATTATTTATGGCCTTGCAGGCTCTCACAGTTACTTCAGATATGAGGTGGACGTTGTAAATGAAGATTTGATTTGAACATTATTTACATTCACTTTTACGAGTGTGCATTTTTAGCGTATTTTTGAACACGTAGCAAATAACGATTTCGGGTTAGGAAAATAGCAAAATTTTTTCTTACTTACCAAAAATTCGGCAAAGATTTTCGACATGAAGTACGTGTTTCACAGGTTTCGCTATTCGAAGCTACCGCCAAGAATACCGCAAAACTGAGTTTTTCTATTAGAATCAGTGCTACTGGAGTGTCACTAGAGTGTGTTCTGATATAAGAGTTTGGTTGATACAAACCAATGTTAGGAATCACCGAAAGTAAGGCAGAGGCTCCAAAAGCAGTATTTTGCTGAGAACCACACAGGAGTACCTATTAAAGCTCTAGAGCAGAGCACAACTTCAAACTTCAAAGAAGTTCAAGGAATTCAAGTTAAGTGAGACTATAGAGGAAAACGTCAGTGACATTTGTCAGTAATAATTTATTTTGACATATGCATTAGAATGTGTTGATTTAACAGAATTAATGAATTTGGTTAACATGTACAATGGATAAAGATTTATTGTATATAATATTTATGTAATATAAATAGTTATGTCTAATAAGTAGGCATTTTCTAAATTATAGTATAATATATATAATAGTTATGTAATTTAAATAATTATGTCTAATAAGTAGGCATTTTCTAAATTATAATATAATTTGAGCTACCTGAAATTTAAAATGTAATTAATATTTGAAGTAGATATTCATTTTACCTTTTGACTAAGTAATTTACATACCAATTTGTGTATCTGCTTTTGATTTTAAATTATATTTACTTTGCTTATCATTGAATATAATGTAATTATAAGTGTGGAGTCATACTTAATTCGGATATGAAAAATAAACAAAGATTAGAGCTGATTGGTCTGGAAATTGAAACCAAAAGTGTGTATCAGATCATACCAATTTGCGGATATATTTTAAAAGTGTCATTGCATTTTCTAGAGCTAAATGTACATTTACTCTGAACATTGATTTTAATATTAACTTGAATATATATTTCAAATAATTCATATAAAATAACATTGATTTATATGTTTAACTATATAAAATAGATGTTATTTTTGAGAGTTAATATTTTGTAATGTAGTTGTTGGTGTGAAACCAATTTTTAAATAAGTAAATAGATAAATCTAGCAAAAAAAATCTCAGCATTTTTTTTAAATACTACCGTTTCAAAAAAGGCGGTTGTTGATTGTCGATCCAACTGCTAACTGTTAAAAAAATAAAATAAACATATTATTAATTTATATATTCATTATGTACTGCAGAAACATAACCTGAATGTGATTTATGCAATTAGTGGCTAGTAAGTAATTTGAACGGCGCCAATTTAAGTCACAATTGACGACTGATCTCCAACACGCGAAAAATTGTTGATGAAAGCAACGGTCCAGTGATGCACCAGTCGGCGGGCAGCTAACCACGACGCATCCCTACCTGAATTGTTCCACGAAATATCCAGATGGTAGGAGGATCAAGAGAGTATAAAAATGAGAGGTTGGGCATGTTGAAGACACTTGAGTACAGCGACTTGTTAGTCAAACTCCACCTGGAGGAGCCGAGGAGGCTTAAGTCTTTCGTTTTATCAGGCAATACATCTGTAATTGGGGGTGTTTGTCCGCAACTGGAGGTTCTCAGCATAGGGTGTAGTTATTCTTTACTCATCACGCCATCAAAAGTTTGGCTGATGCTGATGCCAGAAGCCCAAACTAATAAGCCACAGATCAAGTTTTCGGGTCTACCTTCAGGTAAAATGTTTGCAGTTTAAAGCAATAAGCAATCGCTATGAATGTATGTATGCAAACATGAACAGGGAAGGACTTAAATAACTACTGGCTTTAGGCGTTTTTAAATGAAGCTCTTTTGAAAACATTTATAATTATTGTGTTTTTAAAGACGATAATTTCAACGTTAGTTTTGATGTTCCATGTATGTGTTTTAAACGTACTATCAACACAAAACAAAAAGCCGGGACCATTATCAATAGAGCTTGTAGTAGTATACCATAGCAACGTCTAAATCAGTTGACACTTAAGTTAAAAACACATTCACAGCAGAACATATTAGCTGCATATTTTTGTGTCGGATAGTACTAAGCAGCCCAAGCTAATCTCGCACGTAGGTTGTTTTAGGATTTATAACACATTTATATGCAGTAAACGTTTTCGTCAATTAGTATGTAAATTAATAGAGCAAAATGTAATGTGACTTTTTTACAATAATCTATATTGGTGGATGCAGTTGTCTAGATAAAATATGCAAAGGCAAAATAGCTACGTGATCTGCTATTTATATGACATCCTTACTCAAACATATGATAACAAAAATGGTCATTTACCGGCCCAACACCACGCACTGCGTCCTCTAAGCCTTAAAAAGCTTTACCACATTTTCTCCTTATAGGATTTTCGTCAGAAGTGTAAGTGGACTGAATTTGAGAGTGATAACTTATTGCTCTTGGATGTTGAGGAAAGTCACTTGCATTACTACGCTGGGTAATAAATTACATTTGATACGGTGTAAAAAGACGTCAACATAATTGTAGAAGTGTCAGGGAGCAGCGTTTGACGTAAAATATTAGCTGAAGAAACTTTGCTATGAGAGTTGTGAACTGCAGGTTTTTCCTGGTTTAATGTGCGCCGCTGACTTGTCATCGTTAATTATTCGGTTGATAGTTATGAAACAAAATTGATTTATTAACGAACCGATTATGGTACCTGTCTGCTTTCTCTGAGGCTAGAGAGTTAAAAAAAAGAATCCTCATATTTTCATATCAATCCCAATTCTGTTTATTACAGGATATTTCCAATATTCTGCACAAAAGGCACCTTATATTGTTGGCGAATGAATGCCGCGACAAAAATACCAAGCACGTTATCAATAAAATAGTAATAAGGGGTAGATAGTATATAGCCTGTAACATATGGATTGCATGTTTCCACTATGGAAATAACTAAAGATTAGCGACAAAGCTGAGATTCTTGAAAGTTTCTGCATAGAATGCTCGTCTCAATTGCTATCGGTTGCGTGCTTAAAATAGGGTAACCAGATCTTAGCAAGCTATTATTTACCTGAAACCTGGAAGGGTTACTTTTTGAGCTTACTTCATCAGTAAACACATCAAACGGCAGATATAAAGTGGGACGTCGACGAGCATTACGAGCAACCTATATTTGTGTCGACGTTGTGTTTATGCGATTTTAGGTCACTCAAAATAGACATGAAATAAAAGTCTTCAAGAAAAGGTTTGAATGTCAGTGCAAAAATTAAACAAAGTTTTGATAAAAACTGCAGCACTGATCACCTGTTGTAATTTATATAGAAATTGATTATGAAAAGTTAGTACGTTGCATGTTTATTTTGAAGTTGTATAGTCTACAAGAATATGTTTAGATAATAGAGGGTCAGCTTTGTTCTTAGAGAAAACATTTGAAAGGGCCTGACGAATGGAAAAGTGCCTTTACCTTTGTCTTTAAGTTTGTTTAATATCTCAAAGTAGATCGGTTTTTAACCTCTACGTCTATCTAGTTAATCTGTAATGTTTATTACTAGAAATACCACCTAGCTTGAAAAAGGGGACACCATGAAAAAAAAAAGGTTGGAGAATCCGAAACAACGTAGGAAAGGTGGAGGTAAAAGAGGGAAAAATATAACAAATATAAATAAAATACTTTACCCAGAAATTTACGGTACATAATATCAATAATAATAATAATAAAGATATTTATTGTGCAATAAAGAAAAAAAATACACAAACGGTGATAATTCGGCGAACCGTTCTTCCATTTCACTAATATAATCATAATTTAGTGTTCACACTATAATAACATAATTACATTTACTCTACTAACAATTCAAAGATTTAAACAAAATACAATATATAAACATTTGTATAAAAAATATTTCATACTATTTAGGTTAGGCAAGGATTTTATATAACTCACATAATGATTATAAGAATAATCTAATTGATTTATTACTGTATTTAGAAAAGAAGGCGTTACATGCGAAAAAGATGCTTCATACTTAGAAGTTATTTGTTGCGGTATGGTAATAGTAATTAACGTATTTAGAGGGGTAACCCAGTCTTAACATTCGAGCATATTTTTACCACTCGAGCGAGCGCAGCGAAGCAAGAGTGGTAATTTATGTGACAAATGTTAAGACAGTTACCCCTCGAAATGCGTTCATTGCTTTATTGTTCATTGAGGCAATAATAATTACTAAAAACTACTAAATCGAAATCGGACTATCATGAATATGTGTGATGTTGCTATAGTGCATGCATGTTAAATTGTATCTTAACATTCGAGGACGCGATCATGTTAAACACTGTTTAACATTTCAATGAACAATAAAATAATTTATTCTAATATTTACGACAAGCACGTTGGATCTTCGGATTAATAAATTATACAAATATACAGGTTTTTTTGAAGCCAATAGTTTATACAAGAAATTTAAGCACAAATATGATACTCTTTTTAATATGTTTGGTTCACCCATTCTGCAGAGATAAGGTGTTACATGACGTCTATAGGGAATGTTACAGACAAAGCGCATACAAGTATCTTGAATGTTTTAAAGCTTTTGTTGATTATACTTTGGCAAGAAGTAATAATACACCATAGCGCAATAATCAATGTTCGGATATATAAGTGATTTAACAAGTTTTAGTTTTAATTCTTCATCAAGTTGAAACTTGAAGTGGTGCAATGATTTTAATTTATAAAGCGTAATTTTATAAACATTGTTAACGTGTTCGTTAAAGCACAGTTTAGATCCATATATAAACCTAAATTTTTTGCAATGGAAATCCACTCAATTGCAGTACCATTAACAGTAACCATTTGATTGCATATTACATCTCTATGTCTCTGCGAACCTATACATATCGCTACAGTTTTATTGGGGTTTATTTTTAAGCCATTACTAGTACACCATCGGAATACATTATCTAAAGCTATGTTTAATCAATCAATAGAGTCTTTCGCGCCAGTAGCAGAACAATATTTGTACAACTGTATGTCATCTGCATATAAATGCAATCGACAATGTTTAACTACTTTTGAAAGGTGAAATGTAAAAATAGAAATAGTATTGGCCCGAGGACACTGCCCTGAGGTACGCCGCTAGTAGTAATTTTTAACTGCGAATATACTTCATTGCTCATTTTAACTCTTTGCTTACGTTGATTTAAATAATTATGAAACCAAGCCAGGGCAGAATCGTTGAAACCAATGTACGATAGCTTAGCTGTAAATAAACTAAAATTAACTAAATCGAATGCCTTAGATCGATCCAATAAAATCAAGACTGTGGAAGATGACTGCTCAAAAGCAGTTGCTACATCATTAGCAACCTTTAATAATGCGGTCGTGGTATTGTGTTTTTGACGAAAGCCCAACTGTATTGGTTGCAAGGGTTGTTGTGTTTCTAAAAATTCTGTCACCTGTTTTACCACAATCACCCCCAGCATCTTTGAAAAGGGCGGTAATATTGATATAGGTCTTAAATCATTAATCGTATCTGGATTTGTTACTTTTGGGAGGGGTAATACATTTACAATTTTCCAGACGTCAGGAATAACACCATAAGAAGAAGTGCAAGAAGAAGAACAGTACAAGAAGAAGAAGAAGAACAAGGTGTAGAGATAGGAGGAGTAGAAGAAGCTATATATCAAATTAAAATGAGAAAAGCAGCTGGTAGAGACGGAATAGCTCCGGAAATTATTAAATACGGCAGAGAGGTCGTCAAAAAGTGGATAAAGGAAAATTTACAATTAGCATAGAAAGGACAGAAGATACCTGGAAACTGAAAAGTGAATATCATAGTGATAATACATAAAAAGGACACAAATACATGCGCTAATTATAGAACAATATGCTTATCATCTGTGGTACAAAAATATACTCTAGAATCCTGGAAGGGAGATTAAGAGAAGAAATGGTGGAAACATTGGTAAAAGAACAAGTGGCATTTCGACCACACAAACAAACCCAAGACCATATACACGTATTAAGAACAATTTTGGAAGAAATACTAGATCGAGGAAAACCGTTATACCTGGCGTTCATTGACATAAAAGCAGCGTTTGACATGGTGCCCAAGTAAAGTATATGGAGAGTACTAACAGCTGGAAACTACAAATCAGCTGCAATTAGATGTTAAAAAACTATGAGGGTCCAAAAGGAAGAGTCAGAATCAAAACGTTTTAAAATGCAAAGAAGAATAAAACAGGGGCCCACTCAGCCCACTGCTGTTCATATCAGTAACGAACCAGATCATCCAAGAGTATGAAGGACCAAGATTAGGCGTTAAGATATGAAACTGGAATATGGAATCAATGCTGCTTCAATGCCTGGTATACGCAGATGATGTAGTGTTATTCGCGGAGTCGACCGAAAAGTACAGCAAGCAGTCAACAAACGGAATAGAATTATAGAACAATCGGGAATGGAAATAGATACAAACAAAAGCAGAGTATTGACAACAACAAAAAATGACACAGAAGAAAACGTGCAAATAATGTGCAGAGGAAAAAACTGCAGTGGGTCGACAACTACGAATACTTAGAAACAACTATAAATCAATCTGGAATAGCAGAACAAGAAATTTTAAATAAAACAAATAAAGCAAGCAAGGTATACGATACATAACACAAAATTATCAAAGATATGTACAATTGGAAACATCAAAATAAGAGTATACAAGAGTATATAACGCTACTATATGGGTCGGAGAGTCGGATAAACATAACAACACAAGAAGCCGGTACTGTTAACACTTTCTTCTGCTTCTTCTTCTTCTTCTTCTTCTTCTTCTTCCTGTTATTATAGGCCAGTGACCTGTTATTAACCACAAAGTGGTTCTATGAGCCCTCTTTGTCTTTAGGCCGGGTAGTGGGTAGCCTTGCCCGTCGAAAAAACGTTACCGGTGGTCGAATTCGACCGGCAGCCAGAACGCGTGTACAGCCCACAACGTTTTGTGGGATTTGTAAGGGACTGGGAAATTTCTACCTGCGCCACGAAGCACCGACCAACTTTTAAAAAAAATATTTCTGTGATGGGTAGCGTTCTATTTTGTAGAATATTTATTTCATGTTTCCACAAACGCATCGAAAGCTACTTACTTAAAAAAGTACAGAATACTTTGCTCTTTTATAATGCAATACGCAGCATCTCACTTTATTTCTATTAAAGCGGCAAACTCCTGGTTTTATAAATTCTTGCACTTGAAGATGCAATGCTTCAATCTTGATTAATATAAAGGTTTTTCGTAATTTATACACTTTGTCTTGAAAATATATTGTGGTATTATTTCTCTAATAGTGGAATAAAACTTGGGTATTTCTTTTAGATTCCTTTTACAGTTTTTACAAAAAAAGATTTGCTTTAATTTTAGCATTTTTGATATTTTAAATTTATAGCAAGGTTCAAGGAATATTATAGGTAAGACTCCCGTTTTTATTTAGTGTATCTCTTTTTTCATTAAGATCCGAACATAGATTCTGTCAATTTTTAGCTGTTTCCCAGTAGTCGCATTTATTATTACATGGCGTGGTATTTTTTCAAATGAAGAAAGTACGTTATGCGTTTCTTCCTAATAAACATTTTACAGCTTAATTATTGTGATAATTTGTTGAAGCATATTACAATAAAATTAAAATAATTTCCCGATAACATAAAAAATTAGTTGAAAGCTTTGCTACCTCTTAAGTAGATATACTTGCGATAATACAATAGTTTAATTTATTATTTCTAAGTAAAAACGCAATAACTTATTTTTCAGGCTAAGAGTAATATAAAAAATATTCTAGACATTGCTCATAAGTATAATAAACTAAACTTTATGTTAGGCTTTTATAGCTATTCATGAGTTTGTCACTGTCTGAATATACGTATATGTAGGGCGAATAGAAAGTAGAAGGCATTGCATTACAATATCGATCTGAAAATGATCTCACAAAACTTAATCATCAATTCTCATTACACTATCCTTATCGATTTTGATGCTTTGTATTGTTTTTGTAATGTAATGACAAAATATACACAAAGGTAAATAAATTATCACAGTTTTATAGCTACTACAAAACACAAAGACGTAAAATTATATGCAATAACACTTTTCTGTTAGCTAGTATTTAAGGCTTATAAACTCATACATTTCATTCCTCAACTATATCTATAGAACCAGTTCAAGTGGACTTTTCTGTATAACAAGTCAAATGACCTTTTCTAGGGATTTACTTTTTTCATCACAAATTGTTGATTGCCTTTCGTTTCCAAGATGCATCCCTGGTTACTTGTTATTGATAAATAAAAAATAGTGACTTGTTGATAAACAAGTGTGACAAAGTAGTGCAGAAAATTTCTTAGCATTGTGATAGGGCAAATCGACTTTCTTGTTTCTGTGCTACAGCACGTAGCTACGATCAATTTGTGAATTGCTGCTGTATTTAGATCATTACGCATATGTTGAAATAAATATTTGAATGTTACACTTACAATTTCAGAGCCCGAACGCCAACTAAGGGCTTCTTTTTCATTTTCTTATTTTTCCGGCGAGTTAAGTTCAAATATTTTTTGTTCATTTTACTTTTAAATTCATTATGGTGCGTTCCTATGTTTAGTGGCGTTTTCATCTGTTTTTTCCGCATCCGGCCTGGTTCATTGTGTGTTGGACAAGACGCTTCTACTTGACTAGACCAGACCTGGTTCGTTGTGTTTCAAAGGTGACGACCATTTTGAAGATTGTGTTTATCTTGTACTAAATTAATTCCTTAGTTGTCAATTCTGTTAATTCCTGAATTCATTGATAGTCTCATTTAATTAATTGAAGACTTTTCTCAGTTTAATACCACATTACATGTAAGTTAGTTTGTAATACTGTACGATTTATCCTAAAGCGGACGTTTACTGCCGATTGCGATCGAAACGACTATTCTCACATACTGTTAAACATTGTGTAATTACCATATCGTTGATTTCAGTTGCAACGCAACTTATTAATCGGGATTACAAACTCGCGTTATAATTTAAGTTTGTTAGATTGTTACTCAACCATTAACTACAATATTTTACAGGCGTATGTACATAATCGATTTATTTCTTTGCTCGGATATATATATATATATATATATATATATATATATATTTAACATATTATATGTACCTGTTATTATTGGGTACATAATTTTGACAATCATTCTACTGCAGCGTATCAACCGCCTCGGGTGGCTCTATCGCGGCATGCTACTTCACGTTATAGAGCCTGGTGCCCAATAATTAATATTGCATTTCTAACTATTCGTTATTTACTTAGTATTTTGCCCACGACCTCTCTATTGTTCTATCTTCATGAGCTCACACGGCTAACAAGCTCGCCGTCGCTCGCCCGTTAGATTCCGTGATGACACGTAAAGTTCTAGGTAACGGTTTTCCATTGTAAATTACTACCGTGTGTTCAAAAAGAAATTACATAAGGGTTGGCGATGGAAAATAAAACTAATGTCGACAGCAAGCTTTTGAGACAGCAACTTTACACAGGAAGTAAAGATTTACTCTATCTCACCTATCTCACAATGCTCGGTAGAGTAAATCCTATTTACTTAAAGTAATGTACTATTCTCCAATTATTGTTTAGAATAAAGTGGTTGTGAATAAAATAGTATACATACCACGGTGAAAAGTTTTATTCCTCTCTCGAGATACTTAATCTCTCGACAGTAATGAAACACTTTCCACCTCGGTATGTAATATACTATTCTTTATGGCTATTTAGATTATATAAAAATTTCTCTTCGCATTCAAATTGCGCCAGATTAAATTTAAATTTGAAATCCGAAATTAATATAACTTCCTCAACAATTGCCCTAAAACATATCCCCTGAAGTTACTACAATCACAACTTTTTAAAAACCTCCAACTCGTTAGACTTTCCCCTAAAACATGATTATTTAGGGATCTACGTGGAACAGCACGCTTCCGGTTTTTGCTTACCATACGCATCTCGAATTTGCATATTTATTCATGGAACGCTGTTTTTCTTTGATTACAGAGATTTGAAATAACAGGCCCAACCCGATCTGAACCTGGAACCCTTTTTGGTTACTACTTAAAATGAATGCGGCGTGTCTGCACAGCACGTATTCTATACGATCCGGAAGAAAATATGTGTATATTTGTTCCGTATATCTGGAAAGGCGACTTTGTTTTGATCAAGTAACCCTGAGATTGACCTACTTTCCTTAATTCTGTAGAAGACGAACCTTGAAAAATAATCCAGCCTCGTTTCGGATAAAATTACGTCTGGAGATCTTCCTCATTTTATTTCTTTGTTTCTCAGTTTCAGCCTTTATGCTATAATTGATCATTACTTGGACATAAAGTAAAGTGGTATGCATTTATTGACAAATTTATGTTGGATGGTTACTGGTACATTTTATAACAAGGAGCAAAGCGTTGCTGAAGACAATTTGTATATTTGCGCCGTCGTTAACAAGAAACTTGATTACCACTCTTCGTGCCGACAAAGAAATGAACAATTCCCTGACATATTCACAGTTATTACACAAAAGTGATACAACATCGACTTCCACCTTTCTCGCACCCTCCGCTCGACGCTGCGACGCCCTTTCGGTTTATCTCTCATAAATAAAATTGCTTTGAAAGTTGAAGGGAACGGCTGTTGGAAAGGAATTTAACAAAAAATGCTTATTTCGATGTTTTCAGCCAAGTGTTATGCATGGCCGCTAGATTACGTTGAAGTTAATGTTTCTAGATCACCTTCGGCGAATGGTTTAGGTTTGATTTTGGCTGGATATTGTTAAAGATAATTAGAAAGTACAAGTTGTGGATTGCATTATCGCAAGCTAGTTGTATTCCTTTGTCTTGCATGCTAGATTAACGTGACCATCAAGGTAAGTTTAATGCGCTGGACTTGTGTCTCGACTAATGGTCAACGCAGCGCAATTAAAATTAAAAGATGTATAGATTGTATTTATTTGGTATGTTCTTATAGTGTATCTTTTCAGAAGAAGCATAAAGCATTTTTAGGAACTAAGTTACGGTCCGATCAGTTTCCTCGATGCCAGGTACATTTTTAAATCATGTAGAATGGCTTTGAACTTTCGATGAGTAAGTAAAAATAATAGAAGCGCCCCCCTCCTCCACGGAGTTATTGGACACCCCTTTCACTGGTTTTCTCGTGTATTAAGTCTTACTTATTTCAATTTTTTGTATTAAAGACTTTTTTCTGACATTTACAGTAATATGCTATCTAATTTTGACTATTTTCCGTTAACTCCCGATGGTTTACCGGAGTTTCATTGTGTCAAAAAGCATCTAACAGTGTGCCTGGCACAACGCTATGAATACCCTTTTAAACGTTTGTACATATCATTTCTATTAAAGAAAAGTGGCAGTTATGCAAACACGAAACTGTAATTTGTCAATAGTATTCTACTGTTTTGTTCCCTAAAAACTATTACCGTAACAAAAATTAGCCTACAGAAAATGTCTATGTTCAAGGGAACCTTAACGATCACAGGCATAAAACTTGAACGGGTCGCAATTAACCCGGCTTGCAACAAATTCCCGTCATTTGTAGAAATTACCATTATTAGAATAATAACCCAAATTCCAAGAGATGAGAAATGACAGGTGTTAATTGCTGTTTACTGCAATTACAATACCGAACACGCTCTGATGAAGCGGGGTGCTGATTGTACAATCGCATTGTCGTGATGTTTGATGGTAAATAACGTTGTGCTTCCATCGATAAAGCTTAATAATGTAGATCTCTGTGTTTACACGGAAAATCCATTTAAAGTTGCCGAGTTAGGTCAGTTCCAGGGCGAAGTACTAAGTTTGCCGCAGGTTCTAGTTCGATTTTTTATCTTAAAGAAGAAGATAGAGAATATAACCCAAATCATTTGATTTTCCAAGCAATATAGGTAATACATGAATAGATCTTTCACATAATTCCAAGACACAGCTAAAGTAAAAATTAGAAATCGGTCGAACCTATTACACATATGTAGGTATTTCTGGACTTGTAAGCTATTCATGATCATTTGGGATATAGTTTGACCACTAAAATGTAACTGTTTTATATAGTTATGTAAATTCAGTTTGGGCCTGCGTGAATCCAACTTTTCAACAACATTATTTTCCCTACTATTAATGCTTCGATCGTTTCCTGGATTCAAAAGACGAGCAAAACTATACAGAAGATATTCATACTTCATTTGTTATTACCAAAGTTCGTGTGCTAAATCGTAGCATGTTTGCATAATTTTGAGCTTCAACTAAAGTAGACATTAAGTGCGGGTTAATGGAACAAAGATATCGAGTACATAGGAGGAACCTTATTTTACATAACTAAATTAGCATTTCATTATATGTCATGTCGGTGCGTTTGGAATATGAAACTCATAGCAAAATGGGAAAGGGCCCGACAAAATTGTTTTTTAATACAAAAAAACCTGTAAATGTAATTTGTAAAATCTGTCAGTTTGTAAAATGTTTCTGTCTTAGAACTGATGTGTTGCGTATTTATAATGGATTATCACGAATCAATTTCAGAATCGATTTGGAAAGAGCTGTTCTACTAGAAACTAGAACTAGAGTCACTAAAGGACTTCTTTAAGTTAACACTTTGATGATCATAAAGATAAAATGTAATTAATGTCAACACGCCAATTACAATGTCGATTGTATAATCAACAGGTTTGGAAAAGTTGTAAAAATGTGATATTCAGTGCCATCAATAGCATTAAATAGGATCCAGAAAAATTGTTCTTTTCTACTTATATTAGACGATTTTAAACATTCGATCGGATACGATGGCGCCTTGGTTTTTTTCCGTTGACCGAGATTGCAAGATGGTTATATTTGGCTATTAAATATAGTATAGATTGGCAAATTGCCGACCGTCTTTATTTCCACTTAAATCAGAAGAATTGATTTGAGACTTTCTCCTACGAATTATCATAGCATCAGTGCGATCACTATCAATTCTCTACTCTTCTCATACATCCGTAGCAGGGCGACTTTCTCTCTTGCAATCATAACCGCGAATTCTTCCGGATCGGTCAAGATGCGAACCCATACTCGCTTGGCAGCTAATCACCTGCCACATTCAGCTAAGTTGTTTGAGTGTTCGTGCTATATGGATTATGTATTAGGTATACCTTATTGAATTTTTGCATGTCGTAAGCATTTACCTATATTAATATGTGGAAAATTGTGACATAATTGGGAATCCCGCATGTTCTCAGCAAAAAAAATTAAGTCTTATTTTACATTCTTGTGTATATTTAGGGCACCTTATACGCATTTCTATGCCTATTTGGGAAGTGGCAAAGTTAATCCAGTCGTGGATCGCAGCATGGTACCCAATTATGGATTAATTGGTTTTGTAGTTCCTGGAATTTGAAGCGGCTGAAACCGATCTGATTAATTAGAATGGGTTTTGACTATTAATATAGCAGTTCTTTACTTTGACACCTTGTATTTTGATTGTAAAGCTGAATGTAGACAACGCGAATGTCAGGTTCAAGTATAAACATTGCAATATTTTCCATACCATCTTCAGATTTAAGCATCGGGGGTGTGGTTAACGCTTTGTCATTGATTTATCATGTACCCGTATGCTGTGATTCTATTGACGTGAAGTTAGCAAAGCCAACTATAGAAATAATCCTCCTTTCTCCACTGACTTCTCGGCGCAATTGTATACCATGTTATTGTGTCTTAAGTCGATTTTTGATTATAGTAATTTTTTTGGTGGAATAGTAGATCAGAACCATTTCTTTGTCTGGGGATTTTACATTAGTGAGAATAAAAATGGGTAATACCACAGGAATAAACAATAAAATGTTATTTGCAGTAGGTGAGTCTTCGTTAACTGTTACGAGTTCATGCATCTACTTTAAAGATCTGTCAAAATTAGAAAAGTACCTGAGCTAACTAATGCTTAAGGAACAGTTATAAATGTTCTTATTAATCTAACTTACGAAAGACAGTTTGTATATTGTGCTGGAGTGCGAATTTGAAATTGCAAAGTTTGTCTTCGTTATTAGATATCGTACCAGAGTGTTAAGAGATTAACAGTAGAATCACATTTTTCTTAAATAACATGTATCCGCAAAATTTGCCTCTTCAACTATCAGTTTATTCAAGATACACATTTTATAGACAGAAACTAATGTAAAATACGCATGTTTTTCATTTATGCATGTCGCTCTGGGAAAAGGCAGTGTACGTCGCAGGTGCTACGACGTCTTATTTAAGATTTATAAGGTAATAAATCAATATCATCGTTTCCTTGAGGTTTGCAGTTGAATTAAGGCCACGATGTGCTAAGGATGTGAAATAGTAGGACGATTTAATGGAAATGCAGTTGTCGTCTTAATGTAGACTAAAATATATGTTACGCTACATCCCTAAAATGAATTTGATAAAGAAACATAATACACTATGATCAAAAATTATTTTCATCTAGTATGGCTATGAAATAGTTCCTAATTTATGAATGCAACTACGTTTATACTTAAATGTCAAAGTTGACGTTTGACTTTTAAGTGACTTAAAGTTGCATTGATAAATTCGGTTCTATTCCGTAGCCATAGTAGATTAAAATATATTTTTCTATTTAATTTAACTTATTCTCAAACAGGCAATTGTCTAATTACAAGATAATACAATTTTTTATCATACTATAGATAAAACTTCGCCGTTATTGTTCCAATTATTGAGTAACAACGACTTATTAAAAGTCTTGACCAACCAAGTAAGACAGCAACATAATTTGCTGTAATTTCACTGCTTTTGGAGAGGTAAAGTTGAAATCTGACACGATTTGATGTGTGGCGCAAGATAAGACACTAACGTGTCCCAGAGGAAAATAAAACAAGATGATGCGGGTGTATCTGTCTTCTAGAGAGGTTGATATCTTTTTACTCTTATATAAAAGTACTATTTTATATTGTGAATGATGATAAACCCAAGCACATAATAAAACATCTGAGTGGCCTTAGATTACTCGAAAAGTGTTAGCTAGCTCTTGTGTCACTAAAACATCAAATTCATGGTTTATTCTTTCATTACCACTCAGGCTTCAGGCTTCTAAAGTTATTGATTTTATCGCGCACCTTGCTTTTACAATACAGCATTGCAAACAGATTAGTCACTATAAGATATGATCTATATGTTTAAATTGTTTGAATTATTTGAAAGTTCTTTTCTATCTTAATATTGGACAGACAC
>OW679200.1:141770628-141864419 GCA_940337035.1 Agriotes lineatus
TTACTCGTGAAGTGAAAAATGCGAAAAATGCCAAACCAAACGTCAATGTTGGAAGATAGAAATTACTTATGGCCTTTCAAATTCGAATAGGCATTAAGTAGCTTTTGAGAAAATTATGTTAGATCGCTAGGGCTAACGCTAGTAAATCAAGCAAAAAGATGCTACCGTCAAAATGAACGTAAATAGTTATTTATGCAACAAGTGCTAAAAGTTGACGTTTATGGACGAGACATGAAAATTAGGAAACGAAGCCGAAGGCTGAGTTTCATAACATGTTTCGTGCATAAACGACTTTTAGCACGCGTTGCATGCAATATTTTATCTACGACCTTAATTTTACTGTTATTAATCCAGAAATATCGTTTTAACAAAGGTTTGCATCTACGACACTTATAATTTATGTCATAATAAACAGTAGCCCTTGCCGCGCGGGTAAATGTTTGCGGAGAAAGTACTGTCAAGGTCAGTTACAAAAGGTAATTATTAATACTACACATCTGACTGTATTCATTACATAACGCTTTAATTAGTTTGAAAACACTTTACCTGTAACGCAAGAAGTAATTAGAATAACTTTACAACTTCACTTCCAGTTCGAAATTGTAGTTTTATAAGCTCACTTCACTTTATACCACACATGCGCTTTAAGTAAACAGCTGATTTCTTTAACCACGCTAAACTATAAAACGTCACTTTTAGTGAAACAAGTTAGCGCTAAAAGGCCTACTTTTGGTAGTGGTTGTAGATAAAATACGTTATGTGATCTTGAATTATTACCGCAGGATTTTCATGTCCATAATCGAAGGAAGGGACGATATTGTGGTTCCGATTGTCGTTCGCTATTGCCTCACGTGTTATACTGCTATACGTTGGCTAGCTCGTCATTTTTGATCGGTCTTAACAGGACTGATGATGAAATTTCGATCTGCGAGTTACGTTCTCGGTGCCGCTATACGCCAACGAACGTCTGTAGTCAGTTTTCTCACACAGAACAATCTCGGCCTCGTTCGAGCCTCCAAGTTAGAATATTCCAGTTACTGCCGCACCGAGAAATATCTTCAAGGACTTTTCGAGTCCCAAGTTCAGAATATTCGAGTTCTTGCCGCTCGGACTAATATCTTCAAGGACCTTTTGAGTCCTAGGGCAGTATATTAGAGCTTCTATCACTACTACGAACACCTTCAAGAATCTCTGGAGTCGCAGGTTAGAATATTCGAGTTTCTGTCACTAGAACAAATATATTTAAGGACTTCTTCAGCCCAAGGTCAGTTTATTAGAGTTTCTACCGCCACGATGAACACGAACACCGTAAGGGTCTCTCGAGCCCTAGGTCTTCAGAAAGCCATCACTACTGCAAGCTGAACGCTTGTTGTACCTTCAAGCCGGTACTGTTAATACTTTCTTCTTCTTCTTCTTCTTCCTGTTATTATAGGCCAGTGACCTGTTATTAACCACAAAGTGGTTCTATGAGCCCTCTTTGTTTTTAGGCCGGGTAGGTGGGTAGCCTTGCCAGTCGAAAAAACGTTACCGGTGGTCGAATTCGACCGGCAGGCAGAACGCGTATACAGTCAGTCCACAACGTTTTGTGGGATTTGTAAGGGACTGGTCAATTTCTACCAGCGCCACGAGGCACCGACTAACTTAAAAAAATATATATATTTCTGTGATGGGTAGCGTTCTATTTTGTAAAATATTTATTTCATGTTTCCACAAACGCATCGAAAGCTACTTACTTAAAAAAGTACAGAATACTTTGCTCTTTTATAATGCACGACGCATCATCTCACTTTATTTCTATTAAAGCGGCAAACTACTGGTTTTATAAATTTTTGCACTTGAAGATGCAATGCTTCAATCTTGATTAATATAAAGGTTTTTAGTAATTTATACACTTTAGGTATTTTGAAAGTTCTGAGCGACTATAGTAATATTACATTTTGTATAAAAATTAGTCAGATTAAACATATCATATTATGCAAGTCTTGAAAATATATTGTGGTATTATTTCTCTAATATTTGAATTAAAACTTTCGTATTTCTTTTAGATTCCGTTTACAGTTTTTACAAAAAAAATATTTGATTTTATTTTAGCATTGTTGATATTTTAAATTTATAGCAAGGTTCAAGGAATATTATAGGTAAGACTCCCGTTTTTATTTAGTTTATCTCTTTTTTCATTAAGATCCGAACATAGATTCTGTCAATTTTTAGGTGTTTTCCAGTAGTCGCATTTATTATTACATGACGTGGTATTTTTCAAATGAAGAAAGTACGTTATGCTTTTATTCCTAATAAACATTTTACAGCTTAATTATTGTGATAATTTGTTGACGCATATTATAATAAAATTAAAATAATTTCCCGCTAACATAAAAAATAGTTGAAAGCTTCGCTACCTCTTAAGTAGATATACTTGCGATAATACAATAGTTTAATTTATTATTTCGAAATAAAAACGCAATAACTTATTTTTCAGGCTAAGAATAATATAAAAAATATTCTAGACATTGCTCATAAGTATAATAAACGAAACTTTATGTTAGGCTTTTACAGCTATTCATGAGTTTGTCACTGTCTGAATATACGTATATGTAGGGCGAATAGAAAGTAGAAGGCATTGCATTACAATATCGATCTGAAAGTTATCTCACAAAACTTAATCATCAATTCTCATTACACTATCCTTATCGATTTTGATGCTTTGTATTGTTTTTGTAATGTAATGACAAAATATAGCAAAGGTAAATAAATGTTCACAGTTCTATAGCTACTACAAATAACAAAAACGTAAAATTATGAGCAATAACACTTTTCTGTTAGCTGGTATTTAAGGCTTATAAACTCATACATTTCATTCCTGAACTATATCTATAGAACAAGTTCAAGTGGACTTTTCTGTATAACAAGTCAAATGACCTTTTCTAGAGATTTACTTTTTTCATCATAAATTGTTGATTGCCTTTCGTTTCCAAGATGCATCCCTGGTTACTTGTTATTGATAAATAAAAAATAGTGACTTGTTGATAAACAAGTGTGACAAAGTAGTGCAGAAATTTTTTTAGCATTGTGATAGGGAAAATCGACTTTCTTGTTTCTGTGCTACAGCACGCAGCTACGATCAATTTGTGAATTGCTGGTGTATTTAGATCATTACTCATATGTTGAAATAGATATTTGAATGTTACACTTACGATTTCAGAGCCCGAACGCCAACTAAGAGCTTCTTTTTCTTTTTATTATTTTTCCGGCGAGTTAAGTTCAAATATTTTTTGTTAATTTTACTTTTAAATTCATTATGGTGCGTTCCTATGTTTAGTGGCGTTTTCATCTGTTCTTTTCCGCATCTGGCCTGGTTCATTGTGTGTTGGACATGACGTTTAGATTCGCTTCTACTTGACTAGACCAGACCTGGTTCGTTGTGTTTCAAAGGCGACGACCATCATGAAGATTGTGTTTATCTTGTACTAAATTAATTCCTTAGTTGTCAATTCTGTTAATTCCTGAAGTCATTGATAGCATAATTTAATTAATTGATGACTTTTCTCAGTTTAATACCACATTACATGTAAGTTAGTTTGTAATACTGTACGATTTATCCTAAAGCGGACGTTTATTGTCGATTGCGATCGAAACGACTATTCTCACATACTGTTAAACATTGTGTAATTACCATATCGTTGATTTCAGTTGCAACGCAACTTATTAATCGGGATTACAAACTCGCGTTATAATTTCAGTTTGTTAGATTGCTACGCAACCATTAACCACAATATTTTACAGGCGTATGTACAAAATTGATTTATTTCTTTGCTGGGATATATATATTTAACATAATATATGTACCTGTTATTATTGGGTACATAATTTTGATAATCATTCTACTGCAGCGTATCAACTGCCTCGGGTGGCTCTATTGCGGCATGCTACTTCACGCTATAGAGCCTGGCGCCCATTAATTAATATTGCATTTCTAACTATTCGTTATTTACTTAGTATTTTGTCCACGACCTCTCTTTCGTTTCATCTTCATAAGCTCACACGGCTAACAAGCTCGCCGTCGCTCACCCGTTAGATTCCGTGATGGCACGTAAAGTTCTAGGTAACGGTTTTCCATTGTAAATTACTACCGTGTGTTCAAAAAGAAATTACATAAGAGTTGGCGATGGAAAATAAAACTAATGTCGACAGCAAGCTTTGGAGATAGCAACTTTACACAGGAAGTAAGGATTTACTCTACCTCACCTTTTTAAATCCCTCGCTAACGCTCGGGATTCAAACAATGCTCGGTAGAGTAAATCCTATTTACTACCCTTCTAAAGTAATATACTATTTTCCAATTATTGTTTAGAATAAAGTGGTTGTGAATAAAATAGTATACATACCACGGTAAAAAGTTTTATTCCTCTCTCGAGATACTTAATCTCTCGACAGTAATGAAACACTTTCCACCTCCGTATGGAATATATTATTCTTTATGGCTATTTAGATTATATAAAAATGTCTCTTCGCATTCAAATTGCGCCAGATTAAATTTAAATTGGAAATCCGAAATTAATATAACTTCTTCAACAATTGCCCTAAAACATATCCCCTGAAGTTACTACAATCACAACTTTTTAAAAACCCCCAACTCGTTAGACTTTCCCCTAAAACATGATTATTTAGGGATCTACGTGGAACAGCACGCTTCCGGTTTTTGCTTACCATACGCATCTCGAATTTGCATATTTATTCATGGAACGCTGTTTTTCTTTGATTACAGAGATTTGAAATAACAGGCCCAACCCGATCTGAACCTGGAACCCTTTTTGGTTACTACTTAAAATGAATGCGGCGTGTCTGCACAGCACGTATTCTATACGATCCGGAAGAAAATATGTGTATATTTGTTCCGTATATCTGGAGAGGCGACTTTGTTTTGATCAAGTAACCCTGAGATTGACCTACTTTGCTTAATTCTGTACGACGAACCTTGAAAAATAATCCAGCCTCGTTTCGGATAATATCGCGTCTGGAGATCTTCCTCATTTTATTTATTTGTTTCTCAGTTTCAGCCTTTATGCTATAATTGATCATTACTTGGGTATAAAGTAAAGTGGTATGCATTTATTGATAAATCTATGTTGGACGGTTAATGGTACATTTTATAACAAGGAGCAAAGCTTTGCTGAAGACAATTTGTATATTTGCGCTGTCGTTAACAGGAAACTTGATTACCACTCTTCGTACGACAAAGAAATGAACAACTCCCTGACATATTCACAGTTACTATACAAAAGTAATACACCATCGACTTCCACCTTCCTCGCACCGTCAGCTGGACGTTGCAACGCCCTTTCGGTTTATCTGTCATAAATAAAATTGCTTTGAAAGTTGAAGGGAACGGCTGTTGTAAAGGAATTTAACAAACAATGCTTATTTCGATGTTATCAGCCCAGTGTTATGCATGTCCGCTAGATTACGTTGAAGTTAATGTTTCTAGATCACCTTCGGCGAATGGTTTAGGTTTGATTTTGGCTGAATATTGTTAAAGATAATTAGAAAGTACAAGTTGTGGATTGAATTATCGCAATCAAGTTGTATTCCTTTGTCTTGCATGCTAGCTTAACGTGACCAGCAAGGTAAGTTTAATGCGCTGGATTTGTGTCTAAGATTCTTGTAACTCGACTAATGGTCAACTCAGTGCAATTAGTTAAAATATGTATAGATTGTATTTATTTGGTATGTTCTTACAGTGTATCTTTTCAGAAGAAGCATAAAGCATTTTTAGGAACTAAGTTACGGTCCGATCAGTTTCCTCGAAGCCAGGTACATTTTTAAATCATGTTGAATGGCTTTGAACTTTCGATGAGTAAGTAAAAATAATAGAAGCGCCCCCCTCCTCCACGGAGTTATTGGACACTCCTTTCACTGGTTTTCTCGTGTATTAAGTCTTACTTATTTCAATGTTGTGTATTAAAGACTTTGTTCTGACATTTACAGCAATATGCTATCTAATTTTGACTATTTTTCCGTTAACTCCCGATGGTTTACCGGAGTTTCATTGTGTCAAAAAGCATCTAACAGTGTGCCTGGCACAACGATATGAATATCCTTTTAAAAGTTTGTACATATCATTTCTATTAAAGAAAAGTGGCAGTTACGCAAACACGAAACTGTAATTTGTCAATAGTATGCTACTGTTTGTTCCCTAAAAACTATTACCGTAACAAAATTTAGCCTACAGAAAATATCTATGTTCAAGGGAAGCATAACGATTACAGACATGAAACTTGAACGGGTCGCAATTAACCCGGCTTGCAACAAATTCCCGTCATTTGTAGAAATTGCCATTATTAGAATAATAACCCAAATTTCAACAGATGAGAAATGACAGGTGTTAATTGCTGTTTACTGCAATTACAATACCGAACACGCTCTGACGAAGCGGGGTGCTGATTGTACAATCGCATTGTCGTGATGTTTGATGGTAAATAACGTTGTGCTTCCATCGATAAAGCTTAATAATGTAGATCTCTGCGTTTACACGGAAAATCCATTTAAAGTTGCCGAGTTAGGTCAGTTCCAAGGCGAAGTACTAAGTTTGCCGCAGGTTCTAGTTCGATTTTTTTATCTTAAAGAAGAAGATAGAGAATATAACCCAAATAATTTGATTTTCCAAGCAATATAGGTAATACAGGAACAGATTTTTCACATAATTCCAAGACACAGCTAAAGTAAAAATTAGAAAGCGGTCGAACTTATTACACATATGTGGGTATTTGTAAGCAATTCATGATCATTTGGGATATAGTTTGACCACTAAAATGTAACTGTTTTATATATTTATGTAAATTCAGTTTGGGCCTGCGTGAATCTTTCAACAACATTCTTTTTCCTACTATTAATCGTTTCCTGGATTCAAAAGACGAGCAAAATTATACATAAGATATTCATACTTCATTTGTTATTACCAAAGTTCATGTGCTAAATCGTAGCATGTTTGCATAATTTTCAGCTTCAACTAAAGTAGACATTAAGTGCGGGTTAATGGAACAAAGATATCGAGTACATAGGCGGAACCTTATTTTACATAACTAAATTAGCATTTCATTATATGTCATGTGGGTGCGTTTGGAATATGAAACTCATAGTAAAATGGGAAAGGGCCCGATAAAATTGTTTTTTAATACTAAAAAACCTATAAATGTAATTTGTAAAATCTGTTAGTTTGTAAAATGTTTCTGTCTTAGAACTGATGTGTTGCGTATTTATAATGGATTATCATGAATCAATTTCAGAATCGATTTGGAAAGGACTGTTCTACTAGAAACTAGAACTATAGTCACTAAAGGAATTCTTTAAGTTAACACTTTGATGACCATAAAGATAAAATGTAATTAATGTCAACACGCCAATTACAATGTCGATTGTATAATCAACAGGTTTGGAAAAGTTGTAAAAATGTGATATTCAGTGCCATCAATAGCATTAAAAAGGATCCAGAAAAATTGTCCTTTTTCTACTTATATTAGACGATTTTATACATTCGATCGGATACGATGGCGCCTTGGTTTTTTCCGTTGACCGAGATTGTAAGATGGTTATATTTGGCTATTAAATAGTTCACGTGTATAGATTGGCAAATTTCCGTCCATCTTTATTTCCACTTAAATTGGGAGAATTGATTTGAGACCTTCTCCTACTAGTACAGTAAAATTGTCGTTTTACCTTTAAAAAATTGGCCACGGCTATTCCTCTTGCCCAGTGGTTTAGGGTCATTCGACAAGTGTAAAACCAAAAAGGCGTCACCCCACCCCTTGCCAAACAGCCGCCATCTTGATAACAATTGAATTTGTTTTTCTCGCAATCCATTGGTCGCCCAGAAAAAGTTATTGAACAAAAAATATTGGAAATAAAATTCTACACATTTTTGATCCTTGCCGTGATACCGAGAAGTTGGTATTTAAAACGGTAGAAGACGACAAAGTTACCAAAAATCTGTTTCCGCCATTCTAGTGCTGTGGGGGTGATTTTTTCCGAAAATTGCGAATGTGAAAGTTGTAGCGCTTGAAAAAATATACACGAATCTCTTTTAATAATGTGATTGATTTAAATAGTCTCCGAGTGACAGCCCTTCAAAGTCCGCGCCGCGCGGAGAAGTGGAGAGGTGTAAATTATTTATATCCCGCACTTATTATAACTAACGACATGTCATATCTGTCATTTGGTTAACTTAAAGAAAACCATTATCGCTCGTACTATTATCCATTTTTAATCAGAATACAATCACGAAACAGCACTCGCAATCGTATTCACGGATTTTTTCCAAGAATTTTTCACATTGCAGTTGTGAGCTTTTCTTTCAATAAAAGTTTTAGCAACATTTCTATCATGGTCGATAATGACTCGGTTGTGTCCGAGGCTTCGAACCAAGACAAAGAAACAGCTCCAAAAAAAGAAAACGTGTCTGAGTAGACTACAATATATCTTAGGGTTTATGCAAAAAGAAATTTCTTTCAATATACGAGCCCAGAATCAAATCATTTGGTACAGTTAAGATTTTTCAGGTATCTATTTTGTACCCACAAAGGAAAATCTTCTTGGTCAATATTTTTACATCGTAATTGTAGACGTTTTTAGCAGTATAATAACAGCTTTAACAATAACAAATTACAAAAAGTAGTCGGAAAACACTAACTTTAATAAATATTATACACCAAGTGAATTAAACATATGTTTATTCACGAAAAGATGTTGAGCTCACGAGCACGTAGTGCCAGTGGGATCATATCTTTGCGTTAATAAATGTTTAATTCACGTGGCGTATATATGTTTTTATTCAATTTTGACGAAATTTTGAATAAAATATTTTAAAAATATTCATTGATCGTCGATTTGATCAAAATTTTAGTAATTATATATTACACACTACAAAGAGAAAGAATAATTGAATGTAAATATTTGTAGATAATAGAAATATGTTGTTCTTCATTGAAACTTTTTTAATTCTCTAGCGAATTAAACTTTTTTAATTCTCTAGTGAATTAAAACACTTTTATTTCACTTGCGAATCATAGACTGTTTGTGAAGGTTATGGAGTTAATAATGTCACTTTAAACTGTCAAAATTGAATAAAATAAATTACCGATTCATTTCATTTGGCCCAAACGATCAAAATATAATTTAGTTCACCGTAGCATGTTTTAGTTGAAGTGAAACAAGCTGTTTGTTGTTTAATAACATATAGACAGTCGGGTGTCTGTATTATTTTTGCAGAAATGGTACGTGGTAAAGCAGTTGTCAATTTGTTGAATTTTGGTCATTCCTGTGGCAAAATTTACAAACAATTGCAATGATCATATTATATAATAAATATTACACCAGCAAATTTAAGAGCCAAATGATATCATTCTGGGCTCATATACTTCTTTCCCATCATTTTCATTTCTTTTACCTATACCAATTTCTCGGTATCGCGGCAATGACCAAAAATGTGTAGAATTTTTGTAGGATGTGAAAACCTATTCACATTGAAACTACTTGAGTGACGTGACGATTTTATCTCGCAAAAGAGAAATGGTTACTTCGCTGCGCCGGAATATATCGTACATTTCCCACGCTGAGCAGACTTTGAAGGGCTGTCACTCGGAGACTATTTAAATCAATCCCATTATTAAAAGAGATTCGTGCATATTTTTTCAAGCACTACAACTTTCACATTCGCAATTTTCGGAAAAAAACACCCCCACAAAGCTAGAATGGCGGAAACAGATTTTTGGTAACTTTGTTGCCCTCTACCGTTTGAAATACCAACTTCTCGGTATCGCGGCAGGAATAAAAAATGTGTAGAATTTTATTTCCAACATTTTGTCTTCAATAACTTTTTCTGTGCGACCAATGGATCGCAAGAAAAAACAAATTCAATTGTTATCAAGATGGCGGCTGTTTGGCAAGGGGTGGGGTGACGCCTTTTTGGTTTTACACTTGTCTAATGATCCTAAACTACTGGGCAAGAGGAATCGCCGTGGCCACTTTTTTAAGGTGACGGGGTATTTTCCGACAATTTTACTGTACTATACGAATTATCATAGCATCAGTGCGATCACTATCAATTCTCTACCCTTCTCATACATCCGTAGCTGGGCGACTTTCACTCTTGCAATCATAACCGCGAATTCTTCCGGATCGGTCAAGATGCGAACCCATACTCGCTTGGGAGCTAATCACCTGCCACATTCAGCTAAGTTGTTTGAGTGTTCGTGCTATATGGATTATGTATTAGGTATACCCTATTAAATTTTTGCATGTCGTAAGCATTTACCTATATTAATATGTGGAAAATTGTGACATAATTGGGAATCCCGCCTGTTCTCAGCAAAAAAAATTAAGTTTTATTTTACATTCTTGTGTATATTTAGGGCACCTTATACTCATTTCTATGCCTATTTGGGGCGTGGCAAAGTTAATCCAGTCGTGGATCGCAGCATGGTACCCAATTATGGATTCATTTTCCATACCATCTTCAGATTTAAGCATCGGGGGGGGGGGTTAATGCTTTGTCATTGATTTATCATGTACCCGTATGCTGTCATTTGCAGTAGGTGAGTCTTCGTTTCCTGTTATGAGTTCATGCATCAACTTTAAAGATCTGTCAAAATTAGAAAAGTACCTGAGCTAACTAATGCTTAAGGAACAGTTATAAATGTTCTTATTAATCTTACTTAACGAAAGACAGTTTGTACCTATATTGTGCTGGAGTGCGAATTTGAAATTGCAAAGTTTGTCTTCGTTATTAGATATCGTACCAGAGTGTTAAGAGATTAACAGTAGAATAAAATTTTTCTTAAATAACATATATCCGCAAAATTTGCCTCTTCAACTATCAGTTTATTCAAGATACACATTTTATAGACAGAAACTAATGTAAAATACGCATGTTTTTCAGTTATGTATGTCTCTCTGGGAAAAGGCAGTGTACGTCGCAGGTGCTACGAGGTCTTATTTAAGATTTATAAGGTTATAAATCAATATCATTGTTTCCTTGAGGTTTGCAGTTGAATTAAGGGCACGATGTGCTAAGGATGTGAAATAGTAGGACGATTTAATGGAAATGCAGTTGTCGTCTTAATGTAGTTTAAAATATATGTTAACGCTACATTCCTAAAATGAATTTGAATTTGATAAAGAAACATAATACACTATGATCAAAAATTATTTTCATCTAGTATGGCTATGAAATAGTTTCTAATTTATGAATGCAACTACGTTTATACTTAAATGTCAAACTTGACGTTTGACTTTTAAGTGACTTAGAGTTGTATTGATAAATGCGGTTCTATTCCGTAGCCATAGTAGATTAAAATATATTTTTGTATTTAATTTAACTTATTCTCAAACAGGCAATTGCCTAATTACAAGATAATAAATTTTTTTATCATACTATAGATAAAACTTCGACGTTATTGTTCCAATTATTGAGTAAGAACGACTTATTAAAAGTCTTGACCAACCAAGTAAGACAGCAACATAATTTGCTGTAATTTCACTGCCTTTGGAGAGGTAAAGTTGAAATCTGACACGATTTGATGTGTGGCGCAAGATAAGGCACTAACGTGTCCCAGAGGAAAATAAAACAAGATGATGCGGGTGTATCTGTCTTCTAGAGAGGTTGATATCTTTTTACTCTTATATAAAAGTACTATTTTATATTGTGAATGATGATAAACCCAAGCACATAATAAAACATCTGAGTGGCCTTAGATTACTCGAAAAGTGTTAGCTAGCTCTTGTGTCACTAAAACATCAAATTCATGGTTTATTCTTTCATTACCAGTCAGGCTTCAGGCTTCTAAAGTTATTGATTTTATCGCGCACCTTGCTTTTACAATACAGCATTGCAAACAGATTAGTCACTATAAGATATGATCTATATGTTTACATTGTTTTAATTATTTGAAAGTTCTTTTCTATCTTAATATTGGGCAGGCACTGTACCAGACCCTGATTTCAATAACTAGGTGACACGTGGAAAGCAAACCACTATAAAAAATTAATTATGTGTTATATGATTATAGTCAACTCAATAATATTTTAAAATCAGTGAAGAATTTAGTCAGATGTGATTCAAGTGATTTCTATTAGCAGTAAAAGCGGAAAACTATTAATGTCACTCGACTGGTGAAGCAATTACAACGAATATTGTACTGTATATTCAAACAACCAATAGCGTGAGATAATTTATTCTAGTTTCTATGGAGATAACTGAACTCACGTGGTAATTTCAGCTATTTGAACGTCATAAAATCTTCATTTTCGAGGAAATACTACGTATGGCAATATCCTTACTAAATATCGCACGTGCACTGAATATTCCCAAATAGTATTCAGTGCACTAGGGATATTACAAGTAACTATTGCATGTTCTAACAACCAATAGCATGGAATTATTTTTCTTAGTTTCTAGGTAGATACTTTAATTGAGATGATAATTTTGCACTAGCGCATTTTCAGAGATAATTCGTGCAACTTAAATGCTACAAAATATTTCTTGAGGAAATAATACGTAGAGCAACATTGCTAACGAATATCTGACGTGCACTAAATATTTCAAAAAACTGTTGGTAGTATTCAATGCAGTAGAGATACTACAAGTGAAGATATCACCGCTAATTCGTGCCACTTGAATGTTAGAAAATCTTAATTTTTCGAGGAAATAGCACGTAGGGCAATATATCAGTAACAATATTGACGTGTATGACTATTTTTAGGTACTGGTTTCTCGCTAACCTCTTGTTCTTTCGCAAAGGCACTCTTTATCTAGCAAAACGTATCGGTAATATTCGGTACGCTAGGCATATTACAATTGAATGCTGGCCTACATATTCAAACAAGCAATAGCGTAAAACTATTTACTACTAGTATTTATGGGGATAAATGAATTCATGTGATAATTTTCCACTAATGTAATTTTAACAATAATTTGTGCCACTTAAACGTTAGAAAATTTTAGTTTCTTGAGAAAATACTACGTAGGGCAATATTCTTACCGAATATCCCATGTAAACTAAATATTCTTAGAAATTCCTTCTCGCTAATTACCAGTTCTTTTTGTAAAAGTACTCGTGAGCTCGAAAAAATTACCTTAGTACTACAGGAAATGTAACAGGAAAAATTGGGAAAAAAAATATGAGCGAGGCATAAAGTTCTCGTAGCATATAAGAAGATTGCCACCGAAGTAAGACGAGTAGCACATAGTTGGTATAATAGGGAAGAAAATCAAAATAGCTAGGGACTAATTAAAGACAATTGAAACGGATATGGGTAATGACATTCGAGATTGGAAATCAGGATTTTTAAATGGCAAAGAAAATGAGTAAAACCAATATTTGGACAACCACATTGCAGAGTTATCAATTCCTCCTCTTTAAGGAGGTTCAGGCATTAATACCTCCCGGTTGCCAAAGGTGATATTACGACAGTTTTATCAGTTCAAACGAAAACATGCCACCGACTAAACTCAGGAGTTGGGTCGGGGTTGGCCTACCTTAGAAGTTGGTAATCTTACATAAATGGCGCCAAGTGCTTCTATCTAGCACTTTCACTTCTGGATACTTGAGATGACTAACCTCTAAGTGCCTCAAACAAATCCAAAAAGCAAGTAACACCCAAAAAGTAATGCATGTCATATAATAACTGGCCTCGAATTGGGTGATAACAGATGTATAAGAGTATATTTAATTACTGGTATTTCACAAATAAACCATAAAACATGTAAGTGTATAAAAACTATGCATTTTGCACATAAATACAAAAATATAACAAACAAAATTTAATGAGTAGATAGACATATCTAAATACTTTATTGGGGGTCTCTTAATGAATTTCCTAAATGCTTTAATTGGGAAATATTATGGTAGTTTCTGCTGACAGGAATTTACTGAGTGATTAAATGTCAGACTTTCCGAAATTCAATGCGATTCCTTTACAAAAAAGAAAAGAGGTCCAATTTATCCAGGAACCTGTAGGTTTTTCTTACGCTCAATTAGGATTATATCATCGGTTGAGGCAAGAAGCCAGCATGCAAGTTATCAAATTATCAGAATTATTAAGTTTCTAGCTGTTTGGGTATCAGTGTAAAACTGAGATCAGCCAATCAGCGACTTAAATTTAGCTACAAAAGCTATCCTGATCCAGTATTAAATTTGCATCTCAGCACCGTAATTACTCACAGCATGAAACTCAGGTAGATACAATGTATAACATGAATTTGAATTATTAACATTAATTAATAACTAATGATATTTTTACAGTGCAAGGTAGACCTCGATTTACGCACAGGTACTAAAATATTGCTTTTGTAAACAGCAATCGTCGTGATATCAATAATAATTTTGAAGCGACACAAAAGGTATTAATCAAGGAAACGACGATAGAACGAACATATACATGTAATAATAGAAAGGAAATGATAAAGCCAGTGGGCAACTAAAATTAATTTAAAAGATGTACAACAAAATAGCTTCAATTAATTTCAAAACAGAGATGATCGCAAAAAAATGATTTGACATGTTCAATGATTTCATACAAACTCATGTATCCAACTTAGTACTGTCCTAAAATGTGTTTGTAAAGCAGAAAAAAATGAAAGCTGTTGTGAAACCACCTTTTTGTCAAGTTACTGCTTTTTATATTTCATCCTTACCCAATACGAGCAATTGCAGTTAGTGTCAAGTACCGATAATATTAACAGTATTTAAAGTTGCGATTACTGAAACGACAGTACCGGTCTCTGTATTCCATTCGCATTTGTTTCCCAAGAAAGAAATGAAATCCCATAAGGATCAAATAGCCGACCCTAATGTTAGCCTCTAAATGATACATCGCGTGCATATCTTTTTCAGTCCATGAAATGTTTAGTGAGAATCTTTACGTTAAGTAGATTTAAGTTTTGTTAAATGCAGTAGTTTTGAATACAGATGAAACACTAAGTTGATATTTGGTTCAAATATTGCTGTAATTTCGTTGAGAACAGGTGCCCTGTACATAATTTTTTCTTTGAGAGGAAGCAGCTATAAGTAATAATTAAGTAATATTGCGTACTAGCGTCGGTATGCATCTATAAAGTTTAGCAATTATTATTATTATTAGAATATAGTGTTAGGTCCGTTTGAAAACCTCGGCCTACACTACATTTGCTGTGCATATTCAAGGCGAAGGAGCTGAAATAGATCTTATTGATCTTCGTCGAAATATATTTAAAGGAACCTTTGTATCATCCCGACGCAGCTCTGGCAACATCCTGTTCACAGCGTATAGACCGAAGCCGACTTGAAGCCATTTTCTATTGTCCAGCTGATGCAACCCCGAATGGTTTTCCGTTACATGAAGTGTAGAGCAACGCCAATTCGGCCGTAGACAAACTTGATGCTACCCATTCACGTTTTATCGCAGTCCACAACTCTCGATCAACTTTTGGCCCTTGATCTTTGCATCTTACCGTGGACTCAATAGCTGTATCCCGCTAAGTTAGACATGTTTTACTGTTTAGTTTTGCATATATAATTTACCGCCAATTTTGTACATACTTATAATAAGTAAGTTTACATCCCTGTTAGTGCTGTATCGGCTTAAGTGCTCTGCGCCAGTGCATTAATATTGTTTTCCTCTGTGGATTTTTTAAGGAGAATATCGGTGAGGAATTCTGCTTGTCACGTTATTCTTGGAAACTGTTTGTTATTATTATTCGTTACGGATTTAGCCTTCAGCTGGGGCACGCTTAAATGCACTTTTATGAATATTATCTCATTAGGGTTCTTAAATTTACTGTCCGATTTTTACTTGTAACGCGCAATACAGTTCCGCGTATTTTAAAGTCAGATAAGCTATTTCAGAGATCATGATAGAAGGTAGGTATAGATCTCGTAGCTGAGCCCGTATATATTATCTATCGCTCAAAAATGTTTTCCTGGTGAAATTTTCCGATTTTATCACCGTTATATACTCAGATGGTGCCCATTATTTAACAAGAGTGTAAGTAAGTCTACGATCCACTCCCATGCCACTGTATTCTTCTTTGGGATTGTTGCAGGTCGTAAACGGAGTTTTTCTTGTAACAATATAATAATATGTCATCTATTTGTATACTAACCTAAGTTTCTTTGAAAATAGTTGTGCATCGACTTTAGTACTATTCCAAAAATTAGAAGTCATTATAATTTTATAAGACTGAATCATGGCCAGCCCGGCATACTACTTCGTTCTATTCAGCTTTTTCTGGCTGTTGTAGGTTTTATCTTAAAAATGCGATCTTGTATGCGCAGTTTGTAACTTTTTATTATGTGATGAAAATAACATTCTATTTTCTGGTTTAATACCTACGCAGTTAGAGGAAACACATATGTAATGATGATATGACGATTCTGTTACATTTTAGCTTTTAAAATTAAAATATTGTTTGAACTTTCTTTAGGGTTACATAAGGAAGACCTCTTCTATTATATATGTATACGAATAAAATACATTAAAAGGTATACTTTGGACGCTACAGACTTCACATTGTTAGACTATTGAAATATATAAATGATGGGTTACTACACAGTATGGTGCAAATGAAAGGAATAAATTCATTATTTCGTAAATCGGTGACTTTACAGAAAAATCCTGAAGCCCGTCGATTGTTAGTTTTTAAAGTCTCGTTTCGTCAGATTTTCTTTTTATTCATGACGTCATCTGTGTGAGCGTGCCTCTTTTGAAAGACCTTTTAATTATATATCCAACCATAACAACAAGTTTAAGTAATTGATTTTTGTATACTGTAAAAAAAATTATAAAATTACAACAGATTATTTACTACAAAATTAAGCTTTATTTTCAGGTATTAATTTGCGACTATCTGTAGATACCCAAAAGTAAATTTGGTCAAGGCCGTCACTGGAAATAAAATGTTAGCTTATTACTTGTGTATTGCCCTGTTTTAAAAATGTATCCTTATCAAGATTGCTACATTCAGATTCGACTTAATTGGCTTGTCAATCAATTGGTTAAAAGTAATATAGGAAACATATTCAAAAGGTCTTTACGCGACCCGTTTCTCTGAATTCTTAGTGTGGATTGTGAAATTGTTTCTCGGTTGGGATATTTATTATTAAATAAAGCACAAACCGCTTTCTGCGTTCTTGTTTTGTCTCCACAACCAATCATTATTAAAATTTCAATTCTTTCCATTTCACTAAGCTTCATGTTGATAAATATCAAGACCTTTTGAATATGTCTACTCTATTACTTTTAAGCACTTGCCAAACGAGTCAACTAAATTGAATTTGAATGTAGCAATATTGATGAGGTACGGGGTTCAATCCCGACGTCTGGCAACTGGTGGGCGGCCCACCCAGTCGCTTTAAAAATTGGGTACCGAAAGCACAGTTGTGGAAGCAGGGAAAGTAAGGCACATTACCCAGTACGCCGGTAACGTTGTGCCAGATGACAGGGTTTCGGAAAGAGATATTTCGGCGACCCTGACTCAGGCCATATTCCCACGTGTAGAATGAATCGCTCTGAATATTGATGAGGATAGATTTAAAAAAAAAGGAAAAACAATTAAGAAACTAATATTTTATTTCCAGTGACGGCGTTTCCCAAATTTACTTTTGGGTATCTACAGATTTAATGCCTAAAACATAACATAATATTTTTAGTAAGTAGGCTAATCTGTTGTAATTTCATAAACAATTTCTTTAATAGTATCCAAAAATAAATTACTTAAACTTGTTGATATACTTAGATAGATAATTAAAAGAACTTTCAAAGGAGGTATCGTATGACCCACATTTCTAATTAAAAAAGTCATCGATGATGTCACAAATAAAAAGAAAATCTGACGGAATGGGCTTTTAAAAATAAAAATTGGCTGGTTTCAGGATTATTCTGTAAAGTCACTGATTTACGGAATAATAAATGTATTCCTTTTATTTGCACCATACTGTATATAGTTATCATCCGTAAGCTGTTCACCATCATTAGCCTTCTTCAGTTCAATATTGGATTCAATATTCTTGTTAAGTAACTTAATTTATTTCCATTATCTTTCTGCATTCTAGAAGTACGTCCTATCCAGCTCCATCTGACGTGCATTGCTCCCGTAACAATTCTTTAACCTTTGAACAATGATATAAGGTTTAGAATGTGGGTTCATCCCAGTATGGGGTGTTGTTCTAGCTTGAGACATTAATACTATTTTTTTACCCACTAGGTAATACACCATTAGTAAACTATATAAGATTATAGTTTACCAATCATAATAATGGCCCTCCAAATGTTCAGTAATAATTAAAAAAGTGAAACTATCATCTAGGTCAGGCATTTTCCACAATTATGGAATCATTAGTCAGATCTGTCAGGCTAATTTGTATTTTAATTTCCCTAATTTATTCCCTGACACTGTGTAGCAGACCATAGGACACCGGATATCTGCAACAAGAATAACCTTTGGGGATGTGCAACCATTTCTCAAATCTACTGAATTACTCTGGTAATCTGTTCTAAACAAAGACCACTAATTAGTTTATAGCAATTTCAGTAAATGGGACGCCGGCGCCGGATCGATTCGGAGACAAATCGAGTTATTAACTACATGCACGTTAAAAGCCGCAAACAAGCTCTGACTGTGGTTCATCTGTTGAAATCATGTATTATTCCCAGGCCTGCGGAAACAACAAATTCCAAATCCACCGCGGCATTGATTCGGCATGTCGCTTTTGAATTATTTAATGGCAGTTCTTGCGATACGGCAGGGGAGAGCCGATATCACCTTTTCTTATTTTGCGCCCTGAGAGATATCAGCTGTCAGGTTACATCCAGTTAGTCCGCAGCTTTAATCTTCGTTTCGATAGCTACGCGATCGCTGTCTACGGAAGACTTTGAAGTTGGCCGAATAGCGCCCGAAGTACATTTACTTAATGGTTCCATTAATGGCCGGAGCATGTGAGCAATTGCCCTGTTTTACTAGTTCTAGTTGAAGCTTAACTGCATGTGGAAGTGGATAGTATTGCATTAACTCACCATGTTGCAGCATGTAAATCCGGGATTGTCAGACATAGTTGCAGTTTGCAGAAGCATTAAAGACCGATTTTCCAACGTTGTGGAAGCATTTGTGATGACAACAATATTGCCACTGTTTGTTTCTTGTCAGATATAACGCATGTGCAATAATTATAATAACATTAGCCATTATATAGACGTCTATAACTGTAGCTTACAGAAAATCAAAGCTTACTGTTTAGAGTAATTGCTGTTATACCTTCTCATTATTGTTTGTGTAGTTTAGTTATTTAGCACAGAATATTGTAAATTCTATTATCCTTTTCTGTAATTGGGTTTTACCTGTAGAACACTGTAAATTAAAATAAAAAAATAAATAAATAGATAAATAAAGTGACAAACTTTACTTTATGTAGTTTTGGTAGATTTTCTCTGTCAAGTAAGCGTCTTTAGAACAAAAACGCTTGTAAAGCATAAAATATAGCTTTTTATATTAATTTTGATCAAATGTAATCAAGTAATATTATTTTTAAGAAATAGTCAATTAAAATTAGGTTGTTTATATCAACACGATAGATTTCTATAAATTAAATAAATAACCAATTCTACTTTACGAAAACACTGTGATACAGGAATTGTCTTGCTGTGTAGCAAAGTTTTTCCAGTTAGCCCTGAGTAGGATGGGGTGAGTTATTCGGAAGCGCGTTCGGAGACGGTCCAAACCAGAAGACCTACAGCTGTTGGTATAAATTCTTAAACCGCATAGCATTCCTTAAACAGCAATAAATATCAATCCGAAATTGCTATAACTGAATGTTTATTTAAAATATATATATATTACCCCTTTAGGGGTTGAATTTCCAAATATCCTTCCTTGTTCCTTGTATACATCATAAAGGGAACCTATATGCAAAATTTCAGCTTTCTAGGTCCAAGGGTTTGGGCTGGGCGTTGATGAGTAGGTCAGGACTTCTCTTTATATATACAGTGTGTCCCCGGATTGAGTTCACTATAGGTATAATTGACAAAAAATTTTACAATTTTATTTTAATGTTTTGGGATTCCGCCCTGCTTGGTCTGAAGAGAATTTTAAGAATATTTACAGTTTTTGAAAACACAAGTTGGCCTTGACAGTGAAGCAAAAACTATTTTCTTTTCAGGTAAACTACCCTTTCTGTTCATGATACGGCAAAGTTTTACCAAGAAAAGTTGTTCAGAATGATAAATTATGACCCTATACAAAATTTCAGGAAGATCTACATACTTAAATTAAACCGTTAAAATTGTACCTACCTATTTATTAAAAATTACAGTTTGATTTAAGTAGGTAGAACTTCCTGAAAATTTGTATGGGGCCATAATTTCCCATTCTGAACAATTCTCCTTAGTAAAATTTTGCCGTATTATAAACAAAAAAGGTAGTTTACCTGAAAAGAAAATACAATAGTGTGTCCCAGGATTGATGTTACAAGAAGTGAGATGGACTAAAAATTTTTGAATTTTATTTTAAGGTTCTGGGATTCGATCCTGCTTGGTTTGAAAAGAATTTTAAGAATATTTTCAATTTTTGAAAAACAAGTAGGCCTTGGCAGAGGAGCGAAAACTATTTTATTTTCAGGTAAACTATGCTTTTTGTTCATGATACGGCAAAATTTTATTAAAAAAAGTTGTTTAGAATGATAAATTACGGCCCTATGCAAAATTTCAGAAAGATCTGTTGACTTAGAAAACACCGTTATTTTTTAGATAATTGTATTTTATTTTCAGGTAAACTACTTTTTTTGTTCATGATACGGAAAAATTGTATTTAGAAAAGTTGTTTAGAATGAGAAGTTGTGGCCCTATACAAAATTTCAGAAACATCTGTTGACTTAGATGAAACCGTCATTTTTAATAAATAACGGTTTAGTCTAAGTCGACAGATCTTTTTGAAATTTGGTACAGGGCCATAATTTTTCATTCTGAACAACTTTCCTTAATACAATTTTTCCGTATCATGAACAAAAAAAGTAGTTTACCTGAAAATAGAATACAATTATCTAAAAAATAACGGTGTTTTCTAAGTCAACAGATCTTTCTGAAATTTTGCATAGGGCCGTAATTTATCATTCTAAACAACTTTTCTTAATAAAATTTTGCCGTATCATAAACAAAAAGGGTAGTTTACCTAAATAGAAAATAGTTTTCCCACATTTTTCATGGCCGACTTAATTTCTAAAAATTAAAACTCTGCTTAAAATTGTTTTCAGACCAAGCAGGGCGGGATCCCAAAACATTAAAATAAAATTGTAAAATTTTTTGTCTATTATACCTATAGTGAACTCAATCCGGGGACACACTGTATATTCTATTTCAGTTTTACAGGTTGTGAATGCAATATTGTTTATACATGTACATATTGTATGTACTATTGCCAAAATATAATCCAAACAAACTGGATAAATAACAAGTGGCTGTATGATTTTCTTCGGAATGTCTTACACGAGCATACGCCTTCCAATCGTAAACGAAAACAGGGCGAAAACGGAGTACGGTGACTATATTTCGCATTTGAGGTTCGATTACATTAGGAGCCTACATCCGCGCAAAAGGGTTTATGCGTTCGAATGCTTGCACTAACCCTCAATTCGTGTAATAGCAGCCAACGAGCAACAGACAAAAGCTTCTGTACCTACTATCTCGTAAACAACATTGTTACGCACAAGAGTCGTTATTGAACGTGTCCAGCGATTGCGATCAGAGTCGTCAAATCTGACAGCCCCTATGATACCAAAAAGCACTAAGCTATCTTTACAAGAATACTAGTCCATAACAAGCAATGCTGCCGCAAACAGATTTCTAATTTTGTCGTAATAATCTGTGAGAAATCATCTTCGCGATTCGTGTGTAAAACAGTTTACAATAAGGTATATTATTCACACTATTAAATATACCATTTTGTGGTTCTAGGTAAATTGCTCGAATACAATTGCTCGAAAACGAATTGCTCGAAATCATTTGCTCGAAAGTCAATTGCTCGAATGTGACTTTGCTCGAATTGCAAGTTTCTTGAACAGCTATTTCTCGATTATCTGTTGCTCGAAAAAAAAAGTTGTGAAATAGCCTTAACTCGAATCAGTCAATATCAAATATAAAAAAAACACAAATTAAAAATTATAACCTTCATTAATAAAAAATATGTATTGGTATGTGATTAAGTTAAAAATTATAAAAACCAAATATTATATGTTTTAATATGATATGTGCTATTCCACGGACATAATCATATATATATTTCTGTCATGTTCATCATTATTTACTAATATTAAAAGTCTGTGTGCACTATCACGATATATTCTTCGACTTATGGTGTGTTGCTGACCGCTGACATATTTTTCTATCGGTAATTAGTTCAAACTTTGCTCCCTCTTTAATGCCGAAATAAATTTCCAGACGTTAAGACCACATAAATTCGAGCAAAACATTTTCGAGGAACTTGTATTTCGAGAAAAGTTACATTCGAGCAATTTGATTTTCGAGCAATTGATGTCGAGCAATTGATTTCGAGCAATCGCATTCGAGGAATTTGTCGGAGACGCCATTTTGTAGTTCTGCGTTTTAACAAGCCACTACATGGTTAGGCCACGAGGAAGGTCGTAAAGGGGGTACCTGGAGATTCATAAGCCCTAGACCGGCGCCCATAAACTGCAGGGTTGGTATCAGCAGGCATTCCGCCAGTTAGCAGAGTGAAATAGTAGGAAGGAAATGGTCCAAAACACGTGGAGTGATATTTTGTCAGCTTAGCCAAACATCACACCCAAAGTACTTACAAATCCTTTCTTTAGGCGTTTTTGTGACGGTATCAGAGCTTTCAGAAGGACTAAGCGAGGTGGTAACAAGCCGAGGTCGGAGGTCGGCCAAGGGTGAGTTTTGCTTCTGAAATATTTTTGAATCCTAACATACCTAGATTGATTTCAGCGACTGCATATACAACACACTGATGCTGAGCGAAACTTTTCAAGATATTAGAAGATTTCAAATCCACATGAAGTGCATCTGCAAAACAATAACCACACAGCGCCAGAAGCAATCAATCACTCAATTAGTCCAAGAAGAAGCCTTAAGTTTTGCGTAACATGATTCACGTTTTGGATTAGCATTTAGGTATCTGGAGTCAATTTTAATATTTTTATTTGATCAATCTCGTGCTTTCAAAGTACTATAAATAATCATTGAAGCCTTGCTACTTCTGGTATTCTCTTATGTGATCCACCGATACATTCTAGTTTATTTTAGATAAGGGTTGTGTGAAAAATAACCCTTAGCGATAAGTGAACTTACTGCAAACCGTTGTTTAGACTGAAGTTTCGTCATCGCAAGACGGAAACTGGCGATCATTTTGTTCCTGTTGAGTAGTTATAGGATCTATCCTATAACATAAAATCGTTGGTCTCTTTGTATGTTCCTTTCTTCGCTATCTCTTCCGAAGAAACTGGACCGATTAAGTTGTATGATGACTTAAAATGTTGCTCATTTTTAGACTTAGATCGTAGGCCGGTTTTCATTTTCCAAAAATGTACGAACAAGTAACGTTTTAATTAAATCGTGCAGCGTCTTATTCAACGCAGCACCGTGGCGCAGTGCTAGAATGCTCGTCTGCCACGCGGACGGCCCGGGTTCGAGTCCCGGTCGATGCATCCTTTTTTTAAATTTATATTAATGAATCTCTCTTAAATTAGCGAACGGAAGCGTAGCTCGGGTGATTCACTAGTATATTTATATAATCCGTCTCACGACCACAGTCGCCGAGAATATTAATCTAGTCTGGACTATGAGCATATCCAGAAGTTGTAAAGGGCGTGACAAATAATGGACGTGGTTTAAGGATTGTGGCGGAGGATATATTCTAAAAATCTAAAACATGTTTAAACTTGCTTAAACATGTCAGGCACTCTAAGATATCTTCAGTAGTTTACATTGATGTGATAAAATAGAAAATGCTTATCCCTAGGGGAATTAAAATTTATATATTTTAAAAGAACAGATTACTGAAGATTTCCCAATATCATGTCGTGATGAGAACATTTTAAAATTACTTTTAGAATTAGCATACAAAATACACAAGGTATGCATATTTATTAATGTGTAAAAACTAAAAGCCTGTGTTGATCAATTATATTTAGTTTGTAATAGTTTAACGGCAACGCTGCTGGAATATTACGATTTACTTTTATGACTTAGATAGTTCTTCCTCTGTGGCCTTTAAATGTTTTTCCAAGTCACAAATTCACAGTTATAACAAAAAAATTAGAAAGATCTGTACCAGATGGACCTGATGTTTCAATCCATATAATGCTCGAAAATTGGATTAGAAGAGGATCATATTGGAAGTGAGAGTAAGGAATTTGGATCAGAGAGTTCAGCCAATAAAGCGCACCTTTCAACTAAAGCGAAGTAGATGAGTTAGTAAGAAATATTGCCTTACACTCTAATACCATTTTCTGCTGGCACAGAAATAGAAAACAATTTAATATTTTATGAAAGACGAATCCTTAGGTTTCCAAATGAGTTTTGCACAGGTATTGGACAACTAAATAAATTTGTTGTAGAATATAACTTGGAGCATTCTATATGGTTGAAAACAAGTATCAAGGACATATTTCTACACAATGATAACAGAAATGTTTAGTGCACATTTATGGGAAGCATACAAGAACTTGGCAAACAAACAAAAAATAGTTACGAGTAGCCCAGGATTTTAGTTGTATTAATCTGAAAATTACTTGCAAATCTTGTGCTCTCTACAAATTACAAAGCACAGCGAATAATTTATATTATATTCATAAGCAATGGACAGAAGATAATTGCAGCCTGGTGCCAAGGACACAACTTAGTCAAAATAAAAGCATTCTGTCTTTTATTCTGCATTAAGCCGAAGCTAATGAAATAATTTGTAAAAGTTATACTAAAGAAAACTGGTTTTCGTACTTCTACAGAAAATCTTCAGGTTTTCCAGAAGAAAACCCGAAGGAACCTACATTTAAATTCTTATACATAAGGAAATTAATATCTGATATGGTTTGCATATGCCTTAAAAAGGATACGTGAAGTTAACCTTATTGTCACAGATAACTAACTCAAAACTAGTAAAAATATGTTAGTAGCGCAAGAAAAGAGCTTTATGTACGTGTATCGTACAAAGTTTTATGTTCGACTGCTAAAAACGAAAAAATAGAGTTTATAAATTTGCCGTATGTTCTGTGACAAAAAAAGAATGACGTTAGAGTGTCTTAATGGATATTGACTGATTTTTCACGATGAACACAGGATAACAAAAACAAATCTGTTAGAAATATTTATTACCATAATAACTGATCGTTGATTCTTTATTTACATACACTGTTTCTTGAAAATGTTCAAAGTTATTCAAATATGGCATATTATGTACACATTTATTGTAACATTTATTTGACAGTGACAGTTTAGTTGAATTTACTTTAACATTATTGTACTGATACAATAAAGTATTACTTTATGAATTCAAAACTGTTTCATAAACAAGCCCTTTATGATGCAGTTGAACATACACTTTTTAATAGCATAGTTATATTGTTCAATAAATGCTTAGAGGATGGAAGAATATCGTAAAGTTGGAGCAATGCAATAGTTCTGCTGTTTCATGAAAAAGAAGATTAAACAAAGTCAGCAAATGATAGACCTATCAGCCTTCTTTCGCACCTGTTCACTAAAATAATTACACACAGACTGAGAAACCAGACTCATACTATCCACAAGAGCAGGTCGGGTTTAGAAGTTGCTACAATACTATTGATCACTTTTTAGTAATCAAAAATCTCAGAAAAGACCAGGTAGTACAAACCTACCATTGTGTGTTATCTACACAGACTTTGAAAAGGTATTCGACAGCGTTGAAATTTGGGCAGTATTACAAGCAGTATAGAACAGACATCAGAAACATAGAGGGGTTTGAAAAACGACCAGAGCTGTAGGATCATTATTTGTCATCTAATTTTAAAAATTCTATCACAAAATTAAATGGTTCAAAGCCTGCTATAATTTGAGAGTAAACAATATTTTGTAATTCGAAATTTCTGTGAGCATAGGTAGTCAACTTTTTCAAATGACAACAATAATTTTTTTTATCTGCTTTTGGACTCCAAGAAATTTTCTGAATATAGCAATGTGAGAATATCTTATTTTCCTTCATTCATATTGAAGAAAAAAAAATTAAGAATCACCCATGAACTGCAATCAAGCAGTAGGGGTACAGCAAATGTTCCACAGTTGAAATTTTATGAGCCTAACGTTCATTATTGCACATCATGCTGTACTCAGCCTATATGATTGCATCTCATGGGTGAATTGATGCCACCGCGATGTATAAAAATTTCCTAACTTTTATATTTGTCTTCGGTATGAATGGATAAAAATATAATATTATCACATAACTGTATTCAGAATAATTCGTGGCGTATAAAAAAAGATTAAAAAGCTATTGTTGCTATTTGAAAAAAGGTTGACTATGGTTGCTCAGAGGCATTTTGAACTAAAATGTTGTTTAGTTTCTACTAATATATTATAGTTGTTTATATCTGTGATACGCGGTATATAAAGCAGTCCTTAACTCCCTAGAGCGTAAAGAGCGGGCGTACTAATAATGTCTGCTCATTAGGCCCTCTCAAAATGAGTGGGCGTTTTCATTACTCTCGCTCTTTACGCCCTAGAGTGTTATGAACTGCTTTGCAAGCTTTTCAATTTATTTGCGTATTCAAAGTGGAACATAAAACCACCGGCATTATATGATGTACATAGCCCTCGTGCGACTTGAATTCTCTCTGGCCAGAGGCCTCTGTATACAGGCTGTTCCAAGTTAAGTGCGCACTATTGCTAACTTTGTTATTATGGAGCTACAATATCGGTTAAATAGGAAAAATAGTAATATTTTTATAGCGTTTTAAGGGTTTTTATGAATTTTACCCCTGAAGGGGTAAAAAGTGGGAAAAGTTAAAATAGAAAAGTTACAATTATTGATTTTTGTTTGCTGTGAGGCCACTTTAGAATTAAGTGGGCCAGAAATTATTTTGTGTAATTTTATCCCAAGTATTTGAAGCATTAACGCATCAACGCAGAGCCGTAATCCCCTGTACAATGAGCTTGAAATGTTGTCAAAAGGCTCCCTCACTTATGTAGGGAAGTACCAAGAAATGATTTTTTTTTTAAATTTCATCATTCTTTTTTGGCATATAGGTGAGTTTCTACAATCTTTAGTAAATTTCTTAAGGGTTTTTAAAATGTCGCCCCTAAATGGGTAAAATGGGGGTAAGAGTTAAAAGGCGAACGGAATTACAGCTATTGTTTTTATTTCGCTGTGAGTCCATTTTAGATCTTGCTATAACTCCTACATAATATTTTATTTAGTAAAGGTGATTACTAACAGAATTTTATTAAAATTTAGATCAGAGGATATATGTATGTATATACAGAGGTTATATAAAGGTCAAATTTGATAATTCTTTCTGTAGAGCTTGAAAGTGTAAAATGTGATGTCTAGCTGAAAGGACTCTGCTGATTCTCATCTGAGAATATGTTCGACCCTTAAAAAACGTGACAAAAAGGCGTCCTGAGGGGCTTAAGCGCAAATACGTGACACATTGGCTATGACATTCATAAAGACAAGACATGGCCTTTCCATGTCGCTCTGAATCAAATTTTCTGTTAGGTCATATTAGTGATCCAATTAAAGCTGATATTTAAAACTTTGATTGCATGATTTACTGACTTGGTTCGCTGAATAAAAAAGTATAGAAAGCAAGACATTGACTGAGTTTGGTATACATCTAGAGTTTAGACAAGTATGTATGTGATAGGGTGAATTTATATTTACTATACGTTGAGAAGAAGATTATCAACAAATAACTATTTAATTAAACAACAATTTAGCAATAAACATAATATAAGAGAATCCGTAGGTTAAATTCGACACTAACGAAGAAATTCAATTTGCAGTGTCACCCACACAAAAAGGTGTTGTTAAAAATAAGATAAGATAACACATATTAAACTGCTTCCTAAACAGTACATATGGAGCTTTAAACCTCAGCTGAGAAGTGCCACATGGTTCACTATTAGGTCCTCAATTGTTCACAGTTTATGTAGTCATTCAGCAAATACACAGTTGAGGTCATGATATTATCCTACACTTTACTGTTTAATGGTTATGGAAACGGCGAGATTCAGTTCAAAAGTTTAATATCTCCAGTTGTAACATAAATACGCTGTTCTATTCGTTACCTTTTGCACCATGTAAACACAAAATTTATTGTGCACGTTGCTATCAAGACCTTAATTACTAGAGAGCCAACTTCCAAGTTGCTGAAATGGTGATTTAATCTTGGAAGAATTACAATTCTTGTCGTATAAAATACAATCTTGCCGAGAGTTTAAGTTAATGGGTATTGTTCAGATTTGTTGAATTTATATTATTTTTCCATCTTAGTTGCGGTATGACTATTCATGGCTGGTTTTCTACCTCAATTTTGTCCATAAACCAATTTTTAATAATAATGCATTCATATAAATCATTTTCCAGCTGTCGCAGATCACTTGTTCAAGCCCCATCTCGGTACTTCGTTACAATACCCATATTTCATTAAAAGTTAGATTATGTAGGTTTTACCGCAGCTGGTATTTATGTAAAGTACAAAATAGTAATAAAGAGTATTTTAATGCTGTACGTTGAAATAAAGCAATAGGTTTTCCATCTTGCTCACACTCACACCAACGAATTTCTGAACTGGCGGAGGTTGATGTTTTGAATAATATAACAGTCTTTTATTTGAAGATAAAAATATAGACTCACTGCATCATCTTTGCTATGCTATAGGGCTCTCATTGTCCTGTTGCGGCCTCTTAAATCAACTTTAGACTGTAAAACTGTTAGGGATTGGAAATATACTTCAGATTGATTTTTTGAGCAGCTTGATTTATATAAATATACGTATGTCTAAGCTAATTATATATTTTTCGTAGAGTTATACATAGAGTCCATTTTATTTCACTTAAAATATTATGGAGTTGAAAGGTTGTTCTTCATGACATTTAGTGGCATATTGTTTTGCTTCACTAATACGTAAATAAATAAAATACGAAGGATGTAATAAACTTAGTGCTTATATAATCTTCCCCGTTTTATCGTTAGGTGTTGGTTCGTTTAGGTGGTGTTATACCATTTCTTCCACGGCTTTTGATCCTGTGTTAGGTCACCAGCTTGTTTTATTGTTTCTTTGTCTCTAGCACCTTGTCAACTTGTTCTGTTTATATAACACGAGGCCTACAATTCGCCCTTTTTTCCGTTCTGTGGTCTCCCACACTGTTTTTGGTAGTCCATTCGCGTGCATTTTACCTATATTGCAATGACCCTTTACGTATAATTTTTGTATGTTTATAATTAATGTGATAAATAAAAAGAGTCACCACACAATATTTGATTTCGTTCTACTATTTATTAAGATCAAACTGACTGCTTAATTTATTTCGTTGGGTACGCCAAAATTGAGAATTACTCTTGTGGTAGTTTGCCCTTTATCTAATCCATTCATCTGATTTACGAACTTCGCTAGCTCAATTATACACAGAGACATGAAATTAAAACTCAAAATCTCAGGTGTTGGGTTCCTGACTTTCCAAGTTAAAAATTTTACGGTACGCCTCTGAAAAGTAGGCAGATTGACCTGAAATGTAGGCGTAATGTGCCGTTGTTAAACTGAAATGTCAATTCTATCAAAACAAGTTCTAGTTATTTTCAGCTCGCGTGTGAAATTGATTTATCAACAATTAAATGAACAAATTTTGATGGTAAGATTTTGAATAATTGCCTTCAAGTGGCGTCTATGTATTCCTTTGTTTTTCCAGATCGTTAGCTATTGGTGCATTCTTAAAAAGGACGCCGTATTCGCATTTTGTTTTATGGGGCTCCACTTGACGATTTTAATTGAAAATCCTGGAAAAATACCTCGCCATCCCCATGAACCGCTATGGTTTTCTTATTCTCCAGGTCGTAATTAAGGTAAGCTCAAATTTTCACGCCGTTCGCGGAGATCAAAATTTTACACTACTAACCTCACTTTGGTTGTCGTAGCTGGGCTTCGTTGTTATGAATCTGGCTGAAGTCTTGTTCCCAGGGCTGCTCGTGATGCTGGGTTATGTTCTGGCCTGATGTGTGGAGCTGCCGGAAGAATCCTGACACCCTATGCCTTCCCACGATGCTGCAGATTGATGCTGCGGGAAATCGCCTCCAAGCCGTGGCTGCCGTCGTCGCCTCGGGACGCCAAAAACTCAAATACCTGGAATCTCTTGCCTCCAATTGTGCTGATACACTCGAATTCGCTGATTACGATGGTGCTAATTATTTTTTTATACATTTATGCTTTCTATAAAATTTTTATGATTAAAGATAGAGCAAAAACCAAGCACTTTCATCAATTTATTGAAAACAATTGCTCTCCCTTGTCGTAATTGACAAAACACTGTCTACAGATTTGAATTGTAGGAAATCAACCAGGTACAAAAACATAACTTATAATCTAATTTAACAAAATTTTATCAGTTAATTACAATCTCTTATGTACTAGAATTATTGTCTTTTGGAATTGTTTATTTCTCAACGTTTTTTTATGCGCCACTCACTTGATTTTTTTACCACACTTAAATGCCCATTGTTTATCACTACACTGACTAGTTTTTTAATCCACCAACATCGTCTAATTTCTTGCTTATTTGAATTCCATCTAATTTCTTGCTATTTCAATCTCTTCAAATCCCCCAGTCTTGTATTTTCATGTAATAAATGACTTGACTGGCTTTTCTATGTTCTTTGCCTTATTCTTCTAGTCATTCTTGTTCTCACCTTTATTAAAAATGTTCATTTGCTACCCATTCTCTAATGACTTTACTTTCTACGCTTCCATTTTTAAGCTGTGTCTAACTTGAACTTTTTGTGCCAGTTCTTAATTAATTTAGATTCGGCTTTTAGTTTGTGCAAATCTATTATATTACGATTAAAATTATATTGCTAAACCCAATACACGGAATTTGAGCTTCCATATTTCTGTGTTTATTCAATTACAATCAATTTCATTGGCGAATTATACCAGTGTTATTATGATTTGGCAATTTATGTAAATTTTTTTAGATGCTTGCATTATTACAACTCTGTGCTTTAATGATTTAATTTGTCATTTGCTCGCACTGCAATCAGAGCCGATTTGAGGGCTAAATACCATCGCAATATAGCCCAGTCACCTTAACTGATTTTTTTTCTGCCTCTTTTTGTAATGAGCTAACTTTTTAGTCTGTCATATTATTATCAGCATCTTCATTTCAACAGCTTGCAGTACCGATTTATTATTTTCATTTAGCACTCAAGACTCGCAGCTGTAGGTTAGTGTGGGAATATACACGGTTTTGTATACTTGCAATTTGGTGTTTTTTTGGGATTTGTCTTTCTGCATAATCCTTTGTTTAGCGCATAAAACACTCTCGGTGGCTCTAATTCAGTTCTTTAACTCGCTGTCAATTTTGTCTGTGTTGTCAAATACGAAACATTAATTTCACAATAATCAAACATATACAAGTATACACAGGAGAATCAACTAAAATAATGCTACGCGATTGCCGATGGATTGAAATCGAGTCTAATTATGCAAACCCTTTTATACAATGCTCTCTGTTCTATAAAAATTTGGTAATCTCAGACTTCTTCAGACAATGACCGGTCACGGATTCGAAATTCTTCGAGGGATTAGCTGTGTGGAAAGCCATAGATCCCGTATGCTGGCATTTTTTGAGGTATTGCGTTAGTTCTTTGACTCTCACTATGCAAGTTACTATGTCTACCAAGCTTCACTTGTATGGACTAACAAACAATAAAGAAGTTGGTTTAGGCATCTTGGTTTAAAATGTACTCTAACAACATGTACCAAAACGGAAGTGGCTTGTAAGAATTCAAAGGTACACGCCACAGAACGTCGACGTCGGCTAAGCCAAAATTTGATTTGAATGCTGACTCGTATTTGATTACTATTTATTATTTCTACAGCTATAACATTCCAATACCATTTCAATATTTAATTTATCTACATTGGACGTTCGTGTAACAAACAGTCAATATACAATTTTAATTAAAATTGTTTATTATTAGAAAATGATCAGCCAACCACAGTAATTTTAATTTCAACATTTTAACATTCGCATTTCCATGAAATTCAAGTAAGAGACCATTACAATTAAACTTATCACTTGCAGCGGTCAGCGTATTCCATATTCGCTTACCTAAAAATGAATTGTATTTAATTTGGCGGATACGTGAACGCTTAAGTAGTTACCATTTATTCATGCGTTCAATTAGTCAGACTGTATCAGAAACGTAAGCAAATTAGCAGCTAGTTATTAATATATGGATGCCGTTATAACCAAAATTAACGCTCAAGAATGTGTAACTAACGTTCCGCAAGTTATTTACCTGAGGTAGATATTGGAACAGCTTTGCGTAAAAGTTTATTTTGTAGATTAAAGCCTCGCTGGTGTTTAATTTCGGCAACTTTGTGTTCCTCAAAATTCTGATCTCGTCGTTTTAGTGAAATAAATAAATACTATGTTTTAAGGGACCCTAGAGGTCGTCTGCATAGGCCCAGTGCCCAGAAGCAGGTCACCAAATTTGCCCTCGCAGCAACTTTATGCTTACATACTTATCCTCTTACGCCCTCCCCTGGGATTTATGAAGTTTTCCACCACATCTTCCAAACTGCTCGGGAAACCTAAACATATCTGTGTGCTCTCCTGCTATTCATGTCAGAAATGTGTACTTGTCGCAGTATTTCCTCCTTGTAGTTCGCATCGATTTAGACAGAATTACGTACCAAGCAAGACGCTTGGGTATTTGCAGAATTGCTGTCTATGACGAACAATTAGATATATTAATAAGTCAGTTTTTTCAAAAGTAAATTGGTAGTTGCCGCTGGGAAGCGCTAATAATTAAATTAATCAAAATAAAGTTGTTTTTACTTTAATAACCGCTTCTAGCCATTAACATATTATATGGTTAGTTCTAAAGTATAATATATGTAAATAAACAAGAATCGACCTTAGCTTTATGAATTAGATAGGTCAAAATAATTTCCCAAATTAATATAGTTGTATCAAAAATCGAGGTCATCACGTCATCTTGTCATTTCACCACTAAAACTTAACAAACTGATCTTTAATTTCGTCTAGAAGCCAGACGGTTGACTTCTACACACCCTGTAAATAAAAAAGCCTCTTAACACCTACCTGAAGAGCATCCTCGTAGTCTCCCCTGTCTCGGTGGTAGGAGAGGGAGCCGTGCCTGACGAGCACGCCGCCTTGGCCCCTCTCGTCTATGAAGAAGATCTCCGTGAACACGATGATGCCGAACACAGCGAAGAACATCACCACAATAAAGAAGCTCATGTTGGCGCGCTGCCTGTTGCGGTTTGTCCACGAAGAGTGATGATGCTTCTTTCGTCCTCCGCTGGCCCAGCCCATTCTCCAGACCTTATCTGAAAGGACGAAGCTGTGATTAACACGTTCGCTCTGGAGCTAGAAAATGCACTAACGAAGCTTTTCTAACGCAGTAATTGCAGTAATACATTTGAACGAACAATAATCCGGGCTTTATCTAAAAGCATCTACGGTAATGGCCCGTGCTGCTATTGATATTTGGGGTTCCATTAGTGCCCATATTGGGCTGTGGATAACAGATCCTATCGTTTGGAAATTGATAATATTCGTGTTACTTATTATATAAGTAAAAAGCTAGCAGTGTTCTATTTAATCTAAAGCAAAACGATTAATGACGTGTCTACCGTGTAACTTTACTAGCGGGTGTAGAAATATGAAGATACATAAACTGGCTGAAACCATTGCTCATTTAACTTTTCCAATATAATTTTATTGAATGTTTAAACTTTGCTAAAACATATTTGTTACTATTCAGGAAATGCAGTATGTCCCACAACTAGTTAAGTTTTGTAATATAATTTGTTGCTGTGTAGGCGATCTGATTTCAACACTATGGGTTATGTTCAGCACTTTTAATACCGGGTGGGCCATAAGTCGGTTTACCATTGAAAAATCAAATAACTTTAAGAATAAATAAACGTTCATTGTTCCGTTGTGAATTTTTCTATTACAATTTTCCCAATTCCCACATACTTATTTCTAACAATAAAAAAAAATAATGAAAAATAATTAAGCTATTCGATTTGGTAATGGTAATGTGACCTATGGTCCACCCGTAATAAGTCATGTTAATAGGCTGTGCTGAATTGACAAATGCAGTTTAGCAACATTAGCAACATTATAATTTTAACCGAAACGTAGGAAATCGAAAATTTAAACAACTATAATATTGAAGGTTATAATAATTATTATAACGGATCTATAAGAAATCAAAACGACGGAATTGTTATATTCTACAAAGATAATTTAAATGTAAACATTAAAAGTTATAAAATAAATGAAGTGACTTTAGAGCGAATCATTTTCAAAATAAACTCAATTGAATTTGAGATTACAGCTGTATATAGATCACCGGCCTCAAATATTGATCATTTCTTAGTAGAGTTCAGTCAATATTTAAACAACATAAAAACAAATTCGTTAGAAATAATCTTAGGAGAGACCTTAATATAAATACTATGCAACTAGAAAAAGCAGATGTCAGTGAATACTGCAAAGTACTCTCCAAATTTAATTTTGTAAGAACTATCTAAGATCCAACAAAGGGTAACCGAGATGACTGAGAGTTGCATAGACCATATCAATATTAAAACACCGCACAATATAAAGATTAACTATTCAAGCGCCGTATTACTCTCCACAATTACTGATCATTACCCAATAATTGTTAATTTCCAGCTTCCATACAGCGACAGCGACAAAAACCAAAGCAAACACGAATGCAAGTAAACTACGAAAATTTAAATAATGAATTAAAATCTGAAAGGTGGGAAGATATGTTGAACTATCAGGATTCAGAAATTGCAGCGACCCAGTTTGTAAGTATCAAAATCTAATAATAAAAAATACAACCGTTAATGAAATACCTCGGAATAATTTTAAAATTAAAGAATGGATCACATCTGGCATTATAAAATCAATTAAAAATAAAGACAAAATAAGATAACAAAAATATAAATCAAATTTCTCAATGTTTTTGTACCCCATAAAACAAAATGAATTAATGAGCACAATTAGTCAATAAAAAAAATAGCGCTCCTGCGCTTGTACAAATTGCACACAAAGAAACTATTCGCCCACTATTACATATTATCAACCTCACATTTAGCACAGGAATAGTACCCAGTAACTTTAAAGAAGCACAGATTACACCCATTTACAAAAATGGAGATACAGCAGAACCTGGAAACTACAGACCCATTAGTCGAATGAATACATTTGCAAAAATTTTGAAAAATGTTTAAAAACCCGATTGTTAAGTTATCTTTCTTGCAATTATATATTATCGAAAAATCAATATGGATTTGTACAAGGTTCAAGCACAGAAAACCGCAATAAATGCTTTAGCAGGCCACTTATATTCAAATATTAATAATTAAAAAAAAATCTTGCTATATCTTTAGATTTGGCTAAAGCATTCGACACAGTGCCTCATAAAATGCTTCTGAATGAATTAGAATGTATTGGTATTAGGGGCACTGTGTTGAAGCTATTTCAAAGTTATTTGTCAGACAGGACGCAAGCGGTAAAAATAGAAAATTTTAATAGCTCTACACAAATTATAAGAACAGGAATCCCTCCAGGAACAGTTCTAGTCCCTATTTTATTTTTAATCTACATAAATGGTTTGTACAACATCAGCTGTCTTGGAAAACTGGTATCTTACGCAGATGAAACTGCAATTTTATTTTATGATCACACGTGGCAACAAGTTTATGAAAAAGCTGAAAAAGGTCTAGCGATAGTTAAGAATTGATTAGATCAGCACTTATTATCGTTGAACATAAATAAGACAAAATTCCTAGCAATTACAGCAACTAAAGCTAACCAACCAATAATCAGAATATTGGAATCCACAATAACGAAGATTAAAAAGCAAGGAAAAATCTAATGTTATGATGCAATTTTTAAGATTTCAGGAAAAGAGAGCCAATGAATAGAGAGCAGGAGCGTTTCCTGCCCCATCTTCCAGTTCGATGAATAAATAGGTAGTAAGTAGGGCTTTTCACCACGTTTATTTAACTTGTATTCTGAGAACACTTTCCAAGAAGCACTTGAGAATATTGAAAAGGGCATGAAGGTCAACGGTGTATGGATCAACAACATCCGCTATGCTAACGATACAATACTAAATTCTGATAATATAGATGATCCTCAACACCTCCTCACCATGGTCGGAGAGTATAGTAAATGGATGGGACTTAACATTAATATTAAGAAAACAAAATCAACGGTTGTTACTCGAGAGCCGGACACGTTCAGAAATGCCAGGCTAACATTCAGTGATTTACCTATAGAACGAGTAAACAAGTTTAAATACCTCGGTACTTGGCTTTACGAGGACTAGACATCAGACAAGTGTCGAATAGAGAACACCCGTAATGCATTTATCAAATTCAAAAATGTCATCACGAATACAGATCTTGACATCAGCCTTAAAGTGCAATTTATCAAATGCTACGTCTGGTCAATACTATTATATGGTATGGAAGGCTGGACAATGAAAGTAACTGCGATGAATAGAATACAGGCCTTCGAGATGTGGATTTATCGCAGAGTAACAAATGAGGAGGCCCTCAGAAGAATGGGCAGAGACCGCGAACTCATAGTAACAATTAAGCGATAAAATACTGCATATCTGGGACATATTATGCGTAACTCAAATTATCATCTGTTGCAGCTTATCATTGAAGGGAAGATCGAAGGTAAAAGAAGAATAGGGAGAAAACAGTTGTTATGGCTACACAATGTAAAATAATAGAACGGCCTGCATAACGTGCAAAGCCTGATACATACTTCAAGAGACCGACAGAAAATGAAAAATATGGTTGCAAACATCCATTAATGGATAAGCATGCGAAGAAGAATAATGCCATTCACGTTTGGGTTTTCTACTACGAGTCCCCAGGCTTGGGTTTGTGAAATATGTATTCGCTATTAGCTATTACATACAAGCAATCCTCTTCTTATCCTTTTTTTGCTGAAGTTGTGACCCCAATTTGGCTACAGCTTCTTTAATTTCTTTCATTGTTACTTTTCCATAATGTATTATGGACGGATGCATTTCCTTGGTGACGGAATACCAAATTATCTAACCTACATTATTGCCAGCGTGGCTGAGCGGTTAAGGAGCTCGACTGCTGTGCTACGGTAACGGTTCAATTCCCAAATCTGGAAACTGGCGGGAGATCCACCTAGTCGCTTTAAAAATTGGGTATCAAAACCACGGTTGTGGAAGTAGGGAAAGTAAGGCAGTCGTCGAAGGCGTGATGCTGACCACATCACCTAGTATTCCGTTAACGTGTGCCAGATGACTGGGTTTCGGAAAGAGATATTTAGGCGGCCCTGATTCGACGAGTCTCAGGCTATATTTTAACGTATGGAATGTAGCGCCCTAAACTTTACTTTACTGACCTATATTTTATTTCGTTCTTAAACCGTCAGTGTCGGGCTAATTTGGACATCGCAAGTTCTGCTCTGAGAAGTTTGTATGTAACACTTCTAATTTACAATATTTAATTTGTGTATCGCGGTCATATTTCGTTACTTTCCTCTAAAAGAGTTAGTTTTAATGATTATTTTCCGTTGTTACATTTATTGGGCTTGCAAGGATATTACTGATCTTTGATTCGCATTGCTAGTCGTCCATCGCGTCCACAGATGTGTTACAGGGGAAATTGACTTTAACGACACCTCGCCGGCACCAACAAAAAGTCACGTCAAAGCTAAACGGCCGGCGCGGACGATAACTTTCAAAATTGGGACAATGACTCACCTAGGACCACTGCTCTGCCCGTAACAAGATATACCGACTCAGTGAAGCAAGGGGCGGTCCTACACGAAATTACCTACGGGGAACGGCCTAAGAGACGGTAAACGGATATAAAATTAAATTGAGTGCCACCCGGTTCAAACAATCAGAACGTAATGCAAAGGTAGGCTCACAGAGAAACCATGAAGCAAACAAGCCTACCTTTCCACTTTACACCTTGGCGAAATCCAAAACTAGACGGGTAGGAATATATGTGCACAGTCTCACGACTCCCGAAACTGCGGCGACGAGCGGCCTGACTTATCTGCGACGCTTAAGAACTTTTCCAGGCTTCACCTTACATAAATCTGACACAGTGTATAATTTACCCTGACAACAAGCATGCACAGGCACGTGGGGGAAATCATAAAACAACGTCAAGCGGACCGATCTCTTGGTCTAAGCACATTTTCAAATAGTTACAACAGCGCCGACGTTGTCAGAGTACACAACGAAAACACAACATAAAAAAGGAGCTAGAACTATCGCCCCAGCTAGGGGTGGCTTTACTTCTAAACATCTAAACTACTGCGGGATAATGAAAGTTAACACACAGCCCCCAAAGAGGGTGACTGGCGTTTATCACAAAGAGGCACTAAATAATATTTACAAAAGGCCGAAGCGGATGACCGGTGTTTTAACAAATAAGCGCATTAATGATTGTTAGCAAAAAGGTACGTTAATTGGTATTTACAAACGGCCCAAGCGAATGGCGGGTGTTTACATGAATTATTATTAGTAACAAACAGCCCAATCTGGCGACTGGTATTTACATGAATAATTTATTAGTTATAAGTTGATTGGTCGGCTTCGCCTGGCTGCGTCCATTAATGTCGGGAGCTCGCCGCTAGAGCAGTTGGATTGCTGCTTGATGCGTGGGTGCTGCACGATATCTACTGATCCCCCTAATTTGTAGGGACTGTTGAGGAACCCTCATGGAAAACAAAAGAAAACTGTCGAGACCTGTAGATATAGGTACCCGTTCTGGAAAACTGGAACCCAATGTGGCGGACAATGGCCCTTCATGCCTTTGAATATTTGCAGAACGGCGGTCATCAAAAACAAAAAAAGGAACTGTACAACACCCCAAAAAGCATCACTTCACACTGTGACGGCCAGTCAAGAACTCTAGAAGCGAAACCACGCTGTATCAGCACACTCACAGGCCGCCAAAAGGCAACGCTCTAAACAGTGCTTGCAGCGACCGCAAGCCACTACCTCTCGACCCCGACTGACTCAACAAAACCGGCTCGGGCCGCGCTCGGCAGACAGGAAAGACGATGACGGGCGAATAACTTAGAAAAATCTTTCACCTGCTCTTATAGACTGCGTTTTAAATTCGATCAAACAAACACGCTACAGAGCGACGAAACAACCCAGGTGCAAGCAAGACGGCTCGAGGCCAGAGCAGCTCGCCGAAACTTCTAGAAGAAGGCTTCGTGCCAAATCCTTAAAATTCCAAATAAGCCAAAAAAGGTAGTTATGAGATAAAATTACACAATTACACAATTTGATGAAATAATAAGCGTAAAAATATGACCGAAAAAACTCTATACTGACTTTTTGTAATAATATTAGGTCGTAGATTACTCATGTTGGGTGAATTTCGACCCGTACAACTAGATACTAAAGGTTCGTTTTGTTTATGTTAACATTCAATTTTCCCGGGACCAGTCTCCAGCCTTCTAGTACAGTAAAATTGTCGGAAAATACCCCGTCACCTTAAAAAAATTGGCCGCGGCGATTCCTCTTGCCCAGTGGTTTAGGGTCATTAGACAGGTGTAAAACCAAAAAGGCGTCACCCCACCCCTTGCCAAACAGCCGCCATCTTTATAACAATTGAATTTGTGTTTTCTCGCGATCCATTGGTCGCACAAAAAAAGTTATTGAACAAAAAATGTTGGAAATAAAATTCTACACAGTTTTTATCCATGCCGCGATACCGAGAAGTTGGTAGTTCAAACGGTAGAGGGCGACAAAATTACCAAAAATCTGTTTCCGCCATTCTAGCTCTGTGCGGGTAGTTTTTTTCCGAAAATTGCGAATGTGAAAGTTGTAGTGCTTGAAAAAATATGCACGAATCCCTTTTAATAATGGGATTGATTTAAATAGTCTCTGAGTGACAGCCCTTCAAAGTCTGCGCAGCGTGGGAAATGTACGATATATTCCGGCGTAGCGAAGTAACCATTTCTCTTTTGCGAGATAAAATCGTCACGTCACTCAAGTAGTTACAATGTGGATGGGTTTTCACAACCTAAAGAAATTCTACACATTTTTGGTTATTGCCGCGATACCGAGAAATTGGTATAGGTAAAAGAAATGAAAATGGTGGGAAATGAGTATATGAGCCCAGAATGATATCATTTGGCTCAGATCCGTAAAGCTCTTAAATTTGCTGGTGTAATATTTATTATATAATATGATAATTGCAATTGTTTGTAAATTTTGACACAGGAATGACCAAAATTCAACAAATTGACAATTGCTTTACCACGTGCCATTTCTGCAAATATAATAGAGACACCCGACTGTCTATATGTTATTAAACAACAAACAGCTTGTTTCACTTCAACTAAAACATGCTACGGTGAACGAAATTATATTTTGATAGTTTGATCCAAATGAAATGAATCGGTAATTTATTTTATTCAATTTTGACAGTTTAAAGTGACATTATTAACCCCATAACCTTCATAAACAGTCTATGATTCACAAGTGAAATAAAAGTGTTTTAATTCACTAGAGAATTAAAAAAGTTTAATTCACTAGAAAATTAAAAAAGTTTCAATGAAGAACAACATATTTTTATTATCTACAAATATTTACATTCAATTATTCTTTCTCTTTGTAGTATGTAATATATAATTACTAAATTTAGATCAAATCGACGATGAATTGGCAAATTTATATCTTAGTTTGAATGTTTTTTAAATTTTTTGTTCAAAATTTCGTCAAAATTGAATAAAAACATATATACGCCACGTGAATTAAACATTTATTAACGCACTACGCGCTCGTGAGCTCAACATCTTTTCGTAAATAAACATATATTTAATTCACTTGGTGTATAATATTTATTAAAGTTAATGTTTTCCGACTACTTTTTGTAATTTGTTATTGTTAAAGCTGTTATAATACTGCTAAAAATGTCTACAATTACGATGTAAGAATATTGATCAAGAAGATTTTCTTTTGTGGGTACAAAATAAAGATACCGGAAAAATCTTAACTGTGCCAAATGATTTGATTCTGGGCTCATATATTGAAAGTAATTTCTTTTTGCATAAACCCTAAGATATATTGTAGTCTACTCAGACACGTTTTCTTTTTTTGGAACTGTTTCTTCGTCTTGGTTCGGAGCCTCGGACACAACCGAGTCATTATCGACCATGATAAAAATGTTGCTAAAACTTTTATTGAAAAAAGAGCTCACAAATTGTTATAAACGCAATGTGAAAAATTCTTGGAAAAAATCCGTGAATACGATTGCGAGTGCTGTTTCGTGATTGTATTCTGATTAAAAATGGATAATAGTACGAGTGATAATGGTTTTCTTTATGTTAACCAAATGGCAGACATGGCATCTCGTAGTTATAATAAGTGAGGGATATAAATAATTTACATCTCTCCACTTCTCCGCGCTGCCCGGACTTTGAAGGGCTGTCACTAGGAGACTATTTAAATCAATCACATTATTAAAAGAGATTCGTGTATCTTTTTTCAAGCACTACAACTTTCACATTCGCAATTTTCGGAAAAAATCACCCCCACAGCGCTAGAATGGCGGAAACAGATTTTTGGTAACTTTGTCGCCCTCTACCGTTTTAAATATCAACTTCTCGGTATCACAGCACGGATCAAAAATATGTAGAATTTTATTTCCAATATTTTTTGTTCAATAACTTTTTCTGTGCGACCAATGGATCGCGAGGAAAAACAAATTCAATTGTTATCAAGATGGCGGCTGTTTGGCAAGGGGTGGGTGACGCCTTTTTGGTTTTACACTTGTCTAATGATTCTAAACCACTGGGCAAGAAGGAATCGCCGCGGCCAATTTTTTTAAGGTAAAATGACAATTTTACTGTACTATTCTGTTTCATTAAAAAGTCACGATGATAAAATTTGGTACTTTTCTTGTTGTTACATTTAACCGTTTCTAACTGTGTGGAATGAAGAACAATCTAAAAAGTTTTTAATTCTCCACCATCATAATTATTGAAAGCAACGGACTTTAATTTAGCGTAGTGCATTTATTTTGGCTAGCACAAATCAAACAAATAAATAGAAGCAAGTGGAAGCAAACGCTTCGGTCAATAAAGAGTGTTCCATTTCGCCAACTGCCCTCCAATTTTGAAACCCCAATTTTATCTTTCGATCGACGCTCCATCATTAATATTCAATTCTGAATGAGGTGGTCTTTTGCATAAATGTTTGAAATTGTCATATCCAGCTCACATCGCTCCCTTTATTTTATATGTGCGAATTCTGCGAGCTTTACTTCAGAGCGCGAAAACCGCGATCTTTAGTTGGAAACGGTTCCACTCAAGCGCCCCGATTTTAATACAGGGAAGTTTCGCTGTTTTTAGCAGCAATTTCATTTCAGCTTAGGATGCGTGTTTGAGGTGGGCAAACACACTGATGCCGAAATCATTTAGAACGAATTTGGGAACTCAGCTGTAAAAGAGCTGCGAATTTCCCGGTCTGATCATATTGACAGGAAAAACGTGCTGGAAATATGGAATCCCATATCCTGGGGCATTTCGAGGATGTAAAATAAACGGGCCGCTCCAATTTCGTTTGGGAAATTGCATGTGTGAATTTTGCAACACAATTTTTTGTTTTGCTAGAATGGTGTGGCAAGGATGAGGCGTTATTAAAATTTTAACCAGGAACTGGCCAATTTTACGAAGTTAACCCTCCACCGTTGAATGTCAACCCGGAGCTCTACGTAAAGTTTTTTTATCGCAGCTTCCATCTTGAAAGCGCAACAATTGCTGTTTTGTCGCGGCAGTAAAGGGGTAAAACCCTACGTGCTTCTGCGAGGCGAGGGTGTGTGCAGTTTTTCTTCTTACCCCCGCTAGGATGACTCTCGAGTGGCCCATTATACTCTCCAAGGAAGCTGTTTACCGTATGCCCTCCTTTCTTAACCTGCTGGGTTATGCATGCGCGTACGGTGGGTTGCCAACGTTATTGCACGCGGAGGCAACTTAAATCATATGTAAAATTATTTTCCAGTCATTTTTCTCTTATATGGGCCGTAGCTATGAAAGCTCATCTATTTGATGTGTTTTTTGAAAAGCGCATAAAAGGACGTGGAAATCTAGACGAGGATTTATGGCGAACTATTTTAGAAGTGTTTCCCATTTTTACTTTCCGAGAAACCGAGAAAATTTCAGACAGATATATACAGGGTGAGCACCTTAAAAAATAGAATTTTGTTTATTTTGTATTTAACTTAACAATAAATACAAGTAATCATTTGTACATAGAGCACGCTTAGTCTTACCAAAAATGGGCCCCAATAAATACAGAATAAATGTTGTACGATATAAAAAGGAGCAACAAATTAGTACGTTACTTAATAGAGCTGCAACGCAGGAATTCGAAGGGTCGGTGCTCCGTAGCTCAGGTAGAAATATCCGTTCCCTTACAATATCGCACGAAATGTTTCGCGGTCCGGCTGCCTTCGAATTCGACCACCGGTAACTTTTTTTTTTGAAAATTTATTTAATTTATTAGAAACGTGAAGATATTTTTACTCCTAACTTAATTTGATTTTTACAATGATTTAGTGTCACAATGTCGATGAGGGAAGTTCTGGGTAAAGCCTTTTACAGATATTTTAAATAGCAATAGCTTCAAATAGCGTTCTAAAAAGCTTCTCAGAAATATCGCACATCATTCATATTGTTACGGTTGTCACAATTTTTAATTATGGAGAATCATCGTCTCACTTATTTGATTGAGAATTCAGCGGGGTGTCAAACCGTCTGCAAGAATTTGTACAACATTAATCATCCTCAGCTTCAACAATACTAACATTACTCACTACACAACATTCATTAGGAACATACAGTTGCCAACGAAGAATTGTGGAATAGTGTAATTCTGTTTTATGGATTTGTTGCTAATACTCCGCATGTTAATGTTTTTCTATAAGGTTGAAAGTATAATTTTTAAAATAGATCATCATAGGGGATTAAATAATGTTATTTTGTAAGACATAAAAACACAACACGCAGTTTAAAGGTCGATTGGTGCGCGAGTTTCAGTGACAATTATTAATAAACTGACTGCTACTTTAAATCCGTCTGTAGTGAGATAAGCATAATGCACTGTGCAATCTTACAATACTGAACACAGTTAATCAATAAGGCTTTCCTCATGTTAGTGTAAGGATGAAGTCCAATAGATTCAACAAAAGCCCTTTATATATCGTCAAAGTTTGCTCCGATTGGCTTGAAACCTCATATGTATTTAATTTAGCAGCTCATAATCTCCAATTCATGAAAGAGGTTCTATTACTTTAACATTGGAACCAGGATCTTTTGTAGAAAATTACTATTATCGATTTTGCCGTAGTGTGCCAACATATCACATATGGAACTCTTTGTTAATTCTTATCGTGGTGTATTGATAACAAGTCTGTCTGTACCAATTTAATTCCGGTTTCATAAGATGTTAAAAGGTAATCTAGTATATAGCACATTCGGTTTAATTGAATCATATTTGCAAAATGCGATGAACTTAAATGATAGAAACACTTTAAAATTTATTCAGGGGTTACGCATGGCTTTGATCTAGGTCCACTACTATTTCTAAGATTTATGAATATAATTAGTAAATGTGGCCACGAAAAAGAGACAATACTGAGAAGAAGTGTACTGACGCGGGATAACTTATCACAGACGATTGCGAGAATCGGAGTGGAGATTAGTCGTCGATAATGTCACAAGACGTTAAACCGGTTTGTATATTCGATATTCTTATACCAATATACTTAGGCCTCAAAGTGAGTCCGTGTGCTACCTCCAATTTGTGAATGTGTATATGTTTTTCTGTATAGTCTTGTTACTCTACTTTATACGAGCCCAGAATCATATCATTTGGGCCAGATACGTAAAGCTGTTGTATTTAGTGGAGTAATATGAGTTAGTCCTAAATTTGCTTTTCTGCTATGGGTCATGTTGTTTTATAGTTTCACAATATTTCATACACTATAATACGATAATTGCAATTGCTTGGAAATTTTGCCACAGGAATTACCAGAATTAAGCAAATTTACAATAGCTTTACCACGTACCATTTTAGCAAAAAGAATGCAGACACCAGACTGTCAATATGTTACTAAACAACAAACAGCTTGTTTCACTTCAACCAAAACATGCTACGGTGAACGAAATGATATTTTGATCCTATGGACGAATGAAATGAATCTACATGTTATTTTTAAGTTAGCGTTTATCGAGTATATTTTGTAATTTGTTGTTGCTAAAGCTGTTTAAACTATTGCTAAAAAACCTCTTACAATTATGTAGTAATCATATTGCCAAAAAACATTTTCTTTTGTGAGTACAAGTAAAGATACCTGAAAATCTTAACTGGGCCAAATTATGTGATTCTAGGCTCGTATACTGGTCTTCAGAAGAGAACGACGTTAATTGTATTCCAGCGTCACATGGTCACCCGGCTCAGTACTGACTCAGTCGACTGCGAAAAAATTTCACTTATCTATGGATGCTTATTGTAAACAACTTGGTAAGAGTACTTTATTGACCTAGCTTGCCTGAGTATGGTTAGAGCAGCATTTCAATATACAACTGATTCGTTCATGTGTGTTCTTTATTGTTTGTTGATAAATTATTGTCAGCTTTGCTGCTCACATCCCCACTGCACGGGCGCCAACCTCTTCTATTGGACAAGGTTTAGCCATTAAGACGTCACTGTTGTAAAGCCAGATTGGAAAATCGCCTCTTTCTTCTGAGCCATCTGCACTGTTCATTGTAGTTGGTATATGTGTTCATAATTAAATTTAGTTAGGTCCAAATCTGCCGAAGCGCTCGAATTCTGCAGAATAAATCAGTATCAGCTAGGATTTCGCCGCGCGAGTATGCTTTTGTTCGTGGGCACAAAGTGTCGGGCGATCTAGATTTGACGCAGCAAATCTGCGTTAAGGCGAGCGTTCTTCCATATGCTGGGGAACTATTAGCGAAGTAAGCATTAAAATAGTACTCGGTGGGCCTCACAGATGGTTCTGAAAGATTTAGGTAGTTCGCAACTGGCACTTATTAGTCATTACCGCAGGTGAGTGGATTCATACCTTATGGTCATTTGGAAGCAACCATCTAAAAAGAATCCGAGTGAATCATTGTGCGCTAATGTGAGTAAGTGGACGTTCTTTTCTGTTTGGCTCACACTGTGCTCAAGTATATGCGCAGTAGTCTGTCCGTACAAAGGTGTTGTTTCAAGCAGCTGTTTTCCATGAATTTAATTTTGTACTTCCGTACACACTGCAGTTGAGCATCTGCGCAGTAGAAACAGTTGCCGACTGTGAGAGTTAATTATGATGAATATGAAACAGAAAAAGTTTTTTGCCTTGCGATTTAATATTATTGTGTGTCTAAATGCGCGGTAGAAATAGCTATTTGTTTCATGGACTGGTATTTAACGCTAGTATACTCTAGCATTGTTTATTTATTAGAAAATATATCTGTTCGTTGTTCAATGTTGAGTAAACAAACTGGCTTTTTAGTTGAGTAGATTTTCGGAGCTAAGACATTTTCAGCTTAGCAACAAGGGCATTCTATAACCATAAACTGAGATAAGTAATGTAAGAAAGATCTCATGGCTATTGACGCACGTAATTGTAGTTTTTTATTGTTTACTAGTGCAGCTCAACTTGTATAGAGTAGTTTCTATTAACTGAAAATTTGAAAATGTAATTACATAACTTACATACACAGATAATTTTAAAAACTATCAATAACAGGTTTAGCTATCCACCTGCGCTTCAAAAAAATTTTGAAATGGACCCCACAACTCTCTTCAATTTCTATATGAAAAGCTTTGTACTTTTTATGTGATTTATGATTAGAACAATAACAACTGAGGAATAGTGTTTTGAATGTGTATGTCGTACATAAGTTATTATAGTTAACGACATAACAAGTAAAAACGTTTACATTGCAAACATTTATTGGAAAATGCTCGTAATTTGTGAACTTTGTATTCGCTTTAGGCTATTTTATGATATTATCTTTTTTATTTTTACCACTTACTAAAACTGCGCAAAACCGATGAACAACCAGACACAAATCAAAAAGACGGTCCAGTCAGCTCAGTGGGAAGCGGAGGTTGTAGACTGAAAGAAAAAGTTCGAAGAAACGGCTTGTTTGTGCTAGTCAAAACAAAGGTATACATGGAAAGATACGAGAACAAATCCGTATAATGTATGTTAGGCACCACCGGATGTGTCTGTCAGGAATAGAATGGGGGTTGTCACCAGGAAGATTTCTCTCGACTACAATACATGCTTCACAGCTTATAGGACACGTGCTCAGCGCCCAAGAATGACGTACCGTGCTTTGCAATTTTTGTAATGTTTATTTTACTGCAAAAATCCGCTTAACCGCATTCCGCTACACAAATAAGTTATACAGCAAGTACTTTGAAAATCAATATATTGAGATGATACCCATAAAACATATTTATGGGAACGTAAGAAACAAACATGAAATTTTTGTTAGGCCGGGCGATAAGTAAATTTTAAAAGGTGTTTGTTTATAGTACGGTTTCACTGGAAAAGCAATACTGACAGCATGTAAACGCCAGAAACAGATTGCTTAAGTTGTTACTGCACTCCCAACAGGAATGCAGTTGAAACTTGGGTCCGTTACAAAGGCCAATTCTTATATGTTTCACAATATGCATTGCTTAACTATTAGTACATATCCAATTTAGCTGGCTACAAGAATTTAGGTGGAGGCGATGAACGCCGGATTAAAATAAGTCATTCCTCGGCTGAGCAAAGATTGGCGGCTGATTGGGGATGCTCGGGAAACGTACGTAACGAGAGATCTTTTGGGGTTGCATCGGGCCAGAGCGAAACGACGAAAATGCTTTAAATATCCGACCAATGGTCCAAATAAAATTCTAGTAAACAACAATGTGACGTAAAACAAGTTTAAGGCGTGTAGACTGTGCGTTGAGAATGGTTAAATCCGATGAGGCCTAGAAATACCAAAATTGGCAAGGTAAGGTAACGTTTCCAAAATGGCGTCTGCAGTAACACGCAAATGTAAGGATCTTGTTTCTAGGTTAGAAGCGGGATGCAAACGCTTTCTCTAAAGCAATGCAGAGGGCGGACTCTTGCAATCTCCCAACCCGTTCTTCTTCGTGCCAGCTAAATGCAGTGGCGGCGTCAATTTTTCAACTGACCTAATGTGCTATAATCGTTTTTGTTTTACATACCATATGCGTGGCCTAAACATTTTTTATAATGAACAGGTTAGTTTTTTGTTTTATTTTAAAATAATATGTATGAAATTACATCTATGCAAAATTTATTTCTGTCTGTGTCTGTACATGGACAAATTTGATGGGCAGCTAGCTAAACAGTGAAGACGGCATGTGGTTTTTTAGAAAAGTTTAAAGTCATTCATCTATACAAAAAGGACGCCAATAAGTCTATTTACAACAAATTTGCATATATAGTAACGAGAGCTCACAAACTCAAAGGTTAGCCAATGTCGCAATAATCTGAAATGCAATATCTTAACAAGGTCAATACTCAGTTTGCAGTACCGAAAACGCACACACACACACACACACAAAAGTACGTCCGGTGCTCCTAATAAAAAGAAGTTCTAAGAATGTCAGTCAAAAAAATTTAGAAGTACAATAATCATCACAAACTACATATAGATTATTAAAGGTGCACAGTGAATAACATTACTAAAGGAAGTTAAAATTTATGAATCTTTAAATCCCATCAAAGGAACCAGCACAACACAAGATGCAACGTATAACAACAAAAGTGAAATAATCAGACAATAAGTTAACCCCTAGGAACGCTGAAGGGTTTCGGTCAAGAGTGCTGGTAATCTACACAGCAATAAAATCCAAAATCAGACATAACTACGTGCGTACAAAACTTTCTGGACGACAGCAGCAAATAACTAGCCCTCCTAGTTTACTGGCTCTATGCAATTGCAAAAAGGCCACCCTCAAATGGGCACAAATATCCATGTGAAAATAATCACACAGTTCAAAATCGGGCTAATCTGAGAGGTATATAGGCTTTGAGAGAATTGGAACAAAAGTTCTCAGGAATTCATCTGCGCCCTCGCCGCGACAAAAGCGAAGAAAATCACAATGACGCCTGGCCCATTCGAAAAATCTGTCAAAAGACGATTTTTAATAACTTGTAAGAGCATTACTAACGTTATTTTGTTAATGAAACCAGTTTTTAACATTATACAGCTGTATGATGCAGAATACATGTATTAAAATTCCGGAAATATTTAACGATAATACTATAGAGTATTACTATTATTCTCCACCCCACGCTTCTGAATTAAAAGAGGCAGTTGTACATAGATTCATTATTTAAAAACAATTATATTAACACAACAGAAAACAAGCAGTATCATAAAAAGGTTCAGAAAATTACGCAGGCACACAAGACCAATTAGAAAACCACATATGATTGTCTGATGGCGTGAAGCAAGCAGTTAGTCTAAGGTAATATGAAATGAAATGGTCATTTAAAGCACATTATTTTTAAGAATTACAATTGCATAGTATATAGTGGTTGAACAATCCAAAGTTATTTCATTTTATCGTTGAAGAATTTTTTACAGTTTTATGTAAAATGGGTCATACCAGTTGGAGAACCCTGTACAATAAACCAATCTTGTAGTATGTGGTCTTCTATATTAACTAACATTTTGTAAGACTCGATTTTACAGTTCACTGGATATTTTTACGCTTCTATGCATCTAACCTGTTAAATTTTGTGTTAGCCTGTTTTGAACTATACAAGCCATTTACTGGATATTTTAGGGTTAATAAATTTAAACCTTTTACGCAAATTGTTTTTTATGGTAATAAGAGCTGTAGTATACTACAGGTCGCATAACGGCGCAAGTAGCAATGAAGTGAAATATTGGCGTATCGTTTATGACATCACTTAAAGATATACATTACATAAACATAATCTACTTTACTTAAGTAGTTTGGTATAAATTAAGTTACTTGACAGGGAAGAGTAGATATAGTGTAGCAGCTACATAACGATGTCTTCAGTTGCCTATATATTAATGTAATGGTTGCTACTTCACATGCGCATAATAATAACAAAAATATATTTATATCTTTGTTCACTATTCAAATAGTTATAATACGAAGCAATATGAGACAGTGCAAGCTTCTTATCAATTCTTCGGCACACTTTTAGTTCGTTGGGATGCCCGCTTTTCGGTTTAAAAATAAGCAATCTGCATGTTGTGCTGCTTTGCCATCCTAGCGGGGTAATTAGTTAAACAGGGGTGCAATGTCTTTTACTGGTAGCCGGTGTTCTATTGGACAAACACATGTGAAGAAAATGCGTTAATATTGCACACAAACTGGCGAAGAAATCATCTTGATAGGTTATGCTTTTCTAGAGTTTTCGCGTTTACATCTATCTGGCTTGACATTCTCCATTTTATTTAATTTTCCCTAATTCTCTTTTTCTGTCATTCAATAAATGCAAGCAGGAAAAATATTTCTATTTTTATTTTTATCATAATAGGATGTCCACGCAAAAAGCAAAAGTAGTTTTTAATTGTCGGTCGTTAAATTAAAATATGGGGAATCAAGTAATGAAAGTGGCGAATTTCCTGCAGTCGTAAGACTAATAATTTGAGTTCACTTAATACCGACCGTTTTGTAAGAATTCTATAATTTAACAAAATGATGATTAAATGTTGGATTTATGGATTGTTTTGACGCCTATTTAAAAATAAACGGAGACCGAAAGTTATAAGACATTTTGACGAACTTTTGGAAGATCAAAGATTATCGGATTCTAATAAGTATCAAATCAACTCTTTTTATAGAGCTTTAGATATCGCAATAACTCAATTAGGGATTTGAGTCTATGTTTCAAACAGCAAAATGACTGAGAAATATCTCTTTTCCAAAGCAACAGCTTTTCAAATATTTTATAAAAATGATTTCACCTTCATTTCCTATAGACATTTGTTCCTCTGCAAAAAAAGACTTATAATCTAGATAAACCAAAAGAGTTTAAGATAGACTAAAAGAGTTTAAAAGCGTGAAACAATTTGCTAAGTTTTTAATAGTTGGTAACAGGAAGTTATCATCAATTTTTCCTGAAATTGCCACTGTTATTATTTTTAACATTACCTGTTTCGGCCATTTCAGCTGAAAGAAGCTTCTCTAAATTAAAAATTATGTCAGAAACAGTACTCATCAGGAAAGTTTGGAAATATTTTTTTTCTACGACCACCACTAAAAGTAAGCTTTTTAGCGCTAGTTTTTTTCACTAAAAGTTTTTTTTTTTTTTTTTTTTTTTTTTTATTAAATTAACTGCGTATTTACAACTAGCCATATGGCTAACAAGCAAATTTGTTCTAATACTTAACATTGACAAGAGGAGGGAGTTACGCCCAGTGGCGATACCCTGTGATTACTAATATACTACATATTAGTTAGTAAGGTCTAGCGTTTTAAGTCTATTTAGTCTTCGAGTATTATTAGTATTGTCTAGTAAATTGAGCACATTCACATTAGGGTGGTTATGTATTCTGTTCACATAGTTTGTTGTACGTCTTTTGACTTCCTCTCTGATCCATGGAATTTTGAGGTCTTCGTGCAGGGTTTTATTGCTGACATACCACTCTGCGTCGGCTATAACGCGAAGAGTTTTGCTCTGGAACCTTTGCAGTATTTCGATGTTCGAAGTTTTCGCACAACCCCATAGATGAATTCCGTAAGCCCACACTGGAACTAGCACTGTCTTATACACTAACACTTTGTTGTATAGTGATAACTTAGATTTTCGCCCTAGGAGCCAGTACATCTTCTTTACCTTTAGGTCTAGTTCCTTCCTCTTTTTTGTAATGTGTGTTCTCCATGTTAGTCGCCTGTCAATGTGCATGCCCAAATATTTAGCCTCTTCTTTAATTGGAATTTGTATACCGTTTAGTGTGACCGGAGGAGCGGAATTCTGCTTAGTCGTAAACGTGATAGCTGTGGATTTATTTTCGTTGATTTTTATACGCCACTTGTTCAACCATTTTTGCAGATTGTCGAGACAACTTTGTAGGATAGCCGATGCTTGTATAGGATCTGAGTGGGAAACTAGTAACGCAGTATCGTCTGCGAATGTTGCTGTCACTGCATTTTCGTTGCATGGTAAGTCGTTGGTAAATATCTGGTATAGAGTGGGTCCCAATACGCTACCCTGGGGAACTCCTGCCTTAATTTGATAAAATCCTGATTGGCTTTCACCATATTTGACCTGATAAAACCTCTCGTTTAGGTATGAGTTGAATAGTAGGTAGTATTGATGTGGCAGAGACAGTTTAATTTTATAAAGTAACCCAGGATGCCACACTCGGTCGAACGCCTGGCTGACATCAAGGAATGCCGCAACACAATATCTACTTTCTTCGAGGTCTTTCTCTATTACGTCAACTACTCTGTGGATCTGTTCTGCTGTGGAGTATTCCTGGCGAAACCCAAACTGATGCTGTGGAATTAACGCTTCTTGTTCTAATATCGGCGCCAGTCTCTTTAATATTAACTTCTCTAGTACTTTTGACAGTATTGGTAGTAGTGTTATCGGCCGATAAGAGGCGACTTCATGAGCAGGTTTGCCGGGTTTCAGAATTAAAATTATTTGCCCATATTTCCACTGGATTGGAAAATACTGTATTCTTATGATTGCATTGAAAATTTGTATTATTGCCATTATTGCCTTGCGGGGTAATTCTTTCAATAGTTTGGCAGTGATGAGGTCATACCCGGGCGCTTTTTTGTTATTTAAGTATTTGATTACAGTTGTAGTTTCTGCTGGGGTGAAGGGTTTTATTGGGAGGCTTAGTTGTAACGGAGCTTGGAGGTAGTTTATAATCTCCCGTTCTTCTTCAGGTGTAACAACAGCAGGATGCGGTTGAAATATATTTGAAAGATGTTCTGCAAAAAGTTCTGCTTTCTCATCTTCTGTTCTTGCCCACGAGTCGTCTACTTTTCGAATCGGTGGAATAGGTTTTCGAGCATCTTTTAGTTTCTTTGTTGCCTTCCAAAGGGTGTAATCGTTATGTGGAGAGGGGGATAAGTTGCTTATGTAATCATTAAATGTTTCGTTTTTCCATTCCCTTATAGCCATTTTTAAATCTCTGGTTAACCTATTTAAGTTATTTTTGTCGATGGGGTTCCTCGTTTGCTGCCAGATTCTTCTGGCTCTCCTTTTTTCAGCAATTTTGGTTTTAATGTGTAAAGGGTAATTTTCAACGACTTCGGATTCTTTATGACCGGTCGGCATTGAGCAGTAGGCTGCGCTTTGGATGTTTGTTATTAAGTGTTCTACGGCAGTGTCAATTTCGTCCTCTGTTTTTAGCGAAACTTTGATTGTTACGTGATCCATTAGGTATTTTCTGTACAAGTCCCAATTGGTGTGTTTGTTATAGAGTGAAGGCTTCTTTTGCTTTGTAATAATAGAAGTGCTGGTGGTAACTATTATAGATGAGTGATCAGAGAAAAGGTCGAAACACGATTCAACTTTACAGTATCTTGGGGATAGTCCTTTGGTAACGAAGAAATCTACAGCATCAGGTACTTTGTTTGGGTCAGCTGGCCAGTATGTGGGCTCCCCAGTGTATAAATAGTTGTAGTTATTTGCCAACGTGGCCTTATGTAGTTCACGCCCTTTAGTGGTTGTTAATCTTGATCCCCAGATTGGATTTTTTGCGTTGTAATCCCCTCCAGCTATGAACCTGTTTCCTAGTTTCTCGAAAAATGCTTCATATTGATTTTGTTTTATGGAGTGTCTTGGCGGGCTGTATATTGATGCTACTGTTAATGGTCCGTTTGAGCTTTTGACGTTGATGATAGTGCCCTGCAGATAGTCAGTTGCGAACTCTTCCATGGCGTAATGGGATATTTTGCTGTTTATAATAATTGCTGACCCAGCGTGGGCTGTTCCATCGGGGTGGTTGGTATAGTATGTGGTATAATTGCGGATATTGAAATAATTTCTTTCGGTAAAATGGGTTTCGGATACCAGTAAGATGTCTATTTTGTGCTCTTTTAAGAACAGTTCGACAAGCAAGCGATGTTGTGCTAACCCATTTGCATTCCAAGAGGCTATTCTGAGGGAATCCATTAGTAGTTTTTAGAAACTAGCTTGGTAAGCAGATTTAACATCATGCTGTTTTGATTCATAAGTTGATTGAACATTGCTTCAAACTTGGACAGAAATTGAGATAGTGTAATATCGTTATTGTTATTGCTCTCTTGGGGCGAATTGTTGTTATGGTTACTTGTCACAATTTGTGAGTAGCTGGGGACGTTTACATTTGCAGAATATACCTGATGAGCAGTAATAGGTACATTGGCTTTCCTTATACCTCGGGCGACTGGTTTGCCTCTATTTAGTTGAAGTTGTTGATATACTTGACAGCCTTTATAGTTTGCCGGGTGAGGTCCTTGGCACAACGCACACTTGGCGGGAGTATCTCTTGTTTTCTTGCAGGCGGTAGTATTGTGCTCTTCGCCACATTTGACGCATAAGTAAGGTTTCGTGCAATAGCTTTTACTGTGTCCATAATACTGGCATCTGGTGCACTGAATGATTGTAGTCTTCTTACGAGGCGGTTCCACGGTTATCACTTGGTGGTTAATGTGTTTTATATCATATACCTTTTTATTGGTATTCGCCGGTTCGAGGTCAACAAAGAACATAGGTAGGGGTGCCTTTGTTACTCTGTGTTTAACGTTGATGATATTTCGTACCGTATGGCCCTGCTTTTTTAATTCATCTTTGATTTCTTCGGTATCTACAGAATGGTGTATGTTTCTAAGTACCACTCTGTATGCCCTGTTTTCCTTCAGCTGGTAAGTGTGATGTACGATTTTTTCATCTTTGAGGTGTGTGGATAGTTGCCTATATGCTTCTGGAGTGTTTGTATTGATTTTAATTGTATTGTTTGCTAGAGCTTTTGTATTAAATTGTTCTATTTCTATGATTTTTGTTAGGTTTTCAACCATTTTTGAATAGTTAGTGACACCATATATAAATATGGGTGGAGGTTTAGATATTTTCTTCTCATCGCTTTTATTTGGTGGTTGCGTTGTGGTGCCAGTGCTTATACTGGCTAGCGGACTGTATTTGTTTTGTTGTTCAATTGTGATTACTTCTGCTTGTTGTGTAGCAGGTTTTTGAATATATCGTTTTCGTTTTTTTACTTGTTGCCATTCGTGACGGTTTTCTGTTGCGTCCTCTTCGGAATCGTCAATAATTATTGGTTGTGCAGTTTCGGTTAGTTGAGGGTTAGAAGTTTGGTTGCTACTTGGTGCTAATGGGGGTACGTTATTGTAGGCTGGAAATGTAGGTATATAATTCTGGTACTGAGCTGGTGGTGCACAAGCACCGTTTTGTGTGACTTGTAAAAATCCATGATTTTGAGCTGTCTGTTGGTTCCCAAACACCGGCTGTTGCATTGTGTAAGGGAGTTGTAGAAATTGTGGTTGCGATAAATACATATTCGGGTCGTTATTTTGCATATTCCGTCGAAACAGAATTTAATAACTTCTTTAAAATTAATATTTGTGTCTTGAACTTACACATTTAGTATTTAAATGCAGGACTGCTATCTAGTACGGTCAGAGATCGGCGCGTGCAAAGCTGATAACTCGAGGCGATCACTGTACAGCACAACCACTCGTTTCCGCTATTCACTGCGAACTGATTTCACTAAAAGTGACGTTTTATAATTTAGCGTGTTTAAAATGGGATCAGCTGTTTACTTGTAGCACATGTGTTATAATGTGAAGTGAGGTTATAAAACTACAATTTCGAACTGGAAGTGAGGTTGTAAAGTTATTCTAGTTACTTCTTGCGTTAGAGGTAACGTGTTTTTTAAATAATTAAAGCGTTATATAACGAATAAAGTCAGATATGTAGTATTACAATTACCTTTGATAACTGACTTTGACAGTACTGGCTCCACAAATATTCAGCTGCGCGTCAAGGGCATTTCTTTATTATGACATAAATTATAACTGTCATAAATGCAAACCTTTGTTAAATCGACATTTATGAATTAATAACAGAAAATTTAAGGTCGTAGAAAAAATATTGTATGCAAACTCGTGCTAAAAGTGTTATTGCACTCGACATGTTTCATGTCTCGTGCATAAACATCCACTTTTAGAACTTGTTGCATAAATAGCTATTATTGTCCATCGAATCCGAGATAGCTAATAAAATGGAATTGCAAAAGGTTATTACAAATTTTGCAAACATTAAGGCCAGGCGTAAGCATATTGTTTAAAATCTCGTTTTTAGTTTTTAACTATCTTAGTTAAGGCATTGTTGTAGTACCTAATCTTATTAGATATTATTGATTATGTGTATTATTATTTCATTATTTTTCTCGAAATGTTCAGTTTATTGTTTCTAATTAGACGGGCTTTCGGCCAGGTCTAATTAGATTCTGGTATAATTTTTGATTCAAGAATTTTCTTACGATATTGCATGTATGTAATATGATTGCTTCTTGAATTTGTGTATGGATGTTGGGATTTAGGCTTATTATTATTATTATTATTTTGATGTTTTTTTTAGTATTCGTTTGACTTTCGGACGTTAAACACGCACGGCTGAGCTTATACGAACTGAACCAGTTAAAAGTGATAAACGGTGTCGTGTGTCGCCAGTGATAACCGGCGACCTGAACAAGGTCGTAAACTATCTCGGTCCAATAAAATAAACAAAATAAAATATGGATTGCAATCAGCAACCACAAACACCAAATGAAGCGGTATTAATACAAAGAAATAATGAATTATTTCAAGAAAATTTTATTAGGATACAAAATGAACAGATTCTCTTCAATGAGTGGAAAAAAACAGAGCACGAAAAAAATGTTCTAAATGAGCAAGTAAAACAGTTCCAAAACCAGATAAATTTAATTCAAAAAAATTATCTAGATATAGAAAAAAGACTGCCACAAAAGACTGAAGAAGTTGTAGTCGAATATCATACTGATGAGGAAGAATTAGTAAGAGAGACAGAGTGGGTAAGAGTGAAAAACAATACAAACAAGAAAAGAAAAATGAATACGTCACTAACACCACCACCAAAAGACAATAATGTCCCAGAAAAAGAACCAATAAAAAATAAAAAAATTAAATCGCCTCCACCGATCATAATAGGTGAAATCCAAAACTTCAATGAACTTTATGAAAAGCTCAACAGTTCTATAAAGGGATTTCAAATTAAAATAATAAATAATGAAATAATTAAAATAAATGTAGCGGATGGAGACAGTTACAGATTGGTTAGAAAAATGTTTGATGAGGGAAGCCACCCCTGGCACTCTTACGAAAACAAGCAGAATAGGTCTATTAAAGTAATGGCTAATAAATTGCACCACATGTGCAACACAGACAAAATAGTTGAAGAATTAAGAAGAAGGGGCTATAAAATATTAGAAGTCTCAGTTAAACTTAAATATAAAACTCAACAACCTTTATATATGTTCATGCTAAGCTTTAGGAGCAATGAAGATGTGAATAAAATCTATGGAATCACAGACATAATGGGGGAATCCGGGTCGAAATCCTCGCATTAAAAAAATCTAGATTAGTACCGCAGTGCAAAAAATGTCAAGCGTTTGGACATACTCAGAGGTACTGTGCAAAACAACCACGTTGTGTCAGATGCACAGGAAAACACATTACAAGGGAATGCGACAAGCCTAAGGACGCAAAACCCAAATGTGTTCATTGCGGGGGACAACATCCCGCTAACTATCGAGGCTGCGAAGTGGCTCGTGAAATTCTAAAAATTAGAGATGGACAAACAAAAAAACTAAATTTGCCTAAACAACCGCAAAGAAATAACCAACAAGTAATTAGAAAAAATTAGATGTACAGAAGAATAACACACACAAGAGCTACAGCTTAGCATTAACAGGAAATAAAGAACAAGAATATGTAAGCAAGAGCAACGATCCTACAAATATTGAGCAAACCTTACAAAAAATATTAGAAAAATTGAATCTTATGGATAGTCGTATAACAAGACTAGAAAAAAGTGCGCAAGGAGCTATTCCTAAGCACAAAAATGGCTAGTAACTTGAGAATTATGGAATGGAATGCAAATGGACTCCAGCAACATCAACACGAACTGCAAGTAGTCCTTGATATTGAAAAAGTGGATGTGTGCCTTATTTCAGAAACACACTTTACTAGCGAATCCTACATAAAAATTAAGGGATATAAAGTGTATCACACTCTTCATCCTGATAACGCAGCCAAAGGTGGTAGTGCAGTTATAATTAGAGGCACCATAAATCATTATCCAGAAACTGAATACAAAACAGAAGAAATTCAAGCTACAGCAGTGAATATTAAAACCAAAAATTTCCATGTTATCGTCACTGCAATTTATTGCCCTTCTCGGCATGCTCTCAAAAAAGTTCACTATTTACACTTTTTAAACAGCCAAGGAACTAGATTCATCATTGGAGGAGACTTTAATGCTAAGCACGTTCAATGGGGATCTAGACTGACAACCACCAAGGGTAGAGAGCTTTTAGGGGTAGTTAGACAGTTGAAGTGTGAGCCATTGTCCACAGGCAAGCCCACTTATTGGCCCACCGATCCAAAAAAAATATCAGACCTTATAGACTTTTTTATCATTAAAAACATATGTACAAATTATTTGCAAATTAACGAAGGTTACGATATGGACTCTGACCATTCACCAATCGTTTTAACGCTCATCGAAAACGTCATTCAAAAAGAAGAATATCCAAGTTTAATAAATAATATGACAGACTGGCAAAGTTTTAAACTCGATGTAGAAGAAATGACTGTTTTGTCAGTACCACTAAAAAACAGCCATTATTTAGACAAAGAGGTTACTGCTTTCATTGATCATATACAACAATCCGCCTGGGATAATACCCCCACCATCAAGCAAAGAACCAAAGGTAACAATTATCCCAAATAAATAAGAGACTTAATAGCAGAAAAAAGAAGATTGAGGTGAAGATGGCACCAAACGAGACACCCAGTGGATAAAACAATATTGAATAATGTCACTCAATAGCTGAAAAGAGAAATCCTACGTATAAAAAACGAGTCCATTGGTGTTTATCTAAAGGAAATGACAAACGATCAGAGCACTGGTTATTCTCTCTGGAAAGCCACTAAAAAAATAAAGCGACCTATTATGCAAATTCCACCGATTAGGCAGGAAAATGGAGAATGGGCGCGAAATAACGAGGACAAAGCTAAAACGTTTGCTGACCACTTAGAAAAAATCTTCCAATCAAACGAAGAAAATGATAACCCAATGGATTGGAAACAGCCAATTCAAAGAAGTGTTGCAATTGCTCCAACTACTCCTAAAGAAATTTTGACTGAAATTAAAAATATTAATCCTAAGAAAGCCCCTGGATTTGATATAATTACAGGCGAGGTCTTAAAAGAACTTCCAAAAAAGCCATAATATAACTAACTCATCTGATTAATGCTTCGTTCAGATTAAAATACGTCCCCAAGTTATGGAAAGTTGCCGAGGTAATAATGGTACCGAAGCCTGGAAAACCACCGCATGAAGTATCTTCTTATAGGCCTATCTCGCTGTTGCCAGTTATATCAAAACTTTTTGAAAAGATACTACTGAAAAGGTTAAAACCTATTATTGAAGAATACAACCTAATACCTTCACATCAGTTTGGGTTCAGAGAGGGCCATTCAACTGTCGATCAGGTACACAGGATTACCGACATAATTGAAAAAACGCTAGAAGAAAGAAAAGTATGTTCTACAGTCCTATTGGATGTAGCACAGGCGTTCGACAAAGTTTGGCATGAGGGACTAAAATATAAAATGGCAAAACTTCTTCCTCGGGAATACGTAGAAATTTTGGAATCATATGTATCAGATAAACATTTTAGAATAAAACAAGAAGAATCCTATTCTGATCTAAAGAAAATTAGAGCAGGAGCCCCACAAGGGAGTGTATTGGGTCCGGTCCTCTACCTTTTATACATACGATATTCCTGAACTTGAACATAATACGATTGCTACTTTTGCAGACGATACTGCAATAATGGCCGTAGGAAATAATCACGAAGAGGCTGCAAGAAATTTACAGATATCAGTTAACAAGATAAACAGTTGGACCAAAAAGTGGCGCATTAAACTCAACGAATCGAAGCCAACTCATTTTAACTTCACTAATAAATCAGATCAGTACCTACCAATTAGCTTAAATAACACCCAGATTCCATATGAAAATACTGCAAAATATCTGGGCATTACTTTAGACGCAAGGCTTCGCTGGAAAGCCCATGTCAAAAAGAAAAGGCAAGAACTTGGCATGAAATACAAAGAAATGTATTGGCTAATTGGAAGAAACTCCACTTTGTTTATATATAATAAATTACTATTGTATAAAGAAATCCTCAAACCCGTATGGACGTACGGAATACAGCTCTGGGGCTGTGCCGCGAAGAGCAATACAGAAATGATACAACGTTTTCAGAATAAAGTGCTAAGGAACATTGTGGATGCGCCGTGGTACGCTAGAAATAGTGATCTTCACAGGGACCTGGAGGTAGACACTGTTGATCAAACTATTGTCAAATTTACAAGAAGGCATGAACAAAGACTCCTTAAGCATGAGAATGTTGAGGCCATCCAGCTTCTTGACAACTCACAGTTAGTAAGACGACTCAAGCGGATAAAACCTTTTGAGTTATTTAAGTGATAGTGATAAAAGCAGAGTAAAGTGTCTGTGAGGGTAAGAATACACGTCAGGATTTAGTGTAATTATGTTATTAGATCCTAAGGAACACTAGTGAGTAAGTTCTTAGTTATAGGTGTATACAAAAAATTGTTGATGTTTTTGCCACTTGATTTTATTAAATTTGTAATAATGATCGAAATCGAAAGTAAGCATGTTGTGCCATATTATAGGTTTTGCATTCACTAAACGTTTCGATCCTGTTTGGTATCCCCCATTGTTGAGAAATACTGTCTTGGTTGTACATATAGTCAGTAATTTTTAGATTTGAGAATAAGCAGCACATTTTAAGCAATATATTAATAAAACAAAAATAGTTTTATAATTTTCTTAAAAGCCCTTTGCCGATATATTTGTAAAAAGTTGAGTAAAATTATTTCAAGCACAATTCAAAGAGGACGCCATTCAACATTTAATACTTTGATGGAAACGTATATTACCTGTTTGGACCTACGTAATGCAGTAAAATGATTTGCTATAAATTTATAGATAATGTGTCTGGCATCTAAGATTTTCTGCGGGGTTTTAACGAGTTGTAGTGCGCCGTGCTGAATCTAATTAATAATTATTTTTTGCTATTCCAACTTACGAGACCTGAAAAGAGAAAGCAATGCTTTCGAATCCAATAAATGCACAAGATTTCAATGGTACAATAGCTAAAAATAGCACGGAGCTCGCAAACTGCTTCCTCAACGCCCTCTGTTGTAAATTTATTTATGTTATTTATAGGTTTTCATAGAGAATGAAATTTAAGGCCTTCGCTGCTCGTTGCTTGAGCAAACATTGATAACCGTGAAGAGGCTTTCGGCGTGCTGTCGTTCTTAATGATAGGATTTCATAATGGTCGGGCTTTGTTCGTGCACCGCTAATAGTTAGATAGGGGAATATATCAAACACCTACTTCAAATCTGCTCTTACTTTTAGATGGTAGTGTTTTAATGCACAATTTAAAAATTAAAATCTCTAGAAGGACTAATTTGGATGCGTTTAACTTTCAGGTCAAAGACACTATAAAAGCTTTGTCTTTCGGTAGACTGAAATACTTCAAACCAAATCAAACCCCAATATAAAATAACGTTCAATCAAAGCATCAGTTTTTAATCGTATTTCCAGGATATTAATTATTTTCAGCTTTGCTATATTGAACAAAGGAAGCTTTTAGTAGAACCCGAATCAAAGCAATATGTTCGACACAACCTGTGAGGTTTTAAGGAAATCCTGAAAATAAAACTCGCAACAGCAACAAAACTTTCGTGTCCTTTAAATGTAAAGTATAATTGGTTGATGCTGTGTATATATCAGAGAGGCTGGATGGAATTTGATGAATATTTTAGAGTCGCATTTATTTTCACCGACAGAATTTGAATTGCATGAAATAAAACAGGACGTCCTTTTAGACTGAGCATTGTTAAGCAAGCTGTTACAAATAAAATCTGCTTTAACGGATATGGTTTTGCTGGGAGATCCAATTTAAACAATCCTCTTTCGAAGAATGCTGTGATGACTGTATTTGACCGTTCTCGAGCTTTAGGAGCATTTTGGTTTTGTGGAGGATATCTCACATATGAATTGGAACTTTTAGATGATCTTAAACACATTATCAAAATAACTGCTGCTAATGTTCGACGTCGCCGTGTGTCCGGTAACTACTTAATAGAGGTATATTGACTGAGAGTTCAACCAATCTTGTATGAGACTTTCTGCTCTCTCACTCTTGGTAGCACTTCTTTCAATAGTTCAAAACGGTGGTAATTGCATCAACAGTATCAATAACTTATTCAATACAAAATATAATGGGCATTATAAGAAAAAAATTATTGACATCTAAGTTTATTGCATTATCAACTAGAATGATCAGTTTTATGTATCACGCTCTTAAAATTCTTCTGAAGCTAATTCATGCTAAAATGTCTCAAAAGTGCAATCTCGGGACACATAAGTGTCTTTTTAGCACCCCGCTTCTCCTTGAGCGTTATAGATATGAAAATAAGAACGTTTATAGGCGCTTCATTGACTACCATGGAGCCAATAAAGATTCTAAAAATTATAAACTCAGATAGCCACAGGTGTCTTATCGGCTTTGCTGCCGACATGTATTCTTGTTTAATGCAAGAGAGGGGTTGGCAGTTAGTAGAGCTGTCGCACAAATATTTCAGACAGTCAGCTAGCGTCACGTAAACAGGGTGTTACCGTTTCTTGTAATGTAGTAGTCGTTTTGCGAAAATTAAAGGCTCTTCCAGGAAATTTTGATGTTGCCGGATTTAATAATTTCCAAAGAACCGCCTGCAAGCCTGAAATTCCGTTTCTCGTTTCGTTGTTGTGCAGAGGAATTTCATTTCGACTACTGGTCGTATATTTGAGGAAATGCTGTCATTTCTCATAAAAAGTCCAGCAACCATTCTGTAAAGAGACGCTTGAGCAGCAACGCAGCACTGAGGCTCTATCCGCCGTCGAATAGCGACGCCTTGAATTGAAGCTGTTTATTGGTGTTTCAGCTGCAACGATTATTCTGGCCAATTATTTTCCATTCAATTCGTATTATTCAAAATTGCACACAGGTAGCCGTTGGACATAATTCGAAGATGGCTGGAGTGATTCGCGATGAGTGAAGTTTACAATTTTTATTCATAGATTTAAGTACAAAATAAATAAAGTTGGTTACCTAAGTAAATGTAAAAGTATTCTACTTGGGAGGTCTTGAACGTTTGCGGGAGCGGCAAAATACTGTCCTCAGGCTGCTTACCGACACGATCCGTTGGAAGCAGGCGTCTGTAGTGTACACAAACTTAAATGCTTTCAGAGTCCGTAATGCTGCACGTTAGGGGAAGACAGTATCAGGATAGTGAAGTGAACGGTGGTCTACGCGTTGGGGATGATAACGCGGGGCTCTATCTTTATTTTCATTTATCGTATGGATTTATTCTGGTCGGGACCTCCGAGTCTGCGACCCGTGATGTTCGGCCGCCAATTCTAAGATTCAATTATCATATCATGTGTATATTGTATGTGCTCAGATTATTCATTCCCATAGACCAGTTTTACAGGAAGAATGACGTTAATTATATCCCAATGGCGAATGGTGACCGGGTCCGATACCGATTTACTGGACTGCGGAAAAATTTACCCTGCCTATGGATTCGAATCGAGGACTTACTACTTGCAAAGCTGACGTTTTTGCCACGCTGTCACCACGGTGCTCTGACCGCTTGCTCTGATGGTTTACAGAACGAATTAGCAGAGTGAATGTTGACCTGAAGGGATGCTGTACTTTTGAGCGGCTCGCGGCGCCAACGTCGGACTCTCGCCGCTTAATTTTCGAACGAGCGGTGAATTCTTCGTGCAGGCAAGTTTTATGGGGATTCTCAACGTGAATTTCTGCTGGTCTGGTAAGCTGTATTCTCTCTTTCGTATTGCTAAAATTCGTAATTTTGTGCCTACTATTTGCGAGCGTTTCGCGATGCAAATTTACCGGCGATATTGTTGCGCTACTGTGGTCACTCAACGTCAGGCAGCTAATGCTGGAAATATTTGATTAGCATAGAAAAATTCGTCCAGATTTAAATGTCATGTAACAATAAGATACGTCTAGCTAGTCGGCAGGATATTCCGTGAGCCTTACACTTGGAAGCAAATGTAGCTCTGGACAGGAGAGTACTAAATGCATTTTAAGCAATAAGGACGGTTTCAGGTCAGGTTAAGGTTTTAATTCAGTTCAATATTTCAGGAAGAAGCTAGGAATAAAACTTCTCTTACGTGAACGCGGTTTGGGGAATTCAACAATAAGGGGATCGCCCCAAGCGCTGGTCTTTTCAGGTTCTCAACTGACATTTCTGCGCTTAGCAAAATTAAGCAAGCAAGGGTGATGATGGTGGATACATTTCTTGGGCCCTCCAGAGCCCACCGTGGCTCAAAGCAAGAGCTTGACTGGCTTGTTTTCAGGTTCTGCAGGCGTAGATTTCTTATTCTAGTTCCAAGAGTTCTTCCACTGATTATCTAAGGAAACATACGTGGTGCAAGCAGGTAGTTTACGAGAACTCACGTGTTGCTGGTCCCTACCTAAAACACTTGATGTAATCGTCCACATCTTGCAGCGACCATCTGTCTTTATGTAACCTCCTGTGGAGCCCATATGTCTTCGTGGCGTATTTCGTCGCGACTGGATGGCTTTCTGGCGGAGATAACGCAGTACAAGTTGATAGCGGTAATTAACACATTTTCAAACAATTTTTAAGAACCCCAAACGTCAAAACACAATCCCGGTCAGCATTTATTTTGAGTGGTAAATAAGGATTCAATGCCATTAACTAAATTGCTAGATTTCCAGCAAAGTTGAACATGTGGCAATGTTTAAGCGATGAATGATGTGACTTACCGATATTTTGAATATGTTATAATAGTTAAGCGATGAACGTTGTGTAATATTTAGGACTTGACCGTTTTAAGTACCCCCAGATTTTAAGTATATTTTCGCCGGAGTGCGAGTAAGGCTTACCAAACCGTTGCTGACTTGTTACCTGGCTAATCATTATTTATTATTCAGTGAATACATAAGTTTCGACAGAGCTTAGGTAGATAGTTAATTTATGATGGACAGATAAGTTATATCTGGAAGCTGAGCTTATTTCCCGTAGCTGAGGGGGGAGGGAGGGTTCCTAGTGAGAGATTTTTTCTTCTCCGCCAGGTGGCGCCTGAACATGTCTACGTATATCAAGGTACCATTTGTTTTAACTACCGCGAGTGAGCCTTTTTCCAGCCTATAGCTCTTTGCACTCAGCTGAATCGCCTTTTTATGGTTTGGTGCTGGTTATAACTTGGTTTTCCCAGTAACAATGGTAAAGATGTTAGACTAAACTAACTACACGATAATAAGTGATGAGTGCGACTGTAACATAGAAATAACGTCGACAATTGAGCAACCACAAAATGTTTACTTTAAAATTAAAAAACTATGCGCCACTGAATTCATTCAATCTTGGTTTATGGAGTAGATAATTGGACCTTTGCTAACACAAACTAAAGTGTTAGAATTGTGTAGGACGTGGGATACGTGTCTCGGAATAGAGTGCTGTACACAATATTCATTACAAGTATTAACTATTGAATAACGGAAACTTAATAATTTAAAAGATTCCTTGAAATTTCAAAGACGGGTTGCTTTTGTCTTGGAGTAAGGAGATATAGAAACCAGCGAGCATATACTTTTCTGAGTACAAATTCGTCACTACTGTTTGTTTTTCAATACATCCAAGACCTATTGGAACAGATTCAGATACATTTTAGTTACGATTGCTCTACGAAATTGTTCAATATTGCTGATATTGGTAGAAGTTCACGGCCATGCTGTATGCTTGCTTATTGGTAATTTTAAATTCTGAGTTAATAAAAAACCTATCCAGATCTGCGTTAACTTTACATATAAATGTTATATTTTAATTCAAACTTAATATCAAATGTAGTATAGGACATTTTGTATTGTCTCTGTAGATGCCTCGTTTCAAATGGCCACAACCAATATTTATTTGCCACTGAACAGAATAAATGAACTAAAAGCTGGGATTATATTATTTCGCCTAAATTTAGGAAGCTTTCTCTTTTGTAGCAAATGGAGCGCAATTTTTAAAAGAAAATTCTTAGGTCCCGTACCATTTTTTAAGTAAAAGATAACGAATTTTGACATCTTTGTCAGAGCAGGGTTATTTCAAATGCCAAATTTTATTGCGAGAGGCAGGGGCTAGTGAGGAATAAGTAATGACGCTGTCCGGGCTAAATGTAAAGTTATCTATCTTCCGAAAAAAATAATTCCGGGTTCCTCGCCCATACGCTTCAGGATAAAACTGTAACTTTTAATGGCAACCCAGTTCGATCGCCCAAGGAGAAAAATAAGGTAATGCATGTGTCGTGTCGTGTTCAAAGGCACTTACTCGAAAACTTACACTTTAAAACTTAAAAGCTGGTACGGACATCATGACAGTTTAAAACTTTGCGTGAAATGGTGTATGGCTAGAATGTTCTGATTAATAAATTGCGGTAAAGTGGACGAACACTTACTATCAGTAAAAAATAAAGTTTTACATGGCTTTACTTAGTTAATTACTATACATTTATTGCTGATAATAGTGAAATAAATACTTATACAATGTGTATAGTTTTTACTAAGTTTCTAAAAAGAGAATACTGATGCAAGTGTGAAATTTTTTACAATGTTAAAACAAATCCATAACCTTTCTAATTCTGGGAGATGGCACCTTCAATTGCAAGAACTTTAATAATTGCTGAGACTTTTTCTACTCTTGAATGGAAAACTGGAACCATAATTTAGATATTTCCCGATAAAATTAATTTAGAAAACTATCCTGCCATTATCCTGTTGTTTTTAGTATGAATTAGTTAGTTATATTACGTAATTTTTGTCTTCTTAAGTTTTTTTAATGTGGCAGCAATAGTTGTAAGATTGGATGTACTCTGATTTGATAGGTACTTTAGATTGGAATCTCGGAATATCTAAAGGAAAAGTTTAAATTGAATTCGGTAACATTTGAAAGCTTATTGGAAAATACGGGTCGGAAATATTTTCTTTCCTATGAAATTGGCATCTGAACTTTAAATTCACACATACACCAGATCGTGCTCTAATTTTACTGTTGTGTCTCTTTTTGGATGTCTTTCCTTCATTTTATTTACAGAAGCTGCAGGTTAAATAAATTGTCCGGAAATTCGAAAAGATAAAATTCAAATAGATTCTAATGGCTATTGTTTGTTTGTAACAGTAACTGACAAAATAATTCTTAGACAAATACCTAACTATAACATTACTGTTACTAGACAGATGTTATATATTATTGTTATGATCATTATAAATTCTACCCCTTTTTGCAAAATTTAGACTATTTATGAAATAAATAGCAGCATCGGCTTTTCCATAATAACATTGGAGGGTTTTGCCAACGCGAGCTTTATTTTACAGTTTCTGGTGCGCGCAAGTCGTGCTTATTTGATTTGGCTGCTAGGTAATAGAGGGCATCCTGGTCATTTGTCTTAACGACCTTCTTGCACACAGCCAATGTAGCGCACGACCGATCTCCGTAGCCTAGTGCGTTAGCACGTCTACCTAGCATTCGCGAGGTCGTGGGTTCGATTCCCGCGACCGTCTGCCTTGATTCAGGTTTTTAGGTGGTTTTCCTGAGTCAACAAAGTACGTTCTCTGAGGTGAATGCTGGGGCAGTATTTCTCCACATTTCCTGACCTTTTTTCCATTCTCCACCCCTCCTTTCTCTCACCCATCTTACAGTTTCCCGTTCTTGGCTGAAGAGGGACGGAAGGTCCCTATAGTAGCCCGCTCCGAATTGGGGGAATTGAAATTACTTTAACATTTGTCCTTTGTGTAGCGCACGTGTGTAGGAAAGGGATGGTAAGAGACGAATGCAGCGTTCAATGTTCAATCTCAAAGCATCAAGTGTTTGTGGCCTGTTTGCATAAACCTTAAATTTTAAATAACCCCACAAAAAGTAATCTAAAGGAGTCAAATTGTTTTTTTCAGTCCTAACTCTTGAGCACGACGACGAATTGATAAATTTGGATCTTCTGCAACACTAGCTCTTACAGCAGCAATATTCTCAACAGTTCTGGCATTTCGGCGTCTTATTGGTATTTTTACATCGTGAAGAGTAAAATTACTTTCAAATTTCTTAACGATGCGACGAATGAAAAGCACAGAAGGACGATTATTTAAACAAAAGTTTTCGCGAAGTGCGCGAAAAGTGTTCACATAAGAACCACGATTTTCGTAAAATGTTTGGACAATAACCAAACGTTCTTGGAGCGAGTATTTAGCCATAATACATTGTTAGAGTTTAGTGAACATAAATAACAACTAGTGACACGTATAACTTTATTACCATGGTTACTAGATCATTACAAAATCATATCATCCTTATTGGAAAACCCTTTATTAATTATACATACTTATATTTACATTTAATGTAGTTAGATTAATTTAACCCGTGCTTTTCATTCATGATATTTGCATGCGACCTTTAGGTTATAAGATTTATTTGTATGTGTAAAGAAGTTTAGCGCTGCAAGGGATTTAAATAAGGTAAGCCCGACGTAGCTAGACACTGACCGTCGCACAGAAGCACTATCGATAAGCCAAGAGGATTGTTTCAATTTCCGACTTCACAGAACCGTCCTGTTTTTGATTACAAAGCCCAGTTTATAATATACCATTCAATACAACAGGTCGTCGCCCTAATTAATGAATATCTAAGTGAACCATGCCCACCCGGCGAGTGTATCTAGCAAAATTCTGTTACGAGAACATCATAACGCATTTGGGACGAATGGCATTTATATTTTCCGATTTGTCGTTTCACAACTATTAAAGTGGTAACCTGTCTAATGTAATTACAAATTTACCTGTAGCATTAGAACGTTAAGTCTAATCTATACCCTTCGTTAATTTCAGTTTTGTCTGAAACGCGTTTGTGCTTTGGTGGTCACGTTAGATATAAACCACTTCTTGGGTGATCTGTAATTCTTACTTTGTAATATCTGGTTATATGATTAAGTGTGTCCAGAGTTTGTTTATGCCAGTAATTACAAATTCTTATTTTACCGTACTTACTATTACCGCCAAAGTTCGAATTATTATCATTATAGGTTTTTATTTTGAGTTCATATTCTTTTTTGGGTTCGTTATTTAATACGTTATTTAAAAATTTGGAAGAAGACGATTATGCTGATAGAAAAATGTGGAAACTGAGATGCGGTAGATGACTTAAAAGTTGTAAACAAACCGCTATATATATATATATATATATATATTTAATAATTTTAATTTGCAGAGTGGCGAAATATCCAAAAAAGAATATGAACTATAGATTCACGCCACAAAGAAGTTTCAGAGATTATTTTGAGTCTTAATTTGGGTTTTACTTGTTTTGTATTTTCTTTCGTTGCGATTGAGTCACTTAGTGGTTCGTTGCCTCAAGGAATCAGCAGCCAATGTCAGTCGGAATCCCTTGACGCCCTTTAATATAGTTTTTACTTTTTCAAACGTAAATTAACCCCGATCCATTCTTCATAGATAGTAGATGGCATGTCCAGTTTATTATCGGCAATTAATAATGTAAAAACACCCTAGGAGGGCACTTACACAGACGACGGATGTAAAAAATCTTAAAATACGCTGAGGATGGGTAAAGTAGCTGGAGTATAGATGACATTTAACGGGATGTGGTTAAATGCATGGGTCAAGAAGCAATTAGGTTATTAAATAGAATAGTAGATAAATTGCGAAAAGTACCCAAGGACTGGATAATAGTAATGATCATAAATACCCACGCAATTTCACTGTTCACCTGTTAATTAAATTTATACAAATCTATTCTTGAAAAACGGTTACGAAAAGAAGTTTTCCTGCGTTCAGAAACACAAGTAAACAACCACAAAGAAAAAGTTTCTATAACTCCTAGGGCCGGTTGCAGAAAGCAACGTTAAGTCTGGTGTTAGCTAATGCGACGTCAAAGTGAACAAAAACGAATCAAATCTCAAATGTTTATGGTAACTAATACATTAGTAAACAAAATTTGATGCGATTTTGTTCACTTTGACTCGACGTTAGCTAATACCAGACTTAACATTGCTTTCTGCAACCGGCCCCTAGGAAGCTATAAGGGTAGAGAAGCGTTGGAATAGTAGCCGGTAAGCTTCACAGAGCTAGGAAGTCAACAAAGGAAGTGTTAGCGTATTACACAACTCATAATCGACAGTTATTATTGCTTGGATGCTTTAATATCTTATTTGTGTGCTAACTATCAGTTTAAAATCCAAGGTTAAGGCGTGCGAAATAAAGTGGCTAAGAAAAATGGTCAGAGGTACGAGTATGAATGGAAACACTTTATAGGCTGGTTTAGAGATTGGAAGAATACTGAGTTTATAAAACATCTCATTCCAAAAAAACTGAGAGGAAGACAGATAAATGTATAGAACAGAGAAATCAGCAGCATTCGGAAGAGGAAAAGTGGCTAGGTCGCAAACGAAGACTATGGCTAAAGACACCTGTAAATGGTTTTGTAATAATTAATTCTCGACACAGGTTAAGTAACAGTATTTTTCTACGGTCACCTCTAAAACTGACTATTAAGCGCTCACTGTCAATGCGAAAAGTTAGCGATTCACACATTTTTTCCCTAGTAACCATTTTAGCATCGCAACCACGTAAACAATGTCTTAATGAAATAATCGCGTCACTTCATTTTACTTTACGCATCGCCATGGCTAACCTGATTATTACTGTAATTCGTCATTTTTCTGGAACTGGCTAAAATTATTGACAATTGCATCACGGCGCGTCCATCATCACGCAACAGTTTTATTGAGTTTGAGAGTTTTTGTGAAGTTGAAGATGGAATCCGAAGATAATTGCACCCCGCCTGAAGTATTTGAAGCGACCCAGACAGCAAGCAATGAGTTGTTGCCGGCCAAATCGCGCGGCCTTTATGAACGGCGGTACAACGACTTCATTAAATGGTGTGAATCGAAATTTCAATTATTTAACAATTTTGTCATTTATTTAGGACCGTAGAAAAAATTTTGTATGTATTTCGAGTGTAAAGAGCCATTTTGGTATTCGGGTGCTTTTTCGCGCCTCGCTACCGCTCGGCACGAAACTCGCATCCTCATACCAAAATGGCTCTCTTTACACACTAAATACATAAATATCTATTTCAATACAATCAAAATAATTGAAATAGTATTAACTATAAAATAAATTCAGCACGATCTGGATGTTGTTTGTAAAACTTTATCGAAGTATTGTTTTTAATAACCTTTTGTCAAATGTGCATCGTGAAACTAATTTAGTTCAAATAAATTTAACCATTTTCGATATAAAAGAAATGCAACGCAAAACGGTATTTGAAAATTTAAACAAAGCAAGCGCTTATGTTCACGGATTCTTTTTACTATGCAGTAGAAAATTCAAAGGGAACAGGAAAAGCATCTGCTGATGCAGCAAAAAAATCTTTATCAAATGTAAATGTGCCACAAATAGGATTCGAAGACTTATTTGAATGGGATGATCATACTTCCCAGTATAAGCTTAGTGGGATCAATAAACGACCTCATAAATAATACGGTAGGAGCAAAGTTTGAAGGAAGGAAACCAACCTTAATATATAAATATCACTTCGACAAACCTGGTATTGATCTATATAATTTAAAGGCCAAATATCAGTAAAGTAGCGTAGAGTAGCACACAGTAACTGTTTAATTGCACTCAAAAGAGCGGAAACTTAAAAACTTAAATAAAATAAATAGGATTAGACCTATATTTACAACTTCATTATAAAAAATCTACCATTAATAGCAGTTAACACATGAGAAACACAAGATTTTGTAATATTGTAGTAGTATGTTTGTTATCAGTCCGTTTTTATTCCGTTGTAGATATGAAATTAAATTGCTATTACTGAGATATTTATATAATAGGAAAAACAGAAGCACCAAGATAGAAAGGGAAAAATACGATAATTAATGGGTTAAAAATATTACTGATATAATGTTTTACGGGGGAAAATCCGGATGGACTAAAACACGGCACTAACAATACGACTACGTATACAGGAAAGATGAGCAAAATAGTTTAACAAATAACCAACACAGATCGCCATTGTCTCAAGTATATACATTTTTGAAGAAAGTAAGAGTTATACGATTCAATAACAAGTTAAAACCAATCTATAGATTAAGCTGAACTTCACACATAATTTTGCACATCTCCTGATAATAAAGACCTTAATAAAAAATTGAATCGATATAATTTACCATTTTAAGTAGTGATGGGCTTATTCGAATCAAAAATAACCGGTCATCTGGTTATTGAAATAACCTGTGTAACTCGGTTTTCGTTCCAAGTATTCGGATGAAAAATAACCTCATCCTGATACGTACTACGTGCCGCGTCTCAGCGACCTGCGAGTGATCGAAATTCTGTAAATAATATGTCATTCATAACTCATATAACCTTTTCTACGTATGTACTTGATTGACCCAAGTGAGGCTCGCGGCTGCTTGTTGATGTTATTAAGACATTTGAGACTCCCAGTCGACGAGTTAAATTTATGGGGCCGTTCCTATTAAAGATAACGTTCTGCTGAGTATGAAATTTGCCAAAGCTGTGTTGTATTAATTTATAACGGCCTAAATTTTTGCTTCGAAAAGCGGTTGATTATGCCTAATAAGGGATAAACAGAAAGCGAAATAAGATTTTCCAATATCGTAACAGATTTATATTTAATTTTTAATAACGGAGCAGTCGGGACAAGAAGTGGATTTCGATGTTGAAAATTTTAAGTGTGCGTCCTTAGAACCGCGGAAGGCTGAACGTAGATAAATTATGGATTTTAAAATATACCGGTATGATGTGCAAGCCAAAAAGGAAGGGTGCCTACTAGAGAATTTTAGGAACTAAAAATAGATTCAATAGATACTTTGTATTCGCCTATTTATAATTTCTTTATGATTAGTATTGATATAGCTATTCTCAATGGTTTAAACTCCTTAGAAATAAAAAAAAAATCATTTATACAATTATTATAATTAACGATTAACTGAGTTCCTCTGCTATCTGCAAGTTACGATGCCGATGCAGATAACGGTGAACCGCCAACCGGCAAACCGGCTGACTTAATCGAAACGAATTGAGAGCCAAAATTGATTCGAATGATTATTCAAATAATCAATCGGTTATTAATATGATTCGAATGCAAATAATTCGGTTATGAAAATTGTCCGGTTATCCCCATCACTAATTTTAAGTGGCTTCCATAGACTATTAAAAGGCCTTGGATGATATTGAAATATGAGCATTGGTGAAAGCACTTTAAAATTGTAGAGAGGTAGTTGATACACTTAATTAATTCACTTCCGCAAGCGAGCACATGCTCTTTCAGCTTAACACCCCGCCCAGCCAGCTAGCTAGTCAAGCAACTTTGCAGGTCGTAATGGAAATGACTCCTTTACCATAGTACCTCAACCAGAGGACGCTCTCTGGTGGGATTTGAAGAAATGTTGAGAAATTTGAATATAAAGATTACATTTCAAAATTATTTTCTTTTTTTTCATTGAAATGTATTATTGTTAATGAAAATTTCGGAATACATTTAAGTAATATACAGCACTTAAAAACAATAGACTGTAATTAAAATAAATTGTTATTTTATTTTAAGTCATATATTTAAAAAACTGCTAGCATTTAACATACTAAATATATAGTACGACGGTCTCCACTGATCAAAATTTGAAGAAATGGAGTTTTCTCATAAAACGCCTCTACCTATTTTAAATTGCTATGTGGATTGGTAATTTATTTTTATCGCGTTATCGTATATATCAGTCAGCAGGCAGGTGTATCTGGAATTGGTTCGACAATTCGTCATTGCTTTTATAATGGCTAATTGTTTTAAGTGTTTGGAGGTGATCGTTAGTAGAGTACCCTGCTATAAGATATGCTTTTTCTACTGACTGCTATTGTACCAATTTGAAGGTTGAGCCGTTGGTTTGTATTTTTGTTAGTAGTTTATAAATATTTGATAACAAACTTATAGATCTGAGGTTCCGTAATTGTCTTTCGTCGCCCTCTTTGAACATCACTGCGAGTGGATTTTAATTTTTTTTTATCCCAATTGATACTTTGAAACTCACCTATTAATATAAAGCTATAGCAACTAATATCTACCCGTCCTACATATGTTTGGAGGGTGGAGGAGGACGTAGAATCTTGTCATAATTTAATATGGAAGCTTCAACTAAAAAAGGTTGAGAACCACTACATTTAACACATCATTACGTTCATTCTATACCGATCAAAAGAGGGGCGAAACAATATGATACCATGAGCCCTAATTACCTATTGTAGCATTGAAAAACATCTTTAAGCCCTTAGATTTGAAAGGAAAGAACGCTAATATTAATTGCAAAAAGCAAGCCCCTTAAATTTCAGAAAACGGTAGTGGATGATTTAAAATTACCGTCTGGTTTAATAATAAACAAAGATAAAACAAAAATTATAACCAACCAAGAAAATATAAAACAATCATAACGGACAACCACAGAATAGAAAGGATGAATGAATATATAAAATTTCAAACAAGAGGTGAGATGAGGGAAACAAAACCCAAGAACTGCAATAGACGGAAAAGTAAAATTAGCATGGTCTGTATTTCGCAGGCAGATTCTGATTCTAAAAAACAAAAATATCAATCTATTTGAAAGAAAATGCAGCTAACCAACTTATCCTGTCAGTTATAACTTATGGTTCTCAGATACTAAATAAAAGCATCATAGATAAATTATCAAAATACGCAAACAGCCATGGAAAGACAAACACTAAATGTGAAACTAAAGGTCTGCATCAGCAACGCAGACGAAGTTGATAGTGAAACGGTTAATTTATAATGGGTTTGTAGTTTCATTCTGTTTTATTTTTAATTAGGTTTAATAAGTGTAATTCAGCATAGCCGAATGTGCGACTCCGACCATGTTATGCGTGCATCGATCAATTTTGAGTGTGGGCGTTTTATATAGACTATTTGAAGATCGCGGGTTCGCAGGGAATAATACATTCACTTGCAAGTTATTCCTGATGGCGCTTGTGAATGAACGACTTCTAGTGTATGCGTCTGCGGTGAAGTGGATTTCGCGATACGACGAATTCAATAAATCGATTTTGATAGCACGCAGTAAATAATTTCATACCGAAAGTATTTGCGTGCAGCAAGCCAGCGTTTAAACTTCCAGTAGACACCATCTTTAACGGGTGTCGGGCAAGTGCACCATTTGCGAAGCAGCAACGTATATTTGTGACGTATTTAGACTTGACGTCAGCGACCATCCCGGCACCAGCTAAGAGAGATATCCACAGGAATTTTGCAATAACGCGATACGTGTTCGCAATCAACTGCGAGAAGCTTTCGCGAACGAGAATGTTCTTCATAAGGAAATAATACAAATTTAAATTATGTCTGGTTTATATACATGCAATTGTGGACAGAGTCAGCTTCAGCCAGGATCGACTTCAGGCATTTTAACGTTCGCATCTTTATAGACACCTAGTTTACCGTTCCGTTTTAATTATGTTTTATGTATGTTTAAAGATATTACAAAATATATATATACTTGAACTCGCGGCCAGCCTACGTTTGGCCCGGCCAGCGTAAAGAAACGGTTAGCAATAAAAATGCTTGCTCAAGGCGGCAGCCAGCCTACGTCCGGCCCTGCCAGCGTTAACCATACAAATGCGGTCTCGCCATTCGTGAGCGCGCGCCACTTGCTAGTATGCAGGCCGTTCATGCAGCGTGTGCGCGTGCCTGCTTATGTCTGGACGGCCGGCGGCATCGGCTCTTATAATATAAGATATATAGGGTGCCCAACTTAAATGTACGCAGCTTTAAGCAGGTGGATATGCAACACACATTACATTTCAATGGCGAGTACTGTCTAGATGTAATGTGTGTTGCATACTCACCTGCTTAAAACTGCGTACATTTAAATTGGGCACCCTGTATATAGAAATGAGAGTAGTCCCCCGACCCTTTCGCTCGGGTAACTGTATTTTTAAACCAACGACCAAATGTTGAAATTCAATTCAAATAAATTAAATGCACAAATACATAATTTTTATTTCAGTTCAAGTAAAACAATTCAATATGGAACTAATTGCGTGTAAATAGACAAATAAACATAAATGTTAAATTATAATTGACACAAGTGGATTGCTATAATTAAATTTAAATACATTAAGACCTAATGAAATGAAACCGCTTCTTCTGAGTTATGATCTAGTTACTTGTTTAATCACTCTTACAAAATATTTTGACACCCCGGATACTTAGGGCTTACAAATAAACAGACAATTAAATGATTTTAAATAGACAATTTGCACGTTTTAATTATTAAACTAAAATCTACCAGGCCTTTATCGCGCAATTATAGTTGTTTTGACTTCGACTTTATATGTTTTTGTTCTATTCTATACAGTATATAATAACTATTCGCACTCAAATACACTTTTGGGCGTTCTACCGGATTCTCGGGCAATGAAATCTGGCCTGCAATGCTACTTCCCTCGATGCGGATACAATTTTCTTGCCCCCGCTCTGCTAACAAAATTGCTGAACGCGGTACTGTACTTGTATGGCAGCTAAATTAGGTGTATTACGTTACTCGACCTTGATTTAGATTTTTTCGGACTGGTAAAGATGGCGATGTGCTGCACGGCTGAAGGACGCTTAGCTAATTTTTCACATTTAAAATTGTTAAATCACGTTGGTATTAACTCCAGAGCTTGTGACACTAATTTTCGATTATTTATACTAATTATTACTACAATAGGCAAAAAATTATGCCAAAAATACTTCTTTACAAATAAATTTTGTTGGTGTTGAAATTTTACCGACGCCAGTTTTTCATGGTTATTTTCAGAATTTGTTTCTATTTAGAAATAAACGGTAGACTCAAGATTTTCATGGCAACCAACACATTGTAAATAATGCGTGATTGTTGTCTGCTTAAACGTCAACTTTTCCACATTTCAGGTTATAACCCTTATTTCAAGCAAAACAACTCCTGGAGTCCCAGTAGCGGTCTTAAAAGCTAGCTACAGCTATAATTCGAGTAAGTGAACTTATGCAAATGCATTAGTTGCTATAATAATGCTTTAAGTGAATGTTTGAGAGTGCAGCTAATTCTGTCAAGCTACAATTGGAAAATCGCAGAGCTGTTCGATGTTTTTTCAACAAATTTAGTGCTGACTGTCTTGCAATTTTGGTATTTCTTAATCAAAATACAACACATCTAACTAGACAGTTCCTTTGCGCTAAGTTTCAACGTTAATGCTGCGAATTGATTAACTTGTTAAATGTCATCGTCATACTAATTGGCGCCAGTAAAATATTATTAAGAACAATTCTGATAATGTGAGTGATATAATTGTTTGTTGCAAATACTTTTATCCATGGAGATGCCAATGTAATACTGTTAAGACAGTTAAGAAATAATCTTGATTGACTTTTTATCATAATTTTACTTAAGACTACATAAGCTATTAACTTTGAAGTCGTTCGATCTTTGTGAGATATCGTAACATAGCACTATATTGCACGTGGGTTATCCATGGTGTTATACTTGGATGTTTAGGAATGACCAGCCATTCTAGGTCGTATTCTTATTTTTTTGTATTTTCTTTACTATTTGATATGTATTCTGAAGCCAATTTATTTGTCTAAACAAATTGGCTTTTTTTGTGTATATTCTTTGAAGTCCCAAGTTTCAACCCCAAGACACCATAAACCAACCAGCTTCCTGTTTTATGGAAAATAGTGTTAATTCGTATGCACGATTGGGATATCAAAAGAGTGTCATGTACACCGAGGAAGCAAGGTAAATAAGGTAAATAAACAGGGCAATCAATTTTAAAAATACTAAGACGTGCGAGACGTTTTATTAGGTTCGACTTCACAACGAAGAGGCGTAACTAACATATCGGTACAATAAATATAACAGAACATACAGTAGAAGTAAAATGGGGATGGGCAGAACAAACTATGACTAGACAAACTTGAGATGGAACAAAGCAATACATCAGTGGAGGTTCTTGACAGCAAAGAGATGAAAAACACAACAGATTTGTTAGGTGCTACTTACGTACTCCTCAAATAAAATGCCTTTATTAACAACAATATTTTAAAAAACGACATTTCTTTATTCTCCATTGACCCCATGGTTGGCTTAAGGGCATTTGTCGTAGTCAGTGTGTAAATTCGCTGAAATTACATGAGCTTCTGCGTAAAATATTATTAACGCAATTGTGGAGAAACGTTTTCACATTAATTTTATTAAAATCACAGGAAAAGCGATTTCTGTATGAAAGCACATAGTTTTTTTAGCATTTCCAGTTAAACCAAGAATTCATTCCAGAGACAAACAATGCTACGCCCTTGAGAATTTCGGATAACAAGCTGAAAATAAATGCAAACAACTCTGCAATATAAGAACTGTAGACATCTTTACTGCCCTTTGCGGACTAGTCCATGTTCGCAGAATCACGAAAGCTGCATGAAGAACAAAATATGACAGTCGTAACAGCAGCACTGCTCATGCCGTCAGAAAAGATAGGACGATGGGAAGCGTTATTAGAGAGGAAGTTTCATTTAATCCTGTTATTAATAAGAGTTGCGAGCTATGCGTTTCTGTGGGAGACGTCCTTATCGCGATTTCCTGCGCGAGCAAATAAGGAAATCAGAAAACACTGTGTCTTTCCTCTGTTTGTTACCCTTCAGAAAGGGGATCCGTTCACATGGCTCGGTTTTATGGCATAGTTTGCAGACGCGTGTGCCTCGCATCTGCTGGAAACTTTGTAAAATTTATAATGACACGCCAAAATCCGTCTACTACAATTGGTTCTGTATCTCAACTTTGCAGCGGATATATAAATGAGTGCCTTTAACACATGAGCGATCAACAAGCAACCCTTTGTTTACATATTCCGCCAAGCAGAAAATTCCAGTTTATCTCTCTAAAGGAGACTTTAAATGCATGAAATTTCGAGGAGATTCCCTCTTCGCGCCAGAGGCTGCAGACCGTGGAGCTTCTGTTTGCACCTTCAATTAATTATTGGTTGCGAAACTTGCAGCGTGTCTTCATCTGCAGATAAGTTGCACTCTCCAAGCTCATTTGTATACCTTAGATGTATATTCCGCAGGGATTAGTGAAGTTCCTACATAGCAATTATTTTGTGGAGAAGTGACGTGAACTGTTGGATTGTAGTGAAACTAGAACATACGTTATACGATGTTTGAGTGTCGGTTATAAATCGCAATAAAAGCTGGAAATATTGATGGTGTATAAAGTTGAAGCTGGAATTGAACAGATGCAAATATAGCGGCGGGCAAGAGCATCTTCCAGCATCTCGAGAAACCTATTTTCGTGGAAACTTGCGTATCGTTCTGCATTTAAACGAGCAAAGAAGACTTCGATTTCTAGTAACTGATTGTTGAAAGTGTCGGCCCAAATATTAATGCTGAAACCTTGCTAAAATGGAGAGACATTTTTCAGAGATCGCAAATGATACTTGTACGTGATTATAACTGAATAACATTAGATCATCAGTATCTTAATACAACAGATACAGCAACAGCCAGCTGCAATATTCTTTTTTGTAGGCCATAATTATTTTTCTGGAAAGCTTACAATAGCTGAAGCGGTGAAGGGTAGATGAATTTAGTTCCATGCGGTGCAGTACTCATGATACGACGGTCTAAGAAAAGTAGCTGTGCTGATTGACAAAAGATAATGTATTGTGTATTGAATATGATGTCATAATTACGTGATAGAGATTCTTCTGTTCTAAGTTTGTTTTGGTGCCGCAGTATTGTGTATCGGCGTCATGCTCAAGAATTGGCAAATGCAATTCACAACCTGTTATACTTAACTAAATTAATGTATTAAGTTGTGAGGATCAAAACACAATCAATATTTTCCTAAATATTATTATAAAACAGCTGAGCTGCTACGAAGGTTTTACAATTTCGCAATTATCTAATATTTAGAACTTAACTTTTACTTTTAAGCAAGGTGACCGAATGAAGTCATGTGTAGTTTCTTTTAAAAGTTAAAATTATAGTAGCGTCTGTTCTTTGCAACCTTATCTCGGAGCATCAAAAACCGTTATAAAATTCTTACTTAGAGTTGCATTTGCTGTCGAGTAGCTTTATAAAGCTTATATTACTATTCTGATAATTTGCTTTTCGGTTTTTAAATGTGATATTGCCGAGTATTTGCATTTATCTTTACAGACATCAAAACGTAGCTACTTGTTGAGCACATTACGATCCGAAAGTGTTACTTCTCATATGCGCCCGTTGTTGCTGTGAGTTTAGCAACTATGAACATTGTCGTGCATTCCAGGTTGACTAAGCAGTTTTTAGTTACTATTACTTCGACACGAAGTGTACGAAGTATTGAAATTCCCTCATATCGAAAACCACTCTGAGTTAAATATCTCTAAAATTCATGCCAACTGACTAATGAACCCACTATACCAAATTTCCGTCTCGGCTATGCGGATCTTTTGGTGAAGACCCCAGCCCACTAGATCCCTATCTCGTGTTGGGGGGTGCCTAAACGTGCTGTGCGGGGTATGTATGTTCGTATGTGTACACGATTCCGGTCGCCAGGAACCTTCCTGAAGTTTTGGATCGTTTCAATACCATAGGTCCTCCGAAAATGAAGGCAACATCAACTTTTGAAGTATGGTCGTCGGCAAAAAAAAAATTTTGTGGGTTTTTTTATAAAATTTTTTTCATAATTTTTCATTGTATTAGCGAAACGGAGTGATGCTGAGTGTCGAAGTATTCTTGAAAAGCACGAAAGGGCGCTTTGCTTTGGTGGGGGGTACCGTATATTTGAATTTGAAATTGGCATTAAATTTCCGTATGCAGTTTAAGAGTGGGGCTATTTTCCTTCCGAAACTAGCAGACGCGTTTGTTGGACGTTTCGTTCGGCAATGCGTTGCAAGCGGATTTCAGCCAGAAAATCACAGATGATCTGGCACAAGTTTGGTGTCATCTGTTTGACAAATCGCTGCACCTATCGGATTATTTCAGTAATCTAAAGATTCACTGTGCTAACCGTCGAAACTGTGGGCGATTGACTTGGATTTACCTTGCTGGTCTACCCGCCTATTGCATTGCTGATTTGGTCGTGGCAAAAGTAGGAAAATATTTGAACGTGGGTGAGTCGTGGATTTTTCAGCAAGCTTAGCAGATATTAGGGTCAGGTTTTTCATTTCTAAATTAGGGTTATTGTTTTGCGTAAATGCAGTACTGATATTTGAAATTGTTGGCGTTATTTTTTGGGTGATTATTAATTCTTTGTAGCCTACCTTATATGGCATCTCGACTATTACCTATGGTTCAGTAAAGTGAGTTAGGGTAAATTGTTGAACCTGGTGCCGTTAACTATTGATTTGTTACTGGTTAGGGCAATTAAATAAGTTTATTATAAATTCATTTTTAATGTGATCTCTCTTCGTCATTCTGTTCTGATCTACGTGATTTGAATATTAAAAAGTTACGATGTTGATAGTGGGAATTTCTTTTATTGATGCATTTTACCAAATATTTTTCCAACAAGCAGTTCTATTTTACTGATCTTCAGCCTACTATGTAGAATTAGAAATTTTGTAATAAATCTTGAAAGGCGTCCTGATTTCCTGTTGGTGATTACACATCTACAAGTTTTTTTAAATATTCGTCATTACTGTTATCCAAATTCTCAGAAAAGTATGTGTTAGCGGAGTAGTTTAGGTTACTGCAGTTGAACCTATTGTAGTGTAGCAGTGTGATTTGAGAGTTGGTGTAGCCTATGTCTGAAAAGGCAAGTTCAGCTTGGATTTCCTGTTGAGAAAGGTTAGCCTAGCCCAAATCATCATTTAGTGCTCAATTGTTAAATTTCTATTTCTTCAGTATAAGTCTGTAGAAACTTACTAAAGTGATTTATGACATTAGTGTTTCGAGCTGGATCTAAATTTTGGGAGATTTAGCGATTGTGTAACAAGCAGTTTCAGATTAAAGTAATTGAAGGAAAGTTATGAAACATAGTTGTGCACTTCGTTAGTAAAGTTAGCTTCAAAATGATTTTCATATCTTTCCGGATGGTAAGAAAGATATAGGAAGTGTTACAAAAAATAGGAGTAAATCACACCACAATAAAATAACTACAACAATCTTAAAAGAGATCTATAGTGGAACCAGCACACAGAAAGTAGTAGATTATGCAGAATAGAAGCCTAACATTCTGAGGGAAGAAGTAGTAGCAGGATAAAAAATACTGAAACTTTATAAAACTTTTGGTTTTGTCGACATTCGATTTAAAATGATCCATGCTAAAAGTCTACACATTACCCTTTTTCTGTGACGTCAAAAATAACAAAACATAGCTTTTAAAACGTATGTCTGAATTACAGTGAAATCCAAAAAGACCATTTAGATCAGTGTTATTCAACCTTTTTTTTTCGCGTACTCCTTCAAACATTTTCCTTATAATCAAGTATGCAAGCTTACAAATGTTATCTGAACTTTCAAAAAAATGTAAGTAGTTCCGAACGGGCTTCATTCAAGAAACGGGTAACTTCAATGTTTAACTCTAATAATCGTTTTAGTACTTTTGTATGTTCTGATCCCATATCCTCACACAAGATTTTAAATAGTCTTGTATTTAAGGCACGCGATTTAATAAAATTTACAATTTTTACACACATTTGAAGAGTTTCTTGTAGTTCTGGTCATTTCTTTTGACGCTAAAGCCTCTCGATGAATCATGCAGTGTGTCCATTTAATGCCTGCATTTATGCTTCTTAGATGTGAAATAAGTCCCCTTTTACGCCCTGTTAAAGCTGCTGCTCCATCAGTAGAAATATTCTTACACCACATCCAAAGCAAGCCACATTATTGAACAATAAACTGGTTCAGCGCATTAAAAAGTTCTTCTCCAGTTGTTTTGCCAGGGAGACTTCTACATCCTAAGATTTCTGCTGTAATGCCAACTTTTTGAGAAAAGTATTCTACATATTGTTATGATACATGAGGCAGTGTAATCAATTTCAATAAAGAAATATTTAAAACGAATAAGTTTGGAAGATTGATATAATTAAATCTTGATGGGTGTTAAATTTTAAACATTATTAATAAATTTCATTGAGACAATGAGAGAGGAGATTTTGATATTAATTGAATATACTAATTTAATAATTACAGAAAATTTTAATAAAATACAAGCCAAGGTAACGATTGACAAATGTGTTATAATGATAATGTGAATTATTAAGTTGTAATAATAGATAATTTAAAATATGGTAGGGTGCAGTAAGAATTGTATCCAACAAAAACAAGTTTTTGTTTAAGGGTAGTTATATAAATAAACTCGAAGAAAGATGTATAACATATTTTAAAATGTGATTTTGACTAAATAAAAATGGAAATTGATGCATAATTTGTATAGTTGTTTGGTTTACATACAAATATAAATTCTATAAATAAATCTACGAGGTATTAAAGATGGAGCCTAAATATTAATACTATAAAATACTCACAATCGGTGAAGGGATTGTTAAGTGCTGCGAATTACATTAAAGGAACTAGAGAACGACAAAATTGGATGGAATTGGGTTTATTGCCTGGCGTGTGGCATAGTTACATGTTCATATTTGACATTGGTGGTTGCATCGTAATAAAGTAATTCAACTAGAACGAGATTTGTGATGGTGCTACCAGAATTGGACCGCTTCAGAGGAGATTGCAGAGTACCGAAGGATATCTAAGAAAGAAACAAGATAAGAGCTGTTGCAGTTATAAACCTGAAACTTACCAGGTTTGGTTGGAGTTGAAGCTGACGTTTGATAGAGGGATTGCAGCCAGAATCAGCAGGGTATTGGAGTTGGTTGACAACATTGGGATCTTTTGGAAGCAGGAGGCACTGGTGTATGGAATTGTGCGAGTTAAGCTGAATAAGTGACAAGGTTTGTTAGTAATTAATATTAAAACATTTTGAATAAAAATCAATCAGTGAAATACAATAATACAAAGCAATATTTAATTTAATGAATTGATTAATATAAAAATGCAATTGTCAATACCTGGTTTGATGAGTTTGACAGTTGAGTTTGAAGTTGGATGTCAATATTAGTAAAACAATTTTGAAAATGCAATTTCATAACGTCAATTAATAGAGATCTTGATTTGGCGAACCACCTGAGATAAGAGAACTTTATTTTAAAAAGGAATTATTATTTAATTAGAAGGGGCATTGCATTAATAAATGGCTAGCTTTATATAGCCATATACATAACAATATATTATCATTTGTGCCTCATTTGCAATGTCTCTACTTTCGCCCAATTGAAGAGTAAAACGTTGGTCGGTTTTATCTCATTAAGCACCTGTTTTCGAACATCTTCTGCCATGTCGCTAATTCTTGTTGCAGTGGTAGTGTCTGAATATGAAATTGTTTTAATAGCTTGTACTGCCTTACTGTCAAATATTTTATTGGCAATTATAATTGAACTTGGAATTATAAGTTTTTCTACACTGGTGTAATCTTTCTTATCCTTGGCGGTTAACAATGCGAGTTCATATGATACCTCGAGTGCAGTTATAGGAGATTTGGTGAATGTCTCAAGACTTTTCGAAATTAATAGACTTTCGTTTGAAGAAGTTAATGGAGTTTTTTTGGAACTCTCTATGATTTGTTTCTAGATGCCTTTTTAATAACGAGAACTTCATATACTATTGTTTGACAATGCTTGATTACAAATCACACAAACAGGTTGGGGCGGTAAGGCGTTATTTGAAACAAAGCCATATTGCAGATACGAATCTTGGTAAGTTTGACGTGCCTGCATTGACCGCTGCAAAATACAGCGTCAGGCGTTTTTAAAAGGAAGCAAAGAAAAGACTTCGACTGTTTGGTTAAGGGCAATAAATGTTCCTAGCATTTTGCGTAAATCTGTAACGTACAAATGAAAAGAATGTAATAATTAGTACTAATTGTGGAAACGAATATAATTGCTTGATTACCGTTTTGTTTAATTATAAATACCTAGATTGGTGATCCTCGCGTACCCCTGAGGAACTATTCGCGTACGTTTAGGGGTACGCGTAGCCCCGGTTGAATACCACTGATTTAGATCAGATAGTAGACTTCAGAAAGAATTTGACATATACCTAACCTTAGTGATGCTCTAAATAGCACATTATTAAAACCAAGACATTCTTGATTTATGTAATCCTACGTTTCTCCTCTTCGAAGGAGTCCCTAACGCTTAAAATAAGATTTTAGGCTTTCTCGCTTGCTTGTTATTGCGCGTTATTCTGCCGTCATTTTGGGCAAATTTCAGATTGACAGTATTATAAAACAAGCCATACTTGAAGCGGACCTGACCAAAAACTGCAGTTTTTTGTTTCGTCCAGTTCCTTATTGTTAAATAGAGAGAAAATTGTTACGTCACAGAAAAAGGGTAACGCGTATACCTTAACACATACACAGGCGTTGGACTTTCTACAAGATTGGTGAGAGAATGTGGGAGACTTGCACCTGTGCGGAGTCCTAGAAAGCATCAATATAAATACTGCTCCACAAAAAGACACCAAAAGACGTCTACGATAATTACCGCACCATTGCACTTATACGACCTGCCAGCAGTGACACTACAAATAATTGTGGACATTTTAAGGTCACATCTGTTGCCAGAAATAAGGGCAACCGAAATTCGCTTCTGGAGAATATTAAACGTCAATCTACGAGTAATAATAGAAAAACCAATAGAATATAAATTACAGTAAAGCTTTTGATCAGGTCACCCTATGAACTGTTAATAAATCTGTACGAGGTCAACACAGATAGGAAAAAGACGAATGGTGAAGTAACCGTACCTTTAGAGTAAGTAAAGGCGTCACATAAGACTGTGTTGTTAAGTCCCATACTCTTCAACGCTTATGGCAAATACTGAAAACAACATCTAGTTGAGAAGCAGGTATACCTATCGGCGACAAAAGTATAAGTAAATTAAGATATACCATGTTTGCGAAGAGTGAAAAAGAACTATTATAGTAGCACAAGTAACTATGGAGGAAAAGTTGACAATTAAAAAGCAAAAAAAGAAGAGTTACAGACAGGCGCAACAACAATAGGTCGGAACTCCCAAAAATAAACAGCATCGATGTAGTAAACCAATTTGTGTAACTGGTCTTTTTAACGAATGCAGCAGGATGCAGTGAGAAAATCAGAAGACGATCATCAATCGCTAAAAGTATCACTGCAAAACCCTTTAAAATATGGAAAAATTGCGGTATTAATACTCAACTGAAGCTAAGGTCAGTGAGAAGACTAGTTTTTCCAGTCTTCCTGCACGACGGAGGATGCTGTGCGAGATTTGTGCGTGTTATGAGATCACCAATCAAATATTATCGTCAGAGAAGTGGGAGCGCATTAAAATAGTAACTAATAGAGAGAACTATATACAGCTAATCAACCATAACCCATAACAGCTGGGCGAACGATAAGAAAGAAGAACAAAGCTAAAACCATACGTAACTGAAATATGGAGGACAACGGAAAATGATAAAGTAAGGATTACAACGTTGTGATGGACGCCATGAGGGGATTGTGTCAAACGGGCTGTGGTAAACCCTTCGCCCGTGGCGCTTATTTTCATACTCAAAAGCAAGAGCCAACGTGTATTTTCATACGCAATTCCTTGTGTATTAGATTTAAGCATTATAGTTAATATAATTAAATGTGCGCAAAGCCCACCCTGTGTAGTAAGAGTGTTGTGAAGTTAAATTTGCGTTGCAACGAGCAACGCACGTCCAAACCTGCTTACGGGATGCTGGTAGTTTCAACTCATGCAGATTCACAAAAAAGAATTAGTTCCAACCACTTCACTTCATTGCACGTCTTTGCGATTCTAAAGTATATGTGCAAATTCGTCCTAGTGTGAACAAAGATAAAAAACGGTCTAAATGAATCTGGGAGTATTCTAATTCCAGCCACAGTTGAAGTGCAGCGAACAAGCGTTTACGAATTAAGTAAACGCATATTCATCGTGTACAAGGTGGGCATACCAATTGTGCGGCATCCAAAGGTTGTTACGAAGTCATAATGTCAGCCAATTGACGTTGGCGTGACAAAGTAGCGAGTTGTATTTATCTTAATACGTGCAAGGATTACATGCAGAGTCGGCGTTAAGCCAAGATCGTGTTAAGACATTTTGACATTTGGTTTTTTTTATAGATATTAACGAAACAAGTTTGATTATGAGCATCTTAACGAAATGAGTTTGATTGCAAAAAACGAGGCGGTGAGCCGAGTTTTGCTGCAATCACACGAGTCTAGTTAAGTGCCATAAGCAAACGTGTATTGTTCAATATTTTATCTTCACCAATAAATTCTGGTTCAATGTACTTCTTTATACAAAAAGAGTGCGGTAATATTCATTACCGTTGTTTCAATTTGTAAGGTCTAGTCCCAAGAAGAAGCTACACGAAGCCATCTGACCGCAGCAAGATTTTGTTAATCCCACCAGGTGATATAGGTGGACGCCAGCAACTCTCCAGTTCGCGCAATCCTCATGTTTACCCCACTTAGGTTCCCTATCTGAGCGAAGTGAATGAAGGTCTCTAACGAGTAAATTAGGACGTTGCCCGAGCAGGTTACAAAACTTTTAGTCTAGAATCTGAAAACACTTGAGTCGGGCCCCAGCCGGAGCACCTTGAGCTGTGACTGGCTTCAAGTCCAAAAAGTTGCCAGCCTCGCTTCACCCTGCTAAGTAAATCGGCGCCAGTTTGCTTCATCCTGCGGAACTAGTTTATGTAAGATAAGTTCTGAGTTCAGCACCTAGAACTGCCTGAGAACTCCTACCTGATTGGAACCTTTCCTCATTTTCTAGGTTAATAAAACTGTCCGGTTCAAATCTCAGTATAGATATCTTGTCGGAAAACCTTTCTTTCAAGTCGCCGTGGGCCTGAAATAACTAATATTCCAATACTTAGGTCGTGGAGCACCTGTGAAATAATGTTAACAGACTTAAAAATAATATCATTTTTAATTCGCAATGTGCCTGGAAAATTCGATTAACCACTGATACCATAATGCTTCAGTTATAGAGCGCCTGGAATATCATGCCGACAGGCTTAACGATTTTTTCTAGATAACTAAATATTTTCTAGCCCGCTTTCTAAAATCGGTCTATAACAGCGTCAGGTTGTCAATCCGACACCCATAGAATACTGCACTATCACTAGAAACCGTTGTTCAAAATAATGGTCGCTAATGACGGCGGTGTAATAAATAGTGGCCGGCCCTACAAACGCTAGTACACCAAAACTTGACACAAACGTTAAATTTCGCCGGCTCTAGGACTCGCAGCAGACAAATTATTTATCTGCGAGCACGCACGCAAGATAGCCTAAACTTTGAGCCCTAGAACCGTCTTGTAGACACTCAGAAGACGCTGGAAAAGCACCTAGAGACCCGTCCAACTTGTGGCGAAAGCTTCCTCACCCCGTTCCAGTTTCCAGCACCCAAAATCATCGCATTTCCGAGCACATTGAGTACGAATTGCCATTATACTTTCAGCATGCAGCTGATCATGCTAAAGTCCGCCAAAGGTAGCTTATTGGCCATTTTCCGAACCTCCAAAGGCCGCATATTGGGTTCCAGCCCCGCCAGGCATTTTGGTCTGCAGGTGCTTGCAGTTTTTTCAAGAAAATATCATTTTTATATATTCATTTGTACATACGTTTGGTTTGCGTAATAGAGTCAGTTATTTTATTTACCGGAGATAAGGGTAAACATTATTTTCGCGATTTAATCACTCCAGATTTCCAAGCACGTTGGCTCTGAACTATTATCTTGGCGATGCCAAATAAAAGTTAATTAAAATAAGAACAGTCAGCCGTAGAGGGCACTACAAATGGATACAACTATTTATTTCTCTCTCTCTCTCTCTCTCTCAGGCACACACATAATGCTCATATACCGATCGGGTAACAATTATAACGGTTGCTTAAAATTGTAGGCAACATAGAGCATAAGTGTGCTAGACAGTAATGGATATATACCAAGAGAAAACAACATGGCACGTGTACTATTGTACTTGTTGCCTAGCTACCACAGTAATTATTGAGTTTTGGTAACTCTTATGGCAAACCTTTTCCAACTCACGGAATTGCCATGTTCCGTACAATTTTGGGCAACCTGTATGAAGCCGCCAAACACTAATACCAGCGTACATACATCAAACAAGTAGAGACACATTCCAGATGTTGAAACCTGTCTAGAGTGCCTGGGACAGTGCCTTAGGGGGTATTTCTAAGCTTGACTATCAGATGGCAGTACAAAGTTTTACCAATCAGAGCCAGTTACTTCTCCCAATCATGATTTGATCAAGTAGTGGCGCCATCTGTTGGTAATATCGGAAAGTACCCCTCCTCCTCAGGAGCCGTACAGGGTCATCCAAATGGGCACTTTGACATCAAAGGAAACGACAGTGAGTGTCTCTACTTGTTTGATTTAGAGTACCTATATAAGGTAAAGATATTATATAGGTACTCTAGTTTGATTTATGTACCCTGCTAATACACTGCAGATACTCCTAATCAGAAACTCCTATGATGATGGCAGATGCATCATGGTTTCTTCCAATGCAAATATGACTTTCACATCGACACCCGCAAGGTTAAAAAGGGTTAGAATTATGTTAAGGGCACTCCTGAAATATGGAATGCTTATCAAATTTGTGACAGTGACATTGACATAAGAGTATTTCACTACACTAGAGTTTTTAAAACCTCGCACAAAGACTTTGGAATACAATACATAGACAACAAAATTAAAAAAAAATCCCAACTACAAAACACAAAAACCGAGCGGGACCGATTTCCAAACAAATTCGCAATTAACCAGCAGTCGAAAGAAGCGGCATCCCAATGAGAACTTAGTTCCATGTTTCCCATGGGAAAGTAGGAATAGCTACAGTGCCACCAAGCACACAAAAACCCCGGGTAAAGGAGGCTGGTGCTAGCTCTGTTTGAAAATTATACTCCGTAGAAAAATTAAAAACTTTCGTAAACGCGGGAAATTTAAAATTACTATTTTTACTTTCTTTTACGATAAAGGAAGTATTGGATTTACCCCAAAAATTCGAAATTAAGTTTTCAACAGATCTTCACATTTTAGAGTTCCCTGATCCCAAAAAAACACATTTTTTTTCATTGGTCTGTCTGTCTGCCTGCCTGTGAACAGAATATCTCAAAAACGAAAAGAGGTATGGAGTTGAAACTTCACATATAAGTTTTCTGTACTATGTAGATGAGACAGCAAGCTTTTAAATAAAATCGCATAACCGGAAGTAGGTGTTTACTCTTGTGATTTTTCAGTTTTTTTTTCAAAAACGGCTCTAACGATTTTTTTCAGACTTCACATTTTAATTACATTTTTTATGTGTACTGATGTGAGATAGGTGATTTTCCAGTTGAATACTTCTAAAGTGGGTTTCTTTTGTTTTTTTTTCAATTTTTATTAACTACTATTTTAAATAGAGCACCCGGTATATTATTACATTTTTAAATTCAGCTTAAAATTCTACAGAAAATTTGTCTCTTGCACTAACGCTCTATTTTGTACCATTTTTGTAGAATTTGTAACTTTTGAAAATTTTGGACAAATGCTTAAAAATTCAAAATCAAATTTTTAGCAAATTATAAGAACACTGTAAAAAGAAGTTGTGTGAGTGTATCACACCAGATTTTTAAAAATCATCTGAGTTCTTTAACATCTAACAGTGTTTAAGTTATTAAACCACTACTTACTAAATAAATTTATTGTAACAAAAATAATAGTACATAGAACAACTAAGAATGCAAATATTAGATTACCTAATTGTCCATGATCTTAAAGGCTAATACTAAACGTTTTTAAAGAAAGGAAATAGACATTAAGACCGCCAGAGCAAAGAAACGCTGAAGAGAAAAAATGCTGACCCAAATACAGTATATTGTTCTTATAATAGACTTGCTTGTAATTGATTCTCGTTTTGTAATGTACCGACTACCAAAGTCCCGAGTAAAGTTATTTAAATGTAACTTTTGTAAACACCTGTTTCATTATTTTACTGCCAGCATTTCCCTACTCCCTAATTAGGATTAATATATGTTTCTTCTGGGAACATTACAGGGTTTTTGCTCACACCTGGTTCTCCATTTTCTTTTATTTTCCTTAAATACCTAGAACGCCACTCTACAATGTCGCTCCTTTCCATGAGCACTTTTCTTTTGTCACAACATTTTTTATAATGAACGCCTATTTCGTTTAGATTCTTTCTCAAAGTTTCTCGACGGCCAGTATAGTTAACTTTTTTATTCAATCTGTTCACTAATACGATTAGTCTCGGTACTTTATGTTACACAGTGAACATTTCACGAACCGTTCTGCGCAAAACTCCCAAATCAAAATCGTCGAGAACGCTTTTCTTAGTCTTCCTTGAGTTTCTTCTTCTGCGGAGATGTTAAAGAAGTAGTGCCTGAAAAAAGTAAGGACTAAAGTATTACCTGCATTAAGTCCTTTAATGACCATGCTGAGAAATAATATTGTTATTTTTTATGTATTACCTGATGTAACATACTCCTTACGAACTTTCTTTATCAGAGAGGTTGATTTTCCAGTTGTTGCAGCTGCTAGTTCTATAGATTGGTGAGGCACTAACACCCCATGAAGGAGCTTGGCCTGCAAGGCGGAAGGTCAGAGCTTCCGTACTCTCGCTCTGACACCCGGCTGTCGCGTGTCATATTCATGACACGTGATGATGTGGTGAGCATCGCGCATAGTTCTATAAATTGCTCTACCGAAAATATCAACGTTCCAGAGGTCTTCTGTTCATCAAAACACTTTATGACATTTGCAATTATACTTCTTGTTTCTGAATGCACAAAAGCTTTCTTGCTTTATAGCTCATTGTAATCCTATGTATACAAGAATTTAGTATTACATAAATATATAACTGCATTTTCGAAAGCATTTAATACTTACGATTTGATGTCAATAATCAAGCCGCCCAAAAATTAAACGACGAATAGGCAAACAATAACATACAGAACGAACGAAGAAAAGCAATACTAACAAAAATTCACAAAGAACAACAAAACTAATGAACAACAGCACTAAAAAACCTGGAAATTAGACACTTCTATCAGCGTACATATATCAAACAAGTAGAGACACTCATGCCAAAGTTGAATTCTGTCTAGAGTGCCTGGGACAGTAACTCGGGGGGTATTTTTAAACTTGACTATCAGCTGGCAGCACAAAGTTCTATCAGTCAGAGCCAGTTACTTACACTGCTACCAATCATATGTGATAAAGTAGTGGCGCCATCTGTTAGTACTATCGGAAAGTACCCCCTAGGAGCCGTTTAAGGTAATCAAAATCGGTATTTTTACATCAAAGTAACCGACAGTGAGTGTCTCTACTTGTTTGATATATGTACGCTGCTTCTATATGACGCAATAGCATCAACAGTGAAGTGACATTTATGTTTTTTGTTTAAATGTACCTCTCTGCAAAACTTGCTCTTTATTGGTTCTTTAGTTCCCCTTACTGGAATTTTAGATTTAGTTCACATATTTTCCGGGGTTTTTCTGTGCTTGGTGGTACTGTACATTCATTCCCTTCGTGCCGTATATAACATTTTGAGATTTAGTTATGATTCAATGTTGGAGTGGATTCTGAATACGCCAATAAGAAATAGTTTTGAACACTCGTGACAGTGCTCTTTTCAATAGTTCAAAAAGATGTTGATCGTATAGGGATAGTTCCGACTTGTAGGGGACGTGTAGTATGTTTTCAACTTCAATTTCGTGTAAGACATCGCTTTTTCTAGGATTTAAGGATTGCTGGTGATTCGTTACGTTTTTTTTTTTGGGGGAACAGAAACTCGAGATTTTACTTATTTTAGGAAAATTTATTCCAATATGGAACCGATTCAAAGGCGCTTTTGACACAATACGACGTGCTGTTCTGGAGCGAATAAGTTTCTACAGG